>JAKTQY010000011.1:0-601188 GCA_030579375.1 Ogataea populi-albae
CCCCTGAACCCGCCCGTCTTTCAGGCAGCGGCCCCATCGCCCTAGCACCCCCCCCCCCCCCCCATCTGCAGCATCTTGGCTGTCTGGCCCCTCCATCAACGCCAGACCGTGCTTCCTGACGCCGCCTCGTGCCAGTCGACCCGCACCAGCCCAGGATTGTCTCTCTCATCGCCACACCCACCATGCTTTCGCCCTCCAGCAAGGACTCCTCCTCGGCGTTCCCCAAAAACAAGCTGTCCTCATTCACTTTCGGCGAGCCCAAGAAACATCCCCACCCAAACAACTCCAACCACCTCCAGAGAACCGTGTCCGCGCTGGATCCCTCAGAAAAACAGCCCTCGGGCCCAGCTTCCACCGCCCTCAGCTCGCCTCTCTCGCTGACCGACGACCCGCAGCAGCATCTTGACCATGACGCACTCTCGCTCGAGTCACAGCAGTCTGTCTCCACTGCCAGCACCCAGACTGGACTCATCCCGCCTTCCTCAGTTCACAATGACTCGCTATCTAAGCACTCCGCTAGTATCAAGCGTAATGACTCCCTTATTTTTGAGCGGCTTGTGCAGGATCAGCTTCTTGACTCTGTTCCCGTGCCCAGCTCCCTACCAAGACACTTCTCATCAGAAAACTTTGTGCCTGCGTCCTTAGACTCAACCACACAGATTTCCAATAAGGACCTCGAGCAGGTGGACATGGTGTACACGCCACGCCGATCATCTGCTGCCAGTCTCCAGGCCGCATTTGGGTCGCCCAGTCAGCGGACTATGTCAGTAGGAACAGCACCTTTTCTAAGACCAGTCTCTAGAACTCACTCGGCTATAGGTGATGTGTCATCTATAGCCTCGAGACCGTCCTTGAGCCATGCTGCCACCTCCTCCAGTATCAACACTTTTCCGAGCCAGCACAATCCGCACTCTGCTACCCTCGCATCCCCACCTCTTACACAGAGCAACTCAACAGCCTCATTCTACTCTTATGCAGATATGATTAATCAGGAAGACCAGGAATCAAAATTCACCATCAGAAGACCATCCATCACCACTCTCACAAGCTTTCCAAAGCTCTCTAGAACAAACTCCACCAATTCTATGTCCCAGAGATCGCCGCTCTGCAACAGGTCTTCACAGCTGAGCTCAGCTCTAAACCCCTTCGCTTCTCCCACATCTTCTGGACCTGTTACAGGACCGAGATCCCCTCCCTCTGCGGGCCGTTCGAATTCCAACGCGTTCAGACCAGTCAGCTATCAGCAGCCGAAGAAGTTTAGTATAGATGGTGTATCTTCTGATTCAGATGCTGATAATGACTCTCCGTTGGCGTTCCAGGGTAGCGTCTCAGCGCCACTCAAGCTGGCAGGATTGTCCAGGAGACTGTCACAGAGCAAAGCAAGTCCAATACTGGCCAATTCAAGCCAGACATCGGTAACGAGAGTAGTGCCCGTGAGTACACACACTATCGATGACGTTTTAGTTGATGAGTCTGGGAACACAACCACAACCAATTCAACAGCACATCAGTCGACGTCTTCTGTCAATCATTCTGACGATGAAAGTATCCAGAGTTTTGTCAGTGCAGACGTGGGCGAGAGCCTCGCAACCTACCCTAGTGAGGTCAAGGGTTAGAATGCTTAATGAACCGCAGCCAGGCCGAAGGTGGTGTATCTTTGGTTTCTACAGACACTCCTTTTTCAATGTATTTATCTTCTTACAATCAGCTGTTTCAACATGCATTTCCGTGCTGCACTATTAAGGTGTGGTGTTTTTTAAATGTTTGTTTTAAGACTGTACCTTCTACTGTGCGTGTTTTTGCCCTTTTGCTCTTTAATTGTGTGTTTTTGAAATGGTTTTGTTTGGTTTGCTTTTACTAAAAACATTTTTTGATTTATCATTAAGTCATGATTGACTTATGCTACATAAGCCTTCAACAATTTTCTAGTTACTGAGATAGTTCTTTCTGTTGGCAGTTCTTACAAAGTTTCTTAATCTCCACTCTGTCTCTGAGTCCTTGTCATCCAACGTACCGAGTCGTATCTCAAACATTCTCATTTCAAATCTTGGTCCAACCTCGCTGATTTCAACATCGTCTCTAGTTTTCACATATACATGCTGCCGAACTGAAATATAATCGTCCGAGTTGACAAACGATATCACTCGGGGCGACGTCGCCTTCACTCCTGGTGGAAATAAATGCTTTAAAATCTGTACTGCTCTTGCTCCTAATTTGGAGGTGAAATTTTCAAATATCAGGTGTGGGTATGCCTCCGACTGGGTACCTATGTTTAATAGATCATGTCGCAACAGAACGTTATGTAAAGTGAAAATTATTGTTGGCCCATGTGGTAAATGACTTATCGTCAAGGTGGTGGGTATACCCCTATGCTCGTGAACTACTATAATGTCTGTCACGCCTGATCTTTTGCATGTGTTAACTAAATCGCCCATAACATAGTTACCTCTATTCAGACGCATAGCATTAGGAAAAAGAAGTTTCAACTCCTTTGTGAACTGCGCGAGACGAGAAGACGGACTTCTTGAGGTGGTGATTATGATCTTTGGCTCAACTATGCCTGACATGGCCGAATACTCGTCGTCTATGACATCTTGCATGGATTCATCGTACAGAAAGTCCTTTTGGAGCTTCTGATCATCGGCCACATCTTTTGGTAGGGCTTTACCAGTAGCCAGAGCATGACTAAGTTGTTGTCTCTTCTGGATTAATGACTCTTCCTGCAGTTGTTGCGCTTTTCGGTAAAGATATTCTTTACGCTCTCTCGCCTGTCTTCTGAGCATCTTGGCTGTTTCTTGTTGCTCTTAGACAGAGTTACTGATTGGAAGGTACTTGCAAAGGTCTAGAGATTTACATTATACATAAGTGAAATTTTTTTTCTTTACACAAAATTGTATGTGCACGGATGTTTTATTCGTTAAGCTCTTGTCAACTATGACGAGTGATCAATCAGCACGGGCGAAGGATTAGTGGTGCTACACAACTGTAAGGTAAACCGAGCTCTAGGTATACAAAAAGCGTATAGACAAAGGCCACAACTAATTAGCCGCCCTAAGAGATACATAACCGAAGAACAAAAACATGAATAGCAGCACAGAGGACAAAAATTGCGCGCAAGCAGAGTCATGTTGCACCATCACTTAGGAACGGACACCCATAGAAATCGAACACATCGTAGTAATAAAAGAAAAGGCAAACCTGGTCCATATATATGGGGGAGGAGAGAAATACAGGATACAATGAGGCACAGTGAGACACAGTAAAGCTCACTTCTTTCTTCCGAAAAAGGATCTCTTCTTCTTTTTCTCTTCCTTCGGAGGTGGAGGAGTGTAGACACCCTGTTCAACACCCTGGAACTGGTTGGATTGTGGCTGGTAGGTGTCGGCAGCATATACGGGCTGGCCGTACTCGTCGAAACGCTGTGCTGGCTGAGATGCATTCTGGGAGTAAGGGTTGCTATTGAATAGAGGGAAATCGTTCCGGACATTCCAGCCGAGCAACGGGGTCTCCAGTTGCTGCTTGTAGGTGATATCGCCCGTGATGGCGTACTCGAAGGATCGTATTGTGTCCATGGGTCTCTCGTCTCTGGACCGTGAAGGGTTCGAGATGTCTGGGTTCAGGATAGGGTTGCCGAAGATGTCCTTGAGCCCCTCTCCCGTCCCCATCGACGACTGTCTCTGGTGGACGTTGGCCGACTGCTCGAATGGTTGTGCTTCGTTGACGGCGTCCAGGATGGGATCGTGCATGTTTGTCGATCTCATCTTGAGTCTCTTTTCATCGTCATGGGTGATCTTGAACTGCACCTTGTCGTTCGGCGCCTCCGATTTCCGCTTGAACAGCCCCATACTGTGTTCTATCGTCTATTTTGGCCTCTAAATCCCTGCTATACGCCTTTGCTTCACCTAAAGTCAACAGAAAACAAATCTCTTGTATTACACCTTGAGACTTTTTTTCCCTGCCCCACTGCGAAAAAACTGCCTCTTTTGCTATTGTGAGCCCCCGCATGAAACAGCTTGTGGCATGTCTGTTCTTTAAGCCAGCCGGGCCAGGTTCCTGGGAGATGTTGCTGGGCTGTCATGCGGTTCCGTGTGCCGCAGAAGTTGAGCAAAGACGTGGTTGCGGCCGGCGTTGGGGCTGCCATGTTGTTGTACCGGCCGTAAATGTGGTGTGCAGCCGTGATAGGATCGTCACGGTGGGCCACGTTGAGCCACCGTGGACCACCGTGGACCACCGCGTGCGAGCCGCATGCGCGCCGCGTGGTGTTTCTACAACAAAAACTTTCGCGGCGCGCGGCCGCCGGGCGCTACAGAACGTGCCTACGCGGTACATTTGCGCGGGAGGTTTGTTTTCGATTAGTTGTGGTTCCATCGTGGCTCTTTGTCACGGTTACCGGCGCCAGTGCAGTCCCAGACGGGCCCTCGCGAGCTGTAGCTGGGTGCAGTGGCGACAGCCATCGCCGGCCGCCATCGTCGGCTGCCACCTCCGTCCGCCAACCACCTGAGATCCTCTGGATCCGCTCCACACTTAGAATGTAATCATCTTAGTGGTGGGTTATTAATAGAAGCGCTGTCACGACGACGACAAACAACACAAGGCAAAATTCTCCGCGGTATTCGCGTCGATCGGCGCGCCGTTCGTCTGTAATCGACGTACTCTATCGACGCGTCGGTCACGTGGATTCGACGCGTCGGTTTCTTTTTACGTCATCCCAAACGGGGATCTTTTTTGAGGGCTCGAGATGGTTTTCTGTAAAGTGCACTCATCCTTATCACAAGGTGTGTCTTTGCGGACTGTGTTCTTATCGGATATCGAACACTAATTTATCGTCTAAAGAACTTGCCGTGGAAACGCCGTCGTGCTTGTATTTGGACTGTTTTTCAGTGGCCTTACAGCCCCCAATATCTGTCAATAGCGCCTCGGCCTGCGACAGCTCCTCCCCCACACTCGATTCAAGGTGTCTGGCGAGCGTGATCTGCCTCGTAATCCCATTTCTCCCCTGGGCCTGCTTGTTTCTAGCAGCAGCAATCTTGGTAACTGGCAGAACTCTCGGCACCGCTCTCACTATCTCCAGCAAGGACCACCGCTCCACGCCGCCCTATCAGCCGTCCCTGGCGGACCTCTGCCGATACCGACTCCAGCACCCACAACACCATTTCTAGACTCGGAGTATCACAGTCCAGCGCAATTCTTTCTCAGTGGGAAATCCAGCAAAATGTACCGAAAACCAGCACCGCACCACTTTCCAGAAGTTGCCAAAACTTCAGCACAGTCGATACGTTTCTCCTCCTTGCACGATCTGCAATCTTGGTATCTTGCCATACAAACATCAGACCCCCATTACAACTTTGATCTCGATCTTCTCAGAAAGGCATCAGATTCATTCTATGCCTATGGCAGAACACGCGCTCCTGTTTCGCCACGCCAAGGAGTGGAACCTGCCGGTGAGAGTGAGAGTTCTGCTAGGCTGATGGTCTGTCACGACTTCAAAGGTGGCTATAATGAGAACGAAGACTCTTCCCCCGCCGGGTTCTTTCCTCATCCCACTGGATCGAGATATTTTATTCAGTACCCTCAGTTACTGGATAGTTTTGTGTATTTCAGTCATCATAGAGTCAGTGTTCCTCCTGTCAACTGGATCAACGTTTGTCATCGAAATGGTATCAAATGCTTTGGTACTATAATATTTGAAGGTAGTTCTTCAGAACATTTTGCAGAGCTGGACAGACTGGTGCACAGAGATGAAAAGGGAGAATTTGAATTTGTCGCTACGTTGGTGAAACTAGTTGACTATTTTGGCTTTGACGGATATCTGCTTAACATAGAAACAAGTTTCAGCAACTCCAAAATTGCCTCCCAACTTTATCCCTTTGTTGAGAAGCTGAAAGCCGAGCTTCATAGCTGTGATGTCAAAAATGAGCTGATATGGTATGATTCCTTCGTTTTTCCTGGAAATAAGGTTTTCTACGTCAATGGCGTAACAGATCTAAATTATGAGTTCTTCTCTTTATCAGACGCTCTCCTGACTAATTACTGGTGGACCTTTAAAAACCTGCAGGAAAACATAAAAAACGTTGGCTTGTTGGGCGCTCAAAGGAAAATCTTTGTTGGTTATGATGTATGGGGCAGGGGTAGCGTGGTTGGCAAAGGTGGTTTTGACTCTAGTCTCGCATGCCAAATGATCAAAAAATATCGGTCTAATATAGCCCTTTTTGCCCCTGCGTGGACCTATGAGTTTTTGGGGCGTAAAGACTTTGTGCTGAATGATACCAGATTCTGGGTTGGTCTTTATGACGGAGAATCATCCATTTCATCAGTTGTAGAGCCTTACAATTCCTCAGTGTACCGGATAAACGATTCCAGCTTTTCTTTCTACACCAATTTTTGCAATGGGCAAGGAAACATATTTTGTGAGAGTGGTACTCAGATCTATGCTGATAACTGGGTTGACGGTAATTTACAGTTCGACATTCCAATTAATACACACAGGAAATTTAAGCACGGTTTACAATTGAATCTTAACCAGTCTCGTGCCTATCATGGGGGTTCATGCCTGGAAATAAGGTATCACGAGCTCGTAGATGAAGAAGGGTATCAGATTTTCAACAATCAGTTAATTAATAGGCTCGTGATTTTCAAATACTTTCAAGATTGCCACTTTCACACGATAGGTGTCAAGATAACCTATATGGTGAACCACAAGACCAGTTCAATATTCAAACTCAAAGTCGGCTATCATATTGAGAGGAGATTCAAATCAATTCATACAGTAAGGAGTGGATGGATGACAATACCTCTGATTTCTACTTCTAATAAATGGTTTACTATTGAGAAAGTTTTTCAAATTGATCTCCAACATACGCGTGAGTTTATTGTCTTGGACTTTGCAGAGATAACGTATGATACAGAAACTGGAACTGACAATTTTTTTGAGCCGTACATCATTGAAGATGCGGCGGTCACCTCCGTCATAGATAATGAAGAGTATGAAAGATTACTCAACAGTGAACTTTACAACGATGATGGGGATGAAGATTGGATTTTGATTCCCTCAAAAATCAAATCTTCTGAAAATGGTGGACGAACTTTGGCAGGCTCTTTTCCCGGAGATCTGGAATCGAGATCTGCTAGTACTAGCAAGAATGTCCCTGTTTTGATAGTTGGCGAGCTGGCAATTGTGAATGCGAACAATTACCCATCTGCTACATTTTTTCAAGCAACAATTGTGAAGTCCATTTTGGCAAAACTACTCGTCGACGGTACTGCTCTTCTCTCATGGGAGATCGGGTCCGAAGAAGATAAGGCCGTGCTCTACTATGTGGTGTTTGTAGGAGGGGAATTTGTTGGCGTTTCACAAGTTACTAAATTTCTTCTAGGCGCCAGATTTTTTTCAACTGGTGACACAAATAATTTGATGGAAGATTTAAAGCCTTCGAAAAGTTTCAAAGTGCAAGTTGATTGTGTTAACCGAATTGGAGATGTAGTCAAAGGATCCGAAGTATTAGTGAGCCTTTAGGAGACTAAAACATATGCTGAAAATGCCAAAACAGTGTACTTCGAACTATGCTGTCGTTAATTAGACGCAGGAAATTTTTTGGCAGCGAGATGTTTATCTATTTCCTAAATCGGTATTTTTTTGGTTTGAAATGATAGTAGATAGTCCATTGGCAATCTTTAGCTCAATTCTCATCTTTCTGGCGTTCTATGCATTGTTCAGGATTGTTCACCAAGTGCTAATCAAAATCTTATACATCAAGGTCATTGTAGTATATGGTTTGAGAGGTAATGCATTTTTGTTTTATTCAGAAAGCTGTAAAGGAAACTCAGACAACCCCACAACCAAAGCACTTTGAGTAATGAAGGTTAAAGAGCAAGGCAGGCAAAAGAGGCTTTCGGACTCAAATATGAAATCGACTGTGACTCCAGAGAATTTGAGAGACTCTAACTCAATCTTTTCGTTCCCCTCTCCAGCGCTTGATTATAATTCTCAGAAATTCCATTACTTGGGTAAGCCAAGTGAACAGGCTGAAACTCTTGCACACCCTATGCACCGTAGAGGTCGATCAGAGCAGTTTCCAGACAGACAAAGGGTAGGACACTCACGAAGTAAAAGTAGCTCACCTGCGAAAGGCATTCATGTGGTCGATTCCACCCTGAAATATCCACTACCTCAACCGGAAAGGCCAAGGCCTCTTTCAAGCACAAGCTATGTGATGATTAATGGACTTCCTTTTCCTTTGGAGATTGTTTTTCCAGAGAAGATTTCTGCTAAAGGAAGAGAAAGAGAAATGCAACGCAGATATGAAATATCTAAACAGAATAACCTTGAGTGTCCTACAAGCCCTCCTGTATCATCTGATTTGCGCTTGAGAAATAACGAAATTCCAAGTTTACAATCTCCTTTAGTACATCAGCAGTCCAGGTCTCTCAAAAATGAAACAAAGAAACACTCTCTAACTGTTACTAAGTTGGGGACTCAACGAAAATCAAACAGTGAGAACAAACGTCACACTGTAACTAATATGCCCACATTTCAGGATCAGTCAGAAAACAAATCACTGGCGCCCGAAGATAATTCACATAAGAATGAGTGGTCAATTTCAGATACTGATCGAACAGCACCTCAGAAACCTGTTCACGTTAATCAAAGCAATAGGGTACTATCAACTGTGATGGAGCCAAATCAAAAAGCTCCGCCTATGTTTGGGGGATCTATACGGGTTTTGACACCTAGCGAAAACCAAATCCCGAAACTCAATGTTTCTAAACGTCCGTTCACACCCATGAAAAGGAGCATAACTCCACTGATTCATCGTGATTTCATCGGCTCAACTGATGACAGTCATCCTCATCCCTTGCCTGAAGTACAAAAGGGTCTCAACAATGCTGATCACTCATCTGTTGCAATAAGGCATATTTCAGCAGCTGATTGCAGAAGGTCAAGTTATGATATTGCTAACTTAATCTACGACTATTATTTGAACTATCCAAGAGATTTTTCTTTGCAGCCCGCTGATATAACCCTTCTGGATACTCAAGAGAATTCTAAACCTTCACCACCCCAGGTTCACACTCAAATGCCACACGTTTCGTCCGAATTTAAAAATTTATTAAAAGAAACATTTTCTGCTTCTGATAACAACAGCAGTAACAAGGGCATTATTGCTCCTGACGATGGGATTGGTGAGTTAGAAAGCATCACACGCTATCTGGATCCTCTAGAAAACTTGAAACAGGGTCGGAGGTATAACAATCGTGTTTATAATTAAGTCAAGAATATCAACCGTATTACTTGTTCTTTGTTCTTTGCATATATGAGAATGGAATTCGTTTTAGCTTATACACTGCTGAGAAGTCTTAGCAGAGATACATTATCTACAGGAAAATCAGGTATAAAGAAAGCATTGGACCTACGCTCAGTAACGAGCAATTGATCTAAGATAGCTGCCATCAACAGATTCCTCGCTTATCGTAGTCAAAGGAGAGTTGTTATCATGCTTTCCCACTGGTAACATTTTTGGTGTCAAGGGAGTAATAAAAGAAAGGTACTCAATGCTGTCCTCATCCGCATTTCCTTCTTTCTGAAGGAGTGATCTAGTATCGCCCATCTCCCGATAAGATAAGATATCTTCATTATCAGCCATTTTTTGGCTTCTGCTATCAGCTATTTGGTCTTCACTGCCACTGATGTCTAAATCCCCGGCCAATTTATCATTACTGCCACTTTGATTTCTTGACTTTTCCGGTTCTGGAATCTTCGGAAGCGGTTTATCAACCGAATAAAACGAAGAGGGGCGCCCTTTAGATAACGGCTCAAATAGGGTGATAGTCTTCTTGTCTAGCTCTATTCGATTCGCTTTCGCTCCAGTACTTCCTGGAGTGCCTGAATCAACCATCCTAGAATTTTTAGATGAAAGAGATGTTTCTGCTAGAAAATGAGTAGAGTTAGACTTCATTGTCTTTCGTCTTCTCCTTCTGATTTGTGACTGTGTGGAGGCATCGATCATTTGCTGAACTTCCTCCTCACTAAATTCAAAATCTTCTGGAATCTGGTTGATTTCATCTAGCATCGATTCATAATCAAAGTCTGACTCGCTTCGTATATCCCCATCAGAAGTAGATCTTCTTTGGAAGACAGAATGCCTAGCAAAGTTGGGGGAATTTTTCAAATTTTGAAAGGCACTGTTCTCGTTTGCTGGTCCAATTGGATCTTGACTTGCATACCTTCTTGGTTCTTCATCATGCGGGAACCATGAGTATCTTTCATCCAAGAACTTCAGTTCATCCTTCACAGTTCCCGCACGAAGCTGATGGAGTTTTATACCGTTACTTGACGGGGTAGATGGATAAATCGAGAGACCGGCATGTGCTACGGTTTCAGAAGACGCGGTCTCCGTCACTGAGCTGTGATCTGTGCCGCCCGCAAGCCTTCTCAAAGTGGATTGAAGTATACCACCTGAGACACTATCGGGTGACTTCTGAGTAGTGTGTTTATAATTATTCAAAGAGCCATGTCTGATGGTAGTGCCTGCATCATGTATAGTAATGTTTGAGTCAAATGTCGAAGTTCGTGATTGGTCAACGTCCAACCCATCCAAATAAAAAGGTTCATTAAGTGGCTGCAAATCACTGTTGGGACGTATCCATCCAAGCCTGACATTTGTCTCGGTATGGTCTATTGTGATATGAGGTAAGAGTCCTGGACTGAGCTCCCCATTTGTGGTATCTTGATCAGATGCATTGAAATCATATTCACCATCCGGCTTGAGCAAGTCCTCTTCAGCTGTCGGATTTTTTCTTGAAGTAATGCCCTCTACTGTAGTTTTCTCTTGCTCAGCTACTTCACTACTATCAGGACTCAAAAAAAGTCTAATGCCACTATCAATCCCATCGTCATCATCACGTAACTCGTCTGAAAAGTTTTCGTAATCCTTCTTTTTTGTGGGAACTTCTAATTTCAATTGTGTATTAAACGGTTCCTCGTCAGATTGTTGTTCCTCTTCGTCACTGGAAAATAGCTTTCTATTGAATAACTCTTCAGTATCATCCTCTTCTTGGAGATCATAGTAGTTCAGGTCATCATTCAAGTCCCGAAGCGATTCGCTATCGTAAATAAATTCTTTGAATTTCTGATGATTTTGTTCAACTTGAGTTTTCATTTCTTCATACTTCACTTGATCTATTGATTTGTAATATTTAAAAGATGAGTGACGTCCGGTAGCCTGAAAAGAAAACTCTGAAGATGAAGATGAGGAGATTGTCGATCCTTTGTCTTCAGTTTTAACAAAGCTATCGTACTTAACATCCTCCACTGATGCTTGATCAGGAGTAGCACTTATCTTTAGTAAGTTCAGTGAATTTTTGAGATTAATAACAGCATCATTAGAGCCATTAAACTTTGATTCGATATTGGAGTGGTCTGGTTCGCTCAGCCGTGCCAATTCATTGTCGCTATCATGCTTTCTTATGACCACAATAGAGAAGTCTCCACTTGATGCACTACTAGCATTTGACAACTGCGATACTACATTTTGGTCGGTTTCTCCTTGAATAAGATTTGTTTTAGCGACATAGCTAGGTTGCAACTGGCCTTGAACTTCAGTGACTCTATCGCTCTGAGTTGTCACCGAACAGGCGGAGCTATTGGTATTATCATTGTTGTGAATCAAAGATCGCGGGCTATTATTGGCACTCCAATCGTATGTTTTCGTGCCATATATAGTTGGGGTAGTGACTATGTCATCTGAAACAAATTCCTGCTTTCTTGATACTGAGGATGTTTGAACTAATAAATTGTTGATGCTCGGCTTCTGTTTCAGCTTTGGGGAGTTCCCTGGATAGCCTGGGTTGCTTACCAGACTTGAAGTTGATACTTTCTGCTTCAAAAAGTTCTTTATAGGATTTCGGGACTTCTTAGTAGGAGAGGTGGGCGAAGAAGGGGCCGATACATCTATGACCACTTTAGGGCGTGGTTGAGGCAGAGAGGATGTCTGAAGATTCCACAATGGGGGTAGAGGGTCAGCCTTATCGGATGAAGATGAATTTCTTCTATGGGATTTGATGAAAGACCTCATACTTTTATTGTAAACTTCGCATTAACATCAAAAGACAACCTTTGACACGCATACTCATCAAATATATGGAGGGTCCTATTCTGCAATGATTTTCTGTCAGCTTTTTGTCTTTCGTTCAAGACAGTATATTCCTTCTGAAAAGTTGATGGATGAGCTTCAATCAAGTATCCTATTAGAACAGTGTTAGTCCTCAAGAAGGATTTAATCACCACATGTTCCCCATATTTCCTTTAGTTGCTTTGTTTCATCGGATTATTTTTCTTCGGCTATCTTAATCAAACCAAAATAGGAAATAAAGAAACTCCACGCAACAACACCGAAAAACCGGAGCTACAGTAACGAATCAAACTTGCCAAATCTACAATCAAAGTGGTTTAAATGCTTTAACAAATATATATGGTATGCTGAGCCAGGATTCGAACAATTAGCGGCATCAAAGTCCCTCAATCGATTACTCTCTTATTTGGCAGTAACTGCGCTAGGAGGATTTCTGTTACCTTGTTTTTTCTCACCAACGAATTGGAATCCACTCAAACTCAATCTCTCGTTTCTTTCAACCAGCTGGTTAACCTTGTCGCTCAAACCAAGAGCGACTTCCTGTAGTTTGGTAGGTTTGAGCAAATCGTCTTCCAAAAATTCGACGGTGTTGGAAGGCTGATTGACCAAAGCAGTCAACTCCTCGTTATGAATCATCTTGAATAAAATGGACTTCACAATGTTCTCCTTAAGGTCAAAAATGGTGGAAAGGTTAGAGATGGAGAGTCTTGAATAATATGTCTTATTCGTAAACAAGTATGTTCTTAGCGCTTCCCGCTGAAGCTTCTCCAAAAGCATCTTCTTCAGTTGTTCCACATTATTGAAGAGCTCCCAAATCTTGATTGAGTTAATAAGCTCGCTGGCCTTAACCCAGTCAGATTTAGCCAGAGCTCTGGCGGCCAATATTATGTAATCTCTAGTGTACTCAGGAGGGCCAGCAAACATCTGTCTCTCGCGGTATTCTAGGATTCTTCTGAATGATTTTGACGATGCAGTTCTTCTCTTGGCAAACTCAGGGTTGTGTGCCATTTGAGGTACTTCAACAAGCATAGAAGCTGTGTAGAATGAGCACTCCAAAAGCTCTAGGTTAATATGCATATGGAACGGTAGTAATCTTTGTTTGTCTGTCTGTGACTGTTGTAATTGCATTCTTTGTACTCCTTGTCCTAGTAATTCCTTTTGTCTAGGGGATGTGGCAATCTCATACAGTGATTGCTGTGCCTCATATATTAAACCGCATCTGAATGCACTCAAACCTAGTTGTACTAAAGCTCTGTTGAACGAAACCTGCAGCTGGGAGTCTGCCGTGTGAATTGTAGCCTGCAAGTGTGATAGTAAAAGCATGTCACGAGCCTTATAATATTGGTCATTGAAAGCATAGTAGTATATGTGGTAAAGAACAGCCTTCTTTCTGAATATCGAGTTCTCTTGTTTATAAAGATTCAAACACAAAGCATCCATCAACCCATTTGTGTAATCAATACCCTGTACGTCAGAGTCCGGCGAGTACTTTGGGAAAATTCTTGAGTCCAGCTTCTCATCGAAAGATTTCCAAGCTGTCGATTCCGCAAAAATTATAAGTTTCGAAGGCTTGAAATAAATGTGATCCAATCTTTTGAGTAGAACTCTTGCGAGTTGGTCACCCTTAGAAGTCGCAATCTCATCGTCAGCAATGATTCTCTCGTAGTATATCTGAGTACGAACGAGCAAAGTGTATACAGATGTCTCATCTTTCAATCTTGAGACATACTCTGTGGAATGTGGATCAATGATTAGCAAATGAGAGGTGAGCTCATCAGCCAATCTCTCTACCAATGAGATTATAGAGCCTATTATTTGTTTGAAGCCTCTGGCATCAGTTTCAGGCTCAATCTCGATATCATCTAAAGGCGCCGCCGTCTCACTGATAGAATATACAGGGTTCTTTTCTAGCAGGTCTAGTAATGTGTTAATATCTCTCAAAGCCAGCTTCCACTGCTCAACAGGCATGAATGATGCCTTCGAATACAAATCGAATCTTACAGGAACCAGAAGTAAATAAGTTGAGATAAGTTGAAAAGGCGTCTGTGCGACTGTTGTCACTTCTTCCAGCTGCTGGATCTGTTCTGCATGATCAACATTTTTCTTACCCCTGGTCTCTATGATAGCACGGTGAATGGTAAAGATACCCGCTTCCGATGAAATCTTTTCTTTGGCTGGCTGGGCGGCAGGAGCCAGAGATGCTTTATCAGCATCAGTGATAGTCTCATATGCTTCGGGATCTTTTCTGTAAATCTCAATATCAGATTGGAACTCCTTGGAGGCTTTCTTCACTCTCTGTCTAACAACGTTAAGCGACTTGGACTCAGACGCATTTAGCTTTTTCTTTATATCCTTGTCCTGCAAGCCGGCGATGGCATCTTCTAGAATAGCGAGAGACTTAATGTAGAGTCTTGGAACACTCATGTGATGCTGTGGATATTTGGAAACTAGCTTAGATAACTTGTCAAACTCCGCTGCAATCTTGATCCAGTCTTCAACCATCGAGAAATTTTCAATCTGGTCCACAGAATTGGCAATTTCATCTAAATACTTCTCTTTAGCACTCTTGACTACTCTTTTTTCCTCATCCTCGCTATCTGATCCACTGTCTGAGGCTCCAGCTGTGCTGCCTTTCAGAAAATCTTTTTTCAAGAAGTACGATGGGCCTCTTTGTTTGCCCGATGTGTATTCATCGTCATCTGACGATTCGAATTCCGACTGTGAATCCCACTCCTCGTCGTCCTCGTCGTCCTCATCTGAGCCTTCTGAAGCTTCTGCTAGTTGGGTTTCAGCTTCCGACTCAGACGAAGACAGCAAGTCGTCTTCAGACGATAGCAGTTCCTCATCTGACGAGTCCTCCGACTCGTATGTGGCAGCAAAAAATCTTGACATCTTTAAATGCGTCTACTTCGATACTGCGAGCCGCTTTCAGATCCACCACTGGTTCCACAACACACAGTAGTATATCTGTGTCCGAATTTTAGAGCAATGGCACTCCTAAATCAACGGTTTCACCACCTAACGAGCTCCTCTTAGCACCGTTAATCCAAACTCTGTGCCCTCTCTACATTACTCGACACTTTGCTCCAAAAAATTCACAGCGAAAAATTTTTAGATTTGGTATCCGGTACACGACCAAATCCACCCAAGTTTCTCCAATTTTGACGACACAACAAGGAGTTGCTGTGATGATGGGTGAGGTGATGGTGGTGATGCGTATGAGAGCCGAAAGTCGTACAAAGACTCGGTTCAACACCAAAGCAAGCATTCCTGAAGTATACAGAAGTAGTTATATAGAAATTGGAATGAAGTCCACCACCAAATGTTACTGTAACAGCTGGTGTGTAGCAGACTTTTGGTCTTGGTCTTTTGTCTTTGAACCACGGGCTTTAAAATAAAGTGTTACCCGGGCTTCGCGTAGCCCAGCGCGTCGTAAGCATAAGAGAAGCTAGCAAAGCCGTTTGGGAGGCTTGCAAGAGCGTGCAAAACAAGAACAGAGCGTTCTGTTTTGGAGTCCAATGTGAACTGCATTGGCGTGGTTCACTCACTGTGAGGACGTGTCTCTGGATCTTAGTACTACAAAGTGACTACTGTTCAAGAAAGTTAGCAAGAGTGATACTTCCTGATGACCTAAGCACTTATGTAATCGAGTTGCGATTCCCACGAACAGTGAAAGTTGGAGGTAAAAAAGGCCAGCTTACACGGAAAAAAACAAATCAACGACAGCGGTGTGCTGAAGACAGATCGGTTGCAAACGATCTAGCGTGTAAACCAGGGCATCAGAGATAGTCATCTTGAGCAATTGAATTGCTGAACCAAACTGGTTGCACATATTTGGTCGGGATCGACACAAACACGTCAAGATGAAGATGCTAACGAAGGTAAGTAGTGAACTATGCGTTGTTGGTAGAATTGTGGCGTGCCTATGTGGGCCATCTTATTCTCTCCATTGAAGCGATTACCGCGGATATCCTACTTGATTGTTGATACCACTGTGTGTTTGACCTGGTACTAACAAGAATCTGTGACTATCTAGTTTGAGTCCAAGTCTTCAAGAGCGAAGGGCGTGGCCTTTCACCCCAAAAGGCCATGGATTCTCGTGTCATTGCATTCTTCCACCATCCAGCTTTGGGATTATCGTATGGGCACACTAATTGACAGATTCGAGGAGCATGACGGTCCAGTCAGAGCCGTCGATTTCCACCCAACTCAGCCAATTTTCGTTTCTGGAGGAGATGATTACTCCATCAAAGTGTGGTCATTACAAAGCCGAAAGTGCATGTTTACTTTGAATGGACATCTGGATTATGTCAGAACCGTGTTTTTCCATCACGACTTGCCGTGGATCATTTCCTCCTCTGATGACCAGACGATTAGAATTTGGAATTGGCAAAGTCGCCAGGAGATTGCATGTTTGACCGGGCACAATCACTATGTTATGTGTGCCCAGTTCCATCCTTCTCAGGATCTTATTGTCTCTGCTTCTCTGGATCAAACGGTCAGAGTATGGGATATCTCTGGTTTAAGAAAAAAGCATTCCGCTCCTCAAGGCGGCAGGGGCATCAGATCGTTTGACGATCAGTTTGTTAGACAACAGGTACCACAGCAGGATATATTTGGTAACACGGATGCCGTCGTCAAGTACGTTCTAGAGGGTCATGACAAAGGAGTCAATTGGGCCTCTTTCCATCCTACTTTACCGTTAATTGTGTCTGGTGGAGACGATAGAGTTGTCAAATTATGGAGAATGAGTGAAACAAGAGCGTGGGAGGTTGACAGTTGTAGAGGGCATACAAACAATGTTCCATGTGTTCTGTTTCATCCTACGGAAGATCTAATTATTTCTGTGGGTGAAGATAGAACAATCAGAACATGGGACTTGAACAAGAGAACTCCAGTGAAGCAATTCAAGCGTGAAAATGATAGATTTTGGCTTATTGCCGCGCATCCAAATATAAACTTGTTTGCCACTTGCCATGATTCCGGTGTCATGGTCTTCAAGTTGGACAGAGAGAGACCAGCGAGTACCATGTTTCACAACACCATGTATTTTGTCAACAATGAAAGCCAAGTACAGCAATACCAGTTTGAAAAACAACAAACATCTTTGCCAATGCTGTCTTTGAGCAAAATCGGTAAAGCTTGGACTAAAATCAGGAGCATTTCTCACAACCCAGCTGAGAACTCGCTTCTAATTCAAGCTGGAGAAGGTGAAAACGGTGTGTATTCATATGTCGACATTCCAAAGGAAATTGTTGGAGCATTAGAGCCTAGTCCTAAAGGTTCAGGTGAAGCAACAGCAGCTTGCTTTATTGCCCGTAATAGATTCATAACTTTCTCGAAAATTACCCATAAGTTGCAGGTGAGGGATTTGAAAGACTCTATTACTAAAACCATAGAATTGGATGCTACTGTTAAGGATGTTGCCTATGCTGGTCCAGGCACTGTATTACTTATGAAACCAACTGAGGTAGTCCACTTTGATGTACAGCAGAAGAAAGAACTTTCAAAAATTCAAATAAGCAATGCCAAATATGCATCGTGGTCAGCAGACGGTCAGTATGTGGCTCTTCTATCAAAACACACTATTGTAATCGCGAACAAAAAACTGGAAATGATCATGTCAATGCACGAGACTATTCGTGTCAAAAGCGCGGCTTGGGATGATACTGGGGTTTTGATATATTCCACTCTGAACCACATCAGATACGCTTTGCTAAATGGTGACAGCGGCACGATCAAAACATTGGAGAACACTTTGTATGTTTTGAAGGTATCAGGCAAAAACTGTTACTGCTTGAATAGAAAGAGTGAAGTTGAAATTGTGACGATAGACCCTACAGAGTACAGATTCAAGAAAGCTCTTGTGAATAAAAATTTCAACGAAGTACTGAGAATAATCAGAACTTCAAACCTTGTTGGTCAAAATATCATTGGCTATTTGCAGCAGAAGGGATACCCAGAGATAGCGTTGCAATTTGTTGAGGATGCAGAGACTCGATTTGAGCTTGCAATTGAATGTAATAACCTGGATATCGCTTTGTCTGAGGCTAAAAAGCTGAATAACAAGGTGGTATGGGAGAAGCTAGGTAAGGAAGCATCACTACAAGGAAACGTTCCTATTGTGGAACTGGTTTATCAGCAATTGAAGCAGCTCGAAAAACTCTCTTTTCTTTATCTTGTCTCAGGAAATATGGACAAACTCTCCAAGATGGAGCAAATTGCTGAGAATAGAGGTGATCTGTCTTCCTTGTTTCAAAATTCTTTGTACCTAAACTCTGTGGAAAAGAAGGTGAGCATGTTTATTGAAGCAGGTCTGGCCCCATTGGCTTACGCTACCGCCAAGACAAATGGGTTGGACGATGTTGCAGATTCTATCTTAGCTGATGCAGGGCTAGCAGAAAGCTCGATTCAGCTTCCTGAACTAGGAGATCAAAGCAGTGTTCCACAGGTCAAGAAAGAGATTTCAAAACCATGGCCGCTAGAGGAAGCATCTTTGTCTTACTTTGAGCAAGCATTGCTGGGTAATTTTGAGGGATTATCTATAGAAGATAATGCAGCACAACAGATTGTTGAGGATGATCTAAATGTATCTTCACCTTCGATGGACGATGATAATATGTTTGAAGACACAGAGCCGCTTGAAGACGATGAAGGCTGGGATCTTGGCGATGAGGACCTAGAGGTTGAAATTGAAGAAGAAGTGAATAATGTCGATGTTGAGGATGTTGGGGCGTTGCCAGCCGAATTGGGCACATGGATACGCAACTCTAAGTGCGTGGCTGGTTATATTGCTGCAGGTGCATTTGCGCCAGCGGCACAGATGCTCAATAAACAATTAGGTATTGCTAATTTTGAACCGCTACGAGAGAGATTCTTGGAGGTATACCAGGCGAACAAGCTTTCGTTTACTGCCATCGATGGTTTGCCGTCGTTGAAAGCTTATGTCCGGGCTGATCCAGAAGAAGAAACGGTAACCAAGGTCCTTCCTTATATTCCAGGTTATGATCAGCTAGAGCCACAACTTCATGAAGCTTTCAAGCTTTTCAAGGGTAATAAACTGGAGGAAGCTATTGCACTATTCAGAAAGTTAATTTATACGATAGCGACTTTAATCGTTAATTCGAAAGATGACGAAGAAAAGTGCAAAGAAATTCTCACCATATGCAGAGAATATATCCTTGGTTTGTCGATTGAGCTGGAAAGAAGAGCGCTACCAAATGATGATATCAAACGTAACTTGGAGCTTGCTGCCTATTTCACAACGGCAAAGTTACAGCCGGCACATAGAGTTAATGCTTTACAGGTCGCTATGACACAGTCATTCAAACACAAGAACTACGCTTTAGCCTCCTATTTTGCAGCACAATTTTTGGAAATAATGCCATCTGGACCAAGAGCTGAACAGGCGAATAAAATCAAGGCAAAGTCTGATTCTGTGTCGACTGATGCGATAGAGATAGACTTCAATCCTTATGCTGACTTTGATCTTTGCTGTGGAACTTTCACACCAATCTATGAAGGAACACCATTTGTCTCTGAACCTTTGACAAACGCAAAGTATCATTTGAGCGAAAAAGGCAAAATTTGTTCGATCACCAAGGTCAGTGTTGTCGGATCCCCCGCATCAGGTCTCCGTATTCTGGCTTAAACTCAGTTTAGACTACTAGAACAATTGCATGCTTGACCTTTTACAGTTATGTCTCAATCTTCATTTGTCAAGAATTTTGTTTTTATAAGTTTTCACATTTTACCGAGTTTCCCTTTAGCTTACCTTTATGTAGTTGCTAACTACTGTGCTCTAAAATACTTAAAATGATCTACATGCAAATCAGACGTCACCGCTCATTTGAAAGATGATATCGCAAAACAGTAGGGTTTCTCAGATCAATCAGTAATCGCAGTGGGACGGTTTGTTGCTTAGATCTTTTGTCGTTTAGCTGGAGGCAAATTCTGTGTTCCATTTTCCAAGTTCGCCAAACTATTGGCCAGTCTTCGCTGTTCTTCGTACCATATCTCAAAATCAGCCACAAAGTTTTCTGGCTTACCAATCACGTTAACAGGGAGTGCGCTTTTGATCTTGGTGCTCAGTCTTTTGAGCATTTTATTACTTGATTTCTCTCCCCCATTAATTTGGTTCAATTGACTTTTGTAAAAAGGTAACAAATTTGACGCGCATTCAAGCCCAATCCTGTCTGTGTTCTTGTTTTCACTCTTCATTAAATGCCAGCCAATCAGCCAAATGATTTTGATGAAGTTTGGGAACTTAAATCTCTCGGGAACTTTGGTGTTGAGTTCAATATCGTACACTTTCAAGTGATTTTGTAAGCTGAGCAAGTTCAAAAAATTACCTCCTATGATAACGGAATCACAAGGAGTATAGACAGCATGAATCCAACCAGACGGTAAAAGAAGCAAGTCGCCCTCAGAGATGCTAACCTTCAATCCATTATTGAAATATGCAGGGTCAATCTTCCCATTATTGAGCGAACTCTCTGTATTGCTCCGTTGTGCTTTCGCTAGTTTAGGCACAAGATCGCCAAACCAAGAAGCGTTCTGGAAATCGGATAAACACCATCGTTCATATACAGCAAGATTTGCTTCTGTTGGCGGGAACATTAAAAATTGCTTCTGTCCTTTGACAAGTGCATAATAAACAGAAGTTCCGCCGAAGTCTATGTGAAAATCAGTGAAGGAGTCCTTGACTGACATCAAAATATATTTGCTAACCTTGGGCTTCTCTATGCCATTCTGGATCAATTCTTCAACCTCATTTGAGTTGAACAGCTTGCGGACTATATCTATCTCTGCTACACACTGAGGCAACTGTATTAATTGATCAAGCACTGTGTGAGAAACCTCCAAACTAATCACGTTTCTGATACGATCTCTGTCTTCTGGACTAAGATTATAGTAGTCTCTCCATTTTGCAAGGGTCCAGTTGGGAGAATTGTTTTGAGTTAAAACGTCCATAACAGGAACAGGACTCTCTGTTCCAACATATTGTGCTACTTCTGTCACGGACAGCGTTGGAAATTGAAATTTCAGCTTATAAGATGGATTGGAGTTGGGCACAAGTGGGTTGCAAGAAGGCACCAGAATTGGCTTTTTCATTTTGGTTTCAAATATTATGCGCTTTATAACTTCATCATCCACTATTCCTTGATCATTGTGATCTTTTGTAGGATCAACTATATAAACCAATTCTTCTAGTGGTCGGTCGTTCTGGAACTCCTTGAATTTTGAAATGTGTGGATGTTGATCGATCTCTCTCAGCTGTTCACCTTCGTTGAGAGCTATGTAATCTATCTTTTTCTTATGTCTCTGTGATTTTCTTTTCAATATAGAAGGTCCGTGCTCTTTCTCGCAGTCCGGACAGTGAAATACGCTTATTGTGTTGATATTCGATCTATGCAAGTTCAAACACTTCGCGTGATACCACTTGTGACAGGCCTCACATCCAATCCACTCTATTTCGAGTGAATCAAAGCCGTCTTGATTTCTCTTGCAGACGGGACAGAGATCCTCGGAATTTCCGTCGCCTGGTTTCTCAGAAGTCATGTCACCAATCGATACACACACGCTATCTAGCTTGGACTCATTTCTTATTTGACACTTATTATCACATCATTTGACTTTTCAACTTATATGGGGAAACCTTTATCAGCTGAAAAAGCCGGGTTACCTTTCAACTGGAAAAACAAAAAATCGTTAACTGGTTAAAATTCTTCAACTTAGGAAGACAGATAGATGTATGTCGCAAACTAGATGAATCTCGTTTGCACTGTAGCATAAAGAAGAGCTGCTGCTTCTAGGAGACTGAACGCCACCATGAACAAACTGTTTGCTTCTTCTGTCCGAGGAACAAATTGTGTTAGTCGTCAACTTTGTCGTCTGTTTTCAGTTTCACATATCAAACACGATGAGTACTCTCTGAAATCAGCGTTTGCAAAGCTCAAAGACCAACAAGTGGAACAAAAGTCAAAACAGCAAGCGTCTGTTGAAAGAGCGTTTGTCAATCAGTTTGAGGGACAAAAAACATATGATCCTTTTGACTTCTCTATAGCCAAGCTAAGATACAACAAGAAAATTTACTCTCACAACAAGGTTAAACTAATGAAAAGCTCGTCCTTCAACGCTCCAGAGATCAACCCTCTGGACTTTTACTGTTTGCCACATCTACTCTCTAAATATTTGTCTACTTCAGGTAGGATCCTCCACAGATCGGTAAGTGGACTGAAAGACCGCAAACAAAAGCAAATGTCAAAAGCAATCAAGCGTTCCAGAGCTGCTGGATTGTTGAGTCCTGTCGCACAAGACGTCTCGTTTTCGTCGAGAAGGGGTCCAACGTTGTAGATTTGGACAATATTGTCTTTTTCTTATTCGTGTACATACTATATCTATATATGCTGCTCAATCCTTGACCGCAAAAAAACCGACATTTAAAAACTCTATCTTTTGTATCTGCTCAATTTCGCACATAATTTCAATTTAGAAGCTTTTTGGCATCGATACCATGCCATTTGAGATAGACTGTAGTCCCATACCCATAAATAGATTTGAGATTTATCTCACCATGAAATAGTTGGTTATATGTTAAACTTAGAGGTAATCCATAACCCATCCCTGCAATAATATTAGCCTGATTACCTCCAGTGTTGTTCAGCGTCTTGTAAGAATCCTCTTCTACCCCTGATTCAAACGTCGTAAAAGAATATTCAAAAAGCTTGCTCAATATCTCTGGCTTGATTCCTTTTCCCTTATCTGTGATTCTAACTTCCAGTTGGTAGAACTGAGGACCTGGCTTCTCAATATTTGGTCTGTTAACAACGACTAGCGCCTCGACAGGTTCCTTTACATGATTTTCTATGTGCGCCCGCGTAGAGTTCTTGAGTATCTCATTAAAAACGTACTCCAAGTGTGCCGAGATGTAGGGAAATATCAAAGGTTCATGATCATGGTCTAACCTTTCAAGATCCTCAATTCTGCCCGTTGTCATCGTCTCATCACTATTTATCACAGCAGTATCAACGCGCAACTTTATCTTTTCATCATACTTCAATGACGCCATATCATTCACAAAGTTGAAAGAGCGCTGTAAAACATCCAAGATATCAATGTTCTTCTCAATTACACCAATGCTGTTCAATTTGTTGAAATCTCCACCTTCATGAAGTAACTGGGAGCTGAGCTGTATATGGTGATTAGCGAGTAAGCGCATAAGAATCCTCTCTTTTAGGTGGTGGTTCAAAAATTCCTTATCATCGACTAAACTCAAACCCGAAATTTCTTCAAAACCATCGCTCAATATCGTCAGATTATCTGTATGCAGGTCGATTGTTTTGGCTAAAACTTTGATGAATTCGTCGTTTTGCTCAAGAGTCTTGATCTTGAAGTTTTCAGGGAAATCGCGTTCGTCGTAATTGTTAATCTCAAATTCTGGATCACAGCTGTTCACGAATTCTAACAGCACCTTCAACGTCTTGAGATAGGTATCATAAATCTCGCCAATCTTGGGATTCAGTACAACTATGTAAGGCAAATCCATAAATTGGTTGAGTCGCTTGGTAACTAGTACCATTAAATCTTCGAACGTTTCGTTAGCATTCTCAATCAACATCAACGACTTGCTGTGATGGGAAGCACTAGAGTTGAATTTCAAAAGATCGTTCAAAGAAATTGTCGGTAGCGGTTTGGATCCCACCCTTTGAATAAGATGTTCAAGCGACGAACGTTCGATATGTTGACTTCTCAGTTGCTCGTTTGGAGAACGGGTTGAATCCGGATATACAGTTCGCCTTGGCACTGTCAGTGAAAATCTCCTTCTCGCTATGGCACAAGAAGGCCAGAGCAAGGCTCTCTTGAGACTGTATCCCCTGAAAATCATCTTCAAGATCCAAGATATCACCCCACTGTTCAAAAATATGTCTAGCTGCTTGGAGTCCTGTGATGACTATTAGCAGGAACTCATCATGTGTAATATGTGGAGACTTATATGCAAGATTAGAGGCTAAAAAATGAGGTTTGTGATTACGTAAATTTATTCCTTCGATACACAACCTCCTAGTTATAATGCTACTAACGCTGGACAAAGGCCACCTGCCGTAATTGGCGTACATGATAGAAGAATAAATAAAAATATGAAGTAACAGCATGGGGATATAAATCAAGCAGCCTTGGTCCGACTCAAAGACAAATCAGAATTGCTGCTGATCAGAAATCTTCGAGGCGGAGGAGGGGGTGGCGCCATTCTCTTTGACTTTTTGAGATCCCTTGTATCCAATGAAGAATGCGACGAGCTGTTACTGTTATGACGCAAAATGTAGGGCGAAGAGGATAGTTGGCTGCTGGTATCGAGTGGGCTTTCAGCATCACTTACTATTAAAGACTCAGACGAGTTTTGGCGCAAGATATGTTTTTTGGCATGAGTTTCTTGATCCTCAGATCTACTTTGCTTCGTGAAAGCATCCAAGGAAAGGCACCTCTCTGAAAGTCTTTTTGTAGCGAGAGAAGACTGTTCAGCAGTGGACAGATATTTCAAGACGTCAGAAAGCTTGTCAATTTTGTAGTTCTCGTTTTTCAAATTTGAAAACATGAGCATGGGATACAAAACACGAAGAAAAGTGTTGATCAAAGACTCTTGCTTGACTGCTGAAAGATTGAACAACTCTCGAATAACAATATCAACAATAACTTTCAAGTCATTTGTATAAAGCCATTGGCATGTGGTAGAGGTTGTGAATATAAGATAAAACACTTTAAGAATTAAGATCTGAATCACTGGATCTTCTTCCCTATTGAAATTGAGAATTAGTGTTTCAATGAAGTTTTGAAACAAGTCATGGCGCGCTGTCATTGTAACAAAAAATGCATTCTCTGTCCCTGATAGAACATTCCCCTCAACAGAAGAGAAATGGCAAACCATAAACTGCTCATTAAGTATAAGAAGAACTTTGAACCTCAAGAAGTTGGCCTCATCATCTTCTCTGCTAGATATCTGTAGGTTTTTGAACAGGAAACCTATAAAATCAATGTCCACGTAGGCCAACTCTTCTGGACCAAATTCGTAGCGCTTGCACAATTGATAAAAAAGCTCTAGATAGTTTGTGTAGGCGGAAAAATATGGGTCCTTCTCTGCAGAATTTCCCGAAATTTTGCAATAGTTTGATAAGACACCACATATAGTTTCAAAACCTTGAAAACTCTTCAACATTTGCATGACATCTTCGTCACTTTCGTAAGTGACGTACAATATCCATCCAATAATTTTGATCAGCTTTTCGTTCACGTCTATGGTTAAATTGATTTGATCTTTGAGTTTCAAATCCATCGATGTCAAGTCCACGAGTAAGTTATTGTGGTTTGAGTTCACAATGTAATTCAGTAACGAGAGCATCTTCCGAACGCAAAACACTAAATTTCTCTGGTAGTTAATGAAATGTACAATAAAGTTGGAAGCCTCCCTGTAAAACTGCTCTTCATTGTAAGATGATGTCAACTTGTCACAGTAATTTGAAATAAGTGTCATGTAGCTTACCAGCAACGTATTGATTTCCTCCTCGGTGCATACAAAATCAGCCTCCTCGACATCCTTAAGATTCTCAGCATCCTCGACATCCTCGGTATCCTCTAACTCAAACAACGTATCCTTTTCTTCCTGCCCAGTCTCCATCCCAGGCTCCGGCGATCCCACTTGGAATTTCTTCAACTTTTTCAAGCATTTAGTATAGTACTCATTAGTCGATACATCATAATAAATCTTTGTATATAGCAGGTCGTTTGCGAGATCCCAAAACCTTTGCAAAGTTATGTTCTCCTCATAGGGGAATTCAATAGATGATGACATTTATCTGGACTTCACTAGCCAAGGATAGCATATACAAGTTTCCAATCCCTGTAAAGAGCAATCCAAACAACCGCGTGAACAGTGCAAGCCACAGAATGAGTGAACGAGTGTTTATTCTCAAGGCACAGCACTAGTCCAGAGTTTTCCTTTTGCTTAGTTAATGATGGTTATGTATCATACAGCGTAATGAACAGCAGCGATCGTCCTCTTTTGCTCTATATAAATCACTCCTTCAAAATACCATCTCATTATTATAGCGTCAGGCGACAAATAAAAAGTCATCCACTATTTTTAAACAAAACTTGGCGGTGTTCACCGCCTCTTAAGCAAACAAACCCAGATAAGACAACGGGCTCAACTAGAAAGGTACAATGGTTTTATGGTCCAGTACTCTCTGCTCGTTCCAAGAACAAGCATGTTTGGACTATCAGAGGTATGTCAATATTTATTGTGTTGAAAAAGGCAAAATTGAGACTCCTTTTTATAGTTGTGGTGATCAATTATTAACAGTCTGATATTACTTCGATAGGTCTACGAATCAGAACATGATGCTGAAAAGGCAACCTTGAAAAATGACTTCTTGAAGGCAATCTCCCACCATGAAAGCTCTATTGCTTTGTTGGGATCTGTTATAACTGAAGTGAAGAAAGACCGACATTCTCCCCATTTTAATACTGTGAGTGCACTGGAAACACTACATTCACAAATAGCTAAGAGAATAGAACAGCTGAGGATTCTTCAAAAACGTAAAGAGCACAAAAGATCACAAGCTCAGCAGATAGAGGCGTCCAAAGGAGAGCATAAAGATGTACTACCGGCTTCAGAGTCTAATCACAATCAGGTTGACGGGAAATTGACAGATGACTCTCACCAAATGTTCGGTGAGTATAACGCCGACTCTTACAAGCCTCTCGACACTTTGGTCAACAAGGTAAATCTTCTACTGATCAAAAACTTAAGCATGGACTTAACAACTCACAAAATAAGATTTATAGAGCAAGATAAGATAAATGAGCTGGAACACGATCTACAGTTACTCAACTTCAAGGAAAAGTCCTCCAAACGTCAAAGCCTTGAAGAATCTAATGCTAAAAATGAAATTCTGAGCAACCTCAATCTAGTTTATTACAGCGAGCTAATAGCTAACCATGAATTTTTGAAGGACCTCATAAATCTGATACGAAATGAAAGCTCTGAGCAAAGTCTCAAGGAATTCGAGAATGCAAGCAATGAAGTAAAGTCTATGAAAAAAATCATTGAGGATCTCCAGTCGAAAGTTTTAACATTAGAAAGAGACCGTATTGTACTAGAAAATCAGATATTCAAGTTGAAAGAAAGGTGGAACAATCTTGTTGAAAGTGCGAGAAAACGTAAAGAACAGGAGTTACAACAACAAGAGCTGTAAATAGCAAAGTCTTTTAATGGATTATTGTACGATTTCGCAGTACTAGGAACATAAAATTAAAAGTAATGGAACCAACTACATTGGAGGAGCACTAATAAAATTATAGTACCAAAAGTTACTCTAACTTAGCAGCATGCATCATTTCTTCTTTGTTGATCAAATGCTCTATTGTTTCAATACTTCCCAGAAGCTTATCGATATTCATACTCCAGTCATTAAGCAGCTCATTTTCATTTTTCGGCTTGATGAAGTTGACAACCTTGAATGGTCGGTTGATTTTAGCGTAAATGATACCACTATTGACTAACTCTATGATGTTCAACTCAACTTCTGCCTGGTCAATCTGCAGTAACTGGCATAATCTTTCAAGCTTGATATTGGAATAATATTTAGAAACCACCCGTAGATTATACTCAATGACTCGTTTCTGAAGCTCTTTGAAGTGTAATTTTCCTTTTTCAGAATTCTGGTCGAAAGTTTCATTTTTGAACAACTCTTCACAAAAGTTCAATTCAAATTGTTTCCAATCGATCAACTCCTCTGTGATGAAGTATTTGATTACGCTCTTTTCCGTCGTAAGCTTATCCAAGTTCTTATCCACCTTTACTCTCGATATTAGATCATTTTGTTCGTTAGAATATGGTGAAATAATAACGAAAAACACTATTTGTTTGAGTGTCTTCAAAGCTTCAGATTTATCCCCTTGAATCTTTGGGATCTCATAAATCGAAAGGTAATACTTTACCAAGTTGATATAGTCATTATCATTCCACGCGATCTGGACCATTAACCTATAATACTTGAGCTTGAGATCAGCAAAATTGTTGAGCGATTTAACGAGAATCTTTCGCGAGAGTATTGCAGACATTTGAAAATCACCTTTCCGATTACTCAAGGTCATTTGATCTAAAATGAACTCAATTTTTTCTTCAAGCTCCATGGAACCATATGTTTCTACTTGAAGCTCACATAGGATATCACAAGCTTTATCAAGATCTTTCTTATCGTTAAGTAATATGTCGCTCAAAATCTTGGTCACACGAGCCCTCTCTATTTCAACAAATATTTTGTTCTCAGTAACGGTTCTAATGGTATTAATGGTCTCAATTTTCACATCAAGATCCCGAATCTCATCCAAATGTTTCATCGCCTGTTGAACCATAATCTGAACCGAGTTTTTCAATTGGCCATGCTTCTTCGAAAGAAGTGTGACTTGTTCATTGAGCAAGGGCCAATCCTTATGCATAGCTAGCAAATCAACAAGCTTTACCATAATCCTTTTTGAGGAGGCTAAATCTGAAGCCTGTCTAGTTTGTTTCTCTAGAAGCAAGAGCTTATCCAAGGCTGACTTATAGTCAGCCTTAGCTAGCAGGTCAATTTGCGGAAATTGCTCATCCAAAGTCTCCGTGAAGTCTTTTTCCGCCTTCAGCGGCACCTCTCTAGACATTTTGGTGTTACTCTAATGTCTTATATGCTATCTAGGTTCTTGGCGTTCACCTTACAAAAGTTTAAAGACGCCTATGAAATCGTTAAACGTTGACGTTTTTGCCACTCCGAACAAAAGATATCTATTTGAAGAGAAGTGGTGATGGTTACGAAGCTTTTGCCTAACAAAATTGATTATAAATATATTATGTAATATTTGTTATTGATGCCAGAGCATGTTTTGTGTGTATATAGTAATATACAGTTGTTCGAGCTCAGAAACATTTGCAAAGTGTTACAACTCTACAAACATTGCTGGTCTCTCTATTTAGGTTCAGAATTTTGTGAGAAGCGTGTGAGTTGACGGAGAGTCCCTTTTGAAGGGTTCAAATCCGGAAAGTCATGGATGTCGTCACTAGCTTTGGAAATGCCCCTGTTAACGAATCAGTCAATTTAAAATGGGTGTTTGTGGTCGATTGGCTTATTGCTCTACTTGGATCACTTATTGTATTCTTCTATTTGAATCGTGCTCTTGGGTCAGCTGTGTCCTTTTTGTTGAAATATATTGTCTGGAAGCGATATAAGGTGCGAATAAAAGTACAAGCTTTCAAAGTATCATTGCTCGGGGGTCGAATTTTCTTCAAAAATGTGGTGATAATCACGAAAAATGAAATGATTCTTATCCATCAAGGATGGTTCACTTGGAGGTATTGGCTGACTTCCCTGAGAAAGTCAGAACTTGAATTGGGAGATGGTGACACGGATCATGCTAAAAATTCTACTCTTCCAACTCGGTTCTTAGTAGAAATATATGGTTTGGAAATATTTCTTTACAACAGATCACATATTTATGATAAGATAGCTGAAACGTTACAAAAAGAAGAGGGCCACCAAAATGATGCGACATCAGCTTCCCAAAATGGCAAGGAATCTCATAATTCTACTGGCGATAGCCATAATTCCTCTTCAAGCTCTGCAGCAACTACCGATACATTTTTGGGTGGCGAGAATGTCCGCACAAATTACGAAAATCTCAGTTGTTCTAATAATTCGATACATAGCAGTGCTTTGCCGTGGTTTATCAAAATGTTCCCAACCAGGTTGATAGTGAAGAAGGGATCGTTAGTGATAGGAAACGATGTTACCCCTTCTCTGCTTGTGGCTTCATATTCGAGCTTGGAGGGTACCATGGATGCTGCAAACGCTGAAAATAAGCTGGATCCATACAGGTTTGTCAGTGACTTACGTGCCTCCCAGTTGCAGATATTTTTGAAACCTAACGTTTCGTACAAAGAAATTCACAATCTTGCTGCAGAACTAAAGGTTCCATCACATCAGCGATTACGAAGGCTTGCTCGCTTTGTTGAAATACTGGGTACCAAGATTCACAAGAAACTATATAACGAGACTGGGAATCCTACTGAGAAAGAAAATGAATGGCATGGACTAGAACGATATTTGACCTCAACAGCATTTAAGGAACAAGATTGGGAGGATGGGTCATCCCAAGATGGCAAGTTATCAGATGTTCTTCAGTTTGAGAAAACAGAATATGCCAGATACACTCATATTTTGGATTCGGATTTTGTTGACCTTCACTATTATCATGATGTACCTGGATTTGTCAAATCAGGGGCAGAATTTTTGGAGAGCTATTCAGAGGAGCCAGACATTGGAAATGGAGGATCTGCTCCAAAATCAGGACTTGACATTAGCATCTCTGGAGGGAAAGTTCATTATGGTCCTTGGGCAGACAGAGAGAGAATCTACATTCATAGAATGCTCTCCCCTTCCCTTTGTCGAGATACTAAACCTTTCAAAAACCTCAATGCAGGTATGCAGAGACAGCACACAGAGTTCAAGATTTTTATGGAGTGTCTAGATGAACTAGTTCTTCGAATACCTTTCAGGGAAGCCAGCAAGGATGTTCTCTACAGCAAGATACATAGCAATACTGCTGGATCAGTCAATCCTAGGCCATTCGGTTGGCTTGAATGGAGATGTGATGAAGGGTCATGTTTGAGCACATCTGTTTCTTACATTCCAACCCTGAACGATGGCTGGAAAAATACTGTGGCAATTGACTTACGATCTTTGACTATCTCCTCTAGTGTTAATCATAATGCCCTTTTGATGGCAAAGCGACACACTATTGAAGCAGATGTTGGGTATCCTTTGAAATGGAATGGTCAGACTACATGGACGTTCAATCATCACTCTTTTGATGCAAATCTATACCTTCTCAGAGAACACGTAACATTATTGACTGATATGTTTGGCGATTTCAGTTCAGGCGACCCCACACCATATGAGCTATTCAGGCCCTTCGTCTATAATAATACTTGGAATATAACAAATTATGCTCTTCATATGAATTTGAACGAGAAGAACATAGTAAACAATCCAATAGATAACAATGATAACATATATCTTTCATTTGTGGGATCCGATTTGGAGTTAAAGTTTTCTGTTCCTCTTGAAGCCATATACAAAAAGTCTAATATGGTTAGTTACTGCCTGAATACTAGCTCCTTTGATCTCGTTATTAGCTTACCCCCATGGAACACGGGACACAACTTCCTGAAAAGAAAGGAGTTAGGCAAAGCTTATAACTTTCAAATGTCTGGCTCATATACTTACTTCAACTCCATTGATATTGATTCGGTTGATACCGTGGTGATAGACTGCACATGTGACGACACCACTCTTGAGTGTTATGGGTTTGTCATGAGATATGTTCTTATTCTTAAAGCAAATTATTTTGGGGATGACGTGCACTTCCAGACGTTAACGGAATTTATGGATGACTTCAACAGGCATAATGACACATCTGGTGAGACAGTCTTTGGTGACGATAAGCTTATGGGCTTAAGAATGCAAAATGAAACAGATTTGTTATTTTCATTTTGTGTCAAGAATGGTTGTCTTGTTCTTCCTACGCATATTTATGATTGTGAGTCACATTTGGCGTTACACTTTGATTCATTGGATATTGATCTGCGTTTCAATAACTATTATATGGATTTACAAGCTGATTTCTCTGAGATTCGATCTAGATTTCTAGAAGGTTGTGATGAATCAAAAATATTTGGCACTACCACTTCTAATCCATCATTTAAACCAGAAATGAGAATTGATGGAATGTCGATACATGCGCACAGAATGTTTGGTCTGCCTCCTCAAGAGCCGACCTACTATTGTCGCTGGGAATTTGAAAGTGGTGATATCATTATTGACTCACAGCCTAAATTTATTGATGCTTTGGGGAGAGCCGCTTCGGCAATCGGTGTGGGCTATGACGATACAGAAAACTCTTTAGGAATACCTGAAGACTTAGTTTCTGATATTCTCAACTTATCATTTCGCTGCCCGAAGATTGCAATTCATATGAACGGGTTGGACTATCACTTGAATATTACATTGTTTTTGCTATCGTTCACTCTGTCAGATCAAGCTAATATGGACTACAACACTCGAATTAACCTAACTATTGAGAATATCACCGCAGAGGCTTTGAAGAATAATGTGATTGTTTTAGATTGTCATTCCTCTCTTTATTATACCAATTTTGTCCGCAGCCTTCTTTTCCAACAGAAAAGACGGGCTCAAATCAATCATCTAAGACTAAACGATGGCCCATTCCATAGATGTCCTTTCCTTTTGCCTGAGAAGATGAGAGACGCCAGTTACTATCGCGAATACAACACTATTAGATCATCCATTTGCCTTCCAGATGTTCCTCCGCCGTTAATTCCAGAGACGATGGATCTCTTAATAAAAAGTTACCCTCAACGACTTCAAAGCACGCTAGAGCTTATCAATGGATCAGAAGCATCCTCTTTAAACTCCACTCCAGATGATTCTCCTTCAGTTACTGATTTCAGCGCAACAACTTTTGAAGATGATTGTGAGTATGATAATATGATATTTAATTTAGGAGCCATCGAAGGATTTGTTTCACCACTTATCTTACCCGTTCTTGTTGACTGTCTGCACAAGCTTAGAAACTTGAGCATTACGAATGTAATTGACAGTATGCAAATTGAAGTCATTAAGCACTTGAAGCGAAAGTATGAGATAAAACGTCTTACAAAAAGACTGAAACTTGAGACTCCTTTCGTTCACTTGAAAATTGCCCTAAATTTTGAATCTGAAGGTTACTTAACTTTAGATATAAATAAGCCGTCCATTGCAAGCTCGATCAATGAGTTTTCCGGAACAACTGATAGCTATGTTGACTGCAAGGTCGAGAGGCTTCAAGTATGCTTGTTCAAAACCCAGAATCAGCTGCTTAGTCTAGCATTACAAGGCATTCATTTAGACTTTTTAGAAAGTGTTGCCGCTTCTGTTATAAAACTTGATATGGAGGGATTCTCTTTTGATGTTGATCCTAGAGAATTAGTTTGGATGAAAGATCTCGCGACTTCCTTTCAGAGGCCTTTTGATGCTGCCTTGGCTATTTACAACTCTTTCAAAGAAGACACAAAAAAGGCAGAGATTGAGTTGATGTACGCCGTTTCTACCGCAGGGGTTAACTATTCTGTGAGGCATGATCCGTCTTGCATTACAAAGCCGTCCTACGTTATCAAGTTCTGTGACGACCATTTGAGGCTAGAAGACAGTTGGAAAATTATTACTCGACTGCGACACGTTGTCTATAATCTTCCAGAAGATTGGAATACTCAGCACAATGCCATGTTCAAGGCTGCCAAATGGGAAGCCCCATTTGATGCCAAGGAGCGTGTATTCCAAGTGTTTCTCAATTGGAGAAAGTGGGAGTTTCAAAACATTGAAGATAGTTATCTGCTAAGAAGTGTGTTTGGTGCGAAAGATACCACAGGGTCGCGTTCTCTGTCTCTTGCTTTCAACCTTCGCTGGTTAAGGATTGATGTGGTTCCATTCCGAAAATTGCTCGTCTTGCAACGTATTCAAATGATGTTAAGTATGGGCTTAATTTCATATGATTTGAGTCAACTAGTGGCAGCACTCGTAGGTGGTCAAATGGGTATTGATAATAATTTGGATATCAACTTGCTTGTCCAATCAGCTTCTTTGAATCTAGATCGCCTGAAGGACTCTATCGATTACATTGAACAAGTGATACAGTCGGTTCATGCAATAATTAGTCACTCGAACTCTGATGAACAGGTCAGTGGTCAAGCTGAAAACATATCTGAGTCAAGCAGAAAACTTTCACAGTCAGTTAACATTGAGGATAATAAACCTTTGTGCTTCAGCATCAATGTCTCAATTGAGCAATTTAACCAACGCTTGGGAATCGATAGATCCGCTGTAGAGGTCCACGGTGCAGGTTTTAGAGGTTCAATTACTGCTATTAGTTCTTATGATATTCTCCCATTTACTGCAAGCATCAAAAACTCCACATTAACTGCCAATTTCTTGATGGATGAATCTAAATTTTTGCAATATCGATGTGAAGATTTTGCTTCAACCGTAATTAGTTGCGCTTCTCCCCACTCGGGAGGCGTTTTCTATACAGTCTCATCTTCTCTTACAAGGCTTATTTGTTATCTCGATAGCCGAAGACTTACAAAGCTTATTGATGTTTTTGTTAATGGCGAGTATCAAACGATCCATCCAATTATTAAGAGTCTCGAAAACCTGAAACCCTCTACTTCAAATTCGTCTGAAATGGAATCATCAAAATCTGTTTTCGATCCATTACGAGCATTCACATGTCCCATCTCTGGTCGCATTCAGTTTTTGAAAATTGAGCTACGAATAGAGATTCCTTCCCCTTTGCTCCATATAGTGGATTTACAGGATTTTATTTGTGACATCAAACTCGCGCGTGATGGACTTTTTGGTAACTTAAAGGTCTCAAAAATATCTCTCAAGGTGATTTCAAATCTAGAAGGTAGCGAAGTTCAATACTGCACTAATACATTAAGTAAGTTGAGTTGTCTTTTCGGTGTTCGCGTCTTGAAAGATATTTTTGAGGTTTTTATTGATAGCCGGGTCGACCAATTTCGAATCAATATGGCGCAGTACGAGTTCAACTACTTGCTCAAACGTGCCTACTCTGATTACCAAATAATCGCAGAGAATCTAGAACAGATAAGTGAGTCTTTTGGAAAGCTCGTACAATTATTTGAAGAAAATGGAACTACTGCATCCGAAATACCGGATAGAAAACATCCAAAGGGATTTTATGAATCGGTCAAGTTGCGTGTAGACGCTTCTTGTCGATCATTCGGATTTGCTTCTCTTCTGATTGATAATCAGGTTTTCTTAGAGACATCAGACATTCACCTGTTATTTTTCTCATTCGACTCTACATATGGGTGCAACAAACCTCATGGAAAGTTGATTTTACCTTCTATCAAAATAGTGTTTGGTACGCTTGGTGCTCAGTCGAGTAAGTTCACCATTTGTGATGTAAGTTTACAGGTCAAATCTATCAATGTAAAAGTATCAGGTGTTGTGCTACAAAAGCTGGAAATTTTGAACAGTTTTTGTAGAATTGTTTTGAACCCTCATTTTGCCAATGAACTTATTGACATCTTCTCCACGGTTAGCAAAACTTTGAGTGGTTTTGTTGTCAATAAAAAGTTGCCTCCTAGCACAACGGACCAATCTGATGGTTTGCTTTCTACTTCCCGTTTTGCTTCCGTCAGTTTGACTTCCAGCAATCTTTGTGTTGGATGGCTTCTTCCTCAAGCAGACTCCCGATTTGACCGCTCTTCAAATGTTATACCTGGTTTGATTACTGGATACGAAAGTGCGACATTTGTTTTCACTAGTGATGCTGGGAGTGTCTTAATGAAGGGAATGTATCTTGCTACTGCTCATGGAAATAGTTCAGCGACTTTTTTTTCCACTGAATCAGAGCTTGGAAGCGACAATCGGGCTTTATTTCCTAAGTTTGAATTGGCCTACAAAGTAATCACGAATGATGATGGTAGGTTCATCAAATCTAAGGTTCGTGGAGACAAGATTGACTTGAAATTGCAAACTGGTTTATTTACATTTGCTGATCAGTTTGTTAGATCTATTTTGAGTGTCCAAGAAAAACTCGAGTCTGTAAAAGTTTTGTCGCCAGTTAAACCCTCTTCAACCGCTGAGTCTGCTGATATGCAGACGACTCTACTTCAGATAGGATCAAGTTTCAAGTCCGTAGGTTGTTTACTGGTATTTAGTGGCGCCTCTATTGTGATCAGTACATCATATTTGGAGGCTAATGGAGAAAGGCCTTCGCTCTCTATGCAGACTCCATCCGTTAAGATTGCCGTCAAGTATACCAATAGCTCCATGGGTCCTAAGAAGCATAGCATTTCTCTAGAGGCATTTACATCAGCTACAGATAATGTTCTCACTGCTTCGTCTGTTCCCGTGATAGTGGATCTTGTCAGATCAACGAGAAGATTTTTCAAGTCCAGATCGGTTCAAAAAAGGGGTTCTTTTTCTTTACTTCCGGGACCATTACAGCAGCCACAGACAGCGCAAACGTCACTCGATATCGAAAAGTTATTCGAAAAAGTCAAGTTTAGTTTTTCCTTAACGGTTGAGCCTCAAAGACTGACATTGAATTGTAATCCTTCGGCTCAAGTTGAAGCGGCAGTTTCTACCAATGGCGTTCATTTGCAGCTACATTCAGATTCAGAGCAACAGTCTGGTCTGCTTTATATGGAAGATTTGAGGGCAGAGTTACAGCATATATATTCGAAGGAAACAACTGGGTCAATATCCGTTCAAGATATTATGCTGAGTGCAACTATTGCTCACGTGGATGGAGTAAAAAGAGTGGCTACAGTTACAAGGGTTTCAAGCATTGATGCTTTTGTCAACATACAGCAACGTCAAGATCTTGATATTTTCTGTGATGTTTGGTTGCCGGCCGAGTTGTATGAAAGTGTTCCCCTCAGTGAATCTACGACACAAACGCCAGATAGCAAGCCGATCGCACTACGCTTACGTGAAGCGTCTTCAACAACAACGATGCCGTGGATTCTGACTCTTTTGGTCAAGACCGTGAAACTTAAACTTGACCTGGGCCAATCTCTCGGAGTTCTGACAGTTGGGCTAGATAATTTCTGGATAAGATCTTCGAAGTCTGATAGCTGGGACCAAAACTTGAGATTAGAGCTCCAAAGATTCAGAGTTATATCTGAAGGTCGTCTTGGTGGCATTCTGACTGTTGAGAGAGCACGAATGTCATCTGCTATTTCTTGGAAAAATGATGAAAGTCATGCAAGCATACCACTTGTGCTTCTATCTGCTGGTTTTGAACTAATGGAGACAAAGATGTCGTTAGACTATCATCCTTTTTTCGTTCTCAGCTTGAAGTCAGTTGCCGCCATTATTTACAATCGAAGAATTGATGAGCGGTTAGATAAATTGTGTAGCAAGGTATGGCTCAAATCTTGCAACGTGTACATGACAGCTCTAACTGCTTCCAATTTTGTTGATATTTACACCATTGGTTTGCGTATTAGGCAAGATATCAGAGTGTCTTATCATCAAGTACTCAATGAGGGTACACTCATTCAAAAGAAAAGTTTCGCTGGCTCCTCATCAACAGAAGATCCTGAAACAGTAGATTCCGAAAAGACAAAGGATGCCTTTCTGTCTAGGGATCCAGAACCCAAGACCGACACTTTTTTGCAAGTGATTGAAAAGTTTGAAACTGATCTGGTCGTTAATATTGGGCACCTGAAAGTTCAAATTTTTCCCAGCACACTATTGGATTCGCAAACTCTTGTAATTGAGGTCGGCTCGAGCAAGGCCAATTTTGGCCAGAAGATGAACACAAGGCTTGAAAATCGACTGAAGCTGGCATTAGATGATATCAACGTCTCCCTTTCTTCGATAAAAAACAAACCAGCAGAAGGGATACTCGATCAACCACATTTAGACGCCTACTTGGAATTTGCCAATTCAGCTTCTGGTGGCAGCATATTTGTTTTTCCGTCCTTGACTATTTCCATGGATACCTGGCAGAAGTTTGAGTCAAACTTGGTAGAGTTCATTTATGACAGCTCGTTTGGAGGTAATGTTGATGTCCGTTGGAAGCTGGGTTCGGTTTACTTTATTAGGGAAATGTGGTACTCGCATGCGACAACCCTTAAGACGAGATTAACTGCTCTTCGAATATTCACATCCGGTTACGAATTAGAGTCAGAAGATCGATTCGAGGAAAACTACAAAGAATCGATTTTCGAAAGTTTCAATCTTGAAGATAAACTGAAGGATGTAGAATCTGATTTGAAATATGAATATATGCCTATTGTGGAGCCCCATATCGAGACTCCCCGACTAAAAGATTTAGGAAGTGCCACTCCTCCCCTTGAGTGGCTTGGATTACACAGAAAGAAATTTCCCCATTTAACACATCAATTTGTGATTGTGGGCTTACAGAAATTAGTGAAGAATGCTGAAAACAGGTTTGCTAAGGTACTCCATTAGCTGAAGCGCCTCTCGTAGGTGAAATAAAATAATTACGCTCCTTAAATAGCCATGAGTAAAAAGAAGGTCGGTTGACCTAAGCATAAGCATCTTAATTTTTTGTAGTCTTGAAAAAGTAAATCAATACAGTTTACAGTTGTGAGACGGAAACTTTTGATTTATTGGTGTTCAAGTGGTGAAGAAAGGCTAATATAGACGTATAGGGCAACGTACAAAAATGGAACGATGAGCTATCCGCGAACTGACTCGAAAAGCGATACCCCGCCTGTTGCATTGCAAAAAGTGCAGGTTAGCTCTACAAATGAGAAACCCGATCTAAGAGGAGCCGCGGCATCTAACTCGACCAGCCCCAATTCGACCAGCGATACACATGGATCTAAGCATATTTTGTTTACAGATAAGCGGCAGGAGAACAATAAAAAGCTTGTTTTCCCTGAATTTGAGAGCTTTCGAAATAGAAGCGGGACCGTCAACACTGGTATTACAGGAGAGTCTCTAGCATCAGGTTACAGCTCGTCTTTAAACGACAATACAGATACCGATGACGATTATCAATCGGTGAACCAACTACATGGTGCTGACTATGCCAGCCCAACATGGGTATTGTCTGACATCTTGCAGTCATTGGGTGACAAAGAAAAATCACCAGAGTTCTTGATCGAAAGATCGAATGAGCTTGTCGATCTATTGCGCAACAACAAATCCTTAAAAAGCGACCTTGCATTATCCACAGTTTTACAGAGGATTCAGGATCTTCTATTGAACACTTATTCTGTGGTTGTTGGGTGTGGCTACCGAATATTGAGGTATATTCTGGACGATTTAGATTCACTGGTTCTCTTCAACCGGCTGAACCTGGATTATTTCTTGATATCCTCGTTAATGAAGGAACCTAAGAACTTGATAGAAAGAGAGCAATGCCTTAAACTGATGAGAAAGTTTCTCGATATTGAAGGTGGTCTCGACGAGCTTAGCATTGGCTGTGTGAGGTCATTAGTTTCCATTGCTGAAAACCCAGACGACCCGCTCAAAACTGTTGCTTTTGAGACAATGGTGGAAATTGCCATTTTGAAACCTGAGCTTTCCTTCAAGTCCAATGGTCTAAAGCCTATCTTACAATTTATATTGGAAGGATCAGTATCAATGACAACAATTTGTTGTGCAGCGTTTGTTAAAATGCTCGAAGTGCCTGAAGCTCGACAGTATGTTATGCATGAAAGAATTATCCAGTCGCTGATATCACCATTTATGGAAATCACGCATCCAAAGCTTGAGCGCTTACAGACTGTCGCATATATAATATCTACGATTTTGAAGACATGGGCGGGCCTAATTGCTTTTTCCCAAAATGATTTTCAACCTTTGAAGCAACTTATTAATTGCTTAACTTTTGATTCAGTTGTCATCCGGAATGTTATACTCAGTATTTTCTCTGATTTATTGAAGATCAAGCCTTTACCATGGGTCCTAATTAAGGACTGTCCCCCTTCAGATGTGATTACCCTTCCCGAATTGGAGCTTGTCAGTCATCCGGTAAAAACTCCCCTTTCATTTCGAAGTTCACGTGAGAAAGAAAGCTCTATCATTGATCACTATACAGCAGTTTTGCTCGCTGTTGCTCTTGAATGCGATTTGGTGCCCAGACTGATATCAGTATTCGAAGACAATCATGATACTAAGCAGAATAAGAAGGTGGTAGTTCTTCTTGCTGAAATATCGTACTTGAATGCTTATTTGATTCCTGATCAGCTCGCGGTAACTGTTTCGCCTTCATTCAAGCTGAACAATCTAATTGAAAAAGATTTAAGGAAGCATCACAATTCTAAAATTAACTCCGGACGTGAACTAGCAAAGCTTACTGATAAGTTTTCGAAAGATATTAAGACAAGGTTTTTATATAATGTTGACGACTCTGAGCTGAAGAACTTAATTGTGAATACGAATGTGCTAACGACGAAGGATTTCTCGAAGTGGGACTGGTCACTAATTACAGAGCTCATGCAAGGACCCTTGAGAAATCCCAAAAAATTCGATGAAACAGTACGAACAACCAAATTTTACAAAAGGCTAATGTCATTCTATAGACCGTTCAAGTATAGATTTTCTACCTTGAGGAAAACAAAGACCAATCAGACCTATATTAGAGCTGGATGCGAAATCTTCAGAAACTTGCTTTCCAACGCCGAAGGAGTGAGATATTTGACGGAGAACAAGGTACTGCCACAAATTGCAGAATGCTTGGCTCAGACAGACCCCTATAGTGGTATAACTGCAACAGATGCATTGTTTTCAAAGAAAAAGTTGGAGACAAGCTTGAGCTATGGATACTTTTCGTTTCTTGGAGTCCTATCAGCAGATCCTAACGGACTCAGAATGCTGGAACAGTGGTGGATATTTGACATGTTGTATCACATAACTGATAGAAGAACTGACAGAACTGATTTGGTAAAACTTATTATAAAAGAGATGAGCTATGCTGCCAACAGCCACTTACGAATAGTATTGGACAAGGTCGCCAGCAGTAGCTGCACATCACTTCGAGTTTTTGCCACACAGTTACTTGGCACACTTCTTAAGACAGAAGAGTGTGAGAGTTTTGCATGTCATTGCCTTGTTAATCAACTATGCGATCCTGAATTGGAAATAAGAAGCATTGCCATCGAGTCTTTAACTGACTATGCCAAGGACGAAGATAAGATTTTGCAATTGATTCAGTGTGCACCATCGATTGATCTCCTTGGAAGTATTGGTGTTCCTTTAACCCTGCAACTGTTATCAACGGAGGCGGGGCTCCAGTATCTGCAGGAAACGAATTTTGTTGAGGCAGAGATGGAATCATGGATTGATTCTAAGAACAAATATTATGTCAAGAAGATTGAGCACTATATTAATGTGAGCTTGCTGAACTTCAAAGGTGGGGAAAAGTTGCCATATCACTTTTTTGGTGCTTTGGTGAAGACCACGGAAGGTCTAAGACTATTGGAAACAACAGAGACGCTCAGGTCGTTCTCAGACGTAATAGCCTCCTATAGAATTCTCGTGGAATCCAAGAAAGAGCGTGACTTCTATGTGTCGAGCTCGGTACAAGAACAAGACGAAATATTGCTTGATCTCAAGTCTGTTCTTTGGGCTGTCGGTCACATTGCTTCGTCTGAGCATGGGATATCACTATTGGAAGAAACAGAACTGATCGACGAGATAGCTTATATCTGTAACACCTCGGTCAACTGGTCTCTGAAAGGCACGTGCTTTTTTGTGTTGGGCCTTGTTGCACAGACAGATCAAGGACTAGAGATACTGGACGATCTAGGATGGTGCACCAAGAAGTCACCTTTCGGATGCAATTTGCCTCTCTGTCTGCCGAAAGATTTGTACCAGTTTTTTGGACATCATGACTACAATGTCAGTCTGCATCGAGTTCCAAATATCACGGCAAATGAGATCTTTGAGAGAGTTATATCTTTCGATCTGACTCCATACTTCAACAATCAAAAAACCACGTCTTTCAATAATGCCTCGTCGACAGTGGCCGGGGTGGTTGGATCCTCATCGTTGGTTTCTACAACCTATTCCCAAGAATATTTGATTCTATACGAGGTATATGAGAACCTGATTTTAATTCAGGTGAACCAGGGAAAAGCTTACAGCAATCTGAACAAACTCAAGTCGCGATATCCTGCGCTGTTTGAGTCGGAGCCTGCGATGTTGAAGCTTATCATGAGAGTGCTGGAAGTTTATAAACTGCGTCCCAACGTGCGTAAATTTCTTGTATGGGAACTGATAAATTTCCGCGACATTATGGAGCTGTTGATGAAGCGGAATCGGCGAGCGCTGAAGGATATTGCCGGTCCTGTGAGTACTACTCTCGAGCAAAGCCAGAGTCAGACCCAGATCGCCAACCAGCCCGTTTTCGCCTCCCCACCTGTCGTCAAAAATTCTACGTCCGACAAGACATCGCTGACCAATGCACAGTCCATAGGTTTCACCTCCATTACGAGCGGAGGCAAGCCCGGTCGAAAGCAGATGTAGACGAGGCACGTCAGACTGCGGTTACCAGAGCACTTCTCTGCACCGCCACAAACTCACCAACTGGCCTTGCACAGCCAGAGCCGGCGGTTTTATTTTGTGGCGGTTGTCTATGTGAACTCACCTCCGCTTCCAGAAAACAATCATCTGATTTTGAGCTATGTCGCTAAGTGTGTGATTTTCGGAGACCGAGGGGTGCCACCCCCATGTCCCTCCCCCGCAAATCTTGGTTTGGATCCTTTGCTCCAGGGAGGGCGAGTCCGGATGAGCACCAGTGGCAGCATGTGTGACCACATGGACGGTGTACTGGATCGGCGTATGTTGCGGTTTCCCTTGTCTGGTACTGGTATCGGCGCCCCTGTTTTGACTACCGCAGGTTTGCGTCCACTTCGGAGTGCGAAATTTCGACGCTGTTTGCGTCTCGGTAGCATCCATGTGTATTGCCGGACGCCGCCTCCGTCGGACCCAGTCCTGTGTAGGCGGCCTCCGCAACGTGGCTTGACCCTCGTCGTGCGGCTCGCGTTCCGCGCATTGCGCGACCGGATGATCTGATGCGCAGCGACGCACCTCACTGCCCCACCTGCCTGTTTTGAACGCTCTCAAGGGTCCGCCGCGCGTGGAGGTGCCAGGCTCATGTGTGGCACAGCAGGCGGTCGGGCGGTGTGTGTCATAGTAACGGCACCCTCGGGCGGGGTTAGTTGTGTGGCGCGGCAAGTTTTGCTGCACAGCCGTGTCTGCACCCCCACTGACCTGATGTTGGTTGTGCGCTCTTCCGACAAGGCGTGCGAGCGGCCGCCGGTATCGCGGCTGATCCAGAACCGCCCACCAGGGCTGCCCCTCCCCCATAAAACTTCGTGACATGGTTTACCCCTCATGGCAGGAAAATCTTGGACCTATGGCTAACATGACATGGTGAGTGGAGATCACGCATTGTTCGACGCGAGCAGTGTGCTATTGTATGAGAAGCGGAGGGCTGGGACGTTTTAGTGTGGACCCCTGGTTGGCGCTTCAAGGTATAAATAGGCGCTGGACTAACAGGTACTGCTGAGGATGTTGGAAGAGTAGGGAAAATAATTCTCGGGTCGATAAGGAAAAACTAAAAGAGAGTTTTTTTTTTACTCCCATCCCGCCTAACTAAGCACGAAACTCAACATATCCCATAACATAATGTCGCACGATATCGAAAAGCAGAGCACCGACGACCACCTCGAGACGTCATCGAACTCACAACAGCCAACTGGCCTTTACAATGACGACGAACACACGGTGAGCAAAGTGGTGACCTCGGTCGATGGTAACTATATCTGGCTCGGCAACAAAAAGTACTCCAAACATGAGTTGTTGGGCGCCTTTGGTGGTACCATGAACCCGGGTTGGACTCCTCCTAGCGTGCACAAGTTTGCCAATCCTGCGCCGCTCGGACTGTCCGCCTTCGCCCTCACCACCTTTGTACTCTCACTCATCAACGCTGGCGCAATGGGTGTCAAGACGCCGAACGTTGTGGTTGGAGTGGCTATTTTCTATGGCGGTTTGATCCAGCTATTGGCCGGAATGTGGGAGATGAGCGTCCAGAACACTTTTGGTGCTCTGGCCCTCTCGTCTTACGGTGGCTTCTGGATGTCCTTTGGAGCGGTATTTATTCCATTTTTCAATATACAAGGCGCTTACGAAAGAACAATTGAGTTTGAGAACGCCTTAGGATTCTATTTGTTGGGTTGGACCATTTTCACATTCATGCTTTGCATTTGCACCATGAAGTCTACGGTGGCATTCTTTTCGCTCTTCTTCTTCCTCGACTTGACCTTTTTGATGCTCAGTATAGGCAACCTCGCGCCTTCCCCTAACTGTACCAAGGCCGGGGGTATTTTGGGAGTCATTACTGCTTTCATCGCATGGTACAATGCGGCCGCAGGTGTGTTTGACGAGAGCAACTCTTACATTGTGATGAAGCCCTTGCCTTTGCCGAAGTTTGGAAAAAGCTCTTGAACGAGCCCGCATAAGCTTTGCTGTCCCTGCTATTCTCAAACAAGCTGATATTTGACACATTACATGTCTGCAGCTGTGCTACGTTTTTTTCTGATGACTACATAGATAAGGATTCAATAAATTAAACTTTATCAAGTGACGGTGTATCCGGTAAGAGACCGATTCTGGCTTTTTTGTGATCTTCATTTTGTGACATCCCTCTCCTATAATGCCAAATCGGTGTACTGTAGGACCCTAGCAACGTTTCAGCAAGTCATCTCGAACCTTCATAGTCCTTCCCCGCTGATCGTACATACTAATCGATAATCGTAGTAGTGCGCCAACCTACGATGACCTCGGTTACTGTTATCCGTCTATGAAACATCCATTCGTTTTAGGGCTGGGATCGCGATCAAGGGGCGTGAAATTGTCCCCTATAGGGCTGACCTAGTTAGTCTTCAATAATGCTTGATCTCGGTCTCTAAAGTACTGCCCATATTTGATCTTGCTCCATTAACTATATACAGCTACAGAGCGCAGCGAATTTCGAGCCGCATGAGATTTTTTTTCACCTACATGACGGAAAAAGCTTAGAAAGGCTGTCTGCGGTGAAAAGTTGCAGCCATACCTATACAAAAGCAGCGCCTGTGTACAAATAGGGTTATAAACCAGTAGAGCCAAATGGGCAGATTACAATATATATCAGGTGGAAGTTTTTCCCGCGGTAAAAAGGTTCTACTGCAAACTTGGTTCCCCACAAGAATTGTGATCAGAGAATATCGCAAGATGGCAGCGTCGTATGTTACTGCAGCGACAGAGGCAGTACTAAAACAGCAGGTCGATCAGGCGGAGTTCCATCCAGCACCAAGACTGATTGCGGAGGATCTTAATCCGCACGCTCTCAATGCCAAGTACGCCGTCAGAGGACGTATACCAACCAAGGCCGAAGAGCTCAGAAACAAACTCGCCAGTGAGTCACACTCTCTCCCTTTCAACAAGATCATCAATGCCAACATTGGAAATCCACAGCAGCTTGATCAGAAACCGCTGACCTTCTACAGACAGGTGCTTGCACTTCTCCAGTATCCTGAGCTCATTGAGGATCCCAACATCACCAATATAATCCCTGAAGACCTAGTGAAAAGAGCCAAATTGCTCCTCAAAAACATTGGCTCTTTGGGTGCATACTCGCACTCCCAGGGAATTTATTTCGTTAGGGAATCGGTGGCAAGGTTTATCTCCAATAGAGATGGCTACCCCAGCTCTCCAGATGATATCTTCCTGACTGCTGGTGCCTCCACTGCTGTTTCTTATCTTCTAGGTCTTCTTTCGTTGGGTCCCAAGACGGGATTCCTCATCCCAATTCCTCAATATCCCCTGTACACAGCTTCTTTGGCTTTGAATAATGCGACTGCCCTTCCTTACTACCTCAATGAAGACGACGACTGGTCCGTCGACTCCAAGCAGTTAATCAATATCATCGAGGAGGCAAAAAAAAAGGGAATAGCACCGAGATGTCTAGTTGTCATCAACCCTGGCAATCCTACCGGAGCTATATTGAAACCTGAAGCAATTGCTGAATTGCTGATTGTAGCTGCAGAGTATGGCCTTGTGGTCATTGCTGACGAAGTTTACCAAGAAAACATTTTCAGAGGAGAGTTCGTCTCTATGAAGAAGGTGCTCCGTCAGCTTCAGGAGTCTGATAAGTCGGGAATATATTCTAATATTCAACTTGCCTCTTTACACTCCACTTCCAAAGGTATTTCTGGTGAATGTGGTCAAAGAGGGGGTTACATGGAGCTAATTGGATTTGATCCTTCCGTTCGTGCTCAAATATTGAAGCTTGCCTCTATTTCTCTTTGTCCACCTGTTTCTGGTCAGGCTCTTGTGGAGTTGATGGTTGATCCTCCAAAGGAAACAGACGATTCCTACCCTTTGTACAAGAAGGAATCCGAAGGTATTCACAATGCCCTAGCTGCGAGATCCACGATGCTTTACGAAGCATTCAATGAAATGGAAGGAATAACTTGTCAGCATCCAGAGGGTGCGATGTACTTGTTTCCAAGATTGTCGTTAAATGAGAATGTTTGCAATAAGGCAAAGCAGTTGGGAATGGAGCCTGATGAGTTTTACTGCTCTGAGCTTCTTGATTCAACAGGTATTTGTGCTGTTCCAGGTTCTGGTTTTGGGCAGGTTGATGGCACTTATCATGTGAGAACAACTTTTCTTGCTCCTGGAACTGACTGGATCGAGCAATGGAAGACTTTCCACGCTTCCTTCATGGAAAAGTACAAATAGATTAATGTGATCCTGATTCCTAAAAAGTCTTTCTACAACGGGCGCTTTGATAACATTGAACGCTATTTTAATACAAAGAACCCCCTTTTAGCACACCCTGATTTTTTTCATTGCTTTCTATAGCTTGAATTGCTAGTTATTATATGAACTAATTAGATGGAGTTTTCTCCTCTGGCTTTTGTAGAACATCAGCAGCTTGTACATCGATACATGAGATCAATAATGAACTGATCCATGCAGGGAGCCAACTTATACAGACAATGATCCAGGTCCAATTTTGGAAGCGTGGGTATCCACTAATAAGACCGTAGAATATTTCTACAGGGCCTTGCAAAAGTGATAAATCCAACGATTGAACAGTTGATAATAAGTTCTTCAACTCATCTAGCAACAATGACGGTTCAAAATACTGAATCAGATTTCTTAACACATCAAGTTGAAAGCCCATTTTGCTAATAAGCCCATGAAGCATTAACCATAAGAATGGAGAGGATATAACCAGCCACAATGAATTTCTTGTAGTGGCACTCAAAGATCCATACCTTATAAGTGTCAATGGAAATGCTGCCACAGAAATCAAAAATGAAAGTGAAAAGTGAAACACCAGTAATGCAATAAGCGAAAACGCAAAGTAGAAGAGGGAACTGGCATTCACTATTCTCACATATTGTGCTATTGCAACAGACGGGCTTGATTTGTATCTCAAAACTCTAGGAAGAAACGAACTCAGAATATTCAACAAAATCAATGACCATGTCAAGTAGGTATAGAACTGGTGGTTTTCTCCTAACGGAAAGGTGGTGGACAAATACACAAAAAATAGTCCAAATATAATGCTTGAGGCAGTGATCACTGTGAAAGTCAACAGGCCGTAAACCAGAGGTCTAGTGTCAACACGGGTGAGGTTTGTATTGAAACTCACCTTGAGACTGTTCAAATTATTGTTCGTCAGTAACGCAGAAAGTGATGCTATAGCAAATGATGCTGCCGTTAATACAGCTGCTGGTAAATAGTTACCAATGGAAACAAAAAGGGTTGGCGACAAAAGCAAGTAGAAAAAGAAAGACTGATGAAACTTCTCCAGCAGGTTGTTTACCGCTCTAAAAGTGGCCTCAATGACCCTTCCTAATGTTGTAATATCCCTTCCTTCAATACCTCTCGCTTTCAAAGCAATAGTTTGAACATTCCAGCCGCTAAACGCTTCACAGCCGTTACCACCACCACCTTCTTCAACTCGAAGCAATCCTGCAGTGGCCATTTCAAATAATCCTTTTAAAAGGGTCGTAAGTCTACTCGGGTAATCATCAGCCCAAAGCTGACCCTTAGGAGTGTCATGCAAAGAAACTTTAAATCCCTCATGCCCACTAATCATGACGGCGCAGTTGATTAAATCCAAGTTAGGCAGCCGTCCATTCAGGCCAACGTAACTCAGCTCAATATAGTCCACACCATCGTGGATTGAGGGGTGCTCCAGAACCAAGGCACACTCCATGGAGCCTCCTGTTTGGTCCAAAGAAGTATGGTAGGCCTCTACCCAGCCTCTCAAAGTGTCCTGACCATCCTCAGGGAACACGATAATGATATTTTTGGACCATATAGATAATCTATGAAAGTATTTTGCCATTCCCATAGTCAAAGCTATACCTCCAATATTGAGTTCTCCTTCTGTAGTCTTCCATGGAGTGACAAGGGCCATTGCTTCTGTATCATCACCCTTCGGTACGTGATAGATGCCATAAGTTGTTATAAGCTTCGAGTTATCTGTACCACTATATTGTACAGTTTTGTATCCTATATCTCTAAGCCAGGATTCTACCATATTATGTCGATCTTCCATTGAATCATTCTTATGGTTCAATATCTCCTCCCGGTACCCTCGAACAAAGTTCCACTCTGATTCTCTAAAAAACGAGTAAGCCTGAGATGGCATTAACGCATTCTCTGATATGTAGGTGTTTCGATAATGTCCTTGCAACGGGAGAGCAAATAGCCATATCAGGCCTGAGATCGCCAATATATAGGAAACGCGAGGCAACGACCTCACCACCTTGGGCACCAGGCCCATTTTGTCCATTTTTCTCTGTAAAGTTTCCAAAAGTGCCATCTTTGCTAACTACAATGCAATCAACATTCCCTATCAGATCACTTCGCTCTAATTTATGAGTTGGCATGGAAAGTAGTAAACGTATTTTTCTGAACCATGATCGAAATAAATAATCAGTCAAGTAAATTTATTTTGAGATTCAGTTGAGCTTTTTCTCAAGTCGAATGAGACGAAGCCAACTCGCTACAATAAATTGGAGAATCAACGAGATGATAATGCTTTCAATGCTAAGAAAAGTAGACGGTGTGTCTAACAAAAGGTAGAAGAAGAGACTGTCTATGCATAAAAAAAGCCTATATTCTATTAAATGGTAGTCATTCTCTTGGGGTATTATCCGTAGTATTGCTATTCTGTTGGTGATCATCAGACACATCCCGGGAACTTATGGGAGTCGTGATGACACCATTTCGAGTCCTGCGACTGGACATACCAACCGGAAATATAGGATCACGGTTGACTATTTCTCGGCTTGAGTTAACTGGAGCACTTCTTGCAACACGTCGATACGGCGGTACCCTGACCATTCTTCTTTGTGTATTATTTCCACTTGTGGTTCGCACAGTTGGAAGGTTGAGAAGTGGTGCGACCCTTTCCACGCGGTTCGATGTCTCATTATCAGGAGTTCTTCTGGGATTACGCAACCTTCCATTGAGGTTTTGTAAAAGACCACGCACTAATCCAAATACACCTGCATGGTTGGGAAGAGTCTGTGAGGCAGATGTAGTGGCTAATGACGACACCATACCAGGACCTCTGTTGTCTCTTGTCTCGCCACCAACTGCAGCAAAATCCTGTGCATTACCAGAAGCATCCTGCACTTCAAAGCTATCTTGGTCAGGCATAATAAACGTGAGATGTCTCGAGTTGAATCCATTTATTATCTGTCGACTTTCACTAATAACTCTTGCCAGGTTTGGTAGTACTATCGTAGTTTCGTTATCAACTTGAGTTCTTGTTGGGTTGTCATCGTAACTGGTTTTGATTTTCTCCCTGCAGAGAGGACAGCTACTATTTGTCTTGAGCCACTCACGAAGACAAGATCTGCCGAATATATGACCACAGGGCATCCCAACGGGCACATGGGTGTAGTTCGTGTCTTTCGCTTGTCCCTTGCTGTTCGATGTACGATTCTTCTGGGGAGATGCTCCAGGAGAGTCCACTTTTCTCATCTTTTTGGGTTGTTGTTCACAGCTGGTGAATTGTAAGGACCCATCTTCTCCCTCATCATCAACTCTCTTTCTCTTTCGACCGATTGTAGCAACATCGAGGCTACTTCCCACATCCTGCTTCACACTTGGTTTGACCTCTTCATAGTTATCGTAACAGATAGCACACTGTCTGTCATTATCACTCAGATCAGCAACATTTTTGACTTCTAGCTTGTCAAACATTTCATTTGGAACACCTGACGCTTTCTTTACTGACGTTGCGATAGTTCGTAATGCTATAGTGGTAGCCAATCTAATCAGCACCTGTAAATTCTCGTCATCATTATCGTTAATATTGGGAACATGAAGTATCAGTGACCCTGACAGACCATTATTTTGATTTGTTTCTGTAACACCCGTAGGGTTTCCGGGGACAGTTGGTTGACCATAAATGTAGTTCACTGTTAAAATAATATTCCTTGAAAGCTCGGTAGGCACGTTTGCATTCCTCCGTGCATTCTCATCCATATTTGTATTTTCATACAGCGATCGTCTAGCTCTTTCAGTAGTAGATCGCACTGAGTTATTTGCAAGAGCTTCATGAGCTGAAAATGACGGTGTTGAAGGACGTTGTGTCGTGGACCGGGTCCGTCTTCTATCATTGTCCTCTAACGAGCGATATATAGGGGCAATCAGACTATCTAACAAATCGTTCGCAATTTGTTGTTCTCGATAAAGTCCGTCATCTAGAACGTCGAAGACAGGAAATTCATTCTCCTGAGGTTCGGTAATCTCAGGCTGGTTGGTATCTGGAGTCGAAGTTTGTCCATTCGAAGACAAAGATCGAGTGAAAGCTGGTACAGGATCATTACCATTGGATCCAAAAACAGTCCCCCGAGTCTGAGTAACATTGTTATTGCTGGCGGCAGTGCCGCCTCTTTCGCTAGCAGCTTCTACAACAATGCTCTCCTCACCCTCGCCCGGCGGTCCAACTTCGATAATCAGGTTTTGACTTGTCCCATCAGCATACTGAATCAAGACTGCAGGTAGTACCAGCCTTCCTGAATCCGACGTTGATATTGCTCCTGCAAAAGAGGTCCTATCAGTCTGGACAGAGCTCATCCTTGACAATAAATTGCTGTCCTCGGTTTTCGCTAGTTGAGCAATCTCAATATACGCCAGACCTGAACCAGAGTAACAAATAAACGGGTTCTATCTTTTGCACAGCGCTGGAACTAAGTGATAGTGTTGTCTTGCTAATATTACTACTGTTGCAATACGCCGAGCAGTCAGTGATTGCTTGTTCGATGTGTTTCGCCTTTAGTAACCGACCACGGCTGCTTCGAACGCTCTTTCCAAGCTACCACAGCCTTTATTGTGCAGCACCAAGCTCAGTAAACGTTTCCAATGTGCAGATCGCACTCAAAGCAGCCTATGCTAACGGTCACAAAAGTCTGGTTTTGTCTTACCGGTCTTAGATTTCTTGTCTGGCTTTTGTTGGAGAAATTATTCTATTTATTACGGCAAAAATTATTGGAGCAAATGGAATCAACTCTATATAAAATGGCCAGTTTTCAGCTCAACTAGAAGTGGGAAGGCAGTTTTGGGGCTTCAAATTGTACTACTAATGAATGCCCATCTAAGGAAATTGGTTTAAAGTGTTGTATATTGCTGATTTATAAAATGAGCGTACTGGTTTGCTGCATTTTATGATGGAGTTGAGGAATTCGAACAGCACTTCAAACAGTCTTAAGTCCTATGTTGGGACAGATTTGAGCTCCAGGATTCCGGTCTCAGATAGCTCTAGACATCCTGAAACCCTCTTTGTGGCAGAAATCTTTCCTGATGTTCCGTTAGGTGTCGTATCGGCGACTCTTAAAGAGTGTGATGGAGATATCGAACGAGCCTCCGATCAGCTACTAAACTACAATCTGCTCAGCGAACCCCAAGAAGAAGACGGTTCGTTTTTACAAATGGATGATATCAACTACATATTAGATCTACTCCAACTGTCAGCTCAAGAAAGTGACGTTGTTAGGCGTTATTATGTCAAAAGTAAAGAGAACATTAATCACACAATTATTGATATTATTCGGCATTATAGAACTCCGGAGGCCGCATCCACCAACAACACGTATGCAGATATAGCCTCAAAAAATGGTAAAACAGTTAATGCTTCAGCAAAGGACAGTGTATTCGAAGAGTGGAGTCAAATAGTAGAGGCAAACCCATATTTAAAAAATATAGACTCGGAGTTTAGTGAGCAGGCTATAAGATTTTTCAATGGGAACTTGCAGTTGGTACTTCAGATAATGATCCTTTTAATCGATGAACGTTCCATTTTACGCCAGAAGGCTAATGGTTCTCTGAAGCTTACTTTCAATAACACAGAAAATAGAAGTGGGAGTGTGAGTCACGAAAATTCATCAGAGTTTCAGTCTAATGAGAAGAAAATGTTATCAGAGTTGCATCTGAACTCCACTCATTCGAGACCTCAGACTTTCTTTCGTAAAGAAAAGAAACCAAAAGGAGTACCTCTTGTAGGAACAATTGAAACAATAAGAGCAACTGGAGACAACTCTGAGATTGATCAAGACAGTTTAATTGACAAACTAATATCTACCTGCAGGAAAACTAGGGTACTCGATCTGCATGGTCTCACTGTGAAAAATGCCACATTATGTGCCAGTATGGCTTTGGATGAATGGTGGAATGATGAACTCCTCTCACGACAAGAAAGCGGTGTTGACCCGAGGCTCACTAAAGTATTATACGTTAGCGGGCTGAAAATTGTTACGGGAAGGGGGCTGCATAGCGCCGGCGGCATAGCAAAGATCAAACGTGCCATTTACAAGTATTTGGACAGAGAGAATTATATATTCGAAGATGAGACAGCTGGATATCTAGTACTAGGAAAAAGAAGACCAGCGAAAAGATGATGTACTATACGTGCGATATTTATAGATCTATGTACAGGTTAAGATAAGATGACTACTTAACGCTTCTTGCTCTTTTCCTTTTGAGCTACCTTACCCCCAAGTTTTGGATCAACGTAGTTCGCTCCAAGAACATTCAGATATTCGTCATCTGCAGTACCGTCAAGTTTTTGAGTAGCACCCGTCTCGAGTCTTTCCTTTCTTTCTTTCTGTTCCTTTTCTTTCTCAGCACGAACTTCCTCCTCTGTTTTTCCGGACTGCTCAAACTTCGCAAATTTGGTTTTGAACTTGTTGAGCTTGCCCTTCGCTTCTGCATCTAGAAGTGAAACATCAGGTTTTGAACGGTTCCAAATAGGATTATTTCTCTGGTCAGTGATCATTCTGATTTCCTCCTTGGGATACTGTGAGCGGCGAAACACAACTGATCCGTCTGACAATTCCACTTTCGTCTGAAACTTGTAGTATATTGCAGGTCTAGCTTTTCCAACACGGATGCGTTTTAGAGGTCTCTTTGGAAGTGCAGACTGGATTTCCAGTCTGCCAGATGCGTATGTTCTAGCTTGGTTTAAAAAGCCTCTCGCGCTAAATATAGGCTTTATTCCTGTGCCGAACATCATATGTTTGTATAGACACCCGCAGGTCAAACGTTCTCTGTGTTCTATAGTTTCTACTCACAACAATGAGTTGGAATTCAATCTAAATAAGTAGGATTCTTCCAATATTTTTTTTTAGTTCGTTATAGCTGTCGAAAAATTTTGGACAAGGTGGTCGTGCGTTGTGTGCTTTTGCAACATCAATCACCAAACCGTTACAACGATAAGCGTTTGTGCTGGTAGACTGGGAAGTCATCGACTCTTATTCGAACGTCAGTACGATAGTGCGCTTGGTACAATCAGGATCATTTTGAGCTGGGTAATGTTTGTAGAGATACTAATATCAAAACATATACAATAAAGCTGCTAATAGTGAATCCAGTTATTTAGAATATTATAGTTAAAATGCTTTCTTGACCATTTAAATAAACCTAGGGTCAAAGAACGCAGCTCATATATGTATCAACAACTTTCATTTAGTGGAAAGCTGAACAAATCAACACTAAAGAAAGTCAAAAACTTATTTTTTGTCACAGAATGTCCGAGGCACACTACAACTCACAACATTTAGGAGACAGAGCTATAAGACGAAAACCCCAGCAGGTCGACTACATACAACAAATATATGTCCAGCCTTAAGCTGGACAATAAATCTCGCGCAATGAAGTCTTTAAAGTGGCTCCCTGTGCCATCGGCTTCCAGCGATTTATCGTTCATCTGAGAATATTGCTCCCCTCTTATAAATAACAAAAGCCATTTTGCAAATATCTTATGCCTGGCTAGCTCAATCGGTAGAGCGTGTGACTCTTAATCACAAGGTTGCGGGTTCGAGCCCCGCGTTGGGCTCAGTTTTTTAAATTTTTATTTTTCACTTTTTTTAATTTTGATGCTTAAGCGAGTAGCTCCAGTACTAAATATTTATAAAGCTTCTATATGTGATCAAAGTTGAAATAACTTCAATCCTGGATGAATTTTAGTACCTGGGCTTCGAAATCCTGAATGTTATCAACATATAAATGATGTCCTGCGTTTCGAATAATTCTGTACTTTGCTCTGGAACTTTCGGAGCCCCCATTAGCTTTGTTAATGGCTTTCACCATCATGTAACCAGCCTCTTTCGACATCCAGTCAACATCTCCATAAATCCAAAGAGACTTGACAGTTATATGTTCAGGTAATCTATCAAGCATAGGCATTTTTGCGCGAGCTCCTGGTGCCAAAATTCTTGTAAGGCAGTACTCTCCTGAACCCTTACTCATTAGGACCTTTGTTGTGTACCTATTCAAGTCCAAAAGCTCATCAACACTCTGGATCGCTCCAAAACGATTAAAGGTCCATTTAGAAATAAGCTTGGCAGCGACTGGCCCCATCATTCTAGCAACTTGAAATGGGGAGCAATGGGACAACCAAAGATGGGTAAAGAACTTATTAAGTCTTGGAGGTCTTCTTATTTGTGAAAGAGCCTCTTCGACATACATCTGCTCCATATCAGAAGAAATAGATTGCGCATCAACTTCCTCCTCGATCTCGTCCTCTGTTTGCGGATGTTTATTTGCTCGCTGATGATCGTTCATCTCGTTTGTCAAATCAACCCCGGTTTCAAAAGCTTTGGTTTCTTCTTCGATGCTTGGTCTGTGGTTTTTATACTTTTCACTGTAGAAAGACAGATCACTTCTTTCAACTCCAACGGGAGAGATTAAGATCAACTTTTGCACCGTTTCAGCCCCATATTTGAGGTAGTACGCGCATGAAAGGTACCCACCTAAAGAATGTCCAATCAAAATAAAATGCTCCACTCCTCTCTTTTTACGCCACGTCTCAAGGGGATCAATGAAGAATGCTTCTGATTTGAGAACATCCTCCTCTGTGTCACCTTTGAGATTTGGGAAAGACGGTCTGCTAGACAGGCCAAATCCTAATAGATCTACGGCATGAATCCGTATACCAGGGATGCTGGAAAGACCCTCAAAATTCTTATAAAAAAATCCCAGTGCAGCTCCATAGCCATGTACAAGAACTACCTCAATAGGCTTCTCTGTGCTAGGTTTTTGGGTGTTTTCGATGTAAAATTCGTGTATGTAGTTTCCATGATCATCAATCACAGTGTTGATTATCTCCGACCGTCTGGTCTCTGAAGGCTCGGGATAAAACGGAAGGTAGGACAAAACCTTTTTTTCATAATGCGATAAAGGTTTGAACGAGAAGTATAGCTTACAAGCATCCATGAAGGTGATATTGAGCGGATCAGCCTCGGTCTCGGGCTCGATCTCCGAAACTTCAGGTACTGTTGCGTGATGATTTGTCTCTACTGCTGCCATCCTTTTGTTGTGACCTCCGCACCTATATTACTCTCTATTTCTATAGTTCAGCGATCTACCTACTGCGATTCTGTGTCCATGCTCTCAATCTAAACGTATAATGTCAGCCTTGTACATATAAGCACAAACCCTGATGGAAGGCAAATTACCCGGAATAGATCGTATCCCGAGAACCCGAAATCACGAAAACTTTTGCCCTTTAGTATACTCGGTGATAAGGTTTAATTTACTTAATCACGTACGGTTTTGGCGGACTTAAGCAATTGCAATAAGTTTTCTCGGCCAACATGTTACTATTACACTCCATCGAAGAAACTTTCCGTGGTCTGAATCACTTGGACTGTTTCTATCCGGCAACCAACTAGTTTCCAGTGGTTCTAGCTTGCTGTGCCGTTCAAGTCTGACCAGCGCTATCAATAACCTGCTCAATATGAAGCTGGTTCATCCTTTCAGCCTCATGCGTATTTGCTGCGCCACTATATGCTACGCCACCTTTTATTCTCTTTTTATGGATCTTGTTTTTCTCTTCTCTGGCAGCAGAGAAATCAGAAAACAAAAAAAAAACGTTCCCCGGATCGATCCATGACTGTGCAAGGATGTTATATTAGGCTTCCAACTAGCAGGGGAAAAGCACACCACCTTGGTGCAATTCAGCCTTGAATGATGGAGTCCAAAAGTAAATACGGTCAAACAGCGACCCATTGGCCCATAAAACGCCAATAAAACGCCAATAAACAACAGTATATTGGTTATTTGGGGCAGATAGGACAGATAGGCGCTTCGAAGGGGGTAAAAACGAGGATCAGATTGGTGTTGTTCGGCAGAGTCGTGCAGTAGAGCTTTTTGCCAGGTGTGTATCCGTTGTTTCTTCAACCTCAGCTTCCTGGAACTGTACGGAGATCAGTTTGCGCTTGACTGATTTGGTACATACCTGAGAACGATCAGGTGCGATTGTGTTGCCTTAGCGGACCCAATTTACGAGTTGCATCCAGCGAGACCTGCTACATGTCGAGCGAAGTGCTCACATACACTGATCCGCTCATACAGCTATTGAAGGATCCGGATCTGAACAAGGAGAAAGAAAAGACCCAGGAACTGGTTCAGTTCATCGATGAGATCACTGATTCGGAACTCAAGTCGTGGTGTATTGAGGCGTTTGAGATCCTAAGAGATCTCGAGCGAATTGAAGTGAGAATCAACAATTGGGAATTTCAGACTCTCGACTTCAAACTGTCGCAGTCGTTGATACTAGACGAAGAAGATGTGAAGAAAAGACTGTTCAATACAGAGCTCGCAAAAAGAGTAGCAACCAGCTGCCTTGAACTTTACAAAGTGCTGAATGGGCTTTCAACAGAAATTGATGAACTAAACTTTTTTAACAATAAATTGCCAGCTCTACTACGAATAAGTGACCCAGGAACCATTCTTACGGAGCTGAGTTTGCGAGTCATCAAGCTTAAGTGCCAGCTAACTGATGAGATCTCAATTCACTACTCAAAGGCACGTTTGGTTAACATTGGAACCGACCTTGAAGACCTTATTTATGAGGAGGAGAAGCTAGGAAAAGATGAAGGAGAAGAGGATGACATCACAGCTGAAACTGTACTCAACTACAAGAACTTCATCAATAATTTATTACGGCAGCTCAATGACTGTGTGAGTACCGGTGATACCATTGGAGCAATGGAATGCATTTCAGTTGTCAATGATGTCGAGAAAATGTTTGAGACAATGAAGTTGCAGAAGATGCAAAGCAGGCAACAAACAGAAAGGAGAATCCTCTTCACACATTCTGGGGCCCCAACAGATGACACAATTGAAGAAGATCGGTATTCTTATGACACGGACCATGAATCTCCTCCATCATCCACTATGACATTCGACGAAACTCTCTACAGTGACGAACAAGAAGAGGCAGGAGAGGCGTTTACCCAAAGCAAATTTGATATGGCCAATAGCCCGCTCTCTACTGTTAAGATCGACCAACGAAGACAGAGACGTTTTAACCGCCGCGACGATACATTCTCCAGACGACTAGCAGACTCCTCATTACATAGAACAACCATCAGTGACAAACTACCCGATTTGATGTTAGCTTTCGAAGAAGCAAAGAAGACCCAGGAGGAACTGAAAGAAGTTATTGAATCACCACAAGTCAAAGGCTACAAGAGTAAAAAGGGCTTCAAAGGGAAGAAAGCAAGAGAATCCGCGAGGAGCAGAAATGAGCCATATGCTTTCAAGAGCCAAACTGTAGATGCAAAAATAGGAGGGCCGGAGATCACTATGCCACCGATATCGGTGAATCAGAATTCATTGCCTTCTCAACATTTGCCTCACAATTTCATGTCTTCCACGGCCTTAGACCCTACTTTTCAAGATCCAATAATAATTCCCAGGCAAAATCCCTACCTACAGCATTCATTGTTGGGCTCTTTGTTTGCACCAAATATCAGTCAAGAACCAATATACCTTTCCAAGAGTTCTTTGACATTATCGCACCGACCCGTTGAATCAAACGTTGGCAAAATTGGCAAAACTGATACTGATGCTACGAATGCAGAAAAATCTGACGATAAAACCACGTCAAATGAAGTAGGCGCTGACCGAGTGAAAGAGCCAAAGCTAGCCGGCAATCTGGTGTCACTGCCATTGACTATGGGCCCTAGTGCATCTCATAAAGTTAACCCTTTATTGAGCAGGCTGTGGGGCAGCACAACAAAGCTACCCATGAACACTTCCACTGAAGGTTTGAGCTCGGGAACGGGCTCGTCGTTAGCCAATAATGGAAACAATGCTTTACTTCATGACACTGTCAACTCAATTGATTAACGTATTACATATATTAAGTATTTTACTTCTCGTCATAAATCTTTGCTGTTATAAAGAAAACTATATACGAACAGCTGAAATATATATTTCAAGGTACAAACTGGAGTTAAGTTTTTAAAATCGTTCTACCCTTTCGAATCCGGAATCTCTTATCACCTTCATTGCTCTTGTCACAGACGACCCAGCATTGAAATTAGAGGAGTCATTCACCTTGATGAGGTTAGATCTAATGACACGAGGATCGTTTTTCAATGATCGCAAGATCTCTCGCTGCACAGCACTTGAGGAGTCAAAAAGCATCAGAAAATGTGAGCCCTGAAAATGTGATTCATTTGCCTTCTTCATGATTTTCGGAAGAGGTTTCAGTCCAAGTGACACTACCTCTCGCACAACCCCTTTGTTCTTAATCACCATCTTGCCTATAGTCGAGGCGAGTCTATAAGAGCTGTTAGTATCTGCAAACTTTATTCATGAGTGAAATAGAACAAACCTACTCTTTTGCCTCTGCATGGACGGCAAGTGGGTTTGACACACGCGCTATTGCAACAAGCTCGTACAGCATTATCAGTGTGACCGCTATTGTATTATCTCTATGACTTATCACAGCACGATAGCGATGAACACCACTTAATGACTTTGATTTTCAGTTAAAGCGAAAAATTCCTCCACAAGTAGCCAAACATCTCTACACCGCAAGTTTGGAACAGAAAACTGATAGAGGAGGTATAATTAGTTAGACGGAGATGTCCAAGTAGAGTAGAATATAGGCAGTTGATACAGCGTTACGGGAAACGATAAAAAGTAACGGAAGGAAAATATACGGATTTGGTGAAAGGAGACTGGTTTATAGCCAAAATAGGTATATTGGGCGATGTTTGAGTGGATGTTTGGGAAGAGGTTGACTCCTCAGGAGCAAATGCGCAAGAACCAGCGACAACTGGAGAGAACACAGAGAGAGTTGGAGCGCGAGAAATTGAAGCTACAGCAACAGGAAAAAACCCTGATTATTGAGATCAAGAAATCTGCAAAGGCGAACCAGTTGAAGGCGGTAAAGGTGCAAGCAAGAGATCTTATCCGAACTCGAAAGCAGATGGAGAAGTTTGACCGGATGAAGACTCAGCTACAGGCGATATCATTGCGGCTGCAGACGATGAGATCGTCGAGTCAGATGACCAATTCGATGCGGGATGCCACACGGCTGCTGAACGGATTGAATGGGAATATGAATCTGGCGAGTCTGTCGAGGATTGCAATGGAGTTCCAAAAGTCGATGGACGTGATGGACCAGAAACAGGAGATGGTGGATGACGTGATGGACGACATTATGGACGACGAGATTGATGCTGAGGGTGAGGAGGAAATAGACGAGGTGGTGAACAAGGTGCTCGATGAGATTGGGGTGGATGTGAACTCGAAGCTTGGCGAAAATGTGCCTGACGCGATCGCAAGCAGCGGGGTGAGCGATACTGAGCGGGCGAGCCGCAGCCGTGCACAGATGGTGGGAGCGGACGGTGGGCTGGACGACGACCTGCAGGCGCGGTTGGATGATCTCAAGAGATGAGCCAGTCTGTGCGGCCCACCGGCTGGCCCTATATCAGCGCTATATTATATTGCTGCATCGACCCCGATGCGCGTAATACACTCTGCAGCTTACTTTTAATTTTTGTACTCGTCTGGCGTATGTGATAGTGTCCATTCCTCTACCGGGGTATCCCTGCTCGTGGGCACCGGAGACGGATGTGACGATGCTGGCCGGTATGTTTTTGTCTATTACGTTATTTTTGCAGTGGTTCGCTGTTTGCTCTTGCCTCGACAGTACTTCCCTTGACCCTGCTTCCTCTCAATCTATGTGGCTCTTAATGCGTATCAGTAATCTGCCCTTGCACCGCCACGCTAGTAGTCTCACCAATGCGCCACCACCAAGTTCTGCACCGCCCCACGCTCTGCCACAACTGAGACCCTGCACCGCCCCCCCTCCCCAACTTGTCCACGTAACCACCCGCCTCGTGACAGTTGAAGCGATTAGAAGCGGAAAAAACACGTACAGACACGTCTTTTCACATCCTTGCACCAATAAATACGTGGGGTTTTCTTTTTTTTTTTTTTTTTTTTTTTTTTTGGCTTCTCTGTTACCCCTTTGGTTGGTTAAAAAAAAAAAAAAAAGAGCAAAAGGACTGCCGGATTCTTAAAGGCAATATTATATATGCCTTGTTATTGCATGTTTATAAGTAAATTGGGTATTGGTAAGCAGTAGAATACTGGATATTATCAGGTAAGTTAGGTGGCACAAGCTTCGACAGAGATATAGTGAGGAACAAAAGCTTAGTGGCGTAGCCGAAACGCAGGAAAAAACGCAGGAACGGCTAGCCACACCCCCGCTCGTCGTCCCCTACAGCGCGGCCGCAACCAGAGATCTGGGACGTGAAAAATAGAAAGAGCAGCTGTGATTTGGCGGAACGTGCGGGAATCCCAGCCCAACTGCAGCCAATGGTGTCTTCAGTGCCGAGTGCAAACTCCTCCAGCGACTCGATCGACGACAAGCTGGCGAAAAAGGGTCTCTTCAAAAAACTCCAGTCCAAGACCCACATCCACGTCCATCACAAAGATGACAGCAATAGCCACGGGCACCACTCTTCCACCGACTCCAGCGCTCCAAAGCCTACAAGAAACTCTTCAAATAATGCAAAGTCGCAGCTCGACGAACCGCGTGCCGCTAAGTTATCGAGATCCCAAAGTCTTCTACAGCACTTCAAGCCCTCTCACTCGTCTTCTGTAGAGCGCTCCTCATCCTCTTCCTCATCCTCGTCCTCTTCATCGGCATCCAAACTCTTTTCTAAAAAGTCATCCCATTCACAACAGCCACCTTTGCCCCGGCATTCATCCCACCCCCATCTTGCGTCGTTCTCCAGACCAAATTTACATAAATCAAACACTTCCACAAGTTCCATCATTACAGAGTCCAATAAGCAGATCAATGATATTTTGGGTACTTCTGGGAATACTGTCGCCTCTCCTCGTGGCCCACCTATACCGCGGCCAAGAGCTATTTCTGGAGGGTCTGCAAAAATTGGACTCCCATCTATCGACGATTACAAGCCTCCGAAAAAATCTTCGACTAAAATGGAATACAATCCATACGGTCTTAACAACTCCCCCGGCCTCAAGAGCAGTTCAGGATCGTCTTCAATAAACAAGACCTCCTCAGTGTTTGCGTTTGACCCAACTGATGACGAAGCCAACATTCTCCCCTACCCTGTCGACATGCCAAACGACCATTTGCCAGAAGGGTTCAAAATGGAGCATCAAACCTTGTTCGACGAGTATCAGTTTCCAAAAGATGACACGAGAAATATTGGTTCCGGTGCTTCGTCGTCAGTGAAAAAAGTCCAGAAGATCCTCAAACCAAAGGAAGTTTACGCTTTAAAGAAGTTTGTTTTGTTCAAGGACGAAACACCTGGCGAGTTCTATGAGCGCGCTTCAAAAGAATACATTATTCACAAAAATTTGTTTAATGGTTTGCATATTGTGAAATGCTATGGCCTGATAAAGATTCCACATCAAGCGAATCTCACGAGGGGTTGGGGATTTATTCTGGAGTTATGCAAGGCAGATTTGTTTTCTATAATGTCTACATCTTCCTGGCATCTGACATCCTCGGCTGAGAGGTTTTGTATCTTCAAACAGATAGCTTACGGTCTAAAGTACATGCATGAGTGCGACATTGTTCATAGGGACCTCAAACCTGAAAATATACTGCTAACAGCTCAGGGATGTGTGAAGCTGACAGATTTTGGAGTTTCTGACTATGGCCATAAAACTCCTGGCGATTTTGCTTCTGAGTTGAAGATGAGCACTCAGTTGGTTGGCTCGCCACCTTATCAACCTCCAGAAGTTCAGATCTATCATGAAGTGTCAACCTCCAAGCGGGTCCCTTATAATCCGTTCAAAATGGACTACTGGGGTCTTGGAATGGTATTGTTTGCCCTTTATTTCAATGGTGTGCCGTTTCAAGAAAGTTCAAAAAGGACATGCACAGTTTTTCGAGACTATGATCAGTCTTACCAACAGTATTGCTCCAAAAATCCTTCTTTCAGGAAAAATGATACTTCGAAAGGTCCTGGCATTGAATACAAATTTGCAAAGAAGTTTAGTGACAAAGGGATTGCAAGAGTAGCTTGGAGATTAGTTGATCCAAAGGCTGCAACTCGGTATGGCTTGTATGATCTATTCAACGATCCTACATTTCAAAAGGGTGAGATGTGCATTGATGAAAACGATTATGAATGTAATTTTTACCACCACCACGATTCTACGTTTGAGGGCAAATTTGAGTACGGTTTCGACTCCTCCAAGTCATCAGCTTCTTCTCTTTCTTCATATTCTCATTTACATGGAGCTTCTTCAAGTGTCAGCAATGCTGCTTCTGCAAGATCTCGAACTGGAACTATACAGTCAGTAACGAGAGGCACTAGCATGCTTGATGTGGGGAATCATAAGCCTAAGCCAACCATAGCAGCAAATCTCGATGATTCTTTTCCGTTCAAGACATCAAATGCTCCGCCATCACCTACTTCGTTACCTTCATCTATTATATCGTCATCTCCTGCTTCATCATATCATTCACCATCACCTCCTTTGCCCACCGCTGCTACCCCTTTGCTTCCGGTAAATGAGGACGAGAAGTTGCTGGAACTACCTTCTGAGGAACAAGAAAACTTAGAAGATGCTCCTACCGGTTCCCACGAGCCTGTTAACGGTGGAGGCATCACAATGGGAGTACATCCGTCAAGCTTAACTCTGGATTCTTTGTGCACCTTAGATGGAAATATGCCTATAAATCTTTGTGATGACACAGAGTTCAAGGTTATTCCTTCGTATCTTATCAAAAAGTGCTCCGGCAGTTTGAAAAAACATACACATATAAAGTGAGTGCACTATGAGATACTTAAATAAATAGAAACCTTGAGTGGTGTTTGTTCACAAATTTTTGAGACAATCTAATTTGTGTTAGCTTTGCATTCTAATTGTTTTACATTAGCCGAATCTGTTTATGGTATTTACCATGATACGTGGTTAGATGATCAAAAAGGACATGCACTTTGTTTTGTTTTTTCGATATCAACTTATATTCCAAGCCAGGTTGCTCCTCAAAGACCTTAGAATGTGTATTATTATCTTACAGAACAGATAAGAAGTTCAAATTCAAATTTATAAAACTTATAGCAACTCTCAATTACGTACGCCCGAGCCCCTTGCTTTATGAGTCTGCTCTTGCAGTGTAGACGGGATGGGATCACCATACAATTGATTACTTCCGTTAGAACGCGTAACTTCAAACAGCATAATTTCAACGAAAGTTACCACCAACGTTTTTGTTAGAGATTACATCGCCCAGTCTCAAAACTTATCAAGAGCTCTTAAAACACGCTTCATTCGTTATAGAGTTAGAAAGAAAACCAATATCAAAAATGTACTAAAAAACAAGCCGAAAGTTCAAGTAAATCACAATAAGTTTCAAAAATAGTAAAGCGGACTAAGTTGAAAAGGATATCATATAAAGAAATGAGTAAAATTCTTAACAAGCTTAACCAAAAAAAAGAATGAGATAGCAAAAGGCTACTTTTTCTTGTCGCTACGAGGCTTTAACAGATCGAAGGAACACATCAGTTTCTCGTTAACGTTCATAACGGCGCCCCAGTTATCAAACTCACCACAATAGTTAGGAGCAGAAAAAATTGTTACAAGCTTACGCTTCGCATAGAACTCGTAACCTTCTTCCACAACCATGTGTCCTCTAGCGACCAAATCAAATTGAAAGAAATCACAAAACTTCTGAACAACTTTCTTGTTGAAGCAGTATGATACTCCTCGATCGTTCTCAGACCAATCGCTTCCAAAAGATGAAGGTGAGGAAGATGATGCATTCTGAGGGTCCGACCAGAGCAAATCTGCCAATAATCCATTCTCAGGAATGTCTGTTGGTCTCTGTATCTTCTTGATCTGATTGAGATCGGTCAGCTGTGGTGAAAGACCACCATGAACGCAGAATATCCTGTCGGCAATTGTTGCAGCAACCGGCAAGGTGTTGAAAACATCAACAATCAGTTTCCAAACCTTCAGGTTAGCTCTTCTTTTGCATTCATCGTAAAAGCCGTACATTCTCGTTATGTTAGCACTTTCATGATTTCCTCTTAACATAAAGAAATTCTCTGGATACTTTATTTTCAAACATAAAAGTAAAACAATTGTTTCCAAAGATTGTTTCCCTCTGTCAACATAATCACCTAGAAACAGGTAGTTCGCATTTGGAGGAAAGCCGCATAGTTTGAAAAGGCGCATCAAGTCGTTGAACTGACCATGAATATCTCCAACAATCTTAACAGGGGCTGCTAGCTCAAGTAGTGTTGGTTGCTCCAAAAAGGTGCTTCGAGCTTTAGCACAAATGTATCTAAGATCTGTAGCGGAAACAAAAAACTTCTTAGATGACTTTTTCGTAAGACCCACTTCGACTAACTTTTCAATGATCGAGTCGATGTCAACATCCGAAGAATTTGCTGACTTCTTCCTCGGATTCAAAAACTTTGAAGGTACGGATGGGCTGTCCGCGACTTGAGAAGAGACCTTTTTGGTAGAAGATGAACCTCTACTTTTCACAGGCAAAGGTTGATCATTCAATGTCACTCCATCAAAGATTAAATCCGACTCAACGGATTGCTCACGGATAGGATACAAAACATGAGCCTCCTTCAAGCTCGGAGAGGCTGCTGTTGGACTGTTTGAAGATAGTGAAAGGTCAGTGAAGAAAGAGTCAGCGTTACTATCAATAGAAGAAGCAATTTCATCCGAAGCTTCTTTAGGCTTGGAGATATACAGTGCCTTTGCCATGGAAGCTGCGATTGCAGCATCGTAGCATCCCGCGTCTGAAACTGTGCTTACATGAGTGGTCTTTTTGACATCTGTTGCAACGCCACAGTGAGATTTCCACAAGTCATCACTAGAACAGGAGGTCTTTTCCGGGTGGTAGACATTACTATCAATAGTCTCATTTGCTGTTATGGAGTAGCTGCTATTGGTGCTGCTGCAACTGCTGCTGCAACTGCTTCCAGAGCTTGCGCTGCCAGCGAACTTGTTGTGGGCCGCAACAGCGTTATTATAAGCCTTTTTAGTCGAAGGCTGATGCCTTTGTTCTGGGTCGTTATTGTCATGTTTTTCGTCAATATTGTCGTCAATATTGTCGTTATGAGTGGTGCTGTTCAACAGCTGTTGTAAATTATTATTATCTGTTCGTCGCGCCAAACGCGACGGGTCTGGATCATCAGACGTTGCGCCGCTGGATGCTACTGACGATGAAGAAGAACCATCTTTACTGGGCGAGCTTCCCATATTATTCCTGAACCGAAAAAAACTTCAAGGGGGCTGAGTTGACTTTAAAACAAAACTAAGCCCAAAAGGCATTCAAACCTATACAAAGATCTCCGCCTTGCAATCACTATAGACGCAGACTTCTTCTCCACTTTTGCTCCTGAGAAGCAGTATACTTCGCAATGATATACAACAAAAGAAAATGATTAATTAAAACAACTATTATTAATTACAATATTATTCAATTTCATTTAATGAGATATTCGTTCCCTTTTGCCTTCAGAAAAAAAAGTGCAACGCTCATTCATCCAATTACTAAAAAGACAGCGCACGTGACTTGAATTCAATTCAGTGCCACATACTATTATGTAATATAAGTAGAAGATAACTTAGATAATCGCAAGTAGTTTGTTAGCGAGCGGTCACTGGGTGAGCGACACCAATACAACTTAGAGTAGTGTGTTAGAAGGCTGGGATTATTCCCCAAAGGTCCATGAAACATCTCTTTGAGGTATTAGAGCAATAAAGAATAATATGCTATACCAACTATAAGATGCCAACAGCTAGGTACCAATTTTTAATACCAGCTTTCCTGTAGTCTTACGACCCTCTAAGTCCTTGGCCGCGTTCACATAATCAGACAGTGGATAAGTCTTGGTTATGTTTATTTTCAACAAACCGCTGTCGATCAACTTAATGAGCTGTTCAGTGTAATGCTTGTACTCCTCTGGGGTAGCGATGTAGCCAAAAAGTTGAGGTCTAAGGACCTTCAAATTCTTAGCAGAAAGCCTAGAGATTGTGAGGGGTGGGACTGGGCCTGAAGCATTTCCGAACGAAACGAACGTTCCCTTGCGTCCAACTACTGCTAGCGAAAGTTCACTAGTATCCTTTCCAACAGAATCAAAAGAAGCATTGACACCAGCACCGTTAGTGATTTTCATAATGCTCTCGATAAGTTGCTCTTGAGATAATTCTGATGAATTCAACAAGAATTCTGCTCCAGCTTCCTTGGCAAGCGCCAGCTTAGCATCTGTTGAGCACAATGCAATGACATGGGCTTTTTTGAGTTTCGACAACAATTGGCATAGTAATAAGCCAACTCCACCAGCCGCTGCAGTCACCAGAATGTAGTCACCCTCTTTCACATCATAAGCTTCATAAATGAATGTCAATGCAGTCAAACCTTGAACTAAAGCTGCTCCATATAACTTCATTCTCTCATCTGTGGCATCTGCTGGTAATTTGATGATGTTTGCTTTTGAAGAGTACTTTGTGTAGGGAGCAAACGTTCCTGCAGATAGGTAAGCGACCTTATCTCCCACCTTAAAATTAGTTACATTCTTGCCAACTTTGACCACCACTCCGGAAGCTTCACGACCCAGAACATAAGGCTTGGTTGAAGGATATAACCCCTTTCTGAAGTAGGCTTCAATGAAGTTAACACCCGCGTACTTATTGTTGATTAGGATATCGTCCTCTCCCAGTTTAGGTACAGGAAAATCCTCGTACTTTAAAACATCAAAATCGCCATTCTCATGGAACAAAACGACCTTTTGGGTTTCAGGAATTTCAGGTGAAGACATCTTAGTTGTTTGGTCAATAGTCTGTAATGGCGTAATTACAAGCTCTAAGTGATCGGACTATTTATGTGATGGTTGAACTAGGCAAAAAATTGACCTAAGTCACTCGTCGCGAAAGATTACTAATAAAGTGTTTCTATCCACAATTCGGCCTTTGTTGAATTATAAAGTTATAAAGAATAATGCCTACTATTGGAGACCGCTAACTAGCCATCGATTTTCAATACCAGCTTTCCTGTAGTCTTGCGAGCCTCTAACTCCTTAGTGGCGTTAGAATAATCAGACAGCGGATAGATCTTATGTATGTTGATTCTCAACAAACCGCTATCGATCAACTCAATGAGCTGTTTAGTGTAATGCTGATAATCCTCAGGAGTAGTGATATAGAGATAAAGCTGAGGTTTGAGCACCTTCAGATTCTTAGTAGTAAGTCTCGATAGTTCAAAAGGTGGAATCGGACCTGAAGCATCTCCGAATGAGACAAATGTTCCCTTGCATCCAACTACTGCTAGCGAAAGTTCACTGGTATCCTTTCCAACAGAATCAAAAGAAGCATTGACACCAGCACCGTTAGTGATTTTCATAATGCTCTCGATAAGTTGCTCTTGAGATAATTCTGATGAATTCAACAAGAATTCTGCTCCAGCTTCCTTGGCAAGCGCCAGCTTAGCATCTGTTGAGCACAATGCAATGACATGGGCTTTTTTGAGTTTCGACAACAATTGGCATAGCAATAAGCCAACTCCACCAGCCGCTGCGGTCACCAGAATGTAGTCACCCTCTTTCACATCATAAGCTTCATAAATAAATGTCAATGCAGTCAAACCTTGAGCTAATGCTACTCCATACAACATCATTTTTTCATCGATAGTGTCGTGAGGTAATTTCATGATGTTCGATTTTGAGGAGCACTTTGTGTAGAGAGCAAACGTTTGTGGGGACATGTAAGCGACCTTATCACCCACCTTAAAATTAGTTACATTCTTGCCAACTTTGACCACCACTCCGGTTGCTTCAACACCCAAAACGTAAGGTTTGGTTGAAGGATACACACCCTTTCTGATTTGTGCATCAATGAAGTTAACACCTGCGTATTTATTGTTGATGAGAATATCATCTTCTTCGAGTTTAGGTACAGGAAAATTCTCGTACTTTAAAACATCAAAATCGCCATTCTCATGGAACAAAACGACCTTTTGGGTTTCAGGAATTTTAGGTGAAGACATCTTGTTGTTTGATCGATAGTTTGTGCATCTGTAACTAAAATAAAAAGTGATCGGACTACTCACATGATGTCGAGCTTGAGCAAAGCCTCGAGTTTAAGCATAACATCGGGACTGAGCAAAATCTCGGGCCTGAGCAAAGACTCGGAATTGATCACAGACTCGGACTTCAAGCTGTTGATGGGAAAAGATTACTCATGCGGTGTGACTCTCTTCATTGCCCGCCTCGTAACAAAATCTGTAACGCTATTGTTGAATCTCCAACATTCTCTCCATTTTGGCCCCGTGAAGTAGGTGTCTGGATATCTGCCTATCATTCCGCTTATAAAGTCTTGATGATAGTGCTCTGGCTCTGTAGAGAGTCTAAACAAAAAAAATTATTCCGATGCCGGGAGTCGAACCCGGGTCTGCCCGGTGAGAGCGGACTGTGATAGCCGTTACACTACATCGGAGTTGTTCGACACTTTTTGACCTGAAGTCATATTGATAATGGAAGTCCCACGAAGTCAGAAACTACCTATTGCACCTACATATAGACAAGTCAGTTAAGGTGGCATGCGATTGTTTACGCTGTCATCGTCTCACAACAGTTCTTGAATATATACTCTCGTGAACTGCAACCTTGACTTCTTGCTCATTGTGTCCTGGACTGTGCACAAAGACTTGAGAATCGCTGGTTTTTTGTCACCATCTAAATCAACGCTACATATGGAAGCAAGCTGGCAAAGATGCTCCCAAAAAGAGGCTGGCAAAGTAACTACTATCAAAAAGTAAATGTATCCACTAAGCGAACTGCAGCCCAGTTGAAGAAACTTTGAGTCGCAAATTATTAAGTGGACGCAATAATATAAATCTCCTTCCGGCCATTTGTGCAACATATAGATCGACGCATACTACTATTGCTGGTATTCCGGAAGTTTATATGTAATGAAGAAAGTGAGAAGAAGAAATAGAAGTAAATGAAGAAAGCAAATTTTCCAATGGTTTATATATGATGGAAAATTTTTGTGAAGCGTGGATTTAGGTACAAAAAGTATATGCGACCAAGACGCGACGGCACCTTATACGATAGTTCTTTAGATTGGTGTCCTCAAACATGTCTGTTATAACTTTTGTGACTGGAAACCCTAACAAGTTGAAAGAGGTTGTAGCAATTCTTTCAGGTGATGACCCTTTAAGTGGCGGCAGCCCAAATATCGGCAGATTCGCTATCACCAATAAGTCTATTGATCTTGACGAAATCCAAGGATCGATTGACGATGTCACGATACACAAAGCCATACAAGCAGCAAATATTATGGGCTCTCCTGTTTTGGTAGAGGATACCTGTTTAGGGTACACAAGCTTGAACGACCTTCCAGGTCCTTATATCAAGTGGTTTGTAAAGAGTATAGGACTAGAAGGACTGGTGAAGATTTTGGATGGTTTTGAAGATAAGTCGGCCCGGGCAATTACGACATTTGGTTACTGTGAAGGTCCAGGAAAGGAAGTAAAGCTATTTCGTGGAGTCACTGAAGGAACTATCGTTGCTCCTCGTGGATCCCGTGATTTTGGTTGGGACCCCATTTTCGAGCCACTTGGCATAGGTAGAACTTACGCAGAGCTCAAAGGACCGGAAAAGAATAAGATAAGCCACAGATATAAGGCTCTCGACAAGCTCAAAGAATTTTTACTCGCCCAATAGTGGTTAAGCATTACGCTCGACGAATTGTTTTAAGAGTTAGTTGCTAGTTTACTGTTGTCTACTTGCTGAACACAGTAGAAGATACATTATGCGCAAACGAGTAGTATGTTAAACTGAGAAAAAATCAATGGTTCGTAAACCATACTATGTATTGTTATGATCAGACCCGATAACCGGACTTTATTTCTAGGCTAGGACGTGAAGCACTAATCTCTTAGAGTAATAGCAAGCCGCCAACATGAGAAGAGCAATTATGACGTAGTAACCTTTCGTTATTATCTGGTAGCTGAATTTTGAGCGAATTCTACTTATGTTATGACTTTCAAGCTCTTTCACACTTTTGCATGTCATGTTGAATATATATTGCGACTCCTCGATGATCTGTTGCTTCTCCACTTCACTTAGAGAATTTCTAGTCTGCAATTCATAATCTCTCTTGTAAATCATTCTCAATGATTCCACATCCTCCACATCGAATCTATAGAAATTAGTTCCCATTAGTTGAATTTCTTCAAATGATTTTCCTTTGATTTGTGGGAATAAGCCCAAAGCTCTGCTTACTTGGGAGGACATTAATCTTCCACCAGCAAACAAAGCCAAGTACATCACATGCATATAAGCAAGTAGCAAGTATGGTTTCTCTTCAGTCATCTTGAGTATATGCTGCACAAACTCTATTTGTATGGGTAGCACTGGCTCTTTAAACTTCTCTGGTCTGTCACCATAGAAGAACATAAGGTCCTGTTGGAGTTTTTCTGTACGGAGAATGGCCGGTTTGTAGACGTTTTTAAGAATCTCGGCATACTTGTTGTCCTTGGCCATTTCCCGCTCAAGCGCAATTTCGATGGCATGGAATATGTGGTAGAAAAGTTGAAGACCTTGTCTGTACACTTTGTGGTCTCTGAGAGCGACAGCAAGTTTCAAGGTCATGAGCTTGTCTATTTGATCGTGCAAACCCCTGGTTTGCAAGTTGATACGATTGCCCAAGGCACCAACATCATTCTTAGCAGGAATGATATCTGATTGCGGTAGTCTCACAGCCATTTTGATGCTAATGTATGCGCTCTATCTAGTCCTGTTTCGCAGTCCCTTTTTCTTGAGCTCGATGGACAGTAGCACTTCAATGTAGCAATTCACTGATACACTATAGCGATGTCTGAGTGAAGGAAGAGATTATGTGGGTTTTGCAAACAAATGACCAATGCGAACTTCTTATAAGAGCTAAAAACTCTGCCCTGTAATCTGCCATTTCTTCTGTTTTTTTTATGACCGCGACATATCCGAAAACAGCATTTCTCTGCCCGTAATCTAAGGTTACTCCAGATTTTCTGTGCGACAAGAAATTTATAAGACGGTTCACTACATATGGCACCTTCTGTCCTGACCAGAGCAAATTGATTGCGAGTTTGAAATAGTGCCAAACAATAGAATGAACACACTTCCAGAAAACCTACATTTGAATTAGGGCCCTGCTGTCAGTTGGGCCCTTAAAGATGCGATTCCAGGCGCTAGCGCTAGAGCCGTCCTAGATAATTGTTCTGTATAAATACGCGATGCACACTTTCCGACAAAAAAAGTAAAAATACAAGCAGTGAGCATACTGATTAGAAAAGTATATAGTGCCGATACGCATCGCGGTCAATTGTTTTAGGAGATAGTGGACTGTCAGCATCAATGGTCCAGATTTTGACACATTGCAACGGGTCTTACACAAGCAAACATTTCGCGATACACGCAAAATTCTTGTCTGTTAATCAAATAGGCTGGCGATACGCCGTACTCTACGAGGTGCTACTCAAGCGCATAGCCCAGTCCCGCGAGCAATAGCCGTTCTGAGTATCGCCATACATATACGAAACGCCACGAAAAAATAGCAGGTAAAGCTCTAAGCAGCTACAAGGTGTGGCCCAACAGGAAAGCACAGTGCACTATTTTAGCAAATATGCTCGGTTGTGCTCATAGCGTTCCAGGGCTATTAATGAACGACTTTTATCCTACTACCAGTGATAAACAGATAACTTTCATGATGAAAAGTCGATCGACGCAGAAACATCGATTTGCTGCTTGACTGTCTTTCGTAGTAAAACCAACGCGTATGTGCTTCAAGCAATGAATTTGAATTTCAAACATTGCTGTACTTTTTCGTTAGTCTTATTTGCTCATATAATGAACTTGTCGACTCTAGCGTATGTTCAAAATCAAAGTGATAAATGGTGGTTCCAATAAAAGAAAAGCGTGGTAATAAACTCCCTTTTATTAAGTGCCCCTGCCAGTTTAAAAATTAACAACCTTACACTGGTGGTAGTGGGTGAAAAATACTTGCACTTAACTTTAGGTTCATCCTACATAATATGGCAACTCCATCAAGCGTTCTTCACTTGAATCATCCATATAAGAGTGAGGGAGTCATCATAAGATTACCCTTTTTACCGTAATAATACTCTACTCAAATGGCAGATTTGAAGGAGTTTGACCAACCGAATTTCAAAAATTCCACGTTTAGACTGGATAGACCTTCGACATATCTACTAAGTAAGGCAAGAAAAGATGAGATAAATGGCTATTCCAACTTGAAAAAGTCCATGACATCCTCGACTATCTATATCGGGAAACTGTCCTTTAGTGCGACGGAGGAACAGTTGTTTGAGATATTCAGCAAGTGCGGTGCAATCAAGAAAATAATAATGGGGCTTGATAAACTGAAGTTGACTCCAACAGGCTTCTGTTTCATTATATTCGAGACTCCTGAGGGCGCGCTTAACTCAATCAAGTATCTCAATAAAACAAAACTTAACGGAAGATCGATGGAAATCGATCTTGATCCAGGTTTTGAAGAAGGTAGACAGTTTGGCAGAGGTTCAGATGGAGGCCAGCGGCAGCAAAATCAGTTTGGCCATCGTCATTTCAATAATAACTACGGTTCAAGAAGAGGAGGTTATAATGGAAGAGGTAATAGGGGCTACTTTAAAGGGCCTAGAGGTGGAAACAGGGCGAGAGGTGGCGGATACAGACAGAGATCTCAAAGGTTTCAAGAGCGACAGCCTCCAATTATACCGCCTCCTCACCAGGATCAAGGTATATCAGCCTACTCAGGGGCAGAGGCTGAGTCATTTGCGTACTCTGAGGGGGGTTATCGTCAGAATTATCCTCCAGAGGGAGAACAATATGAAGATTATCCTCAGCGCTATGATTATGATCAGCAGGGCTATGCTAAAGATGAACGGCAAGTTCCACCTCACATGAGTAACCAAGAGTTGCCTCCACACATGCAAGAGTAGTTTAACTTTTTTCTTCTTTTCATCAATAGGTGAGTTTCGCTAACGTGATTCCTGGTATAACTATGGAGATGTGTAGTATGTACTATAACTTCATCCGCAGGAGATGGTGAACGGATTATGTAATCGTTCACGTTTTGTTTTTTTTTTTTCTTTGTGGCGACGAGAGTCGTTTAAGAGGTACATGTCAAATCTCTGGTGGGTTTTGTTATCTGAGCTCGGGAATTGTAACGTAGCCTCAAGATTTACAATTTCCAAGCCTAGCTACATATTGCACTCCTTTTTGAAGTCTTAGTGCTTGGTATTTATACAATTTTTAGGACTTTCCTAGGACGGATTGGCGTATCACTTTGGACGCTTGTGGGCAGAAGCAACCTACGGAGCCCTCTGCTCTTCAACCCAGAGTACTATAACAGTAGTTAGGTTAGGTACCAGATTCCTAGTTCTGGATAGACATTAAAGCTTGCTCTGTGTATCTATACCTTTGACGCAGAATGTTTTCAAACCAAGGGTCTGAGCAGCTTGAACAGCTTCGTGAAGCTGAACGACTGGCATTCGAAAATAACGAATTTTTTGACCAAATACTCGATACAACTATATCAATTTGCTTGTCTACCCCATACAGTGAAGTTCAGATACAGTATCAGTGCTTAATGTTTGTCTACAAGTCTTTTTACCTGAAGAAAATTACTTCGTTGGATCAGAGGCGTAAAAATGCGGTGAAATTGATCGATTTGCTGGACTATTTTGTTATAAGAAATGACGAAAGAAGACCAAACTACAAAGTAATTCAAAAATGTATCGAAATATTAAATGCTTCTTATGGATTGATATTTTTCCAGATGATAGATAACCCAGATGAAGAAAAATGGTATCAGGTGTCCAATATACGAGACTATTTGATTTTTCAATGGCAATCTTCATATCCTCTACTTCCTCTGAACAGAGAGACCGATTTTTCTAGATCTGTTGGCTGTAAAAATGCCATTATAAAGCTCATAGGTAATATTATTCAAATTCATTTGCCGCCAGCATATTCAACGAAGGATTATGATGACATATCTGAAACTGATGAGGAGGTTTCAATAGCAATGGTCGGTAGCGACCATCCACTACTTCAAAGTGCTAATCTAGGTACACAGGCCCAAGGATTGTTGGACGGGCTACTTAACTTTCTTAACGATGATCTGTTGATACCAACATCTGTATTTTCTACCGTTGTTTCTACGTTGATGACTCTCTTTAAAACTAGAGCAAAATATTTTTCCAACAAGTTTATAAATTTCATTTTGGGGTATGAATCGCAGTTGAAAAGAAGTCCCTTTTATGAAAGGGATCAAAAACTGAAACTACGTTTGAATAGACGTTTTAATGACAGGATAGATAAGTGCCTGATTTCTTTTCTTCTCAATAAAGGATTCATGAATAAAGACCCGGCACTCAAAGCAAGATTTGAAAACAAATTCCGTTTTCTAGTTGATAAAGGGATTGAGCAAAAACAGAAAGGCATTTTGAGTAATGAAAATGATGAAGACGGTGAACGCGATGAAGAGCTTCAGCGATTGAAGAGAAGAAGAATGGAGGCTCAAAACCCTGCCGAGGAAGCTGTCCCTCTATTTTATAATGAGTCCAGGATTTCAAGGTCCAATGATTATAGATCTATTTACACGCTGATCAATCCTGCAGACAAACTTTCCGAGTTTGATATGTCTTCCATTTCAAACGACATCTTGACTTCTATAGTAATAACTGCCCTTTCAAACATAACTACAGAGAAATTAGTTAAGGGCCTAAGCATTGTTTCAGATCGTTATAAAGATATAGCTGAACAGCAGAAGGACGCTTTTCAAGCCGAATCAATGAGGATCAATAACTTGAATTCTTCTCGACAAAAGGACGATGGAAGCGATGACGATTATGATCCGATACTGAATGATTATAAATCAAAGCAGGAGGATGGAGCGCTGCCATCAAATTTCCAAGAAGAGAATGATTACGATGGTCCTGAAGACGATGATTTTTCGGATGAGCCGTATTTATTACCTCTTCCTAAAGAGCTTACTTCTGTTCAAAAGAGAGAGCACATGAAACTTATTGTCAAAAACTTTCTTCGTTCTTCTTCCAGGCAGCAAAATCATGATCAGAATAGTCAAATCACAACTGGCCAACAGTCAGAGGAATTGAAGAAAATAGCCATTACTAACTGGACCAATGATTCATGGGTCAAGCTCTTAGTTAGATTGGCAACCAGGGGCTTAAATAATGAGGAGCTGTCAACTGTTGTGAAGGATTCTCTGTTTGACTACTTCAAAACGGATTTCAAAGGAAGGATGGACGGTGTCATGGAATGGTTGAATGAAGAGTTTTACAGCTCTGTAGTCAACCGCTCTACTGAAGGAGTTGGTGATAAGAATGAAGACGAGTATAAAGATTATCTTCGCTATACCTCACTAGTGCTAGACAATTTGATCCCGTTCTTGGAGTCTGCCGATAGAAAGATATTTATCAGACTATTAAGTGAATTGCCCTATTTGAACAGAGAATTAATTTGGAAGATTAGATCTTTGTGTTTGGATCCGGTTAGATCTAAGCTAGGCTTTCAGTCCCTGTTGTACTTAATTATGTTTCGGCCCCCAGTCTCCAAGGATTGCATTGCCCTGCTGAAAGATATGTATTACGATTCAAATAATAACGAAGGACTCAAAGCAGAGTGTCGCGGTTATTTGAATAAATATGCTCCGCAGGAAGTACTTACGTGATCTTTATCTGAAATATCATATCATTCAAGTGAGTTAGTAAACTTTTGTTTCATCTATAGAATAAATGTTATATTAGTCCTTGCTTCTTGAGCTGTTCATAAACCTTCTTACTCATGGCGTTACCCTCCTCGTCTTCAACCTCAACTCCGTTATCCTCGAATTGTTTCTCATCCCTCTTCTTTTTTTTTAAAACTTCAAACAACTGGAGAACATCTTCTATTCTGTTCAAGTCTTGGTAAATCTCAAAATCTTCGACCACTCCAAGCATCTGTAGTCCCTGAAGATGTCTCTCTTCAGTGAAGTGTCGTAAATAGCTTGTTTTTCCTTTGAACTTGAGGTTTCCACAAACTTCACAATCAAACTCCATATCCAATCCCTTTAGTTTCCACAACCAATAGGGTATAGGGTTTCCATCAGGTCCCATAGGTAGCTTCAGCGGATTCCTAATTTCCTTGCTGGACTCATCAGCAAACTCGTCATCTGAGTGGTCGTCATCTCCCTTTCTGGTTAGACTTTTATCATAGTCATACTCAAAGTCTGATAAATTGTGGGTATCTCTGCGCTCCAACTGTTTTTCTCGTGTAGTAAGAAGCCTAAATCGTTCATTTTCAGCTATAGTGTCGGTCAGTTGCTTAGCTAAAAGTTTGAAAAGTTCAGAAATTATATATTCGTTTTTAACAATCTCAAGTCTGTGATTCCTTTCGGCGTTCTTTTCATGCTTCTTCCCTCCAATATGAGAGTTGTAGACAGTTATTTTGGCAAATTTTCTGTCGCAAATGATACAAAGTAATTGTGAATCTTTGTCGGGATGTGGTTCTGATATTTTTTTATCAAAATCCGATACTATCTTCAGAATGGATTTTTCCGGGAAGTTCAAGGGTTGGATCTTTATCCAAAAGTCCTTCAAATAACGAAGAAGTTCTTGAGTGTAATCATAGTACAGACTAGATGTTCTCTCCAAAGATTCGTCTGAAAAATGAGAAACAACTTGTAAATAATCAGCGTATGAGGGTATACTGTTTGCGTCAAAGCTTGCCAGCCTTGGTAGGCTGAGCCATAATTTATAGCACTCGTAAAGATCTAAGAACTTCCCAAATCCTTCCTTTTGGGTAAAAATAGATGAAAGTTTGATGTCTGAGCAGAAGGAGCTAAGAATTCTACGTTTTTGCTTCTTCCTTGCCGATAGTGAGGAAATTGTTTCTTTAGGTTCATCACAGGAAAACATTTCATACATGCTCTTTTCAGACTCGGGTCGGACACTATTGCTAAAACCATAATCAACATTCTTATCATGCTTTTGTATTATCTGCTCACGAAGTGATTCAAAGGTATAGCAGCCATGGCTGTCCCTTAAAGTTTCCAGCTCTTTAGAGTCGTTTTGGAGGAGCTGCACCAAAATTGAAGATTGACCTCGGTAGCGATCGATAAACTTCTTTATCTCATGCTTCTGTAATAAAGTTTGACCAACTGGCTTTTTTTTACCACCAAGAATGCCGTGATCTTTGAATTTTGAGGAAGGACGGTATAATTCTGAGTTTCTTTCCATGCGGTGAGTGATAGCTATTTCTATTCTTTCAAGTTCTTCGAGCAACAAGCGCTCCTGTTCTAGAACTGATGGCATTCTTAGCAAACGTGTACAGTCATTAAATTCATGAATAAATCTCTGATATCAAATGATCAATCCAGAGGCATATGTTGGAAGAACTCAAAGACAAGAGACTTATTCAAAACTTCTGGTTCGAACTTTTAGTTCACTTGTTTTTTTTTTTTTTTTCAGAGTAAAACAGCCTCGCAGCTGATACTTAAATCTCAGAGAAGTCAGAAGTCAGATAAACTTCCAACAGCTCGCTATCTCAATCTGCTTGGGTGAATTCTTACCACTAGTATACAGGCGAATAATTTTCTGTGATGGTTACTGCGTAAGTTTTTTGATTGGAGTCAATTGTCCTCGGAATTATCTTTACTGACAAAATATATATCGTTTTAGTGTTCTATTTGTTCAAAATGCAACGCCAACCACTATCACAACATTTCACGACGTGATATCAAACGAACTTCCGCTATCTCTGGGACCATGGGGCTTTGAGCTAAAAATATTCTTGAATAACAAATATTCAAAACCAACCAATATTGAGCCTAATCAAGTCCCTAACAGGTATCTTTATACTTTGCAACTGTCCTACCTGAACAATCAAATGATTAGCATAATTAACAACTCAAAATCGATAGTTACAACCATACCAAACTATTCCTCTATATCAAGCGATCTGGCACTTGTCTCCGGAGGCGTTGAAAATGAGAATCCAGATTTTGATGGGCACCCAACAACGGATCAAGAAAGAAAGCTGAAGAAAAATCTTCAAAAACATATAGAGGCAGGTTGTTGCAGTAATTTGAGCCTGACTACAACTGAAGGCTTTGACTTCTTACTGATGTCGAAGCTTCCAAGCTTGTGGAATATTAAACAAACAATCAAGGGTGAAGGAGGATATGGCTACATTATAAATGCGACTGGCCTTGAATCAAACGGTACGAGCCATGGTATTGGGAAGTTCCGACTAAGAACTAGTAATTGTTTTCTTCATGGCCTTTTCAAAGGATTCCTTATCGAAATCGAACATTTAGAGAGCTCAGAAGACTCAGTCGCGGGGGATATTACTGAGTCCGAAGCGAAAAACAATCTGATCATTAGATTTACCAACAGCATTAATAAAATAAAGAGTCTGATAGATTTTTATAAGTTCCCAGAAGGGAATCTTTGTTTCAATGTGTTGAGTGACTCAAAGCTAGATTATATGAGTGACCTTTGTCAGCAATACTGTGATGCCCTACAATTTTGAGAAACGTGGAGTCTGTGTTTCAAGGGTTATTTTTGAACAACGAGATATATCAGTATTTTTGGTGGCGCCACCTTGAAAGCATATATGAAAACAAAGTCTAATGAAATTCCATGAAGAACTGTCATAAATGAACAAACCGAAAGAAGAATTTGAAATCATTCACTTAAAAATCAAGTTTATTGAGGGCATAAATGCAAGTTGTGAGTCATTGTGAATCTATCCAGGCCCGTTCCCTATCTATCCGAATTCTAACGGCCATTCTGCTTTGTTCCAGCATCAAGTTATTCTTTTCGGAAGTAAAGAGCTGAGTGCCACAGTTACTAGTATCTAGCAAAGACGAGATAGCCCCAGTCGAGTTAACGCTGCTTGGCTCACTTTCATTATTCAATGCTGGTCTAGATAAATCTGAATCAGAGCTGTCACTTTGGTCAGCGTCCTGCAGCTGTCTGTCCAGTTTGGGAATTATGAAAGAGGGCTTTGGTCTCAGAGTTCTTGTGGGCCTATAAAAAGACTGTGGTTGACTAGCCGAGTCAATGTTGCTTCGACTCATATTTTCAGACGTATATGGAAGAGGTTCTTTGACTTTTTTCTGAGGAGAAGAGCTCGAAGACGCTAATATATTTGCTCTAGAGGTCTGGCTTCTGAGAGGTCTGAGAGGAGATTTGTTCGACTGTGTTGGGCTTTGTTGGTTATTACCTGTATGACTACTTTTTGAGGCTTTCTTTATAGTGGATGTAGAAGAGTCATCTGAAGGCAATAGATTTGTATTCTTCTCTCTCGATTTAACGGTGGCCTTAAAAATCCGATCAACCTGAACGTGAAACGCTAGGTTCTGAACATATTGCTGAATAATTTGAGATCGTTGATCCTTGCTGAAAGGTCTTCCTTGCGCAATATCCCTTTGCCTCGTCAAGATGCCGTTTATGATCTCTAGCTTGACCGCAAGTTTGACTCGATGTTCAGAGTAAATCCCCGACTTGTAAACAAGAGCTTCAATATAGTCCTCGTCACTGGAAGCAGGAGTTAATACCACAAATTTGAAACCGGGAACACTGAATTGAGGTAAAGGGGAGACTTCAATAGGGAGATCACTCAAAAGAAGCATCCCTCTAAATTTGTTTTTCGAATAATCAATAAGTATTCTGTATGGGTCGTTCAAAAGGGTCTTAGTGAACAGTTCAACGTTGTACACTGCATCTAGCTTGTCATTAATAATAACGTCATCATTTGCAAACCATACTGCTTCTTCATGATCGAAAAACTCACTTTGAATCCAATCAAACTGGTAAGAATCAGAACCTGTTGACTTCAAAAACGGTGCAAACCTGTAGATTTTGAAACGCTTGAAAACATACGTCAAGGACTTCACTTGTAAGTCCACTGAGTCCTCATCACTTCCGGATCTATATTTGGGGATATTCACTGCTTTTTCGCTGGAACGTCCTGGCCAGAAGTATTTGAGCATGGTGTTTTGAAGTCTAAGCCATAGATAAAATTCGCCCTCACTGATGATGTTTCAATGCAGCAACAGTCAGCAGAGTAAATCCTGCTCGACGGGGTCAAACAATAATTTCAAGTCACAAAGCGCTTCCAGAATTGAGATCAATTCCTCAGCACTGAGCAATTGGTTTGTGATTCTGCTTTGTATCTTAAGTCTATCTTAAAAATGGTGCCATTTTCGGATAACTGTAAATATCAACAACTCACTGCGTCGCTTACGACTATCGACGCTCCCTCCAGTAGGCCTAAGAGAATTTGGAGACATTGAACAGGCACAAGCCTACTTAACTATAGAGATACCATGTAAACCAATCAGATATATACACACTTATCGACATGTATTCAAAGATATACGCTGGTAGTTCAAACAAGGATGAGTCTTGTTGCCGCAGAAGCTGCTGACTGACAGAATTTAAATGAAATCAAATACTTGTTGCAAGCCTTCCCAACCTAAAGCATGCCAAGGTCGTCATCAAACTCATTTGAACCTGGGAATGCGTTAACTACGGTTACGGTCGGCTACGGTCAATGTTGTCACGCCGCATCTAAAGATCTAATCTTTGGGTTGGGGTCGTGCTTCCGATGACATCAGAAGGTTTCTCGAACTTTTTGCAGCTACAAAAAAAAAACCCGCTGACATAAAGCCAATATAAGGCAGTTGATGTTAACATCTTCAGCAACATAGACTCATATTTCTTGCTAATCGGACAATTTAACAAAACTATCATTGTGGCTTGCATTTTAAGGCTTTAACTATTTCAACTCTAGCTGTATCGTACTCCTAGAATTGTGAATCTTTCGTTTTGTAAGCGGTTAGTGTCTTCGTTCACTTCCTTGCTTGCTTGCTTGCTTCTTTGCTCTCTTGTTTCTTTGCTCTATTCCCTGAAGTCACTTGAATAGGTCAAACGATCATAGTCCTGATCAATTGAAAGTCAATTGTATTGTACAATACTGCCGTTCAAGGATTTAGGCTCTCATTTATTATTTCGATTCACGCTGAAGATGCCGAAGGGAAACGTCCTGGTGGTATCTAACAGAATTCCTGTCACCATAAAGAAATCTGAAGACGAGAACAGTGCAGATGGTACATCGTATAACTATACTATGTCCTCCGGAGGACTTGTTACAGCATTACAGGGCATTAAAAATCCGTTCCAATGGTATGGATGGCCTGGAATGTCAGTTGACGACCCAGCAGGTAAAGCTACCATTGAAAATGACTTGAAAGACAAGTTTAATTGTTATCCTATCTGGCTCAGTGATGAGATTGCTGATCTTCATTACAATGGATTCAGTAACTCAATTCTTTGGCCCTTGTTTCACTATCACCCGGGAGAGATGAATTTTGATGAAATAGCTTGGGCTGCCTATATTGAAGCCAATAGATTATTCTGCGAAACTATAATAGAAAAAATAAAGGATGGTGATTTGGTGTGGATTCATGATTATCATTTGATGCTTCTGCCTTCGATGCTTAGGGCACGGTTGGACACCATGGGATTTAACAATGTTAAAATTGGCTTTTTCCTACACACACCATTCCCTTCAAGTGAAATTTATAGAATTCTACCTGTCAGAGCAGAGATTTTGCAAGGTGTTCTGAGCTGCGATCTTATTGGTTTCCACACATACGACTATGTTCGACACTTTTTGAGTTCAATAGAAAGGGTCTTGAAAATTCCGACAAGTCCTCAAGGAGTGCACTATAAAAATAGGGAAGTGACTGTAGGTGCTTATCCCATTGGCATTGACGTTGAAAAATTTTTGAAAGGTATGCAGCTAAAAGAAGTCAAGGACAGAGTGAAGCAATTAGAAACGCGCTTCGGAGATGATTGTAAATTAATTGTTGGTGTCGATCGGCTTGACTATATAAAGGGGGTTCCTCAGAAGTTGCACGCATTCGAAATTTTTTTAGAAAATCATCCTGAATGGATTGGTAAGGTTGTGCTGATTCAAATTGCTGTTCCTTCAAGAGGTGATGTCGAGGAGTATCAGTCATTAAGGGCTACTGTTAATGAGCTTGTGGGAAGAATTAATGGAAGATTTGGTACTGTTGAATTTGTGCCAATCCACTTTATGCATAAATCGGTAAACTTCAATGAGCTGATATCTGTCTATGCTGCAAGTGAGATATGTTTGGTTTCCTCTACTCGAGATGGTATGAATTTAGTTAGCTATGAATACATAGCTTGTCAGCAGGAGCAGAAGGGCTCTTTGATATTGAGCGAGTTTGCAGGAGCAGCTCAGTCGCTAAACGGAGCTATAGTTGTTAATCCTTGGAATACAGAGGAACTTAGTGAAGCAATATATGAGGGATTGACCATGAGCAAGGAAAAAAAGATCGGAAACTTCAACAAAAACTTCAAATACATTAGTAAGTATACAGCGAGTTTTTGGGGGGAAAATTTCGTGAAAGAGCTTTCAAAGGTTTGAACTTTTACCCATAATGTGTCGTTCTTCGCGTATACATTGTCTTCATGGTTTATGACTCTTTTTAGAGATCCTTTCTTGTGGAGGATTCTTTGGAAAGTTTTCCTCGATGCGGACCTGCGAGTGTGCATGTGTGGTAATTTACGCAACTGATGTTTGATATAGCATTTATCTGGGCTCTGCTCTTTATCTCGTATTATGTGATCTGCAGTCGCTGTATGGTTGTTTACTGTACGATTTATAAAGAATATTCTTGAAAACACTTTAGTAGAACTTGTATAAAACTCTGTGATATTCTCCATATCATAGAAATCAGTGAGTTCTGGTTACGTACGTGGTGCTCTTATGCACCAGACGAGAAAAGAAGTCGTAAATAAAAAAATAAAACTCAAAAAATAAACTGTGTATATATGCTGCACTGCACATTACGAATGGTTGTTTGACTAATTGTCAATAATTAATTGAAGTTTTTGAGTTTATTATATGTAAATATAGCAAGCTGTACTTACTACCACTAACAACCGAACTACCATTGAGTAGAACAAGCGAAAAGAAGCTGGTGTATTGAAACGCCAGTAAGCACCAAAATCTCAATCGCCTTCTGTTAGGTGAATTTGTGAAACTACGGCGGTCAGAGATTGTTGAGGAATAACTAAGGATTTTTGATTCATTTATAGCTGCTTACATTCTTGCTCACTTACGATAGTGCTACCAAGAAAAGAGTGACCGTGTATAAAGCGCAGCCATTTTTTCTGCGTCATGGGACAACTGCTCTCTCAGCCCATCACAGAGAAGCACATAACACTGGTTCAGCATGATCATATCTCGCATACCATTGGAGAGATGCAAGGTTACCGACTGACTATGGAGGATGCGTATTGCGACTTGGACGACACCATTCTTGTTGAGTTCAAAAACCTACAGCACAGTGAGAAAAATAATATCCGATCTCTGAGTGCCGGTGTCCTGTTGACCTCTGAAGGCTCTACTGATAATGAGAGGCATGACTATATATTAGCTGATGGTGAACATAACTCAAAATTAGATGGAACTGTTGATCAGCCCAAAGAAGAGCATTCGGTTCAACATTTTAAGAAAGCAATGAGTGGGGGACGTTCAGGGAACAACGTCTCAAACCAGGAGTTCAAGTCCGCTTCAAAAGAACTCCTCGAAAATTTTTCCAAACTCGTAGAAGATTCAAATCAGAGTATGCAACAGGGGGTATCCGATCAAAAAGTGCAACCTGAAGATTTCTCTCGGACAACCGAGAACAACATCAAAAAACTGCGAATTAATATCTACGGTGTTTTTGACGGACACGGAGGATCTAGTGCCTCCAAATTTATCAGTGAAAAATTACCGCTTGTTCTCAAAGAAGAGATTTCCAATAAGATCAATAGTCTTTCTTTGGATGAGAGACGTCAATTAGCCGAGTCTGAGGATATACTCCTCTATATTGATTTTCCCCGCTTGTTGAAATCAGCATTCATGAAATGTGATTCGATGTTCTTTTGCAAACAGGGAAATAATAGTGGCACAACGGCAGTTGTTGTTTTAATTTTTCAAGATTATGTCTTTGTCGCTAACTCTGGTGATTCTCGATGTATACTGAGTTCGGATGGTTCCACTAAGGCTCTTTCTTTCGATCACAAACCCAAAAATTTGGGCGAGTTGATGAGAATTCATCATGATGGAGGATACGTTTCCGCAAATAGAGTCAATTCAATTCTGGCTTTGAGTAGGGCGTTTGGTGACTTTACGTTCAAAGTGCACAATACTCATAACACCTTGGGTCCTCTTTCAGCTAACACAAAGTCGCTGGCTAAATTCGTCCCACCTGAAGAGTACCAAGTTACTGCGGAACCGGATATAATTATTCATAAACTACTCAAAAACGATGAATTTTTGATAATTGCTTGTGACGGTATTTGGGACTGTTATAAGTCTCACAACTTGATCCAGTTAGTCCGACACCAACTTTCTCTGGGAAAGAAGTTACCAGAGATCAATGGTATGATTTTAGACAATTGTATCGGAATGGCAAACACCATTACTGGAATTGGGTTTGATAATATGACATTGATAATAGTCGCATTGCATGAATCTTTCGAAGACTTGAATAGTTGGTATGATTTTATAAGGAATAAGATTTTGGACGAAAAGTTTGGTAGCACTGGCCGTTAAGAAGAACTTTTGTGAATCCAAAAGAATTGCAACATCACCTGAGGTATGGGCCTTTGGTTGTACGGTTTAGATAGCGTCTACGAGTATATGAACTCCAATAAAAGTTATTGGGGGAGTAACTGGGAATTTTAAGCTAGTGTTTGTATTAAGCTTGCGATTGAGCTCAATTTTTGTGCCACTCAAAATCTCCCTCATTTTAGATCTTGTATATTTGGTAGGGGGGAGGTCAGATCCTCATTAACTCACTGAACAGTGATTTTACTGCCTTTACTTAGCTCAAAAGCTTTCTCTCTTGTCTCCTGTATGGACTTCTGTAGCCTGATGACAGATTTTTCACCGAAGTTAACGCCAAAAGATCCCAATAGCTTTATTTCTCCTTTAAGCCATGATCTCACAATTTTTGCTCTTTGCTTTTCTCCCAGTCTTGATATAGGCAACTGATTGGCTCCGACAAACGAAACAACATCCACTATCAGGCCAAACTGATTTAAAATTCTATTGACGAGAAGAGGAACCAACGCACTCAAAAAATTCAAGGATCTTGCAGTTTCTACCACCAGAACCACATAATCCTTAGCTTTGAACACGCAACTCCTCAAAACATTCGATTTGCCGCTCACAGAGTGAGTAGCAGAAAAATCTATGCTTTCTACCGCTCGTTCGATATCTCTTGCAAAATACTGCAATCCCATGACTTCAAAGGTTTCCTCAATTCTACCCAAAATATAGAGGAGTTGTAGGTCCACAGTTTTCCCATCTGCCAGGGTTTTCGATATATTATGTAAAAATCCAAAGTCTCCTGTTCTCAAATAATATAATTCTTGGTTCCAATCTTTGATTTTAGCTCTAAAGCGACCATCAGTTTTGGAGAGACCGGGGTCTGATATTTCAGAAACTGTTGATTCAGAGCAGACCCATATCTCACCATATTCTCCAACTCTGCAAATTTCCAGTGTTTCAGGGTTCACTATTGCGAGCTGAGTATTTACAGGAACAATGCCAGAATCTTGGAGACAAATTGGGTTTGCTAAATCTTGTGGGCCAATCAAAGATATGTAGCCCTGTGCTAACGCAAGCGGGTCCAACCAAAGATCCACAGGTGCAAATGAAAGAAATGATCTGAGAGAAATCATTGGATTATAATTATGTTGATAAACATTTGACACGGCCAGTGGAGATAAATTTTTGGATTGAAAACATTTAATGAATTCCTTAACGAGCTCACCAGATGGTCTCCCCTCCCATCCTACCATGAGATTTTTCAGACTTGAGAGATCACACTTTTTGCTATCGGAGCAGTCTATAGCGTGCTCAATCATTTTATCAGTAACAAAGACATTCTCAATCTTATAGCGGGCTAAGGTGAGATAAAATAGAGAAGTGTTTGTGGCATAATCTAGCGGCGAAATAAGGTATGTCGCTGTTCCCAGGTAAATTCCAAGCATCATTGTCTGAAGGAAGCCCAACCCAGAGCAATGTCTAACACATGCCAATAAGGGTTTTGTACTACTTACCTGGCATGTTTCCTTCAAAGACTTGCACATCGCAAGAAGATTCCGGTGCGTTAATCTGGCCCCCGTATACTTATGATCTTGTGTCCAAGATATCCAAACTAGACATTCCTCAACTTTCCGCTTTGCATGTCCACGGTAAGTGTCCATCTTGCTGTACATGGTTTTGGCTGAAACGACTGATTTCGTATGCTTAGATGTATTTCTGTATTTAGGCATTATAACCTTCGCTTGAGAGGAGTAATATTTGACTTTCGAACTTATTGGCTTATTCTTTAATGATGATTCAATCTCGTTGTTAACAAAAATTGCCTTCACCTTATAGTCATTGATGATAGACACAAAGCATGTGACATCTTCATCCACTCTATTGCTGTCTATAGGTGGTAAAGGTATAGGAATAATTCCAGACAACCAGCACGCATACAAACAAATAATTACTTCTTCACTGAGCGAGTACATCAAGATAACATGATCACCAGATTGGATGTTCTTTTTCTCCAAGATATAAGAGCAAACTGCAAATACTCTGCTTTCGAACTTTCGCCACGATAACTGTTTTGTTTCCTTAATACTTGAGCCTTCAATTGTTGCAAAAGCCAACTCATCTGGTTGTTTTAGGGCTCGAATTTTCAAAATCTGAAGGATAGATGCATAGTCTGTAAGTCTAAGATTGGTACGGTCATCAATAGAAACCTCCCTTAGATCGAGTCCCGAATATTGTCTATCTGCATAATTTAAGACATCGGCTCTAAGCTGCGATGAGTAAATGGACCATAAACCACCTTCTATATCGTCGCCATGAGATATACTTCCAACAGAGTTCGAAAACATAAATTTTACGTAAACTGAAGATATTTTCCCCTCCATGAACCTTCTCTTGCAAAGCATGTTAGCAATCTCAAGTCTTCCACTTCTGGGAGTTCTAGGTAGAACGTCTGGAGGAGTTATAAGAACACAGTACAATCTCACACTATGAGTTTTATCCAAAATGTGAAAAGCTCTTGTAGCGATATCATCCAAAAGTGGCATGTCAAGGTTTTGTTGAGTTGGGTTGGAAGTAGATGTAGCCTTTGCCGAAGAAGACTCAATTATCACTACGGGTAATTGCTCTTTGTTGATTCTAATGTTGAAAAATGAGCAGTCAGTTACCTCAGCAATGTTTCTAGCTAAGGACCTTACTAGATGATCAGAATAGTGGTATCTGTACTCTTGCTCTCCAATCAAAAGATTTGGCACCTCAGAATCATTGCTTTTCTCCAAAAGCAAATACTGGTCATACCAAGTTACTGGCTGGTTGATCCTATCTTCGTGAAGCCCCAGAACATAAACCTTGCCATTATACGTGAATCCTAATAATCCCGTGCGTACAAATCGCAAATTCAAGGTTCCTTCGTAATCCGAACACTCGGCCTGAAAAATGCTCTGAGTTGCTTCGGCAAGTCCCCAAAATCCTCCGGATATACAGCGTGAATCAACCCAGATCTCACCAACTTCCATGGTTCCACTCAATAGCTTGGTTTCAGGATCAACGATGGCCAATGTAGCATCTGGAAGTGGGTATCCAAAGGCACCAACTCTGACATACTTAGAAGCATCTCCAGTTTCTGAAATGCTCGAAGTGGAAGGAGGACGGTCACTAACAACTTTGACAGTATTTGTTGTCAGTGAGGCTTTATCTATCAGAACTTCGGAAAGTCGGTCGTTGTCATTAACGTCATCGAAAGCATCGTTCGGCAGGTCGTCGGTAAAAGGCTTGTGAAAAACGCATCCCAAATTTTCTTCCTTTCCTACCCAGTCCCTCATAGAGATAATAGCTCCTCCATGTTCATTCAGTGACAATATTGGAGCGATTATCTGCCAGGAGTTCTTGTGTCCCAACGGCTTAAACCATCGATTACTCAGCATTTCGTTGAACTCACAGTCAACAATCAAAGTGTTTATGAGACACCATTTGACGCAAGATAAATCTACCTTAACCTTTTTATTGAAAGTCCTCGTCATCTGCGGGAATGATTGATAATTATAAGCTACCTGTTTCAAGCTCAGATAATCGGATAGCACTAGAGAAACTCTGTACTTTGAAATTATATGTGCAAAGAGGCCAGCGACTTCAGTTGATCTTTGTGGGGTCCAAAGAAGCATGTTACCACTGAATATAGTAAAAAGAGCAGAAGATATCAATCCAATTGACTCCCTTGCATCCAATGTGCTAAGTAGGATATGCCGTGATCTCATATATCTTTCATCTGGGCGAATGAATGTCTTAGGGTCGCAATCTGGCTTACTAGTTAATATGGATGTCAGCGATCGCATTTGATGCATTATTGTTCTGTGAGAGATCACGACACCTCTTATCTCTCCGACAGAGCTTTTTATATACTCAATATAAGCCAAGTCACTTATTTTGATTGCAGAAACATCAGCCTGTTTTGAATGTTGATAAAGGCCCATATCATTGGTCTTCCACATGTCCATTCCTTTAGGCCAAGGACTGGTTTTAGAATTGTTTGTGTGTTTCTCAAAATGTTTGAAGACAGAGTCTGATACAAGGCAGAGATGCGCCTGCGTATCCGTCATAATCTTAACAAGATCTCGCACCGGTAAACTGCTATTTATAGGGACTGCAACAGTTCCAGACAAAAAGCAACCATAAAGTGCAACCACAAAATCAACTATCTCCACATTCTGATATATAAGACAAACTCTATCACCAGGGTAAAGAGCAGCCTTGTTCTTAATTTTCTGTGCGATCTTTTCCGCTCTCAAATACAGTTTTTCCCACGAAATAGATTGTGATTCCTTCCCCTTCGAATCTACCACCAGAATGGCTGTCTCTTTTTTGTAAGTGGATCCCCTATGTCTAAGTATACTTGGCAGATTACCAAATTCATTTTCTGCAGTTTCGTCGAGATCACGAGGGTCCAACGGTTTTTCGAGCTCTTTGGAAATACCTTTATTCTGCGAAATCATCTTCTGTCCAGTCGCATATCCATAATAATCCTCATCATAGTTGAATGGTTGACTTGAGATATCAATATAATCCTCAGGTACAGACGAACCTGCCTTTGAAGAATATTCGAGGTCTCCAACTTCAGAGGGGTTGGGAGTAGAAGCGGTTGTGCTACCAACCCTGCTGATATGAGAGCTAGGTACCTTATCCGCACTAACTTCGGTCAATCTTGGAGAAAGTACCAGTGTACTCAATAACTCCATTATTTCATATCGTTTTCTGATGTAACCTTTCTCCGTGAGGTAACCATTTTGAAAGTCAGATCTAAGGTCTATCAACTGCTCTTCTATTTCTGGAGGGCAACTTTGAGGTATTGTAAAGTCCATGATATCGTATTTCAAAGAAAGTAAATCAAACCCACAAATAACACAGCCATAGTTCTATCTTTCAAGCTATCAGATCTTCGAATCCTCAAAACGTAGTACTCGCTTTTTACAACATCAATCTGTTTTTAAGGAAACAGAAGACTTCGATTTAGTTTTAATATAAGGTCTTAACTTTGATTACGTCATCTAATCAGAAAGGCTGTGCTTTTTATGTAACTAATCATGTCTCGTTTAAGGTATCACTGTCTATAGGGTGTTGATAGATATCCGATTCAAAATCATCCTGTCTCGAGAAACCTCAAATCACAAACAGTATATAGATATTAGGAAAATGGTTCAGATTCATTGTCTTGCTGATGTTTGTCTTATTCCTGTACGTTGCAGCTGTACCTTACTTTTTTTGAGTTCATTGCTAACCATCGATAGATTGGTACTGGAAAGCCCTCCGTTTCAGATTATGTTGTCGCCGTTGAACAGCTGGTAAGAGAAAGTGGATTGAAGAGTACTCTTCACAGCGCTGGTACAACTATCGAGGGTGAGTGGTCAGAGGTCATGGACTTGATCGGGAAGATGCACGAAAGAGTTCATGAAATGGGTGTGTTCAGAGTTCAAAGCGATATTAGGGTTGGTACCAGAACCGACAAATCGCAGACTGCTCAAGATAAGGTAGATGTTGTCGAAGAAAAATTAGGCAAACTGAAGTGAGTTTCTATCACCCATTTTCTATATCCCAAGACTCAAGCAACTAGTCAAAGTTAAATATATAAATGTCAAATATATTTTGCTACAATTTATATTCTATTTCAACTCTCAATGTTTCGGAACTGAGAAGCCTTTGGCAGGCAGTAATCGTTTGAAACTCATAATAACAGAAGGGCGAAAACACTAGCGAGTAGCCCCACACCAGCGGAAATGGCAGTTGCCCCCGCTGAAGATGAGCTTGAAGCGGCAGTCTGAGATACACTAGGTGCATTAGATGCACTAGATGAATCCATACTCATGGTACTGGATCCCCCCATATCCATTCCTGACATATCCATTCCTGACATATCCATTCCTGGCATACCCATGGCTGACATATCCATAGTAGATCCAGCTGCCATAGCTGAGCTCATAGTGCTCTTCCAGTAGTCATCAAGTAGTGTCAAGCTTGAAATCAACTCTAGGTCAACAAAATCAGACACTGTAAATTCAGAGTCAACAACTTCATCAAACTCTGAATCAGTTGAATTTGAGCACTGGCTGCCATCAAAAATTGGTCCCTCGTCGTCAACTATAATGTCAACGCAGTTATACATATATTTGTATTCACCGAAATTTTCGGCAGTACCTGCTAAAATAACTTGTAATGTACCTGTCTGATTTACAGTGTTGTAAATGTCAGGCAGCGTTAAAGCTGGAATACAAAAGTTTCCAGCACCTACCGTATCAAAAGGTTCATAAAGTAAAACATCAAAGTCTTCAGTCTCGGAGCAAGAGTCATAAGGGCAGAAGTAAATCGCACCGACAGCTACATCATGATGGACATTCAAATCTATTGGAGAGCCCTCAGGGTTCCATTTGAATCTAGGTAGAACAGTATTATTATCCCCTCCACAAGGACCCGTAGTTTGCGTGTCCCAGTTGGTTGCATTTCTCTCTCCTGGGAATGGAACTCTGAAGTGAGCGCTAGCTGTTGCAGCCAAAAGGGCAAACGAAAGTCCACTAGTGAAATACATTTCTCCTTTTGAAAAGTTCCCTTTTTTCCCTTCACTAAATACTGTACGAAACTCCCTTTCCAACTGATGATACTCACTATTGCGAAGTCTCACTTCCTGTCCTTTGTGAGGTATTTATAAGCTTCCCCCTTATCGACATTTCAACATTTTAAGGGCCTCGTTTTTTATGCCGCTTCACTAAGTGAAGCTGCTCCTGCTACAAATTTGCTCATAGACTATTCTCTCTTAGCGACAATAAGTTGATTCAAGACTCGAAAATTCACAGGTAAGGGTCAGAGAAGACAATAAAAGAGCAGGCAATATTTCGGGCATTCAGGATATTATTTCCTTCAAAAACTCTTGAAGCGCAGAAATTGAGCAAATAATTGATCTCCCTATGTTGTGGCCTATTATTCTTTTGCTTGCGCTCTAAATGTGACAATATAGTCACGTCAGTATGCTTTCAGCCAAACAGCAAAACTAAACCAACCAATTACAGACATTACGGACTCCTCTCATCGTAATTGCCTGACCTTTAAGGAAAGGATCTACTCAGATAGATCCTTAAGCTAATTGAACAATCCTTTTTTCGTGTAGTTGTACCGTGTTCAAAACTTCCCTTTATTTCCGTATAATTGTTCGTGAATAAGAAGAGTGAGCCGCCTGACCCGGTACTTTTTTTATCATTGGCAATACTATAGGTGTTATTGTAAACAATTTTATGTTATGTGGTGGACCCGCAGTAGTAAGGAAACGACTACCTATTTTTTTTGCTACCACTAAAAAGGTATCATAAACTAACGTTCACAAATTACCAACGACTACTGACTTAATTACAATGTAGTCATCAACGCCGTACTTGGAGCCCTCTCTACCAAATCCGGACCACCCAATTCCACCGAAAGGTAAGGCAGCTTCAGTTATAGCTCCTGTGTTGGCTCCGACCATACCACAATTCAATGCTTCACCAACTCTGAACAGCTTGGCATAGTCTTTGGTAAAGAAGTATCCAGCCAACCCAAACTCTGTGTCATTTGCGAGTTGAATGACCTCTTCTTCAGTCTTGAATTTGATTAAAGGAACAAGAGGGCCGAATGTTTCCTCAGTGTTTACTGCCGCTGACTTCGGAACGTCAGCTAAAACTGTCAATTGATGGAAATTTGGACCCAGACCCTCTTCTACCTGACCTCCTATTAAGATCCTTGCACCCTTACTTACAGCATCCTGAATGTGAGAGCTGACCTTCGCAACCGCCCTGTCATGAATCAACGGGCCATGTGTAGTTTCTGGAGATAGTCCATGGCCTAGTTTCAACTTCTTAATCTCAGAGCATAACTTATCTGCAAACTTTTCGTAAATCCCCTCTTGAATGAAAAGTCTGTTAGCGCAAACACACGTCTGGCCTGATTGTCTCAGCTTACTCGCAATTGCTCCCTGCACTGCAGCATCGATATCTGCATCATCAAAAACAATGAATGGTGCATTACCACCCAACTCAAAAGAAAGCTTTTTGAGAGTAGAAGCAGACTGTCCCATTAGGAGCTTTCCAACCTGAGTAGATCCTGTAAATGAGATTTTTTTAATCAACGTTGACTCACAGAATAATGAACCAACTTCTTTTGTTCTCGCTTGATCGACAGGTAGGATATTAACACAGCCTTCTGGAAATCCTGCTTCTTGTATTAATGATGCAATTGCAAGAGCCGACAAAGGAGTTTCTGTTGCAGGCTTAATAACTGCGGTGCATCCAACAGCAAGAGCAGCACCAAGTTTCCGAGTGATCATAGCACATGGAAAGTTCCAAGGCGTGAGAATTCCAACTACACCGATGGGCTGCTTAAACGTAAGTATACGTCTTGAAGAATCCACGGAAGGGATTGTATCTCCATAGATTCTTGGCGCCTCCTCAGCGAACCATTCAAAAAATGAAGCCGCATAGTTCACTTCGCCCTTTGAGTCAGCTAAAGTCTTTCCGTTCTCTACAGTTGCAATTATTGCGAGATCATCAGCATTTTCCATCATTAGTGCAAAAAGCTTTTTGAGAAGAGCTCCTCTGGATCTTGGAGTACTTTCCTTTTTGAATTTTTCAAAAGCTTTACTTGCATCCGTGATGGCCTTTTCCACAAGCTCCATAGGAGTATTGGCAACATCAAGCAATTTCTCACCTGTCGCTGGATCCTCCACAGAAAAAGTTTCACCCGACTCTGGAGTAGTCCATTTGCCATTGAGGAATGGCATAGTTTTGATCAAGTTTATGTTCTTTATGCCATACTTCTCTGCGAACTTCTTTATTTCAGTTTCAGACGACATATTGAGTCACAACGGTTAAGTTTTAGAAATTTGAATCTGACAAATGTCGAATTATAGCTTCAATAAATGATTTATATACTCCGGTCAAAGCTGGTGTCAAAATAGTATATAAGTGCGTATAAATGCTTTCTCACCAGCTTAGGTCTGATCTTTACCAGCTTTTCTATCAATGCCATTTTTTTACCAGAAGGAATTTTTCCTCGCGGAAAAATCCTGATAAGGTAACTGTGATCGTTTTCAATATTAGCGACGATTGGACAAGTGGTAAAAACATTCGAAATTTTGAGTGAGTATACAGATGGTTGTGAACATAGTCGTTGACTAGATACCTAAGGAGAGTAATAGCTCAATTGAATTATCTTGATCAGAAAGCTCATCTTACTCTAGAAATCGGTATCGACCTAAAGACTGATTTTGTGGGATACAATGTAGTTCATGTCCTGGCGGTTTAATTGTAGCAGAATACTTGGTGTATGTCCCTACAAAAAACTTTTTGGAAATTAAAACCCATTTACTGCTAAGCTGTTTTGTCAATTCAAACGTAGAGTCTAAGTAGTAGTAAAGTAGTAGTATTGCGTATTCTGTTTATCGCAATTGAGCTCGAACGCTACCATTCTTACAAACTTCAAAGCGAGCTTTCTCTATATCTTTGATTTAATCCTCAAATCTGATAAATGATTTGTAGCACTTATGTGAGCATTTGGTAGTGTCATTGGCTTGGGGATATGGTCAGCCCAATGTCTTCTATTTCTTGCTTCCTGTTAGGTTTTCGGTTTTCCACTTTGCTGAAATTCTTAGTCTGTAGGTAGCGACTAAAAAAAGTTCACTTTATTCCAAAGTTGAAAAAATTTTACTTATGGCTTTCGATGATTCACCACATTATCACTTTACTTTATTTTGCTGGTGTGAAGGGAGCGCTAAAACATTTGAAATCTCTCGCAAAGTGTTACAGTCTTCTTCAAAATGTCAAAAGGAAAAGTTTGCTTAGCTTATTCGGGAGGTTTAGACACCTCCGTGATCTTGGCATGGCTCTTGGAGAAGGGCTATGAAGTTGTTTGCTTCATGGCCAACATTGGCCAGGAAGAAGATTTCAAGGCTGCTGAAGAGAAGGCGTTGGCGATCGGTGCTACCAAATATGTCTGTGTCGATGTAAGAAAAGAATTTGTTGAAGATGTGTTGTTCCCAGCAGTCCAAGTTAATGCTATTTACGAAAATGTTTACTTACTTGGAACATCTCTTGCTAGACCTGTTATTGCAAAGGCACAGATTCAAGTTGCTGAACAGGAAGGATGCTTTGCTGTTTCACATGGTTGTACTGGAAAAGGTAATGACCAAGTAAGATTTGAATTGTCTTTCTATGCTTTGAAGCCTGATGTTCAAGTCATTGCACCATGGAGAGACCCAGAGTTTTTTAACAGATTTGCTGGAAGAAAAGACCTCCTAGATTACGCAGCTCAGAAGGGAATTCCTGTGACCCAGACTAAAGCTAAACCATGGTCAACTGATGAGAACATGGCACATATTTCATTTGAGGCTGGTATACTAGAGGACCCAGACTGTACTCCACCTCGTGATATGTGGAAATTGACGGTTGATCCCGTCGACGCACCAGATACTCCAGAAGACTTTTCAGTTGTCTTCGAAAAAGGTGTCCCTGTCAAACTAATTCTTGCTGATGGAAAGCAGGTCACCGAACCTGTGGAGCTTTTCATCACTGCAAATGCTATCGCCAGAAGAAACGGTGTTGGTAGAATTGATATTGTTGAGAATAGATTTATTGGAATTAAATCTAGAGGGTGTTACGAAACACCTGGATTGACAATCTTAAGATCTACTCATATTGATCTAGAAGGATTGACATTAGATAGAGAAGTTAGAGCTATCAGAGATACATTTGTTACACCAACATACTCAAAGCTATTGTACAATGGCATGTATTTCACTCCTGAGTGTGAATATGTTAGAACCATGATACAGCCTTCACAGAAGACAGTCAACGGAGTTGTCAGAGCTAGATGTTATAAGGGATCTTTGATCATCCTTGGTAGATCATCCTCTACTGAGAAGCTATATGATGCTACTGAGTCGTCTATGGATGAGCTGACAGGCTTCCAACCACAAGAGGCCACTGGATTCATTGCCGTGCAAGCTATCAGAATCAAAAAGTATGGTGAAAAGGCGAGAGAGGATGGTAAACCACTAGCGCTATGATAATTTGGGCTCATCAATTGCCTTATCTACTGATTTTTATCCCTTCTGTTTTCTTGTTCGTCATTTGTTTTACTTGAGACGTTCTACTTCTGCTGTCATTACGGGTCAACTATCGAACTTTTTTTATTTCTACTTTCAACTTAAATCGCTTGTAGTGCACTGAAGTCGATGAATATGTAGATTTTTTCAGACAAGTTCTGAGCCAATGATGCTGCAAATCGACTTTACAGTACGGTCGTAAATTCTTTTGGTCTGTTCTATCTTATAGAAGTGCGTACTTATTTATCCGCTGCTTCTTTGATGTAGAACTTCCCTCCCATAGGGCACACTTCTATATTATTCCCCATCGTAAATCAAATAATCTGAAACGCAAAAGCCCACCTGTGGATACTTTTCTTTTTGATTGTTTGTCAAACATTATCCTTTCTTAACACTTCTGACTTTGAAAATATTGTAACCCGGTATTGGATAACCTTTTACTAAGGACTAAGCATAGAGGTGTACTGATCTAGACTACTTCAATTTCCTTTTTGGGTGAGTAAGCTGATAGTTGTGTTTTGAATATTCTTCTCTGCGGTGAGCATGAGAAGCACTTGAGAAAATATATTTCAATATTGCAACCATGGAATCCAATCGGCTCTGGTTCGACCCCCACAGCTCTCAAACATCATCTCCATCCCATCCTGGAATAGTATATGCTGTTGACTATGTCATAGTTAACTAGTTAGTAGAGTCATATAGAATGATATAAACTCATGAAGGTTATCTCGGTGAAGTAGTTCAGTCACGTGAACCAATTGTGAATAAGTAGAGATCGCAATCTCATTTCTGCCATTTTAAATATATGTGTAATTAATTTACGACTGCCAACCAAAATCGGCAAGATCGCTTGGTAAGCAGACAAAAATTGCTTGGGTGTCTGTTGCCCATCGGTCAAACTAACACAAGCAAAATACTCGAGATATGGACATCTCAAGGATCTCATGAGCGTCCTGTTGTGCTACTTTCAATCTCAATAATAAGTAACACATAGGGTTGTTGTGTACATGAATAGAATTTCGTTTATGATTTTCTGAAGACTTTATCCCTCGTTAAAGAAACAGGTGGTGCCGCAGGACAGTCTTGCCAACATCATAATATCTCATTCAGTGTTGTTTTGTTAGTTGTTACTCTCAGCAAACATAAAACGAGATATACAGGGGAATTCCTTTTCTAGAGTACCAATTATAAGTTTATAGTGAGTGGAATAACTTCATCGCAAGGGTGTTTGAAGGAAATAGCAAATCAGGCGTTTCTTTGCTCACAGAACAAGAGCATTTATAGAGATCCAGCCATTGCGACTGGAAGTGGTTGATTCACATAAAACGACCGCTTCACGTTTTTCTTTCAAAACCATAGTAAGCAAACAATAATATATACGCCATGACTGAAAGGGGTCCCGATCAGTGGTTCGAAGACATTAAAGACTGCAAGGCTTTGTCTGAGAATGATATGAAACAGTTATGTGAGATGGTCAAAGATCTCCTCATGGAGGAGTCCAATATTCAACCGGTCCGATCACCTGTGACGGTCTGTGGAGATATACATGGGCAGTTTCACGATCTGTTGGAACTATTTAAAATAGCTGGTGGTTTTCCAACAAGTTCGAGCATAAGTACAAACTACATTTTCTTAGGTGACTATGTTGATCGAGGGTATTTCTCGCTGGAGACATTCACTTTGTTAATGATTTTGAAGGTGAAATTCCCGCAGCATATTACCCTGGTGAGAGGTAACCATGAGTCAAGACAAATTACTCAGGTTTATGGTTTTTACGAGGAGTGTCTTAACAAGTACGGGTCAACAATGGTTTGGAAGTATTGCTGCCAGGTGTTTGATTTTCTCACCCTGAGTGCTATTATAGATGGCAAGATCTTGTGCATTCATGGAGGACTATCACCAGAAATTAGAATGCTAGATCAAATAAGAGTTCTCAGTCGTGCGCAAGAAGTGCCTCATGAGGGCGGGTTTTGTGATTTGGTTTGGTCTGATCCAGATAATGTGGATACTTGGGCCATTTCTCCAAGAGGGGCAGGGTGGCTTTTTGGTGCCAAGGTTGCAAGAGAATTCAATCATATTAATAACCTGCAGCTGATCGCGAGAGCTCACCAGTTAGTGATGGAAGGCTTCAGATATCATTTTCCTGAAAAAGATGTGGTCACTGTCTGGTCAGCTCCAAACTACTGTTATAGGTGTGGCAATGTTGCGAGTGTGATGAAGGTTGATGAGCATTTGAATGCCAACTTTCAAATATTCAGTGCCGTTCCTGATGATACTTTGAAAATCAATCCTTCAAAAAACCAAAAGAATAGTAACGAATATTTTCTATGAATGGTATTTTTTGCCAACTGTCCGGTGTTAATATATCAGACTGTTTATGTACTAATGATCATTTGATTCATAATATTGCTCTGTCATTCAGTTCCGTAACTTTATATAATAGTTTTGCATTTTTAATATATTACAATTGACAGCACGAGCGCCTAAGGGGCCACGTGATCAAATGCTTGTATTTATTTGTTATATGCAGAGAAGTTTACTTCAGATTTTAGTACATTAGAGACCACAAATATCCTTTGTAGCTCCTCAGCTGGCTAAAGTAATCCAGTGCTTTCTACACCTACTACCCCTGCCACCAATGTCTATCTTTCCCGTCTATGTATTGAGTATTACACTACTCATGCTCAATGATTCATTTCAAGTGTAGCAGTCGAAGCATGCCGCCAGGCGTTAATTTATAAGATGCAGCTAGGTATCGGCAAAGAATGTAAATAGACTCATCTTGTATTACTAAAAAATGCAGCATTTTGTCTGCATAAAGTCTTTTTTCTTCAGACTCTCGGTGTTGCTCTGTTACAGTATCTCTTGATTTGATACCGCCAAGTAGCTCGATCTCTCAGCTTATGTTTTTTTAGTAAGATTCACACTCACAAAGGTCATTCGGTTCCTCTTGCCATCTCCTATGTAAGCATAAGCACATTCAATCGCATAGTGCAGTGTATTAGATCTTTTTCGCCATAGTGAGCTTCTAATAATTTAAGCTGAAGTTCAAAAAGCGACAAATTGGTCGGTTTTGCTCCCCCACTCTATTGATATAATTCGAGATAGCAACATTGAAGCTATCTTTAAAAACAGTCGTCTTGACAATTCGTTTGCATCGGGACGGACGAAAACTGTAATCTACAATTCCACTGAATTGAATAATGGAGATTGTTACTATTTTTCTGCATGAGAACTGGATCGTCCTTCTCTAATCAGGTACCTCATTTTATGGTGCTTCAACTAGGGTTCACACTTTCTGCTCAATTTTTGAATTCACTCAAGTTTTCAAGAAACTGCCATCAGATTGCAACAAATTTTCCCTTCTTTGATTTTTGAAAAGACTGGAGTTTACAACTACCTTCACTCCCTAATTTCTGATACCGCTTCGTAAAACAGCAAGCTGAATACATAAAAGGAGTAGAATCTTGAAATAAAATCGCCCAATATCGCAGGCTTTCTATAATGATTCACTCCTTCAGATTGATTATCCCTCACTTTATGTAGTGTTGAAGATATAACTGAATCAAGATTTATTGTCACGTTTGGCCTTCGGTTCTCATCAAACGGCTAAATCGTGTTCCGTTTGAAATCCTACTAAAGCAAGGGACTGTTTCTATCGTCAAAATTATTCTTTGAGGACAAAAACCCTAATACATTTCTAATTTTTGCTGCGCCACTGAATACTATTTGTGGCGTCACATACTTATTCTTCCCCTTAGAAGTGAACCTTACAAGATACCAATATAAACATATTATGAACATAGCTTCTGAATCCTTTTTTTCGGGACAAAAAGCCTTCATTAATTTGTCAATTATTCAGCCGTGCTTCGATATCATAGCACTCACCTTACTGCTATAATATTGCCAGACTTTGAAGTTGGTCAGACCAGAAAAGCTTCTAATTTTAATTTTGTAACTTTCTAATTAAACAGTATTGCCTATAAAGTTCATCATCGGTAGGAAATTATATTACTTCATATTTTAGACGCTTTAGTGGTTGTTTATTTTCACAGACTTCTTACAAACACCCTTCTTAAATCTTCTAAGAATAATAACAGAGTTTCACTTATATGTATCACCCGACGTTACGTGTGGCTACAGAAGGTGATAATTGACTCCAGAAGAATTACATTTTTTTCACCAAGCCCCAAAACCTTAAGATCTGAAGATGATGATAATTTTTATGCAACAGACGCGTCCCTTAGATTGACAACTCTATAATGGCAACATTTTTTGCTATTAGCGCTGTTAGCATTTTTCGATCAATAACAAAACTAAAGAAAAAGAGTATTACCTTCGAAAAAAAAGCCCTTTTCTTCATATTGATTGGTCCTCTAACAGGGGAATTATTAATAATACTGTAAAGAGTAGCTACAGTGCGAGTATACGAGTAAAACATAGAGTATTCAGGACTTTGTAAAAAACTTGTTTATTCGCCTCCTATGAAGAACTTGCGTCACCATACGAGAAGTATGATAAATAAGAAACATAATGGTAACTTATAAGACGCTACCATCAGAATAATCTGATTGATAGAGAATAATCTGATTGATAGCTTTGTCAATAGAAACTGAGAACGAATTATCTCAAAAAAAAATTGTCCAATATATCTATCATCATTTCAGAAAGTAAACTGAGAAGCGAAAATGCTGTCTTAGTTTTCGAAATCATGCCTTACGTAGCACTATATTTTAACGATTTTCTGCTTACAAGCTTCCAAAAGTCAAAATGAATTCATAGAGTACTTCTTGATTACACTTAATATTAAGAAAATCACTGTCGAGCTCAATTAAACAGCAAATTTCATATATTATCGTGCTATTTTTTATTCATTCGTGATGGTTGTATATTTATCTTGCTTAGGCTCTCTGGCTCTAGAACATTTTTGATGACCATGGTGGTACGCTTTCAATAGATTTTTGATATACCATACTTTATAATCTCTTACTGTTTCTAATTACCTAAAATAATACCAGAGATTTGTCTACTTCTCTCCTATCGAACTATAGTCCTCTTTTTTTCTATCTGAATATTCCAATTCAGTTAATTTATTTTGTCGCATTTCGGTGGATTCCTTCAAATCTTAGGCTTTATATAAGTGAACTTTTTCCCCCTTAATAATTCGTGTATTCGTACTAGTCAAGCTCGTCCTATGCAATCAAAAATAAAAGTAACCAAACCTTAAAACTCAAAATTGTTCATTCTTTAGTAGGCTGGCTCCCAGACTAATCCCTCATAAATGCTAGAGAGAACGAAAACCTATAAAACAGACATGCAAAGTCTTCTGCAACAGACGCCGTTTCGAGCTCCCCTTTTACTCACTTGTGTGAGTCTGTAGCCTTTATTTACCATTATATGTTCTTTAGTGCTAATATTTTCCTCCGGTTCTATAATATAATCCTCTCTCCTTAGACTCAACGATAAATTGATAGAGTCTTTTTTTGTGGCTATCGCTCTCGACCATAAGCTTGGTAAAAACCATTATTATATTGCCTGCATCAATCCCATCTCAAAAAAATTCAACAAAAACGTATTAAAGGATCTTTTCCTTTTCTTTCAATGTTTATCTATATTAATCGATTGCAGTGACCTATCTGACAATCGTTCTGTCTGATTTTGATGCAGTTTAGGAGTTATCCTCTGTTCTGGAATCGTTCGAATTTGCCGTCTAATCCACATACGACAATACGATAATACTAGCCTTTCACAACAAGAACGATCACTTGCTGAATGAGTTACCAAATTATCGTCTCATTTATCTTCTCAAACTATATTTTTTTCTTTAACATAGAAGCAATATTGCAAGTTGTAACAAGAGGGGTATTTCCAATACAGCTTAGTTAGGATCAAATTCTTGAGCATATCAGTGAGAGAAGCAGAGAGAGAGAGCTCCCATGAAAGGTGCATGTGAGTTTATCCCGATAACCCTATAACGCCATATAGACACTTTTGCTTACTTATTCAATTAAGCAAGCTTTCAACTAGATCACACTAACACTGACACGCTGGGATCTTCAAGAAACAAAAAATTAAACTGGCTAATGATGATCCTTTTCGTTATAGAGGGATACTCTATTGTCTTTGATACAGCAGATGAACGGAAGAGGCTTAGATCAAACACCAACATATCGAGTTTTTCGACAAAAACATACCTTTCAAATTGTGATATATCAAATCTGATCAAAAGTGAAAGCCGCCACCACTTTAAAGCTGACTTTAGTTATTTGAAGAGTCCATCATGTCTGGAATCTGATCCTCTTTGAAAAAACGTCATATGGTACTGAAATATATCTAGTCGTTCTGTATGAGTTCATTTTGGCTTGTCTATCATCTATTTCAAGTTACTTTTACAGTCCTGAAGCTTATCTAATGTGTGGTACTTTCACTTTTTAGTGCTACTCCTTATGAAAAGATCATGAGCCAGCGGTATGTTTTGAAAGAAATCGTAAACCTTTAACAAACACATTCATACATATTTCAATACTCCATTTCATGAAGAGGAGGATGACCAATTCCAACATTGTTTCCAGAAAATTGGTCCGTCAAATCGTATACGGCATCACTTTAGGGGAGGAGTGATTACATCCGTTCAATTATACTGTTAGATTTAGTTCTGGGGAGAGGGACGAGGGCAATGGCTAGGATCTAGAATTTTTTTTTTATTTTCACTTACTTCTTTGCTCCCATTCACCTACCTATACAAAAGTAACATACCGCATAATTTTTCAAAAGCTTAGAGCTTCTTTTCAAAATACAATAATGCGACATAGTCTACTAAGCGTCATGGAAGCCAAAAAACTGAGATTATACCGGCATTTATTTCTGTATCATAGTTAGGTCAATTAATCAATTTTTCTGTTGAAGGGATTGGTGAAGAACAGGTTAGAGCCAGAATGATTATCCTTAAACTGAGAGGTAGCACTTCCTTCTGTTAATTCATTTGATTAACTATTAATCACTTCTCGGCATGAATTATTGAGAGTTTGTTTATTTAAGTCAGAATTTATGAGATCTCTTTATATGGCCACTTATTTTTAGTTATGTAAACCGGTAACTTTCACGTCCTTTTTGGTGAATTCGCATCTGTTATTTGCTAAGTGGTAATATTACTTGCAGCTTAAAAACAAAACGAGTTTGAAGATATCGATAGTCAATGAAAGACGTCGAATCTGTTGGTGTATTTAAGCTGTACATTTCAATACCCGCAAAGTTACTGCCTTCCCATTTTAAGTATGCCAAAAGATAAACAAGTATTACGGAAAGAACGTTATATAGTTTACTTCTCCACAAAGAGCCGACGAAAGCGATAACTTAGTTGAACAGTGGGTGTGACAATTATAAGTTTTAAGTGGTTTTGAGTGGTTAATCAGTTTTATGGCTTCTTCCATAGACGTATGGTAGGCACAAAATAATTTTTCATAATGTCATTTATTTTTACGATCCTACATATAGAAATACTCTTGGGAAGTTCTTCGGTAGATTAGTACTTTTGCTAGCACTTAATTGTTGAACACAATATGATGAGCGAAGAATGAGCGCAAGGAAGCAAATACATTCGTTGAGAGTTCGATCAATCCTGGCATCTTATCCTAGAAGACATTCTGCTAGAAAAAAAACTCTTTTCAATAAATGAATTGTTTGCCAGTTGAAAACATTCGGCCCATGTTGACAGTTAATATGTAATAAGTGGTTGCAGGGTCAGACCATAAAATTACAAGTTACTTAGTTTAATCGTGTTTTCGGTATCTGAACTTTCAATGATTTTATGGTTTTATGTTCCTTTGAAATCGATTTAAAATAACGTTTCTGAGTAGCACCGGCATAAGAAGGCCTCGTAAGCTTTATGAGACTTTGTCTCATGTAGTGTATAATCAGTCCAAGCGATTCTAGGTTGAGGTAATCAAATTAGTAGTATAGTAAGTCGTTCGGCTCCTCATGTGTTATTTTGCTATGGTTTTACCAGATTTGGGTCACCATAATGCTCTAAGTAATTTTGTGAACTTTTTCAGCCTTCTCACTGTTTTGCTTTATGTCTTTTTTCATCTTCCTGCTATGTCCTAATGAACAGTTGGCTATGACCCACCAAAATTATCGCGTGAGATACGACGCTCAGAGATCGAAACTTTTAGATATTTTCTTAAATCTTTTTTCAGCATTCCTTATCTTATTATGATCTACTTCAGCATTTACTATTATCTCACTAGCTCTTTTTCTTCAATTCTACTGCTTGATATATTAGTAGTTAGCTACTTACAATAATGGGTTTGAATTATAACGCATTATTTTGATCAGTAATTATTCTTCCCTTTCTGCTTTACTCCAGACAGATCGTTATCTTGGTCGAAATTTTTCTGACCTTCATCATTATTACCATGGAAAGACTCTCGTTATGCGGTATAAATGTAGTATAAATGATTGTTGCTCGCTCTCAGTTGAGGCTCGTTAAAGTCGAAAAATCATTTGGATTGTAGGAGTACCTTACAATACTAATACACATGATACTTCACTTTAAGTCATGGAGACATGATGTTATTCAATGAGATGAATTTTGATTTGAGCGTTTTCCGAGTAAAAGTACACTTCAAATCAAAATCTTGTTTCTGTCGTATATATGTTACTGTTGATGATAGCAATGTTAGCAGGCTCCTACATCGCTGTGAGTGCATTCTTTTCTCAATATATTGGTAGAGTGATTAACAGGCTATTAGTAGGTGAAGTGATGTTGCTCACCACAAGGTAAAAAGTCCCTTCAAACTGCTTCTGAAATAGAAGCTTTGGTGGCCTCTTCTAGCATGCTTGGCTACCTCAGTAGTATTGATTCAGCTATATTCGCTTGATGTTCAGCTTTGCAAATGATGACCAAGGCACTTTCAGTCATTCGTTTGAGACTTAATTGGTCTGTCTTCAGACAAGTTTGAAAACGAGTTTACTAACTTGAGCAAAATAATTCATCAATCCTTTCCAGCACCTAGATCGTAACAAAGCAGGAATGTATGAAAAATCCCTGAAAATTCATACACGTTATATTATCAATGACTGCGGCTAGCAGCGCACAATTTTCTTGCCCTCTGTAGCGTCTACGGCTTACTAAGACTATAGACTGCATAGTTAGTTGAGCGTGCGCCTTTCCAGCTAAACATTGTATTCTGTTCCGAACTATTGACATCGAATACTTTTTATCTGTACCATATCAAATCGCTCCACTTTCTCTTTAAATGAGAATAACCATGTAGGATCTTGTTTTTATTGACATTGTCTAATATGAATTACAGATTGTTTTCTTGTGTATTAATTCCTTTTCTGTTTTGCAGCTATTTACTGCAACAGCTACGGCTATTTTTTGAAATTGTTTAGTCCAATCTGAATTGGCTAACAATCTATAATTCAGCAGAAGAGTCAAGAACAATAGGCTCAGAATTCAAAGATCAAAGTTCTTGAAACCCTGAAACTAAAAGCGAGTCTAAACCTATCATGGCTACAGTATATTAATCATTGTAACTGCTTTATTTTTGGAACCAGTTAGAGTAACAAAATGGTTTGAAAATTTGAGAAATGATGCGGGTGATATTGAGCTTCTTTAAGTTACTTACAAGATACATTAAGGCCGTTTGAAAATTGACTGAAACATTATTTTGCTCCAAATATTTTTGTTGTTCCGCATGCTGGACTGAACTCAATTGATCATCAACTTACTGGTATTAGCATAATGTGTCCATTGAAGTGGGCTTCAACTTTGGGCTTGGTTCAACGATTGAGAAAGTAAACTACATAATGTACGAAATTTGATCTACTTTTTTTTAAAATTGTTAGAATTCTAGGCTAAACTCACCCTCATCGAGTTATATATACATCTCTGTAATAATAAATCATTAAGAAGTTACCGCCTGATCTATTATCCATTGATTACTCGTTTAGTTAATAGCAGGCTCCACTTTCAAATTCATTGTCCCTCAAAGTGACTTAAACGGCAGTGATTGCACAGTTTTGGGGATTCTGGGCTTGAGTTCATATAAAGCTTGGTGAAGATGAGATTTTCTGCTCGTAGCCTCTACTAACATTCGTACCCACTTTACACTGCCTTTGCAACAGCCACTTCAGCTACACTTGCTTATCAGGAAGATCCATAAAACAATGAAACTGGGCATGGGATTCGCACGTTATTCATGAAAAATTGATTCATGTTTTTTACATTCTATATTTTACTTTTTTGATGGAGTAGGATTGCATTCTGTGATCAGAAATATTTTTATGACTATTTCAAGTTTTACCTTTGCAGGATATATAGCATGTTGAACTAAACAACTGATTGAAAAGCCGAGGATCGGATTTCTTTTGAAAGCATTTCTGCGAACCTGAACATTCAACCTACACTAAAATATCTGGTTGATGACAATAATGCCGTGGATAACCAAGCTATATTATTGTCTAACTTTGAAAGAGAGCTTCGAAGCTTTAGTAAAATGATCAGCGGACAAAGATTGTACTGTCTTAGACCCTGAGATTTGAATAAAAAATATGCCTTTACCATAGTCAGTCTCTCCTAAGTGGAGTTCTTTTTAGGCATCAGAGCAGACTAATCTATACACATATGAGAACAATTGAAGTAATTTATACTAACTCGCCGATTTCTTATGAATGTAGGGCGCATTTAGTCTGGGTCAAGAAGCAATGATAATGAAAAACATCTCAAATAAATAGGATACTGATGGTAAATTAAGAATTTACTTCCAGGTACAAAAATTACTGTAACTGAAAATAGCTATACATTTTATTCTTCAGCTATGTTCAACTTTTCAGAAGAAAGGGAATATTTTGTTATACAAAAATAATTTTATCTCTAATCACTCTATATTACCTTTGATCTATATCATTAAATTAGACTATTTTTGCGCTTTTGGATAGCTCGGGCTCGAACGAAGTAATGTCCAACTGCTAGCAGTATTCAGTAAACTCTGTACGTTTTGGATAAGTTTCTACTGACTCAAAACAGTGGCACAATATTCATTAGCTAGTCAACCCCACATCTCCATCAACATTGAGTTGTATGCGCAATTGCCTTAATCTCCCCAGTTCCAGCATAATATCTTTGGTATGGAGAGTTGAAAAGTGTACTTTCATAAGTGCGAGAGATATTAAGATTATTTGAAGTTGCTACCAGTTTCTTTGAGTTCATGGGCAGAAGCCTCAATAAGTTTTCTCATAGCGCCTTATTAGTCTTTTGTGTTTGAGCATTACAAAATTTAGCAGCTATTGTGGCTTTGGGTTTTAAGCACTTTCAATTCTGCAGCTTTCAAAACTCTAACTTACGATGGTTGGCGGTTTATCCTCAGTAGCTGGCATATATGAGAGTCAAACTATTAGATACTAACTCTTATACGATAGGCGAAAGTTCTTTGAATACCGCATCTTCGACGAAACAACTTCACCAGTTAGAGCCGGCATTTCGAAACAAAAAACTTCTTGGGTGCCAACTTCTTTAAAATTTAGTTTTCTAAACCTTTAAGAGTGGTTTTATAGATAACATTACGGTTTTTGTCTGAGGCCGAAAATGGTATTAGTCATTCTAAAAGCACTTTGATTTCCTTGGATAGGCTCTTGCATCTGATCTAGGGTATATTGGTGAGCTGTGCCATGGGGCAGATGTCATGGGACAGATTTTTAGAATAGTGATGGGCTGAGCATTGAATGTTAATTCAATCTCACATTTCTAGTGGCAGTTTTAAATATGAATAAGGCCCTAAAAGAAACTTTTTTTGAAAAAGTTAAAAGTCACGCTATCACTATCATTCAAACACTTAAATTTTATTGACTATTACAGAATTACTTTTTATATATGACTGCCGAAGGGAACACTGCAGATAACTTGCGTTTTTTCTTTTTAGGTATCCAATATGTGAAGCACGTTCACTCCTATTCTTCCTATTCTGATGAGAAGACGTCTTCAGGAATTTATGATCATTAGTATAATAGTGCTTGTTTCATCTCTAACTTTCTTCACTAAAATTTTCCATATTCAGTTATTGTGCTTCTATAGAAATATATAATACCATGGATAAGCCAGAGTTGAAAGTTCAATCTTAATTTATTATTTTACTACAACAATTTAATATGTAAAGTGGGAGAGACTTATCATTCAGTATTCATCATTGATTATTCAGTATTGAAATTTTTACTCCCTCCTTAGTTAAGAGTTACCAACGATTGGATGCTTTATATCATTACATTGATTTGTTACTACCAATAATATACTTGGAGTTAAAAAAGGTTCCTTGGCCCAGTTGGTTAAGGCATCGTGCTAATAACGCGGGGATCAGCAGTTCGATCCTGCTAGGAACCATTTTTTTAAATCACCTATTTTTTTTGTTAAATTTTTCTGGAACTCTTGAGGGAGTCAAAGCTATAAGCTCCTTTTTGACACGACTTAAGTTTAGAACTAGTCTACTTTAAAGTATCCGCTTAAGAACAATTTAGGGGTATTGAGCATTAACAATCAAAGTTCTGAGCAATTTTGAAACAATGAAGGTTGAGACTAAGGACATTTCAGCTCTTATCATAAAATATCTTCAAGACTCGTTGCAGGGCGATTTGATTCCGGAAGATAATCAGGAATCGATGGAGTTTGCAATTGAGACTATAAGTGATGCTTTTGATGTCCCGGTGGGTACTGCCAATGATTTAATCAAATCGAAGTTTGGGGGCAAAAGCTTAGTTGAATTGATTGAATATAAAACATCAGAGTCAGATTCTGCCGATACGAAGGCGGAGACCAGTCAGGCACAGGATGACGTTCCAGTTCACATTGACCCAGCAGATATGGAAAAGAAGGAGAAGGCAGAATCTTTGAAACTTGAAGGGAACAGAGCAATGGCGAGAAAGGATTTTGAAGAGGCTGTTGCAAGATATTCCGCTGCTATTGAGCTGATTCCAGCAAATGCGGTTTACTTATCAAATAGAGCAGCTGCATACTCTTCAATGAGAAAGCATGAGCTTGCCTTACAAGATGCTCAGAAGGCAATAGATTCGGAGCCTACTTATGCTAAAGCATGGTCAAGAATGGGCCTTGCAAAATATGCTCTTGGAGATGCAGAGGGAGCGATGGAAGCTTACGAACAAGGCCTCAAGGTTGAGGGAGATAAACAATCTGATGCTATGAAAAAAGGCTACGAAACTGCAAAGAAGAGAGTTGCAGAAAAGCTTTCTGAATCCCTACATCCCTCAAATCAAACTACCGAATCGCGTGAATCAGGATCGTCTCCGGGTAGTGGTCCAGCTTCTGGTGGAATGCCCGATTTATCAAGCCTTGCAAATATGTTTGGTAACGCAGGCAACTCAGATGGCTCAGGTGCAGGTTCAGGTGGGCTAGGTGGCCTAAGTGGACTTATGAACAATCCTCAGATCATGCAAGCTGCACAAGAGATGATGCAGAACCCAGAGGCACTAAATGGGCTCATGAATAATCCTCAGATTCAGCAAATGGCTCAAAGTTTGGGATTGGGAGGTCAAGACAGTAACCTTGGAGATCTACTCAACAATCCTATGCTTCAAAACTTGGCAAGCCAATTTGGTCGGGGTTCAGGCAGACAATAGTTTTATATTGAGGATATATCTATTATGGCGAAGCGCGCTTTATTAAATTAAGTGTTAAACGAATACTTAGTGGTCGGTGGCTTTTTTCAATTGATCGCAAGCTGAGATTTTGTAATTTTCCAAGCCTTTTTCAAGGATATCTTTCTGAATGACTGAGTCTTTAATTTTTTCCTTTAGCATTTGTTTGAAGAAGAATTTGAGATAATTCTTCTTAAATAAATAGAAATTACTAATTTGAGTACAGATATCTTCATAAGTAATCTTTATTTCTGCGCTCAGCTGTTTGAACTCTTTCTTAATGCTCTTAAAGCTTTCAATTAGCTCATTCGCGTAGCTATGCCGTCTTTTTTCTATGACCCCAATGAAGTAGGACGATGGATTTGATGAAGTGCTGTTACTCAATTCTTTGGCTTTGACCTGAGAAATCGAGTTATCAGTTGAGAGCTCATTGATGACAGCCAAATCATCACTTCCAATAATATCATCAATGTCACGTAGGATGTCATTCACAGAAGTGGTGAATTCACGGTCACCATTAATTTTTTTCAGAATAAGCTGCTTCTCGATTTCTGAGATATTAGTCAGCTCCTCTCTGACAGATCGAAGATGACTATAAAGGCTCCACCACCTTGTAATTTTCAAACCAATAAATCTATCGATTGACGAAGTTAATTCAAAGACAGAGTTGCTGAGAAATTTGACTGACTCCGCAAACGTGACATTGACAGAAACTCTTTCAGATTCATCAAAATCCTTTATAACACAAATCAGATTGCGGAATAAGTGAAGCGGAATACAGTTAAGGTTGTCTTCGATAGACACTGGACTTTGTGATCTTGACCAGAAACTCAAGAGATTTCTTTGAATATATCTGACATCTCGCGATTTCACAGGAATCAGCACAAGGACTTTGTAAAGTCGTTCAACAAGGAAGTGGAAACTAGATAACTCATTGTATGATAGCTTTAGAAACGTTTTAAGATTACCTATTTCTTGCACTGAAAGTCTTCCTTCAGTAAGTGGCTTGACTTTAATAGTCAAGGATCTCGTATCTGCATCATCGTTCACTTTATGACCTAAGAAACTCATTTCATTGAAAGGACCACCAGTTGTGAAGAAATTCCAAAGAGCCTTATTGTCCTCAAAACTTTTGCAGAAAAGTAAACACGTTAGTAGAATATTGAGATTTACCAACTGGCCATTCAGTTTGAGTTTGTTAAGGTGATCAACATTAAATCTATCCACAACCTCCAAGTATCTAGGAAACCAGTACTCGTTATAATTAATAAAAGAATTCGGGTTCTCAACTTTCAAAAGTCTGATTAGCTTCATAAAGTCATCCATAGAGCGGACAACAGTAAACCACTTGCTGCAATTACTCGAACTTTCTTTCTGCAGTAATCTCGAATAAAGACAAAGGCGCTGGTTGAAATCGAATCTGAGTCTCACAATTGCAGCACTTTTTCTATCAACAACGGGAAGGAATTGCAATACAAAAGATGAGTCAACAACATCCATGATCTGTCTATTTAAATCATTTGCTTGGTATTCACGCTCTCCAGAAATGACGCACTGGTCCAACTCTAGCTTGACTTTATCAACTTTAACATAATCCATAGCTGTTAAAAAATGCCTTTGGTCCGCTTTCAAAAAATCCAACTTGGGATGCGTTACTATTTCTTTGATGTTGGATAGTCTATTGTATTTTATGAACTGCATAAGAGCCGTTTGGTTGTTCGAATTCAAATCATTCAATCCAACGTTTGGGAACGCCATCAAAAAGTAGTGTAGGCTCTCCCCATCACGTATAGAATGAACCAAAGTGTTTTTTTTGCCGTCAATATGATCTCTATAATTGAAGGTTTCCTTCTGCGAGCGATACCATTCCGATACCATCTCAATGGCCTTTTTGAACATCTGTTGGTAATTTGGGTGATCATAGCACCTAGCAATAGAAAAAAGTGGGGTTTGATGGCTTCCATCTATTTGTTTCCAATTGATATAAGGACCAAAAACGGACAGCAGATTATAGTGATAGAGCAAAAAATGCCCCAAATTTCTGGAGTGGGTGTCAATCTTGTTGCAGAAAGTTCTTATTTCATGAGGATAGGCCTGCAAAACAATATCAGCCAATCTGATTATCACCTGTTCATTTTTCAGCTGAAGAGCCGCAGTTAGTAAACTTAGCCCTACGGTATTTCTGTCCTCAAGTATGTCGTCCAAAGTAAAAATTTCATCGAATTCGATCATAGTTTCAAACAACGTGCGATTATTTTGCAGGACCGCTAGCATGAGGCAAGACTCCCCCTCTAATGTCCTACTCCGTATAAAACTATCTGACGGAATATAAGAGGAGTGTTGAAAAGGGATAAGAAGCTCACAAATCTTGCTTATATAAACGGAGTCATTTGTGGAGTCATTTGTGGAATTTTGCTCATTGCTATCAGAAGAAACACTTTTAATCGAGTTCCACAATATAGCATTTTGACTGGAGTACTGTGTCAGTAACTCCATGTTATTTCCGTCATTCATATACCTCAAAACGCCATCAAAAGTTGATACAACATAACCCAGATGGCCTGATTCGATCAGATGTGCAGAAAACGCAAAATTTCTAATGTAAGCCAAATGAGACATTAAGTGCGGAACGTTGGAGTATGATAAAACCATCACAAAGAGAGGTACCAAAGTATCAGCATCAACTGGAGTTCTACCTGTAGTTGTATTCAACTCTGCGGAATTCGGAGCTGCTAAAATTTGGAATGTTTTCAGCAAAATTGCACACTTATTAGCCCACGTATTGGAAAACTTCAATTTCTTGAACTCTGAAATAGCGCCTTGTACTCGCCTTTCAAGCAAAACCAACAGATCAGGATTTTCTAAGCAAGCTTCTGGTAGTCCAACTTGTGTTATACTCAAGTGCTGAAGTAGAGGGTAGCACTTATCCAGTTTTTTGTCAAAGGTGACATCATTGATTCTAGTGAATGAAGCCCAGAATTTATCATAAATATTCAGTTCAATATATGAGTAGATACATTGTTGTAGATTGATATTTGGAAACTGACTCATTAGTTTTGAATATGTTGTATCGGGAAGTGAATTAAAAATACGACCTCCTTCGATCATTGCCCAACTGAAGGATTCACTCAGCTCTTCAATATTTGTGTTGATTCGGCCAGAATAACGCTGAAACAGCTTTTTGAATTGATCTCCAAGATAGCCTGAAATTGAAGGTATTTCTGTTACCAAATCGGCAAAGGTCTTTGTTTCAAAATCAAGAATGTAACCAGGAGATTGCGCTTGATCATCAGTTTCGTTCACGGAGCTTTTCATGGCTTCTGGAAGGTCTAGTTCGTACTTTAAAATCCCTCTCTCCTGAGGAATTCCCAGAAGAGATTCCTCAATGAAGAACACAAAGAAGCTTGCGCCAAATGGTACATAAGGGGCCCAGCTCTTGAAAATTTCCTTCGACAAAATCTTGATTTTGAAACCAAATTTAAAACCTTTGGAAGATGTAACAGTGTCATTCCATATGATAACTTCCTTGCCATTAAGTGTCTTGTAAACTCTTTCGTTCAGTGGTGAGTCGTTATTGTTGCAAATTATATGTGACTTTACAAAGTCAATAGAGTGACACAATTCCTTATAGGTCCGATTGGAATCATGATCCATATGTAACATTAAAAATTTTGCATCAGGAACCAAGAGTATGTGCCTCTCAGGGTTGGAGCAAATCCTTTTGATCACAGCTTTAAGACTAGGGAACTCGTGAATCCTTTTGTTGTTGAATAATACATTAAGAAAGGGGTTCAGTAGCACTGGAAGATGTTGTTGAGGAATGTTATTTGCCATTGTCTGTTTCTTTCCTTGAGCTGAATTCACTCATTAGAGTTGCTTCCGCGCAAACTAAAGCTCATTACACCCTCAAATACAAATGTCTTTACGCTAAAGGGCGGTTGTGGAACTCTTTCAGATGTGCAATAATTGGTCTTTTTCGACCTTGGCTTTTTAATTTTAGGAATCATCTTGACATGCAAATAAATTTTAAGTTTTATTTGTGTGTGTCACCAAGAGATTAAAACCATCTTCAGTTGTCACCCAATAATAGATACCAGATTAGCCATGGGTAAAGGGAAAAACAAAGATAAAGGAGATAGGAATGTGGTTAATGGAAGTAGGCCGAAGTCATCTCGAAAAAAAGTTTACCAGGAGGTGAAATACTCTCTTACAACTAGGTATAACTTTCCGGCGAAGTTAGCAATGTGGGATTTTGACCATTGTGATCCCAAGCGATGCAGTGGAAAGAAGCTTGAAAGACTAGGCCTTATTAAAAGCCTGAGAGTGGGACAGAAATTTAGCGGGGTGGTGGTGTCACCAAATGGGAAGAAAGTTGTTTGTCCGGACGATAGAGAATTGGTGGAAACCTGTGGAGCTGCTGTTGTCGAATGCTCATGGGCAAGGGTGAATGAGATCCCATTTCACAAAATCGGCGGTCGAAACGAAAGGCTCCTACCATATTTGTTAGCTGCTAATCCAGTAAATTATGGCAAACCATTGAGGTTGAATTGTGTTGAAGCTCTTGCTGCTTGTTTTTGCATTGTTGGACGGGACGATTGGGCTCGCGATCTGCTGAGCAACTTCTCCTATGGTCCGGCTTTCTTATCAATAAATAAGGAAATTATAGAGCGATATCAAAAATGCACAGATTCTGAATCTGTCGTTGCTGCCGAGAAGGAGTATTTGACCACAGTGGAAGCGGAAAAGGAAGAGAGGAAGCGTAAAAAAGGGAGTGAAGATTTTTGGCAAATGAGTAATCCTAATTTGAAGGCGGCAGAAGGCGAGGAGGAAGAAGAGGAAGAAGAGGAGAAGGAAGAAGAGGAAGAAGAGGAGAAGGAGAAGGAGAAGGAGGAGGAGGAAGAAGAAGAAGAAGAGGAAGAAGAAGAAGAAGAAGAAGAAGAAGAAGAAGAAGAAGAAGAAGAAGAAGAAGAAGAAGAAGAAGAAGAAGAAGAAGAAGAAGAAGAAGAAGAAGAAGAAGAAGAAGAAACACCCAGTGTGGCAACATTATCCTTGCAATGAACCCCGCAACCACATAGTTTGAGGTGTTCTTTTATAATCTCACAGATTTCTGACCATTGATTACTACTCGAGCTTTGATTTGTCGAAGGAACCCGACGCTAGCAATGATTAATTTTGAATAAAAGGATTACTTCAAACCAATGCTTCAAAATTCAAGGCTCACCATGTTTCTTGTACATATCTGTTCTGATTTTCGAGGTATAATAAGTGCTCATGTGCCTTTTTCTCTTCCCAAGCGTTCATTTCCTTTAATATTGTCTCGATTGTTATTCTCACTTGGATAGGCATTTTTCCAGATGAACCGCATAAATAAAATAACGCATTTCTGTTTAATAAAAGATCATTGATCAAAGTTTTCTCTTCGTAAAGCTTATCTTGAACGTACCCTCCATTTTCACGAGAAAAAGAAGAAAAAACATGTAATTTGTTGTTCTTTGCATAATCTTGCCACAGATCGCCGTAAAGATAATCTTTTGAAGAGTTCCTGTGACCCACAAAAAGGTACAATTCTCTTTCTACATTATCGTGAATGATGCTTTCAATGAGAGATTTTACAGGAGCAATTCCTGTACCTGGAGCAACAAGAATGAGAGGCTGAGTTGCGTTGGCAAAAAAATTCATACCGTTCTTGTTCAGAGATATCACGATATTATCACCTGAACGAAGCGACTTTACCCAGTGAGTGCAAACGCCTTTTCTTATACGTCTTATTATAGTTTTATATTCCACAATTGCAATGGTGAGCTCTAAAAAGGAGGAATGCGGCCTGGAGGATATGGAAAACAATCTTGGCTTCAATATTGGTAGTATCTCAATTATGTAGTCAACAGGTATCTTTAAGGAAGAAAACTCTTGTATGACCTCCAGAATGGATCTTCTGGGTCTGTTAGCATAATTGTAAAGCTGCTCACTTTCCTCAACAGTCGATAGCTCTTTCAGTTTCTCCTTTTCTAATTCATCAGAAGCAAAATGCCACGCTTTTGAGAAGAAAGACCTTCTTGGTATTGCCATAATATCTATATGATAGGTAAACAAACTCCTCAACGACAACATTTTGACGAAACCACCGTCGATTTCAGGTATATTACCCTCAATAATGATAGGGTAATCCGCAAGGTCCTCCCAATTTTGAATTTTGAGTAAAGTGTCGACGTCCTTGGCATCATTGGCTGGATATAAAGATACTGTATCTCCCGGCTGAAAATTTAGAGAATCTGATGGATCACGCATAACAAGTTTTCTGACATCTTGAAAGTGGTCTTCAGCAGTGAGTCTCATGTTATCTGTAACTTGCATAGAAATTAATTTCGAGCCCAATTTTGAGCATGATCTATCTATGTAAACTTCCTCCTGGTTCATAGAATTGTTGTATTTCGGCTTGTCTAGATTCACAAAGACTTTACTTAGAGGTGGAATTAGTTCATCAGAACTTATAGGAGGGAGATCAGGGGGCAACGGCATATATCTGTTCAAATGATCAACTACTTGGTTCTCCCAAGCAAGATAATAGACTTCAGCTCCTTCCGCAGACTGTTCATCACCTTCACCTCTAACGCTAAACTCGCTAGCTCCTAGCTGAAGTAATCTCGCGTGAATTTTTTTGATAGCATAGTTATATCGTGGGTAAGAATTATCACCCAGCCCAAAAGTTGAAAAGCTCAAGTGACTCAAAAGGTTATTGGGTAGCTTTTTTTTCAACATGAACTTCCAAAATTTTCTACCATTCCTCGGGATATCTCCCTGACCTGTTGTGGAGCATATGACAAATAACAAATTAAAGTCCAGTAATCTTTTCAAATCAAAGTTGTCCAACGATGAGACTATGGGATCAAATCTCAAATATCTACATCTACGCTCAAGTAAATGAGCAAAATCCTCAGCATTTCCAGTTTCAGATCCATAGAGAATGATTAACTTTCTGTCTGATGTTGTCATGCTCTATGACAGGTGCTGTTGCCTCAAAATAGAACGTTTTCCACTCCAAGTGACCTATCTATCAATTGTCAACTGCAAATATAGAAATTGTGCAATATATTCTTTTATCCACCCCTTATTTTAGTGAAGAGACTGAAGCCGCGAAGTTTTCACCGCCGCAAAAATAATAATTAAGGTTCGAATTATATGAATCATCAATCTACCGTTCTATTTACAAATATGAGTTCTGCTATACACAGACGAGAGTGAATCTTTCAAATCATCTTAGTTCTATGTTATACAAACTTTTTAGCAGCTTTCGTGACTTTTCATGCAACAAATTGATCTCGTCGTTGGTTAGTGACCTATCCATAGATTGATAGTTGACCCTGTAGCATTGAGACTTTTTTCCTGTCTTTGGATGAACAAATTCATCGATTAGTTTAACACTTTCCGCAAGATCACCAGCAGTATCACGGACGATTTCCATGATATCATTTTCATGCAAAGGAAGGGATTCATTGTCTTTTGTAGGAAGCCAGAATGAAATGTCTCTTGTCGAGCCGGGATACTTGGAGTACGGCTTGAACAGTGAAATCTGGTTAGCTTTGAACTGGATTTTGAATCTTTCGTCTAAAGTCCAAAATAGTCTTATATCTGGGATTCCGAAAAGTAGCATTGCAATTCGATCAAGTCCGATACCAAATGCCCAGCCAATGGTGTCCTCAAGCCCAGAGTTCGTCAATACTTGCTGCCTTACAACTCCACAACCACAGCATTCAAGCCATTCACCCTTCCACCATACCTCTATTTCCCACGATGGGGCAGTCCAAGGGAAAAAGGCCTCCACCCATCTAACTTTCAAAGGCTCCGATAGATAAGGTTCATCCGAACCAGCTATTTTTGCCGCCTTTCTAGCTTCATTAAAGACCTGGTTGACAAGCAGTTCGATCGTTCTTTTCAAATGTTGAGCAACGAGATCTGTCTCCTCGTCCGACATATAGCTCTGCTTTGGGTTGGAGACCGGATCATATTGGGGATCTGTATCCTCTACAATGATATCTACCTTTGGAATTGCATCAATGTCGCTCCGAATTTTGTCCAGCAGCTTCTGTCCATATGCTTTTCTACTCCAGGTTCTAGCTCCCTCCATCTGATGGAAGACAGGGTAATGAGTTCTGTCGATCTCATCTCTTCGATAAACATCACCGGATATAAAGTAGCCTGGGGTTTTGCAGCTTGTAAAGCACTCATGCTCATGTGCGGATGTGTGGGTTCTGAGTAAGCTATCTTTATTCAAATAGTAAGTGTCAGATTTTGAGCGTCCCGGGTGGTCTTTGGCAAAACCCAGCACATCGAAATTCTCAAAAACTGAAACATCAGGCTTGAAATCACTGTAAAATGTATATCCCAACCCTTTAAATCTATCCTCGATCAGTGTTCTCAGAATGCCAATAGGGTGATTGGGATCTTTATGCAAATTTCTGCCAACTAGATCTAACACTCGAGGGGTAGCATTTGTCCATTCGTCAGACTTATAAAAGGTATTTCCCAACTTAATTCCATCCTTTTTTGCTAAAAAAACCGGCATCCTTTATTGTTAGATTGCCCTCTTGACCGGTAGAAACGTAACGTGCATCTTACTCACCTAATTTTGAAACCCATCTGCAAGTGCCACTACAGGCAACAACCTTACCTAGTCGACAGTTCAGCAATATTGAACTATTCATATCCAACAATTTTATTCCCCTTTGTTATTCGTACAATTTCAAGGGTTATCATTTAAGTGTGGTTATTTAAGAATATGCCTGGTCACAGAAGCCAACCAGCTTTGATTGAACTGCCCATTGAGAGAACTTAAAAAATTACCCTCCCAAATGTTGCTCAGAGATTTCTCGACTTTTTCAAAAATAGTAAGTTACATTGAAATATGTTATCGATACATCTTATTGAAGATGAAGGACTTCCTAGATTGATTGACAGTTCTTGGTTAGTGTTAGCGAGATACAGTTGTGTTGGCGTATCATAAAAATGAGAGGTCTTCTTTCAAACATCAGAGTTAGCACCTCAAATTATGCGTCAAGCTTATGGTCTATAGGACTTCGACAGTCGTTAGGCAAAAGATTTGGTCATGAACTTGCTCCAAGATATAAACAGCAAAAGAAGAAGCAGAAAGGAAGAGTGACAGTCAGAACTGGAGGTTCAGATAAGGGTACTACCTTGAAGTTTGGAACGTATGGTATGAGACTTCGAACCGAAGGTATTCGTATCACAGCTGCTCAACTGAAAGCTGCCGATTCTGTGTTGGTCAGATTAGTGAAGAAAGAAAGTGGTAAGTACTGGAAGAGACTTTGCACAAATGTTGCCGTGTGCATAAAGGGTAATGCTACGCGTATGGGTAAAGGTAAAGGAGCATTTGACCACTGGGCTGCAAGAGTTCCAACAGGTAAGGTTGTCTTTGAAGTCGATGGCATGCATCAACGGACAGCGAAGGATGCGCTCAGAAGAACATGCGAAAAACTCCCTGGAGTTTGGGAATTTATTGACAAGTCAAATCCACCTAGACTTGGTTTGAACGTAGTGAAAGAAGCTACTAAAGACAAAAACTATCTTGAAGAACTGAAGAAAAATCCATCAAAAGGTTTCTCCAATTACTTGAAGTCGAAGTTACCTGAGTATAAGGAATTCACTGGACGCAAGAGTCGTTAGAATTAATGCGAATGAAGTGATGAGTGTTTTATTGTACTCTCCGTACATATTATATCCTGTACATAATGACTATTTTCTCAAATCTTTCTCCATGATAACCATTGCTCTTGTGATAAATCCTTCCAAATGAAAGATATCTTTGGATCCTAAGCTCAGTCTTTCATCAAATACAGACGCTGCTGAAACAAACTCCAGCTTGACGTCGCTCTTTCTATAGAATGAATTTGAGTCGGTCAGCTTCCATAGCTCAAAAACAAGCAACCTCAGTATTAATTTGGCAGGAATTGAGTGAGCCAATAGCTCATATAGAACGGACCTGGCTTGTTGTAGTCGAGCCACAGATCGATCCTTGCATATTGCCGAAGCTAAATCCTTGATAACGATATCCCAATCTGGGACTACCATTGGTGTTGAAGTAGTCACTATGTCGTTGTTCATGTACAGCGCTTCAAGAACCATAATTCCCATTCTCAAGTTTCTATCAGAGACTGAACATATGGAGCCGAAAATGTTCTCTCTATCTTTGGCATTTGAAGGAAACAATCTGTCTGCTTGAGGTTCCGCTTCTAGAATTTTACCAAACACTCTTGAGGACTCTTCGACAGTAGGTGCAGCAATTCTGATAGATAATGTTCGGGATTTGATTGGGTCAATTATGTTGGAGGTTGAGTTTGTAATTAAAATAAGTCGAATATTAGCAGAAAACTTCTCCATAGTTCTTCTCAAAGCTGCTTGGGCATCCCTGGTCAATAGCTCCGCTTCATTTATTATGACAGTTCTGAATTTTCTTTTATTCATCGATTTCGCTTTGCCAGTTGCTGTAGAGCTCACTGACAATAAGCTTGTAAAGTCTATACTCTCCACCTGACCAACTTCTTTCAATAGTTCCTGAATAACCACCCTATCGTTGTTTCCCATATCGCTGGGTGTTATCTCTAAGTGATGAGGCGATGAAATGACATTGAATTCTAATTTTCGATTCGATGGAGTAACAAAAGTTTTAATGTCAACTTTCAAACGTTCAACACCCGGTCCATAAAGCTCTCTCAGTGTCGCAAGAATCCTTGTTTTTTTCCCTGCTCCCGATGGACCATATACTAAAAGATGAGGAAAGTCACCAGAAGACGCGATCAATTTCAATCTCTCGCTAATCGCATCATGGTAGTCCAGATCTGCAAGTGTCTTAGGTCTATATTTATCAGCCCACAATGACATCTAGTTTGGTCTAATATATGTTTTATACAGATTAAGGAGCTATACTGATGCAAAAACACCTTCAAGCAATGACTTGGTGTCAGCAACGCGTCCAATTTGTTTTAACAAAAAAAACAGGATCTTAACTGACATGCAAGGCGAAAAATTTCTATTTTTTTTGAGAGATCTAAATGTTGATCTGATATCTCCCTTCCGAGCATTTTGAAGCATAGTCAAAGGAGAAAGGATAAGGACGTTCTTATGTCTTCTGATTCTTCTTTGTCCACAAAAACTGGCGCTGAGAATGAAGTGCAAACGCGACTAGGACGACAAAATTGTTACATTTGCCACACTAACAGCTCCAAATACAACTGTCCACAATGTTTTAAGACTACCTGTTCTCTTCTGTGCTTCAGTCGACATAAAGAACAGCTACACTGTTCTGGTAAAAGCAATACATCCTTAGGAAAAATAGACTACACACCTAAGTCAGATATAACCAACATGGACGTTCAAAGGGATTACAACTTTTTGACCAAGCTGGGCCGCAACATTGACTTGGTGAAAAGAAATACCTCCACAAACAGACTCATAGCTAACAAGAGGCCACGAAATGAAAAGTTTGGTCCACGTAAAGTGCGACATATTGATGATGAGCGAAATATAATTATCAAAAGAGGAGCCAAGATCAAGCTTCTACCAGACGGTATGTCCAGAAAGCAAAAGAACAAGTCGGGCCTTGACGGCAGACGAAATAAGTTTATGTGGACTGTAGAATGGCTCTTGGTAGACTCGTGTTTCAATGTTATTGACAAATTTATAACGTTCAAGAGTGCTGAAGATCTAGAATTGGAAAAATTGGCGCCTTTACGGCGTTTCTCCAAGTCACTTGAGAAAGTGATGTTAGAAGATGCTGAAGAGATCAAGAATGGTGTAGTTACAAATGAGCGGGAGCAAGAATTTTTTTCGACTGTCTCTCTTGCTGCTGCCACCAATTGCAACTCTTCTACCAAACTAGGTGAGACGTCAGTCAGGGAAGGTATGGAGTCAGCGTCCTCAGATGGATTATCTCAGAAACTTCACATTGTTCTTGTGGAGTCGAATGGTGAAAAAAAACGTGAAGAGAATGGATTCCACTTCAACTATTTCTTGAAAAGGGAAGACAACATGGAGTCATTGATTCACCTTCCAGCTACTACAATATTATCCGCGGCAGTGCAAGATCAACTGTTTATTGAGTTTCCTACGTTCATATTGTCACTGGCTTCCAGTTTTCCTGGAAAAAACCTCATTAATTTTGAACTAAAGGAGAGCGCTTCAGGAATAAATTCCAATAACAAAATCACTGCTGAAGAAAATCAACAGACAATCTCTAGCGATGATGAGCCTCCGGAAGAGGTTCCAACGAAGACTATTGTTCAATCTAATTTCCCTCAACTAGATACAAAAGAGCATTCAAATGAGCACTGAAATTTTGGCGGTCTCTGTATTGATGCTATCAGATTTACGAGTAATTCAATGATTGTACCCATCATCAAATTAAAGCTGAGCCGATTTTTGGGATGATAACAATTAACTTTTTTGAAATGTACCATTTTTGGTATTATCTACTTATTTATTTCGTTATTGTAACAAGACTGGATTTCAGCTAAGCTCAAGCTCAAATCTCTCGAAATATTTCTAATTTCAGTAAATTCATCGTTCAGTAGACCATTCAGTCCTTCCCTCATGACAGGAGCAAAAATCTCAATCAAAACCCTTCTCCGATCAACTGGATCTAATGTGGGAAGGTTATCCACTGTAGAATTCTTGCCATTTATGGATGCGCCAGTAACGATATCCAGGTTCCTATACAATTTCAGTGAAGAATAGGGTTCTGCTCTTGTTGGCATCATATATGACAACGTCATGGAGTGAATTTGAACACATGATTTGCTGTTCGCACTTGAAGAGTCAACCTTCGAGTTATCATTAGTTTCCACTTCACGTTGGTCACTTAGACAGCCTAAGTCAACAATCTTCTTGAGTAGAGAAAGCTGAGGAAGAACCCTCTTCTTACGCTGCATAGAGCTCTTATCGTTATGCATCGATGCATCAGCGTTGGTGACAGAAACCCCTTTGGACTTAGAAGCCTTTCCACTGTCTTCCACAAACCAGTTTAAAAGTTGCGTAAGATTTTTAAGAAGTTTAGTCCAGTTAGCATTGACAACCCTCTGACTAAGTTCTTTCGATGGACTGTCTATCAGTGCAGATAAAAATTTTACACTGTCATTCTTGATCGAAGGATCTATATGGGTCATAGAAGATAGAATAAAGAGCAGCAACGATCCTTGATGTAATATTAGTATGGTTGGTTGCTTTTTAGCAATCTGACATAACAACTCAGCTGCCGCTTCTCTGACAGTACTCGATTGATCCAACACAAGCGGTTTGATCTTCGTTAATAGCTCTTCAAAAGGAAACCTTGAGCTAGCTGTCAGCCGTTCAATTTGCTTTTCCAAATGCAAGATCACTTCTTTACGAGTCACTGGTGAATGATGTTTTAAAAGTAATAATTTTGCGTTTATATCATCGTAAAAAGAAAGATTCACCGCTATTTGTTGCTTCAAGTGAATCGATTTCGATTGAAAATCGGTACTGGTGAAGTTCGCTGCATTTTGCTTGCTTTTTCCCAGTTTGAGCTTTGTCTTCGTAAAATCCTTCTTTTTCTCCTGTCTCTTTTTCCTCGATCCCATTGTATGTTGCTTCTCTCTCCCTCGTTTAGTAAGATTCTTTACAATAATAAAAGGTAAAGGTAAATTTTTCAATTTGTATTTGAAATAACTTGAAAAATTTCTATCATAATTCTTCTGATAGATTTTTGTATTGTTAAAATACTCTAATTTTTGTGTGATTATTAACTTGAACTGTTTTGAGAGAGTCCGACAATTTGACAGCGATTAGAATCTGCTTTTCACGCTTGAGGAAGTATGACTTTCTAGCACTCATTAGTTTTTGAAGTGAAGATGGAGAAGTTTCAGTTATTATCACTCAACGATCCTCCGGCAAATGAAGATACGCTAATATCTAAACTGTCTCTGGAAGACCACTCCCATTTGGAGTACTTAGATTACAATTGTAGATCGCAGCAAGAACCTTCCCTTGAAGATATCACTATGGAAGATGACCCAGTCGAGGACCTGTCTTACCTTAGAGCACAGACGACAAAATCACATTCTTGTCAGCAATATAACGGAGTTGAACCCTCAACAGACATGCCCAAAAGACGGGACTCGATCGAACACATACACGGGCCACAGGAACAAAATTCATCGATTTTCGAGAAGTTAAGTAGCGTTTTGAAGCCGACATCTTTAGGTGCTAGAGTTGCGACGGCCCCAATTCTCCAAAGTTGGACGGAAGTGCGCAACGAATCTCACAAATATGCATCTGAGAATGAGCAGTTTCTGCATGCCTACTATCAGGACGGAACTGATGCAAGTATGCGGCATAGAAATGTAATTGTTGAAGAACCCGATGAGACCGATCGCGAGTTCGTTGTTGTTGATAAGCAGGATCGCTTGTCTGATAAATTGCGAGGGTATCCATATCCATTTCCCACTTCTATTCATCATCATCACTACTATACATCCGATAGAGTGATCAGAAATTCATGCAGTTCTCAGCTTGATGATGAATTTTCTCATTCTTCTTACATGGGACCGAAACGACGTCTTCCTTATCCCTGGACCGAAGAATCGACCCCGAGTTCCAGAATCCTTTATCTAGTATCGTCATATTTTCAGCTACTGGTAAATGTTCTTGCGACAATCTACATTTTGAAACTATGTCATGACATTATCCAAACTATCAAAAAAGACACCCAGATGAGCCTTGAAAATCATGTGAGATCTACGATATTTGAAATCGGTCAATGTAGACGGCGCTACAAAGAAAACGGATGTGAACCTGATACTGTTGTCCCTGCGCTTCGACAGGTTTGTTCAGAATGGGAGGCCTGTATGAATAGGAACCCACATTCAGTGACGTCATATACCCAACTGGGGGCTGAAGTTCTGGGATCACTAATCAATTCGCTGTTAGAGCCACTTGGACTGAAAAGTATTTTGCTTCTAGTTGGAGTCTTGACTTTCTTGTATACCATCAATTTTGGTTTTGGCTTTTTGCGAGCGAAGACTTATTTCGGTTGGAGCAACTACATGTCTAGCGCTGATTCTGGTATACCTGCTCTTGCATCGAAATCACCAAAGCATGATAGAATTATCTCCGCAGTTGAGTCTAGCAAGAAAGTGAAGTTACTCAAAGATTAAGTTACAGCTAAAAACGCGGGTAATATGATTGATATATGAACATGGTTGCTTTCACCTCTATTAAATCAATATCACGTCGAAATTCGTATGCATAGACGTATCACTAAATCTATACGTCGCCAAACGACACCATTACAAGCTGAGATAGCTTTCCGAGCCCTCAAGCTGGATTGATGAAGCCTAATTAGGATAGAGGTGTTTGCATCGCCACGCAGATGCAGCCCAGCCATCTTTTTTTTGAATAATAGATTTTTGATTAGTGTGCGGCTCGAGCAACTTTTTTTCGATAAGTGATGACGCAAAGTGTGATCTTGAGATCCTGGTTTTCTCCCCTTGGATGTTGAAGAAAGATCAACGACCATTGATGGTGAATCAACCATGATGACGCTTGAAAATTGGTTCTACTTTGAGTAGATAATATTGAGTGATCGGGATAAAAGACGAATTCATACTCTAAGCTTTCAGGACCCTATGCGCTGCAGCAATCTGCAGTTTTCGATGAGGTAGCCGACAGCATCAGATGGCTGGTTTCTTTATTTATGTACATGTAAATTAATAACGAACGTTTTGGGAATGAATCCATCCTCATCGATGCTGTTGAATATCCGTGAGAATAGGAGGTTCCTTATTTCACTTTCGATATAAATACCACAATCGCGTTGAAAGACTACAATGGTACCGTCCAAGTCAGAGCCATATATGTGTTATACATCAATTGACGCTCAACTTCTTTAAAATGTACTGGTATGTTCCATTATTGGTGCTATTTGCTTCGGGTTCTTCCCTTGCTGAGCAACAGTGTGTAATAAACTATCATACCGTGAAAGTCACAGAATACGTTTACGCAACTGAAACTGTCAGCTCAACGACGCTATCAACGAGCAGTATCGTACCAGAAAGCAGCTCTGAAATTTTGACAGATAAAACAAACCCTTCCACAACTTCTTCAATTTCCTTCATTTCTACTTCGCAGACAGATACTGCAGCTCCACAACTTTCTGAAGCCTCGACCACAAATACTACCCCTTCCACTCCAACTTCTGGGGTGCCCACTGAATCCGCGAGTGAAACCTTTAGCAAAACAAGCTCAGATCGAACTTCCTCTACAACTGAATTAGACACTCAAACAACAAGCGTAGAGACCGCGTTAACCTCTTCGTCTACTACCGAGCCAGCTACCGAACCAACTCCTGAACCAGCTACCGAACCAACTCCTGAACCAACTCCTGAACCAACTCCTGAACCAACTCCTGAACCAACTCCTGAACCAACTCCTGAACCAACTCCTGAACCAACTCCTGAACCAACTCCTGAACCAACTCCTGAACCAACTCCTGAACCAACTCCTGAACCAACTCCTGAACCAACTTCTGAACAAACTACTACTTCTACTACTTCTACTACCTCCGCTAGTTCAGAGACTTCCTCGGGTGAAGAGCCCCCATCACTCTCAAACTTTGCTCAAACATACCTCGACAAACATAACGAGTATAGGGCGCGGCATGTAGACACCCCCGACTTGGTATGGAACCCAGATATTGCCGATGTTGCCCAATCATATGCCGATCAGTATGTTTGCAATGGCATCTTGGAACACTCAGGTAATTCGTTGAATGGTGGCTCCCTTGGTGAGAATCTTGCTTTAGGTTACGACTTTGATACAGCAGGAGCGGTTAGCGCTTGGTATGACGAAATAAGTGATTATGATTACAATAACCCCGGATACACTTCAGTGGCAGGACACTTTACTCAACTTATATGGAAATCTACCACAGATCTAGGCTGCGGCTATAAGTATTGCGATTCTGTTTTTGGCTATTACATTGTATGTAATTACTCTCCAGCTGGTAACGTCATTTTGTCGGGCGACGAGTCCTATTTCTTTATACAAAATGTCATGCCATTGAAATGATTGAATATCAAAAGAAAATGAGCAGTTACGATGTCAACGCTTCTTTATATAAACGCACACTTTTACTTTATTGATTCTATTAAAATTAGTAGCAGCTAACATGTTTTGTAGTATTCTGCTAACTTAGATGGAGAAAACTGGAACTTTCCTATGACCTTATGATACAGCATCACCTTCTGACTTCAAGATCGTCCGTCTATTTGGATTCTGCTGTCGTAACGTTTGATACCGAATATTAAGGATATATGACAAAGTTTATGTCATTGAATACCGGTGTAAGAATGTACTAGTTACACAGCCCTTTGTCCGAATATCGGAAAAGCTAGGATGACAATTTATTTTTTGAGGTTATATAACAGCTTCTTGAGGAGCAACTACCACCGATTTCTATCTAGTTGTTGCTAAGACACATTAACGAAAGTGAAAGAATATTGAAGTTTGTGAGCTACTGCAGTCTTATTGAGTTAGTAAACTTGGAATAGTTCTTAAGTTACAAATTCATTTGTTAAATAAGAACCAGATCATTATACCTAGAACTTAAGAGGTGAGAAACGTGCGCCCAGATCATGATTTTAGCAAGGCTACCTCGATTTTACAATGGCACTGTGAGGCAGGTGAACACTCGATTGCTGAAAGGAGTGTTACAGAGACGCTTTCTCACGCTGCAGACAATCAGTACTCCCAATGAGAACGCTTTGAAGTTTGTTTCAAGGGACTACAAATTTCTGCCGGAGGGTCTAACATCAGCTGTGGAAATAGAGGATCTTCCAGATGCTGTACACAAATCCCCTTTGGCGGAACAGTTGTTCAAGCTGAATGGGGTAAAATCACTGCTTATAGGCCCTGATTTCATAACTGTCAATAAGGTGGACCCATCGCTATCTAACTATAATCCTGAACTAGACTGGCCTGTTCTTTCAAGCAAGATTGTAAATGTGGTCACTAACTCTTTGGAGTCCAAAATTCATGTTCTATCGGATGTCTACAGACAGGAACTGAATCGTGACTTAGATGAACTTCAGGATGATGACGACGATGTCACTTATGAGATCAAGGAGCTAATAAATACGAGAATTAGACCCGCATTGCAAGACGACGGGGGTGATGTCCATTTCCGTTCTTTTGATCCTGAGACCGGTGTTGTCTATATCAAGTTACAAGGAGCATGTAAATCCTGTTCTTTAAGTGAGGACACTTTGAAAAATGGGATTGAAAGCATGTTGAAGCATTACATTGAGGAAGTTGATGAGGTTAGGGCCGTTCTAGACCCAGAGGAGGAGATTGCATTACAGGAATTCGAGAAGCTTGAAAGCAAGTTAAAGCAACAGCGTAGTACTTCTTGAATTATTAACTCAGTTAAAACTGTGTACCGCATTCAAATCAATTCAACTGCCTACCGCTAAGTGACTCACATTGATTTTCTTGTATTTTAGTTTCTATTTATGGATATAGGATATTGGACCTGCATTACAATAAATTCCAATGTTGATCTTGTTTTATTCAACTCGCTACCTCACCTATCTGTTTGGCGTATTTAGTAAGTCTTTTCGCCAGCTGGAAATCTAAGTCAGATATGCCATTAATGTCATGTGTAGTTAACTGAATCTCTACCGTGTTGTAAATTGTCGTAATCTTCGGATGATGTCCAATAAGGTGTGAACGAAGTGCCACCTTGGTGAGAAATGCCCATGTGTCTTCGAAAGTTTCAAATTTGAAGTTTCGCTGAAGTGATTCTCCATTTGCTTTTCCATTTGCCGTTATCAACTGCCATTGCTTTCCTGGAGCGCCAGTATCTGCAACTGCGAGCTTCTGAAGAAATGACTGAACCTCCTTTACTGCAAGTTTGGTTATCCTTTTTGAGGACATTGCTGTTGTTGTTGCCAGTAACTGAATGCCTACACTCAGACTTGGATATGAGCTCAAGTTTTGATTTTTGAGCCTCACATGCTTAATTTCTGGTAATCTGCGTATCATTTTTTTGAGAGCTATTGTGACACGCATTACTTAGAACTATATACCAAGAAGTCCTTCAAGACAGTCTGTGGAACTCAAAAACACAGACGCCAAGATTGTTTAATGACTGATGGGAATAAGGGGTTAAGAATATGGTGCAACTATGGCTTCTGCTATTTACATTCTTGATCAAGAACTAAATATATTAATTCAACGACAATACAAGTACGATGTGAATAGCGGATTGTTACTCGAATATTTCAAAACGGCTTTGCACTCAAAAACTGATGCCAATAGACTACCAGTGATATCTTTTAATGGCTTGCATTTTATCTATCTTCAGTATGATGATGTTTACATTATGACTCCTACCTTCGAAAACTTAAATGTGATGTGCCTCGTCACGTTTCTCTCAAAACTAGGAGACTTGTTAAGTAATTATTTTGATGCCTATGAATCTAGCACTATCAATTATACATCGTCTACTTTTGACTCAAATTCGAGTAGAGACTCAAAAAAAATCGCTCGAAGAATCAACAGTGACATTATCAAAGATAATTATATATTGATCTATCAATTGTTTGATGAAATTCTTGATTTTGGAATTCCACAATTGACTGAGTTCAATATATTAAAGGAATATATCAAGAAGGCGAATACTGAAGGCGATACTGTTAAGAAAACTTTGAAGAACAATGCCAAGGACGAGCTCGATGATCTTGAAATAAATTCTAGTATTCCTAGAACCTCGACAAACAAAGTCTCGTGGAGACCAAAAGGAATATTCTATCAGAAAAACGAAGTCTTTCTCAATTTCACTGAGGATTTAAAATTCAAATACAGTTTCAAGGAGAATAGGGTTGTCACTAACGTTATCTCTGGAGAAATTGAATGCAAGTGTTATTTGAGTGGCATGCCGATGTTGAAGCTTAGTTTGAATGAGAATTTTACTGCGCCGTCTGAGACTGAAACTTCTTCACCAACAAAAAGTGACTCAGCCATCTCTGTTTTCAGCAACTTGAATTTCCATCAATGCGTGGCTCTAGATCAAATAGATAAAAATTCGATAACATTTCTACCTCCTGATGGATCTTTCAAATTGCTCACATACCGCATCATAAACACTCGAAATTTGGAGCCAATGCTATTTATTGAGCCTAAATTCAAAGTATTCAGGAAAGGTGAAGTTTACAAGCTTAGAATAAGACTGCATATAGTATCAAATATCAAGAGAAAGCATGCCATGAGAAACGTCAAGATCAGTATTCCACTGATTGTGCCAGTGAAGAATTTGAGAATAAATTTCAATAAACCCTTAAGATTCAAGACAATAATGGGGACAGTAATTCATAATTTAGATCAAGAATCTATAACATGGCATATTCCTCGCTTGGATGGAAATTCACAAGGAGATATGGTGAGCGAGTTTGAGCTAATACACTTATCTGTCATATATGAAAATTACAAAAAAAACGCATATCACAACAAGCAGGATAAAAACGACTTGATATACTTTGATTTGAGCGATGAGATTGCCAATGTTAGATATCAGACACAACAAAATAGAACGATGAAGATAGACCCTTCTCTCAAGGAAAGCGCGAAGCTTTTGAAGGTCATAGTTGCTGAGTTCGAACTGACATCCACTTTATACAGTGACATTAAAGTGAATTATTTGAAAATTGATGAACCAACCTTTGAATTCCAAAGTTTTCCATGGGTTAAGTATTTAGTTGTATGCAAAAATGATGACTATTGTTTCTATCTATCGGATAATCAATTCGTTGTTGACTTAAAGCAGTCAGAGAGACAAGCCATCGAGAAAGAACTGGAGACCAATAGATCTGATGTTCAAGAAAATGAAGAGGCTTCAGAAATTCCTCATTCAGATTTGGTCGATGCAACATTCAACTCCACATTTGAACAGGAAGTGACAGATGCGAAACATGAAAAGACGACTAACATAAATCGAATGAGTGAAACTACGTTTGAGGAATACGTAGTGGAGGGTGAGGATCAGCTGGAGACTGGTCCAGCATCTGAGTCCAATTTAGATACCTATAAAAATGAAAAACAAAAAGCCAGTTATCAGGAACTAGATCCATATGAGGCAATTACACAGACGGATGAGAACATGACTTTCTAATAGGTAGAAAACAAATACTACTCCAACCATCAAGTTTACTGTTGAGCATAATTTGATGTGACGTACAGTTATAACAATGTTAACTTCATGAACAATGCATCTCCTCTTTGGATTTAACATTGGAGAAAGAAATATAGAATTTACATAAAATTACTTGCGGCCATCGATTAGAACGAGGCCCATTTCAGAATAGTCAAAAAAAAAAAATATTGAAATGCTGTTTGTAAACTTGGACTCACTTTTTAACACGTCTACGCTCCTCCTTAATTGCGAACTGAAATAGTTTACCTGTCTATTACCTAGTCTGTTGAAATTTGGGAGAGAATAATAAATTGATAGCTTTAGCTAGCGAAATGGTGAAATTGAATGGTTACTCATTGGATTTGGGATACCCAATCTATGGAGCCAAGTTTATCAATAACAACACACTAATAGTAGCTGGTGGTGGAGGAGAAGGCAACAATGGTATTCCCAATAAACTGACTGCATTATTGATACAGCCTGATAATCTAAAAAAGCCAATAAAGCGGTTCAGAGAGCTCGTTTTAAACGAAAAAGAAGACTGTCCGATGTCGTTGGATGTCAATAACAATTTGATTTTGGTTGGAATCAATGAAAACTCTGACTGTATTAAAAGGGGCATAAATAAACACTTAAGAAAATTTAGGTATCAGAATGAACATCTTAAGTTTGTTGAGAGCTGCCAGATCCATCCTAGCAGCAATACACAACATTACCAAAAACTCACATATCTAACTAAGGATGGAACTCTTGGTGTCATTGCAATGAGCGATGATCCTTCATCGATTTATATTATTGACACATCTGATGATCTTGAAGAGCGTTTCAAAATTGTGACTACTGGTGATGTCAAAGATATAAGCATTTCTCCTGATGGGAAAATGATGTGTTACATCACGTCATCACACTTCGAAGCAATATCGACTATCACTGGAAGATCCGTTTTCAAGACGAAGATCAATTTCTTAATGTCTAAAATTGAGTTTTATGACAACAACATTGTAGTGATTGCAGGATCACAAAAGAATGGAATAGTTGTTGGAGAATTTTCTGTAGCCAAATCAGCAATAACAAGGACTTCAGTTGTGGCCAAAAATCTCAAAGGAATAACTTCGCTAGATGTGAATTCTGCTAATGGTCTCATTTCATTGGCGGGGTCTGATTGTTCTATACTAATTATCAGGTTCAAAGATTTGCGTTTGCTGAAAAGAATACAGAAGGTACATGGCTTTGCCATAACAAAGGTCACATCATCAGATGATGGGAGGTTTTTGGCTTCTGTTTCAGCAGCTAACACCATAAGAGTATTTGAGATTCCCGCAAAATTCTCCAATTCAAAGCCCCTAGTTTTGTCGGTATTGCAGATCATTCTTTCAGCAGGATTGATGGTTGTTATAGCCATTTTGGCTCAGTTTTTGTATGCAAACGGATACTTTGGTTGGACACAAGATAAGCTTTTTGAGTACTACAATGCTAGGAAAACGGACTCATTGTCTCCTAACTTCACAATTCAGCCAATTGCAGAAAGTGAAGTGTTTTTGAAGGGCCCACCAACTATTACCACTTACTTGCCACAAGATGCTACTATAAGTGGAGATTTCATTAGTTTAACAGAAACAACAGATTCTATATCCATTTCGACAGATATTGAAAATATTGTTTCAATGTACACGGAAAAGGGGCACTCTGTTTCTTCAAAGTTCAAAATCAGTATAACGGATTCGGGGATGGATGATGAAGACTCTCCTAATGAGTCCAAAATAGCAACTGATGTTGACTCACATACTTCTTCAAGCCTCAATAGTACGTTATTGGCAGTTGAAACAGATATACCAAATCCGAGGACTAGCGGAATAAGAATTACACCTGATGAAAAAAGGCAAACTGCAGAGCCTAGTGGAGTTGGTGATAAGGAAGAATATGTTTCTGCTGATGACACAAGTAATGAGCTGCATCCTGCTCCTACAGATGGAGAAGAATGTCCAAATTATAAGGAACAAATGAATGGTTCAAATTGCTCTAGAACAGAGATATTGTCGGGTGAGAGAGATACTAGTTCTGTGCAAGCTGAAATCAATATAGCGAGCAGAATTCTGATCGATGTTAGCACTTCGACTGGAGACTTTGATTCACAAGAATCAACGGAGATGACACATGAACAGGAAAATGAGGAAAAAGTTGATTCAACTTACGAAATAACAAGAATATTAGAAACAGCAGAGTTCAGTGCGACAGCAGATGACTTGATGGGCATATCTGAGACTGGTATTCAGTCAAATGCGACTCAAAAACAATTGCTGTCCGATACACTATCAGATGAAATCACGAAGATGGTGGTGCCAGAAGCGGTTTCTGTGAGTACAGTTGTTGAAACTGTGGTAGAAACGAGTACAGTTGTTGAGACTCTCTTTAAGACTATTTTATCTACTGCGGTTGAAACTATCGTAGATACGTCAACTACTTATGAGACTGAAACATTGATTGAAATATTGTACGAGACAAAGGTGGAGACCAGCTTTATAACGGAGACCCCTTTGATCCCCCAGTCTAGTGAACCCCCGGAGTCGCTTTTAATCTCAAGGCCTACTATAACATCAGGGCGTGACCTGAATTTAGACTCTAGCCTGAATAAAAAGATAGTTTCCGCGACAGAGGGTGAAAGAGAACTGCCAAATAACACCACCGCTCTCCATGAAACCTCCACTCTATCATCGGAGCTATCATCGGAAGCATCACCAAAACCGTCACCGGAACCATCACCAAAACCATCACCGGAACCTTCACCAAAACCATCACCGGAACCTTCATCGGAACCATCATCAGAAGCCTTATTGGAGGTATCACCAGAACTCACACTAGACACAAGGGAGTCAGGCACTTTGCAAGTAGCTGCAGCGGAGAAAACAGTAATCAACACCCAAGACGCTTTTACTAACATTGAGAAATATTAATGACTGGAGCGGAGCAAAAAATCCGAATATTCAAACAATCCTAGAGGTCTAAAAGTGCATCAAGTCTGATTAAGAAGTGAAGCCTAACTTAAAACCTAAATACTTCTGTACAATGAGATACTTTCCAGTCGCGAGTTATTTTATTACAGCTAAGAACAATTGCGGCAGATTGCATTTCAAATAGGAGTGCTAAACATAATGTATTATAGGAACTTATTTCTTTTGAGCTGATAGTAGTAAAACTCGTAAAAAGAAGGAACCACAGCTGTTCAATCGTTGTAAGATTATAGTAGAGCTGAAAACGAGGACGGTTAGATTCCCAAATGCTAAGTCTCCCCAGCCTTCTTGCTGTTACAAGCAACAATTTTGAATTTATCAACATTAACGGTTTCATTGTCTTCGAATTTGACATTCACGTCCTTAATCACAAAAGTCCACACGTCGTCACAGAACCTGTATGTATGCAGGTGACCTTTAAAAGTGAGCTTCGACTTAACCAAATCCCTCAAGTTATTAGATGTCACTCTATCAAAATTAGAAAGAACTTTCATAGCAAGTTGTGGTTGAATTCTCTGGTCCACTATGAGTGAATCTAAAGCATCCGCCAGTGACGTTCCTACTCTTTGATATTCGGGGCATTTGTCAGTCTATTTGATGTCCTAAGAGAGAAATCAGACTTTTCTTTGAACTTACGTGCTTCTTCTATAGAACTCATAATATGATGGTCCATTCATTGCGGTGGTGTAGAAGCTTAGGAAGAGATGTTGTATCAAACTGTAACTTAAGCAGCTTCTGAAGATGTCATAATAGTTGGACAAGAAAAATCGATTAGCCCTGAGATGTTTCAAAAAAGACCGGGAGGCGAAAAACAAAATAATAGTCAAGACAAAAGAGCTGTTTGTCAAAAAGAGGTATTAAGTGCCGTAAAACGCAAGGATTCGAGAATGGCTGTAATATACTATCGGTTTCTATCTCAGAGGGAGGACTTGATGTCAACCGTCAAGTTTGACGGAACGGGTATGACAGTTTTTGAGCTAAAAAGAGACATCATATATGCCAACAAGCTTCTGAGCTCCACGGACACAGACCTGTTTTTATATCATGCAGAGGATCCAGAGAAAGAGTATAATGACGATAATGAGGTGATACAGCGTGCATCCACTGTACTAGTCAAAAGATCGTCTGCCGGCAGAAAGGGGAAGGGTAACATATTAAGATACATTAGTGGTAAGCCGAGAGTTGTGAGGAATCAACCGACTTTGAGCTCTAACCCTGAACCATTTGTCACTGTGCCGACCACTACAGTTGCTGGAACTGAAGAAGACATGATTAAACAAATGTTCAATCAGCAGGATGACCAATGGAATCAGCAACAGGCCATGATGGCTACTGCCCAACGTGTTGATCCGTCACGACAAAACAATCGACTTGACGAAACTATACCTGAATTCTATCTTTGCTACAAATGTGGTGAGAAGGGAAAACATCATATCAAGAATTGCCCAAAGAACAATGATCCAAACTGGGAGGGGAATAGAATTAGAAAAACAACTGGTATTCCAAAATCTCATTTGAAGGCTGTTGCAAATCCTGGAGATGTTCTGAGCGATCCTACTCAAAATTATATGGTTAATGAGGAGGGTCAATATGTGACAGCAGTAGCGGACAAGAAAGCATGGGAGAGGTATCAGAAATCTCAGGAAGCCAAGAAACAAGATGATGATATTGAAGTTGATGATCCAGAACTTAAAGATCCTTCGACCAATAAATTATGGAAAAATCCAGTACGAACAGGATGCTGTAACAAGCTTTATTCGAGAAACGTAATCGAAGACCTTCTTCTCGACTCAGATTTCAAATGCCCTAATTGTGGTCAGGAGGACGTTTATTTGGATTCTTTGGAAAGCGACGAAGACATGACTAAGAAAGTAGAGGCGTTTCTTTCTCAACATAAACGAAAGAATGACGAGAAGCTAGGGGAGGCTAATAAAAGACAGAAACTTTTCTCACAACAACAAATTGGAGGATTGGATGCCATTGGCGCTCTTCCTCAGCCACCTGCTATGTCGATGATGCCACCTCCTCCATTAATGCCATTTATGCCATTTACTCCTGCAATTCCTGCACAAATGAATATGACGAATTTCAGAACCACGAGTGAGGATCAGAACAAGAATCATTAAGTATTATTGATATCTCATTATGTAAATATAGAACTAATACTACTCCGCGTTTTATGCCTTGCCTGAACTATATGAAATGACAGCCCATTTGCCGCTAGAGCACCATAACTCGCCCACTTCATTTCCCATCTGTTTCCATACAGCACAAAGCTCCTCATTCTTACCTTTAGGAAGCCCGACGCAGACATCTGCCTTACATGTTCTCAAGGAAAGAATAGGTATCCCTGAGGTGGCAAGCTTACCAATAGCCATTGTAAAAGGTGTAGTTCTTGGCCAGTGGCGATCCCCAGTCAACTTTCTGTAGTTCAAATCCCCTTTAATGATCACGAGGGTGGAATCTTGAAAGTAGCTCCACAAAGCAGCTCCACCATAATTTTGTTCGTCAGAACACAGATTCCAGTAGTCCAAGTCCACAGTCCAAAACTCAGAGTCTTGAAGCACAAATTGTCCAGATGAACGATACGCTTCAATAGAATCAACGAAGAATTTCATCTCCTGTTGATTTTGATCGAAGATGGAGCGATCCATCATATCTGCGATCAAAATAAAATAGTCTTTAATCATGGTATCACTCACCATCCAAGGTCTGGATTTACAGTGAAAGACAACCTGATTGACAAGCTTGGTATCCAGCAAAAACAGTGACAGAATGATGTCAGTAAATACTTCAAATCCTGCATTGTCAAGGACTACATCGACCCTTTTATTCTCATAAGGAGCTGATAATAATCTCTCCCATGCGCTTGGCAAGTCATTACAGATAATGTTCTTGCTAGCCTTACTCCGTGCCTCGCTGCCTTGTTGAGATTTCAAGTCTTCCAAAGAGGCATTCGCCAACAAGGACAAGTCTGTTGCATTACCCCAAAGTGAGATATCAACAAACTCTTCAAAAAACAATCGAAGGCTTTCAATGTCAATATTAGAAGCACCCTTTGAAATTACTTCTGTGTTGAGCTTCTTATACCTAAGAGCTAACTCATAGACACCCAGGGCCGACGATTTAAATGACTCACGCTTCAGACGGTTGAAGACATCAAAGTCTATCCATTTGGATCTCAACTTGAAGAAATAGTCCACTTTACGGTACAGATAGCATTCACAGAATAGCCATGGACCTGTCAACCAGGTGATTGGGCCCAGTTGCTTTAAAGTTTGGTCGTAAGAGTTAAGGCCAGGAATGGAGTCGCAGTTGAATTCCTCAAGCTGGGCATCTCCTGCCAGTTCAATGAGCAACTTCCCAATCAGTTCAACTATGTCCTGTCCTTGAACTGCTTTTTCAGCATCCTTGGAAGTACCAATCTCAAGTTTAATATCCTCAATCATTGTGCGGAGGATTTTGGGCCATCTAGATCTTGCGGTCGAGAATCCAAACGACGTTGGGTCATTGTTCATGTAGTAAGGAGGAAGCTTCTCCACAAAGGACATTTTGGAGACGTTCAAAGAGAGTCTTTCTTCTTTTACACTTAATATCCTTAGGACATAGCACGCAGCATCATTTCGGAGTTTTGCATTATGCTGTGCATACAGAGTGAGATTTGATTTTACGCTTAATGGCGGTGCGAGGTGCGGATCCAAAATCCTGCCAAACTGGCCCTTTATTTCCAGCGATGAAGCAATGAGGTTAACAGAGAGGGTGTCTTCCAAAGCAAACATCACCATCTGCGACCTCATAAACTACTGGCATGCTGATCAAGCAAAACGTCTACTTTTTGTTGGACTAAAATAAATTAAACTTATAAGTATTGTTATTATTATATCAACCATACCCCATAAAGAAGCGCCATTGAACCATATATTTGGTTCAAGTATTGACAGCGATTAAGCCGCACCTGCAGTACCACCATACCGTTTATTATATGTTTCCTGCGACCCACTTCGCACAATCTTGTTACCATCAGAATCGTTATCTATCGGAACCGACTTATTTTCTATTCTCTGTTGTTTCCAAAACAAGCTTTCAGAGCCTCCCAATGCTCCAATACGCATAGTAGCCAGCAAATTGTGAGCAGCATTTGAATGTTGATAAACTGACCTATTAAATGCAGCTGTAGCATCTTTACCATGTGCGGCCTTTATCAAAGGCAACCCGCCTGGATGGTCCTTGGCAAATGGTGTTACGTCGTGGATAATACCCGAAACCACCACAAGATATCTTTCTTTGAGGCGATTTGAAAGCTCTCTAAACTCTTCTGGCGAGAAAACAGGAAGCCTCTCAATGGGAATACCCCAGTTTAACTGAGATCTTTTGTTATCTATTAGTTTCTGCTGCTGTTGAACGTAGGACTTTTCTATCATCGATCGGGATGCCCTCTTAAGTTGCGAAACCATTCCTACTAAAGAAAGGAGATATATGCACCACTTTGTAGGATCAAAGCTAAACCATTCAGGTCCGTTTCTGTAATCCATTGGGAATTCATGATGAAAGTTCAAATTTCCCTCTCCAAGTGTGATGAAATTCAGGACAACGTTATTTCTTGGAGACTTGGAATCATTGTAGGGCCTTGTTCCAATCAAGTGGCCGATGGAATTGATAGCAAACATTGAATGCTGTACCAACACAACTTTGAATAAGCCCCCATATATTAGACCGCCAAAATAGTCATTCCAAAACCACCCACTAATCAAGCAAGGTAACACCACACCCACGAGTAAAAACAATGTAAAGTAATTGTCCAGTTGCCAGTCTACAATCTTCTCGTTGGGCAGCTCATCCAACTTGCTCTCCTTTATCACTTTCGAGACTCCAGGTTTGTGAAGGAGGACCATCCAACCAATATGACTAAACAAGAATCCTCTTTTGATGTTATGTGGATCCCTATCGACCACATCACAGTATCTGTGGTGAGCTCTATGCGAGGAGCACCAGTTCTTGGCCGATGTAATTCCACCACCACAGCTCAAAGTAGCTAGTGCTAAAACAAACTTATCATTATTTATTCTGAAGGAACTATGACTCAAGTATCTGTGATACAGAATGTTGATTGAAAGAATCGTAATCACGTAATTGAATAACATTAGATACATTGTTTGCCTGACCGGTTTAGCACCATAGGCCAGTGCACAGATGATGCCCACAAGAGGAACCAAAACCACTATTGTGAGATTTTTCCAATGAACATGCCAATACCAGTTCCTCAGTGTCCATGATCTCTCGGAAACATGTCTTCTCAAAAGGGTGGTGGCCGTATTTGTCGTCTGGATTTTGTGCTTTGTTCGTATAGGCCGTTTCCTGATTTTGACCACCTCTTGATCTGCTTTGTCATCCTGACATTCTGGAATACCGGTCTTTGCTCCCCCCAGATTATACTTCAAAAGCTCATCCTCTGGAAATTCGGCCTCTGGAACAAGCATTATCTCCTTCGTATGTGCTCTTAAAGACAAAGAAGCAGATTGCTATGCTCATAAAAGAGCAGTTTTCCGTCGCTCCTAAATTTCTTCGGCCTTTTTGGCAAGTTCAGGTGTTATGACATCAACCTCTACTTGTCCAGCAGTTAAATAGAACTAAAACCACAAAATTTCTTGTTTATATGTGCTCTATAGTGTAGACAAGTATATCAGGAGCTACATGGAATCTGCAGAAAAGTGACCTTATAATTGCACAGCCTTCCAGCGAAGCCACATATACTGCAAATTTTATAGCAGGAACACAAGACTAAAATAGTTACTTTACATAGCTTGAGAAACGACATTTGCATGCAAATGAGGTCTTGGTGCGATCACAGCATCGATAAGTAGCTTAACAACGTCTGCTTCTTTGGATTCAGCCGTCTTTTTGATTTTTTGCAACTCCTCTTTCACCTGCTCCTCAGCCTCATCCTCGAGCATTTTATTGGATCCCTTGAACTCATCTTCGAACTTCTTCAATTCAGCATCTTTCTTGCTTTTATATTGCTCAATCTCCTTCTGAGCGTCTAATCTTGAGGCTTTTAACTTCTGAGCGCGGTCTAGATTATATAAACATAGAGTTAGTAGGCAGGATAACTTGACATGGATCACATTCTCAGATAAAAAATAACTCACATTGTCTAGCCTGAGCAACAATTTCCTGAGCCTCTTTCTCAGTCTATATGTAGGAATAATCAGTTAGTATCTACCGATGTTGACCCTCGCAAATGGGCACCATTTCTTTAAAACCTTAGAAACGGAGCACCATATACCGCAAAAACTAACCAGTAAACTAGCTTACCTTCAGAAGACTTTGAATTCCTGACTATAAACCGTACGTGAAACCCCGTTAGTACTCATTTTCATATTATATACAAATTTGCTTCCAAACCGTTCCAAAACTTTGCAGCAACTTACCATCGTACTCAATTGAACCTAAGTAAACAACACTGCAACTTGTTGCAACAGCCTTTTCTACTTCGAATATACTCCCAATTGGCCTATCCTAGTCCTTAAAACCGCTTCAATCAACCTCTAAGTTAACTTCACAAGCCAACTTTGTACAAAGTTGCAGCTTCTGGTGCAGTCAATGGCGAGTGATACCGACACATAATTTCAAATGACAGAAATTAATACAGTCAAGGCTGTGTTAAATAACGATTAGAGCACGATACCTTCACCAAGTGTCAACTGCGGTGGCGGCAGGGATGATATATGATGACACTAATGGCCAAAGGAACTGCTATAAGCTGGTCGACTTATATCAACCAACACGTTTGAGGAGACTTGATTGTCTTTCGTCGATCCCCCTATCGACAATGCTGAATAGAAACTCTTTGGGATATCCATGCTTGTCAATCAGGTGAAGGCGTCTTTTCTTATGGGTTGTGAACACTTTGTTACAGGTAGGTACAAAACAATGTAGAGCCGGCTCTCCTCGGGCAAGTTTTTCAACAAATAGAGGACTGTGATTCTCGTCAATATGTAGATTAAGGAGGTGTTCATTTGGTAGATTCTTGCCGCATAACGAACAGACATTGGTATGATGCTCCAGGTAGTGAAGCTCAAAAGCAGTCCTATTTGGCAGAACCTGTGGTTCTTTTGAGCAGGACGGTGGTAGAGAGCATACAATGCTCTGCGCAGATTCTTGCAAGTTCGAGATAAGTTTGTGATTGAATTCATCGTCATCTTGGTCCTCTTCTTCACGCGCTCTCTTGCTCATAACTTGTATGAGACCATTACGATCTTCAGGTGAAACTTTGAGCACCGCACAACTGAAATGCTCGAAATACGTGGAGAATCTAAGCACCGCTTTTAGTGCACTAGATAAACTATTTCCTTATGAGTATATATTTTGATCTATTTTTTTATCATTTTTCTGATGTCAGTCTGATTCTCGATCTTTGTGTTCATCACCTCCGTATATAACACCTCATATACCATTTCTCAACATTAACGGCTTTTCAAAAGCAACATTGCTCAATAGCAGTGTACTTTTATCAAGTATTCGAACGGGAGAGTATTTATAGTACTGATCGGTGCATATTGATACAAAGACTCCCATAGCCATTTACCTTTACTCGCCTGTCCTGAGATTTGTGTGAATTTGCTTGTCCTACTAGAGTTTGGCTCTGGATTATACTGAAATTAAACTATACTAGTATAAAATGAGTAAGCGTGTTGCTCCTCAAACAGGACGATCTGCCCCATACCCAATGCATATGATGGGGGATCACAGAGAAAAAGCAACTCATAGCATAAAGCGTCAGCGCCAGAATAAACCAAGTCAATCCATAGGAGAAGAAATAAACGATCTAATAGCCCGAGGGGGAGATGAAGATACAGAGGAATCGTCTCCTTATGCCAAGGGCCCTTTAGACCCCATCTTTGGACAGCGTCGGGCTTTCCCTGTCTCAATAGACCTTAATTCAGCAAATTTAGCAAAGGCTTCGAAAGATGTACACGCATATCTGGCCACAGTTAGATTAGAAGCGCAGCAGTGTGACTTCTCTGGCCTAATGGGGTCTCAGAAGGAGGCTTTTGAAGACATGGAGGCATGTGATGATGTATCAATAGCCGAACTATCAACTAACGAGTTGCTTGATTTGCCATTGGACTATTTGGAAACATATCGAGCAAAAAGGGACCAGTATGCAAGTTATCGTGACTCACTCATAGAAATAAATGCAATAGATCTTCCCAAAACCCATAAGGAATGGAAGTACTTTATATTCAACAATGAACCATCCGATGATCTACTAGCGCAAATATTCGAGGAGAAACAAGGAATAAAGCTTATTGTTTACTTTGCCAAGTGGTTGAACAAAGACTTAAATCCTAATTTTGAGAAATGGATTTTTGAGGCCTTAATTTGCTTAGACGATCTTTTGAATAACTCTGATCTCTCTTCTTTGAGATCTCTCGGGAAGAAGGCTAGAAAACAACTAGAGTGTGAACTAGATGAAAGAAATACTGAAGTAATGAAAAAAATAGTGGTTATAGTTGGGAGCTTTTATGGCCAAAAGGACCTTTTGAGTGTAATTTCTTAAACAAACATATGTTTTTTATTAGGTGGAACGAGATATTTTGTTATATATAAAAGAGGTGCTATTTTATGCTTAATAACTTAACATCAAAGGTCAGCTCAGAGTTTGCGGGTATACCAGGAAGTTTCTTTGACCCGTAAGCCATTGCAGGAGGAATGACAATTCTTCTCTCTCCGCCAATGGCCATACCAGCTACACCGAGATCCCAGCCTTTGATGACTTCGCCTTTACCGAGGCCAAAAATGAAGGGCTTACCGGAAGTGTTTTTATCAAAGACCTTACCATTCTTTAACTTTCCAATGTATCTCACTCCCACTTTTTGGCCCTTTTTGCAGACTGGTCCAGTTCCAATGGTTTTGTCTTCAATTGTAACATTTCCCTGCAAGACCTTGGTAACTTTCTTTTTTTCATCAGCTTTCTTTGGCTCTTTAGTGGCATTTTTGCTGGCAGACGAGTTGCTTGGACCTTGCTCGAGCTCGTTGTCAAACTTGACTGTCTTCTCTTTCTTCTTTTTAGAATCCTTCTTGGACTTCTTCGTTTCCTTGGTTTCTTCCTCTTCTGCGGGTCTCTTTTTGTCTCCCGAAGTTTTAGATTTTTGCTGGTCATTATGAACTAGTTCCTCGATCTTTCCTTCAACGTCTTCAACATCTTCTAGTTCATCGAGATCAAAATTAGCATCTTCTATGATTTCATCTTCATCTGGAGTCAAGTCATATTCGTCACTATCGATCTCCTCGTCAGAGCCAGCATCCGAATCGGTGAAGTCACTCTCGTCATCATAAGGATGCTCGACATAATTTCCGGTCAGATGAATGGCATATGACCCAGTTACAACGAAATAAACTTCCTCATCGGGCAGAATAGTTAAGTCCAATGTCTGCTGGTACTGATGTTTTGGTGACAAAGTGCACACAATGTGCTCCTCAATCCCGTCATCATCGATATCAGAGCCCTCCTCGTCATCGTTTTCATCTTCATCATCTTCTTCATCTTCACTATCTTCCTCCTCTCCATCTTCGTCCTCATTATCTAATTCCTTCTCCTCAATTTTACCATTTTCATCTATTTCAATAATCTTCCCTTCAGAAGCATCATCTGAATCTTCTTCGGAACTCTCTGCGTCCTCGTAGAAGTCAAGGTCTGAATCAGAATCATCATCATCATCATCAAATACGATGGATTTTTTCAGAATTCTTAGGGTCGATGGCTCTTCTTTATCATCAAATGGCTCTGGATTAAGAGCAGCCAAAGTCAATCTGACCGTAACAGGAAAGTCTTCTGGCTGACAAGGGGCTGGAGCAAATGGCTGAAGCTCCAAGTTGTAGGAAGCTAATGGAAGTAAGTTCGACATTTTGCGCTTGATTCAGGTTTCGATTCTACTTTACTGTGATTCAACAACAAAAAGCGAGATAATCAGCTTAAGATCTATAACATAAGGATCTTTTTAGTAGTTGAAAAATTTTTTAAAATTTTTTTTCTTTTTTAATCTCTTACTCCGGAAAGCTGAAGTATTCAAGAAATTTTAAAGATTTACTTGGGCTCTATATCTAGACGTATTCTGTCTTAAGTACTTTCATTTCAAAGTCTGTAGAGTTATTTAGAATACCATGGTGTGTGGTCTATCGCCGCTCTTCAAAGAGAAAGACGAAGCGAGATATTGCTTCAACAGTGGTGTGTTCTTGATCTGAGCAAGTAGCTGCTTATCCACAGTCTTTTGATCCTCAACTCTCTCAGTTTTGACTACCTTTTTGGAACCTTCTCCGAAAAATTCCTTCTCAGATTTTGTAGCCTTTGATGCCTGTTCTCTAGCAAAGTAGGAAACATCGAATTTTGATACGTCTATACTGCTGACATCGATTGTTGTAGACGTAGCAATGACATATCTTGAATTCACTCTTCTCAATGGAACGCCATTGACCTTGAAGGGACCGGATACTAAGAGAGTGCCGTCTTCAAGATTGTTCAAGTATACAACCCTCTTGCCTCTGAATCTACCTGCTAGTAAAATCAAAACAGTACCAGGAACCAAACTGCCCCTCAATTTCTGTGGTTTAAGCGCCTTTCTTGTCCGTTTTGGAATGGAAACCTCCTCAGATGAGTAAATGTTTTGTCCCTGAATGATATAGTTAGTACGAAAACCTTGAATAATAACCATGAATGCAGAGTTGATGTGCTATATTTTTTGGAGCTAGTTATCGGCCATGTTGTTAGAGTAATCATCTTCAAAAAGTAAAAAGGAATTATTAGACAAAACGTCTCCAAATAGCTTCGGAACAGTAATAGTGGTATCCCAAGGCCCCAAAAAAGTCCCAAAAGGCCCCTGTTTGAGATCACAAAAGCTCACCTACCACATCATATCTCTTCTAACAAGCCCCCTACGCACTCTCTTCATTCACACTCTTGATCCCAGTCTCTAATATACATACTAGCGCCATTTTCAAGTTATTGTATTTAAATCAGCAAGATGAAACCAGACAGTCTTCTCTTTGCTTTAAACTTGTCTAACTTCAATGCTATCAACTTACCCTTGTTCTTTCACCAATGTATTTCTATGTCTCAAAGCTACAAGTGAAAAATCCGTCCACTTCATCAAAACATCATTACACCAACAAACTTTAGGGCTGTGTAACAAAAACGGTTATCGCACATCAGAAACGCAGTCACGATAAATTATGGCAGTGTAAAACGCTCTGTCGTAGATAAATGAGATATTTACAATGGCACTATTCCAAACCATATCTCAGGGGATAAGAATGCAAACGACTATAGTAGAAGATCGTTGTACTCGACCTTAGTCAGTAATAAGAAGGACATAGAACATAAAAATATTAGCCTATTAAATCAAAAGCTATCATAAACAAAATATATATATATATATATCTAGATGTATATATACATATTCGTTTTCAGATTTTGTACTGGGAGTCAATCATATAAAAAGTATCCAAGTCATGATCGGTTGGTTGTCCAGTTCTATCTAGACTAACAAGCATATCGCTCCAAAACTCGTCATTGAGGGCCCAGTATTGAAACTCCAAATTATCAGACAAATCTAATGAGTTCATAGGGGGTTGCGGTAGATTGTCGATCTCATTAGCATCTATCTTCCCACTGAGATGCCGTAATTTTGGAGACACAGGCAGTTGAATTGCTTGCTGGGGTGGATGCAACGAGGGTTGCTGCTCAGGTAGTTGTGGTAAACCTGGTAAAACTGGTCTGGGCGTTGGTGTAGTTGAATAAGACTCTTGTAGTCTAACCGTAGGGGGCTCGTTCTTGTCAATCTGCTGAGATTTGACTGGTGATGAAGAATCATTAGGATACATGGGCGAACGCAATGGTACCTGGGCCCCTAGAAGTGGAGTTCGCTGAGAGCCTGAACTGCCTATAGGTGGTAGAGAGGAATGAGATTTCATTACATTCTCCCGCATTTGATATTGTTGAGATGTACCCGGTGATGATGATGTGGAGCGAGGATGAGCCCCGCCTGACGACCACAATGGTATATATGGCATCGAAACTGACTGATTGCGGGGCTTTGTCTGAGTCTCTCCCTTCGTGGAGCTTTGATTAATCGAAGCCACCACCTCATCTTCTTTTGGTGCCGCAGAATTCACACTATCCCTTTCTTTTATGAGGGCTGTGTATGTTGTCTTGCACTGATTCAAAAACGTGTGCGTAAATAACGACAAAACGAGTCTCATTTTGCTCAAAAAGTGATTTTTCGAATACTTTGATGCTGCAAGGTAAACAAGAGATATTAGATCCTTGATTACAACCATTGTTTCCTCGGTCGCGAAGCCATATGGCTCCAGACCTGGAACAGTAATGGAAAGATAGCGAAGTCTCAATAACATGCCTGCAGTGTATATGATTCTTGCAGAATGAAACAAGGGAATTGTTGTGATTGTTTCACTGCTGAGCTGAAGGAAGTGCCTCAAAGTAAGCATACATGACTGCGCACAATTCTCAATAGTGGTCACCAGGAAGTAAGGAATATTTTTGGATGACGCACTGCTGATTTCTGATCCAAATATGTTATGCAAAGATGGCTCATAAAGAAAAGCTTGAACAGAAAAGTAGTAAGATAGTAATAAGTGATGCGATTCCTCATCATCCTTAGTGAACATCAAAATTCGCTGCTTCAAAGTGTTTAGTTTCTGTTGAATTTCAGATACTAGATATTTGCGGCTATTACTTTCTAGTTCAAAAATTGTAACTTGCTCTGTGGTTGAATGGATGCCATGGTGTATTTTTTCCAATAAATTGCAAAGCCTCGCAAACACCGAAATCAAAAAGTACTGGCGGAGTCCAGTCGACTCCAACTCTGAACAGCATTGTTCGCAATACTCAGTCCAATGAACAGGGATTCTTCTTCTGAGAAACAATGAGATTGAAACAGAAATCAAATACACGACAAGCAGTAAACTTTTTCCCTCGAGACTTTGCGGGTCTTCGCATGCTGCAGCTAGTTTTTTCATTGACCCTTCCTCCCTACTATAGAAGAAGTAGGGGCGACCAGTTAGACCAAGATCATGTGCCATCGACACGCAGAGGGAACTAAACATGTGATAACGACGATGATGGAACAGCTCTGGCGGTATGTACCAGATACAGTATACTAGGGCAAAGTTCAACAACTGTACACTCTTATCACCAATAGTTAACACTTCGGAGGCCAAGGTACGTGAAATTAAACTTTCTAACTCTAGCTGAACATCAAGAGAAATCTCTCCCGGCTCTTCGTCCAGAATAGTAGAAACGTAGACAGAGATCAACAGGAAAGATGGATTGTCTTTACGTAACCCTGCAATGCTCAAGTCTTTAGGCAGCTCAATGAACGGATATCGGGCGTAGATATTCTCCAGAAATAGTTTCAGCATCTTTCCACACTGCTCCTCCGTCAACAATCCCCTGTCTATAAGATCACCTTCAATATAATCTAATTTTTGTCGACAAAACATGATTCTTCGTTCGGAGATTGCCACCAGGTTGGAAGTGGGAAGCATGGACTGGTGGCTCGAGATAGCTTCCAGAAACTCAATCGCTTTCTCGATTTGGCCCAGACGGTTTTCCTCTTGGTAACCGTTACTGGCAGCAGATAATTCATTTGTGTCCATGGAAGGGGTGCTGTCCACGACAGTGGAAGCACCATCAGTCCTCTTTGAGCCGTCATAATGATCATCAGTAGTTCCCCCTTGGCTGGCAAAAGTAAACTTGAGCTGCTGCTGTTGGGTGGCTATTGTCTTTGCCTGGCGGTCCAACTGGTCGTTTTTGGACTCAAGTTGAGCCTGTAATGTTGCCAGTCTGAGCTCAAGGGCTCTATACTTGGCAGAGCTCTGAATACCTTTGCTGGAAGAATGTCTTCGTTTTTTCTTTCTCTTTGTCTGTGTGAGGTCAAACTCACAGTAGCGTTTGGCCTTGAGGCAGCGCACGCACGAGCTGAACTGATCATCAGGATTACTGGGAACACATTTCACCTTCAGCGAGTGGCAGGCCTTGCAAGCCACCGACCGTCTCTTTTGCAGATCAGTTACTCCTCCTCCAGACGACTTGCTAAGCGCAATAAAATCGTCCTGCGAGTCTGAGTCTACGGAGGGCGATTCTCCTTTATCTGAAAGCCCTGGACTTGTCTCGTACAACAAAGACGGAGACCTCTCAGTTGCATCGCCCTCCTGCTTTTCCATTAACTCTGCAGACATCTCTCCAATCTGCACCAAAATCTTTCAGCTACCATTACAATCTTCACCCTGAATTCCTTCTCTTTCTTTCTCTCGTTAATTTTTTCGTGTGTCTTGCTCACCTTACTAACGAGAACTTGTACTGGCTTTAAATCCTTCTTTTCCAACCTTTTCGATCTTGCAAATCTTCACCACAAGTATTACAACCCACAATCCTATTACTTCTTCTTCGCTTTTTCTTTTTTTTATCTTCCTTTGTTAACTTCAACCTCTTTGTTTAAAACCTACCTTTTATTGAAAAGCAATTTGGCTATTTTTCAAGGCCCTTGCAAAGCCACCTTTAAGATCTCGGTCTAACAGTGTGTGTGGCTGATGAGGTGCGGGGTTGTGGCGCAACAAAAATTTGAGAAATTCCAAAAGGTTACGAAGCCCTGCATTGTGGCGGGTGAGGAAGAAGGTGTGTGTGGCGCAGCAGAAGGTGCTCTTATTGAAGGACAGCTCAATCGATACCAATGGAATAGTGAAAAAGTGAAAACGTTATTGCAGTAAAAGGCAGGGAAACACACTGAAAGAGTGGAAAGATAGTTGGAAGACAGCAGAAAAGATCCATAGATTTGAAATAGAAGGCGCGAGGTGCAGAGGGAATTATGGATTCGCTTGGAAAAACGCTCAACAACCTCTCGTTGTACGAGGTGAAGGCGTACGTCCGGAAAGCCCAGAATGCTGTGCTGAACCTGAGCGAAATGGAAGCAAAGGTCAGGGAGGCCACTAATAATGAGCCTTGGGGCACTTCAACAAGCACAATGGCTGAGATTGCCCGTGGTACGTTCAACTACAGGGACCGGGAGGAGATCTGCTCAATGATCTTCCGCAGATTTACCGAGAAAACTGCACATGAGTGGAGACAGATCTACAAGGCGTTGCAGCTGATGGAGTATTTGGTGAAGAACGGGTCTGAGCGGTTTGTGGATGATGCCAGATCCAACGTGAATCTTGTTTCGATGTTGAAGTCATTCCACTACATTGATTCTAAGGGAGTGGATCAGGGCATCAATGTCAGAAACAGAGCCAGAGAGCTCACTGCGTTGCTCAACGACGAGAACAAGATCCGCCAGGAGAGAAAAAAGGCCAAAGAAAATGCCAAGAAGTTTGGTGCCATGTCTTCGGACTCTTACATGAGCTCCGGAGCCAGACGTGTTGGGACATACGCAGGGGATGACGATTACGACGAAGACAGCTATTCTGGCCGGGTCTTTGGAGATGGAGGGGTGTTTGGTCAGAGATATGGCGATCAGGCAGCTTCGTCGTCGGCTAATGCATTTGAGGAGTACGATATCGAGCCAACTGGGTTGGAAACTAACTCGAAAAAAACTGGCAATCCTTCTGTTCAGACTTCTACTATAACGGCATCCTCCCAGCCTGTGGATTTATTCTCCTTTGACGATCAGCCGCAGAATGCTGATGTGAATGATGACGATGAATTCGATGACTTCCAAAGCGCAGCACCCACCACAACTGCCGCACCATCCAACAACCTGGCAGATCTACTGAGTGCTTCTTACAGCCAACCGCTTCCCCAGCAACAACAACAACAACAGCAGCAGCAGCGATCTGCATACCATTTGCAAGAAGGATTCTCTATGCCGCAGCAAACCTCCTTCTTGGACTCGTCGCCTGCCTCGGCTGTGCAACCTTCTGTGGCTCAACCTAAAAAGAAGGAAGATTTATTTGGATCGCTTTTGGCTACAGCCAAGACCAAGGCCCACACTACCTCCTCTCCTCTCTCTGAATCTCAGAGAAAGCCTCAAACTGTTTCTAATGGTGATCTTTTGGGATCATTTTCTTCCGGCAACCAGCCTACCCCAAGCGAACCTAAGCAAAGCGGATCAAATCCTGCGAACATTGACCTCTTATCTTTTTGAGAAAAGTGCACATTACGTTCTTGAACTCCATTGGTTGAACCCGTAGATGCATACCGGCTCGCACTTATTTACTTCTGAAGCAGACATTCTGCATATTAGACCGTTTCTATTAAGTTTTCTCCCAACAATTTATCGATAAAGAGAACTTCCGGCTTTGAGTATTTCAAAATTCTGTACTATACAAGTTACTAATTTTGTTGAAGCTTATAACGCTTTCATCACTGTAGCTTGCGCTCAATCTGACCAATTGCTTCAAAGCATCAAATTCTGTTCCTAATTCTCTTTTCTTGGCTCTATTTTGGTCGCGTAAATTTTTTCATAAAATGCCACATATAAAAGAATAATACTGTTGAACAGAGACTCTATAAGAGGAAAGCGCAAAAAAAGGTACAGAGGAGAGCATCCCTTATCAAAATCTAGTGAAGCAAGAAGCGATTGAGCACATGCCGGAATTTGCTCTTTCGGAAACTTCAACCGAATCAAACACTCATCATGGGAATCTACTCGTTTTGGATTTACGACAGACATTGCAACTGTATATACAGCAGAGAATACTCGACAACTAATTCATCATCCACATCAAATTCACCCAATGTATCGACATCACAATCCAATCTTCGGCAGCAACAAATAGCAACTGGTGCTTTGAAATCACAATTATCAACCCCGAGAGACGCAAACGCAAATGCCGTTGAGCATACTCCTTCCACGACGACAAACAGCTCAAACTCATCATATTCGGTGAACTTTGGAAGCAATTTGCCTTTGCCAGCTACAAACTTGAATCATAAACAGCAGGAGCTGCTCAACAGCGGTTCGATCAACGCAAGAAACAACGATCATGTTTCTCAATTACTCTTTGGAACGTTTTACTCGCTTAAAAAAATATCGGTCTCCCTTTGTTCCCTGAACGAGGATGACATGTTCAAAGACAGCAGTCTAAACAGTGTCAATGGTCTCCGATCTTTCCAGACTTTGAACTATAAATGCCATTTTTATGAAACCATGAACGGCCTGCGACTTGTAGTACTGACCGATCCAGCAGTGAGAGATTTACAAGAGCATTTGATTGAGGTTTACCAAGAGCTCTATCTCACTCACGTTGTTCGAAATCCGCTTATGCCCGTAGAATTTCGGGAAGGCGAGGTCATTGGCAACGAGCGGTTCATTACCGCAGTGGACTTATACTGGAGCTCGTTGCCCGAGTTTTTGAGCTGATAGACTCATCCCACGTCTCTTGAGGCCAAATGCAGTGCAAGGCGTAAGTTGCAAAGGTGTATACAAGTTACTGTATAGATGAAATACATTAAGTTACTCATTCCATGTTTTTGTTTACTATTCTAGCGTCACACTCACAGTATGGAACCCAACAGTTAAAGAATCATTATTACAGGAAGTATGAAACAAGAATCGTGTCTTTCTATCGATCCAATCAGCCCGATAAGCGTCGCTGTGAACCCATAATCTTAAAGCAACTTAATTATATAAAAAAAAGCGGTGCAGATAAAGGTTAAATAGGAAAATTTAAATCAGATGAGAAAAAAGGCAGTTGACTTAAAGCAAGTTAAAAAGAGGAGCGCATTGTGTTTTGAGTGAAAGACTAATACATAGACCGAATAAAAGACACTCAAGTGTCTGACTATTGCCAAGGTTGATTTTGAGGTAGCTTGTGAGCGCGCAGAGCTTCCATATACATAGTTTTGCTACCCTTTTGAAGATCGCAACCTAGTGGGGCTCACTTGTCATTAATAAGAAAAGTGAACAACTGCGGGCTGGAATATATTTTTGAAACTATAATCATCTGAAACGCAAGTTGATCATTTTCTCTAGTAACCGCCTGGAGCGTGATTTGCAAAATATTGACTAGAAACTGTTCTCAGCTTGTTCTGCGGCTCTTACATGTGTTTATCGCTAATCTGAGCATATCAACTTCCAGCTGTTTGCGTGATATTTATCGCTCGATATAGCTCAAATTGAACAGCATACAGGCTTGAACGGTTCCTAGATTGTGCGCGAAAAATCGGCTCCTGTATGGAAAGTGTGCTTTTAATATGAAGCCTAATAATGCGCCAATCGGTTCTGGGTTCCAGAATTTCAAGCCATCTAGAAGATCACCCCTATCTGATGATGAGGGTGAACCAATTTTTTTTAAAGGTGATGACCGGTTAAAAAAGAGTTCCTTGCGATACGATAGAAAAAGGGAAAGAAGTCGAGATTTGCAGAGCAATGATACTGCAAACGACGCCACTCGAACAACAGCATTAGACACTGAAGAAGAATATCGAGACGAGGTCGAAATGTCAAAAGTCAAGAAACAGAAGCAATCTGACATCTACAATGGTGATGGGGGCTGTGAAAGCAGCTCTGATGATGAAGACTTCTCCAGTTCGACCACTATACCTCCCGGGCTGTTGAATCGATTTAAGAACTTTCCACTTTTCCAGAATGCTCCAAGGGCTTTTTTTACTGCTCTTGGCAAATCTTTAAGGCTTGTGCAATACAACCCTCAAGAGTACATAGTGAAATTTGGTGAGCCCGCAAAATCTATGTACTGGATTCTTAGAGGTACTGTGGGTGTCACATCGACAGATGGAGAAGCTGTCTATGCGGAACTGGCTGCAGGATCATTCTTTGGTGAAATTGGCATTCTTTTCAATAGACCAAGAACCGCCACTGTAGTTGCAAGAACACGAGTGCTACTTGGTGTTTTAACAAAGGATGCCCTGAGTGTTGTGTTGTCGGATTACCCCACGATCGAGCGATTGATAAGGGACGAGGGACAGGAAAGACTAGCCATGCTCGAGAAGAGAAAAAGGATGGCTCGTATGTCACTCTCTGTCAACACCTTTTTGCAGCGCAAACAATCTAGTTTTATACCTCAGGACTTTCCCAATGCTTTGAGACCTTCTATTACAGCAATAGAATACGATCAGGTTCCAGGTCCTGCTCTACCGCCCATAGCAAGTAGCTATCATCAAATGTCATTAGAGACCCCTAATAATCAACATATAAACAATGAACAGCCCTGTTTGACCCAGCAGGATCCTTGCTTTCCATTCAAAACTGGGTTATTTCAGGATAGTCACCAGGAGAAACCCGGACCGCTGCAAACACAGCAAAATTACCACAAGAAGTCGATGCCGTTATCGCCTAGATTCAGAGAGGAAGACAAGTCTCAGGGAACCTCCTGGTCAGCTCAATCATTCAGGACAAGTGTTTTTGGTTCTGTTTCGTTACCAACGAAGTTCGTCAATTCGCCTATTGACAATATTGACAATACAATATCAACTAGGGAGTTTTTGTGCAGTCTTCCCATTTTCAAAACGTTGTCTCCAGATGTATTTCATGAGCTGGCCTTAAGTGTTGAGATCCGAGTTTTCAAAACCATGGAATATATTTTTCGAAAGGGAAGCACAGGGCGGGATATATACTTCGTTGTGTCTGGAGAAGTCGAAGTTTTGAATCCGGACTTTGATAATCGTATTTTTGCCCGACTGGGATGTGGTAAATACTTTGGTGAAATGGCATTCCTATCTTCATTGAGTGAAGAAGACGTGGAACCAGTGGTCGATAAACGGTCTGCTGATATAAGGGCTGTTTCTGACTGTGAGGTGCTGATTGTCAAGGGAAACGTTCTTGAAGATTTGTGCCACCGGTATCCATTAGTAGCTGAGGATATGAAAATCACTGCCAAAGAAAGACTTCATAATAATGACTCTGTGGGGAACCTCATACATTCAACCGAAATCACACCTCAGGATAGAATTACTGTTGACTCTCTTATTGCAGATCACGATCACGTTTTCAGCAGAGAGGTTTTCAATGGTGACCTCGAGCGGCCACTTTTCAGGAGCGTTTCCTGGAATAATCAAACCAGTGATAATGAAATGTTGAATTCTTTAAACGATGATGATCCTTTGGGAGCAGTAGCCACCAGCAAAAGCTCAATATTCACAAATATTTCGGTGAGCTCTAGTGATACTGCTATAACCACAGATAACGACTATTTTGGTACGAAAGGAAAGGAAGAGTTACCGAGTTTGGTGCAACAGACAAAGCATCATGATCATACAGTGATACCGCAAAGTAGACGATCGATTCAACTGTCTATTCCTGCTATGAATCCAATTCCTGGCTCTATCAACAGATTTGGCTACACCCCTAGAGATCCATTCCTTTATACTACACATGATCGTCGCTTGAGGCTGAACAACATCAACAACGGTCGCAGGCGATCGTCAGTTTTGGTCAACGGGCCCTTGCCTGATTCCATTTTTTTGAGGATATTTAGCTACTTGGATCTTCCAAACCTCATGAGAATGGCATCAGTTTGCAGAAGATGGAAGCAATTACTTTACCTTGGCTCTGATTTATTCAAAGTTCTAGATCTTACTCCTTGGAACAGAGATCTTGATGACAATGGATTAATACAAATAACCAATTTTGTTGGATCTCGACCAGAGATAATTGATGTTACAAACTGTTTTCATATTACAGATGTGGGGTTCAGTTATATGATCAATGAAATTGGAATTAGAGGCTCACTCAAAAGACTTTATATGAAGAACAATTGGAATATATCAGCGATGGCGATTATGGATTTGAGCATCGTTGGTCATGATCTTGAAGCCATTGATCTCTCAAATTGTCGAAAAGTAAAAGATGACGTTATAGAACGTCTCATTACCACTAGCCATGAGTCAAATATTGGCTGCCAAAATCTTGTCGATTTAAACTTGTCTTACTGCAAGTACCTCACTGATAAAACGATGCTGCTAATAGCTCAGCATGCCAGCAAAAGATTAACCAGTCTCAACCTGACAAGATGCACTACTATTACTGATAATGGATTTTCCTTCTGGTCGCAGTCTCAATTTCCTAGGCTAAAAACGCTTGTTTTACGGGATTGTACTTTTTTGTCAGAATACGCTATAACGAGTGTGGCATCATCATGCCCCAACATAGAAGAATTAGATTTAACTTTTTGCTGCATTTTGACGGACAACTCTCTGGCAATTCTTTATTTGTGTTGCAAGAATCTGCGTTCGTTGAATTTATCATTTTGTGGCTCAGCGGTGAGCGACAATTCGCTAACTTCTATATCTAGACTGCCTTTATTGGAAAAGCTATATATTAGGGGATGCATTAGGGTCACTAGACAAGGAGTGGATACGTTGTTGTCTAACTCCAGGAACATAAAGTTTCTTGAGCTCAGTCAGTGTCCGTATGCCAATACATTTCAAGGAAAACCGGTTGAACCTTTTGAAACAAAACCTGGTACTAGAAATGCATATTTGAAGGTCTCGCCCCATGATAGAATAGTTAAGTTGGTGTTATGATTCTCCTATATATAGTTTGATTAATTTTTCACTCTATGTAAGTTTCAATCCAGTATGAGAAGCCCAACTATCTCTTTTACCTCTGCCTTCGTTGCATGATCTAATCAGTGCTATTAGAGAACTTACAGAATCATCAATTGAAAGAGAAGTACGTTGAAGCAAGACACAGAGACACGATTAAGCTATTGATGTAATCATACATAGATTGGAATCTAGTATACCGCTATGTAATTGTTGATTCTATCCTTTTGATTTTGGCCAATACACTCCGCAATCCATGTAATATTTCTTATTTCTTGTTCCTTTGATCTAACAAATGCCCAAATGGTGCTGATTGTGAATTGCTGAGTAAATGCGTCTTTACAAAGTCCCATTTCATACTCATAGAATTTGTCTTCTAAGTTCTTTCCATTAGAATCATCAAAAAAACCTTTAAACTCTCCTACAGAGCTGATGATTGACTTAATATTCTCTAAATCGTCTGCTTCAGATAGCTGATTTTTGTAGGCCGAAATAGAGAGTTTACCAAGGTTAGGTAACAGCTTCAGTTTTTCACTAGGCGCCATTTCTGTATCGAGTGAGTTGACACAAATGTTGATTGATCTTTTGTCAGCCTCAAAACTGATGAATCGCTCCATAATTTCATCAGAAGGAGCAGGAAGGTTCGACTGGCAAAACTGCATAAAGTCCTCAAGATAAGCCTTATAGAGAGTATTTCTAATGATTTCAATATTCAGATCGTCGAGATCGTCAACAGAAAGACAGTTCTGAAAATAAGGGGCCAGAGGTGTGTCAATCAACACAGTTTTGTAAAGCGAGTCTAAGTCTGTGGCAACTGACAAAGTAGGCAAAGTTTCGAACCAGCCCAAAGGATGACATCTTTCAAGAATTTCTGACTTGTCTCTTTCGTGAATGGTTCCGGTAATCATAAGTGCCACGTTGTCAATCATATAACCATATGTGATGTAATCCATGAATTTTGCCAATGGCTCGGTGGCCTGGGATCTAATATATCTGAACTCCTCAAACAGCTTTTCGTTTAATTTCGACTCAATGATAGATGTGGATAGCACTCCAGACACATTTGACAAAAAGTTGCCGTAATCTGAAGCAGACAATTGCAATTTGAGATCCTCTAGAGAGTCGCACTGTGTTAAGTTGATATACTGCGAAGCGGTTAACAGCCCGTTTTTATAGCCACGCACCATACCTTCAATAAAACCATTTTCTACGTTAAAAAAAAGACCCTCCATGGTTGTTTCCAGGTAATACCTAAATCTAAACAGTCGGTCTTCAATCCACTTATTGCAATTTGCACTGTTCTTCGCTTTACGTAGCTTTGCTGCTTTCTACAGCCAAATACTGTTCGACTTCTATGTTGCAATAACATTTTTGCAGCCAGCCAAATAACCAGACAGCCAGAAAGTTGAAAGCGACGATCGACGTTTAGAGACGTGGCGATTTTCGTTCATCGTGAACCTTAAGGAGATGTGGAAACAGATGTAGACCAGTCGAGGATTGATAATAAAACAGTACCTAAGCTACAATTGAAAGCGGTAGCGAACGGATAAACGGCAAGACGGACAAGGAGATATGGAATAGTCTCATACTTGGCAAAGAATTGATATGACACACTTTGCGAACGTTGGTCTACTTTTGGAGACACTGTCTAGTGACATTCCCAACGACACGCTTTCGCTTTTAAATTCATCAGAGTCTTATCGAAACGAATCACTCACGTTTCTGAATGATTTACTCAACCAGGACAACAACTCAGAAGTTTTGCTATCAACTAATGTTGTGCCGTCTCAAGATAGTCAGACGACGGGCCAGACCCTAATCGAGCAGATCGCAGAGCTGGAGTCATACCAGAGGACACTAGAAGGCAAGATTCAAAGCAGCGTATATACGAATCTAGACAAGTTTGTGGAATCCAGTGAAATTTACAGAGACTGTTTCACTCTCCTTACGAGAGATCTTAGAGAGTGTTGCGAATTTTTGTCCACTAATTTTGTGAAAATCGATGATGAAACCGAAACACAGACTACAGGCAATGAACACGAGCCCAAGAATGAGGAAAATGGTTGGAAAGAGATATTCAAACATCAGCATTTGCATAGCAAAGATGAACAGATCCTAGACCCTTCGAAGTCCTTCTCCATAGTGCTTCGAAACATGGACAGCATTATGGATATTCTGGAGTTGCCAGCTCTGGCCAATGCCTGCGTTAAAACAGGTCATTACTCGGAATGTGTTGAAATTGCATCGCATGTGCGGCGACTTGCTATCAGATATTCAGATATCTCTGTCATCAGCCAGCTAGAACGCAATATACAGTACGAGATCAGAGAAATGGTGAGTGGATTGATACGACTGCTTAACACGGATCTAAGGCAATCGGCAATCATGAAAATTATTACCTATATGAAACGATTAAGTCCATTTCAGAGTCTGGCTAATCACGAAAACAGTTCAGAGGATGTAGAGGCGGTCCACGTTGATTCCCTAGATAACGAGCTGTTGCAACGAATATTTTTAAAAAGTAGATACCAATTCATATTGAACGAGCTTGATGTGCTGGTCCCATTGAAGAAGTCGAATTCGATTGAGAGGTATCTCAAGAGATGCTTGGAGGTGATCAGAGAGCATTGTTTCCAGACAATTATGACTTTCGAGTCTATTTTTCCCAACAGTATGGATCCTCGGACCAACAACCTGCTATACTCCTTTATCAAGTCACTGGTTCTTCATCTGAGTGCGATTTTACGGGAAAATTTTAACAGTATTGAGACATCGAGCAAGGACGGTCTATTGTTACAGCTTATATATTGCTCTCAGAGTCTTGCTCGGATCGGTGGAGACTTCAATGCTCTGATACTCGACGAACTACGCGGTGTTGTTGATAGATCAAACTGGTGTGCCATCTTGAAGAAACAAAGACAGTTGATTAAGTCTCTCAATGCAACCACTGTATAGAAGAAAAAAAATCCCTTTTTGATTTAAGAGAATATATAATTTATTCCTTCCTTCTTTGTTTCATCCTCAATTCTCTCCTACTTGATCTTTGTTCCCAATCAATTTAATGATTTATAGATTCATCTCAACATTGTAAGATATAGCAGTTTTGCAGTTCTTCTATCGGATCGTCTTTGCGCTATTTTGCTCTTTTGCTAACAAAAACTATCCTTGTCGACTATCTTTTTAAAAGAAATACCCCCCTACTATCTATTTACATTTTGCTAATAAATCTGGGAAATAACGACTACTGATTGTCTATTTTGTTGCTATCATCTCCAGACTTGTTATCTATTACCATTAGCAGTCTTCCTACCGTTTAGAGCTGTGCCCATCTCGATCTCCACCTCTTGCGCATCGTTCCCTTGTTCTATCAAAACAAGAGCTTTGAGACATCCTTGCACCATAGCAAGTGCAGTGAAATTCAAATTTCAGATCAACAGAAAATGTTGCGAGCCCGGCGGAATTTCACCAGTAGCGAAGGAGAAATAGGAGGAAATCATTGTGCTCGAGAGTTGATCTCATCGTACGAGAGGAAAAAGCGAAGAAGGTAGGACCATCTAACATATACTGCTTGTTCCCAAAAAGTTCTCCGGTTTATATGGGGGAATATTGGCGTGGTTTGGTGCACAATTGCGAAACTATCTCTCTAGGTGTTGCGTGACTGACAGAACATCGAATTGAGTGTGGAGAAACTTAGGGGCACGAGTTCATACAAAATTGGTAGCTTACACCGGTCTGTTCAACCAAGAATACGCGTTTTGTGACCATATTATCTTTGACCCGAAGCAATTGAGTACCAGAAAGAGCTCTAATGGCAAATGAGTTCAAAGGGAGAGAAAACTCTTGAGGCGAATGGGAGCACTGGTGCTCCTGTTGGCAATGGCTCTTTGGTCGCAAGTAAAGGGATCACGGCACAGAAGAATAAGGAGTGGCACAAACCAGTAGGGGCTATAGATTTTCCCTGGAGAAGTATCGGACTTTTCATTGACCCTTTAAACCCTCCAGATATATCTGAGCTCAAGACAATCTCGGTGGATTCGACAGCCAAGGCAGCTGAGACATACCTAACAGATAAGTACTACTCTGACTTTTATTGGAACTGCTCTCTTATGATATGCACATGTGTATTTGCATGGGCTATAGCACGTCTGGGTGGGGGCTTTTTCTCTCTGTGCTTTGTATTCCTCTGTTCTGCAGTTGTATATCGTCATGAGTTCAGAAGATTCAACAGAAATCTCAGAGATGATATGACCAGAGTCGATGCAGCAGCACGTCTTGAGGACAGATTAGAAACCATGGAGTGGCTTAATAATTTTCTATCTAAATTTTGGGTTATATATATGCCTGCGCTTTCCGACATGGTGATAACCCAAGCCAATGCTGTCTTGAAAGAAGTTGATCCACCGCCGCCGATTGATAAGTTGACTCTTGATGAGTTTACTCTTGGATCGAAGGCACCAAGATTTGAGACTATAAAGTCGTATACTTCCCTTGGTAAAGACATTTATCAAATGGATTGGGATGTTGGCTTTGTCCCTAATGACAAGGAGAACATGACTAAAAAAGAATTAAAGTCTAAAATTGATCCCAAAGTTGCTCTCGGAATACGAATTGGAAAGGGTTTTGTTGGAGCTTCGTTGCCTGTGCTTGTTGAAGACATGTCATTCAAAGGAAGGATGAGAATCACCATAAAGATGGGCGATCAGTTTCCAAATATTAAAGTTGTTTCCATTTCTTTTCTTGAGCCACCATCAATTGACTACGCTTTGAAGCCTGTGGGAGGCAATACTTTTGGAATCGACATTATGTCTATAATTCCTGGGTTGGCCTCCTTTGTGAACAATTTGATCCACTCCAACTTGGCTCCAATGCTTTATGCTCCTAACTCTTTAGACATTGACGTTGAGCAAATGGTCTCAGGTGCCATTCCTGAGGCTGTTGGTGTGCTTGCAGTTAAAATTAGAGGTGCAGAATATGCGAAAAGTGCCAATATCAACCCTTACGTTGAATATTCTACAGATCAAGGTTCCTTACATCCAGAGGTGACTGACATTAAGGCGAAGACCAACGCTCCCATTTTCAACGAATCTTCTTTCTTGCTTGTGAATGACCTGCACCAAAAGCTCAATTTTAGTTTGATCGATTTTAAAGATGGAGAGGCGGTTCATCTGGGGTCAGCGTCATTTGAGATGATGGATTTGCTTCAAAAGGAAGTCCGTGAAGGAATAGAAACCAAACTGATTAAACATAATCGTACAGTGGGCTATATTGTTTATGACTTGAAATGGTTCCCTATTCTAGAAGGTAAGACAATGGCAGATGGTACCAAGGAGGCCCCTCCCGAATCCGAAGTTGGTATATTGAAGCTATCTTTGAATCAAGCGAAAGGCCTGGACGTATCGAAGTCGATGCTTGGAAAAATTTCTTCTTTTGCTGAGATATACTTGGGCGAAGAACTGCTTGGAACTTCACGAGTTGTCAAGAGTTCCAATGAACCCGATTTTAAGATAACTGTCGAGAAACTTGTGAAGTCTAAATCGTCATCGCCTCTCAAAATTATCATCAAGGATACATCCTCATATGGAACAACTATCATTGGCGAATACTTTTCGAATTCATTGAACGACATTATTTATCAGAACTTGGAGGGCAATGAAACGGCTTCACTAACAACTGGTTCAGGGAGCATCAGAATGAATGCAGTTTGGAAGCCATTGGGAACTGTTGGATTTGATGATGCAGTTTTCTTCGTTCCTCCTTTGGGAACAATAAGATTACATATCAGCAAGTGTGAAAAATTGAAAAATCTGGAAATTATAGGGAGTATTGATCCATATGTTCGGTGTATTAGCGGAAGGAGACTTATTGCCACTACACAAGTTGTTAAAGGTAATCTCGATCCTGTGTTCAATGAGGTGATATACATCCCAATAATATCTGAGAATCAGAAAATCACTTTAGATTGTATGGATGTTGAAAAGGCGAATGACGATAGATTGGTGGGCAGCACTTCTATTTCCCTTAATAAGTACATAAAGAGGAACGATAAAGGCAGCTATCTAGCATACGAAGGTTCTTCAAAGTTTATCACTAAACCTTTGGTTTATAAGAGCAAGGAGCAAAGAGGAACGATTGTGTACTCTGTTTCATTCTATCCTTCTCTTCCTGTATATTCACATAAAGAGTTGAAGGAGTTACATGCCAAAAAAGAAGTGGATCGTGAAGCAGAGTTGCAGGAACTAGAAGAACAATCCAAAATGATTGAAATGTATAAGAAGAAACCCGATGAGTTTGAATGGTATGTTGAAGGGGAAGATGAGGAGTCAAATATTCAGGAAATAAAGAAGAAGGAATGTTCACTAGAAGAACTCTGCTCTTATAGCTCTGGAATTCTTGGTATTAACTTGTTATCGGGGAGACTGTTCAAACCTGATACGTTTGTGCAATTTATGTTTGACGATAGGCTATATGCCGATTTTGTCTCGAAGAGGGCACAGGGCAAAAATTTAGGAGCTGATTCAGGGGAAAGTTTTATTAGAGATTTGAACAACTCTTCTATGATAGTAAGAATAACAACAAAAAGCACCGTTACCAAAAAGTCCGACGTTCTGGCGGAAAAATCATACAAGACATTAGAGGTATTGAAACGAGGATATGAGGAGCCGATAGTTTTGGACATTGAGGGAAATCAACTTAAGGTGCAATTTGAGTACGTTCCGAATGCAATTTCTTTGAACTCTTCCGAGAGCATGAACGATACTGGAATAATTGATCTTGCTTTCATAAGAGGTTCTGGCTTACTTGCAGCAGATAGAGGTGGCAAGTCAGATCCGTACGTTTCTTTACTTATTGATGGCATTGAAGTGTTCAAGACTGAAAAGGTGAAGAAGACTTTGGATCCCGTTTTCAATGAGCAGGTTAGTCTTCCCTTGAAATCGAGATCACGATCAAAGGTGGAAATAATCGTTTATGATTGGGATATGACAGGAGATAACGATTTTCTCGGTAGTGCAGTTTTGGACTTTGGTAAACTCAAGGCTAACGAGCAAACCGCACTTGAGGTGCCCCTAAATACACAAGGAACCATTTTGTTAGCTGCCACGTTTCATCCTAAATATGTAAGAAGGGGTTTGGATCAAGGCGACTCATTTGAAGTTTCAGCAACGCCGGTAAAACTTGTGGGAGGAGCGGCGGATTTGATAGGTCAAATCGGAAGTGGCGCTTTTGGTGTCGCCGGAGGTATTGCTGGAAGTGTTTCTGGTGGAGCTGCAAATGCCGCTGGAGGTTTTATGAAGAGTTTGAAGATCGGCGGCAAAAAGAAGTCATCCATGGACATTTCATCGACTGGTGACTTTCCTAAGCCGCCTTCGAACTCGTACAGTTCTGATGTTCATTCTCTGAGATCAGGCAGACTGACCTCGCAATCGTCATCGCCTTTGAAGCAAAACAAACGTGTCATTTCGGATGCAAGCTCATTTGCTTCATCTAGCCATGAAGGTGCCGCAGTTCCTGGACGATTGACAATTGTTTCTCTGAATGGATTTAAAGCGAATGAAGCGTTACACGTGAAAGTGCTTCTTGCATCTACAAAGAGGCAAAAAGATCTTTTCAAAACAAGGAATATCAAGCCATCATCCGAGGGAGATTTTAATTGGAGTGAGTCTGTTTCTTTCAAGGCGACTACAGATTCCAAAATGTTGTTTTACGTCGCATCTCATCACACTTTTGGTAAATCTACTGTTCTTGCATCGGGTGAACTTGAGCTGAGCGAGGCGGCCGGAGTCACATCTGACATTTCAGTGCCCCTCGAGGGAGCATCTGGAGAGCTGATATTAAACTTCAATTACTCTCCTTCTAATTGAAAAGAGAAGTGAGCTACCACGACATGTTTCATGTTATATTTTTGTTATAATGTACATTCCTATCACAATATCATTAAAAACCAGAAGCGAATCCGAAAAGAATAAATCAGATATAATATTATAGCTTGTTGACGGTCTGATTAGCGTCTTTTGCCTGTTTGGTAAAACGGCTCTTCATTCTCTTTTTCCGTCTGGGCTGGTTGCGGCTGCTCTTTGCGCTCATAGCATCGTAGTCTTTTTTACCGGGCCCCATATCGTTGTTGCTATCTACAAAGGATTGGAGGTTGTCATAAGTGAATGCAGATTCACTATAGGTGTCATTTGTGCTAATGGGAGGATGTTTCACACTACCGAGGGAGCCATCAGAATCGTTTGTAGTGACATGACTAGTGTAGTCTGCTGGTTGCATGTTGGTGGTCTGATTGACAGCCGAATCACTTTTTTCAGTCATAGTGGACTCACTGGAGTTGGAAGAATGCATTTCGTGCACTTCTCTGAATCTCTGCTCAGGCGAAGAGCTGGTACTACTTGACTGTGCATTTAGAAAGCCGTCTTGGTTTGATATCGACATATCTGAGGGCAAGTTGTCATACAAATTTGTGGGTAATGTGGTGATCGTATTGAAAGTTAGAGACGGACGCGGATCGTGTGGTCTAGCAATCTTGTCTGCAATGGCATCATCATGTCTATAGTAAATATAGTTATGGAGAGCCATTTTGCAAGCAAGACGATAGCGGTCGACAACCTTATACACTATCAAACAATTTTTTAATCAATATGGCAGATCTCAAATGACATATTTAGCCATCTAGCATTGCTGGTTGATCCAGATAAGCCCACATGTATACATCTTATACTTCAAGACACCAATCTCGCTATTGAAAAAGTGGTCCAACGCTGATTATCTCCGCAGCGCCGCACATAAATACATATTGTAAAAATATGCATTCCTTTGGGACTTGCTTTAAAATCAATAGCCACAAAGCCTCACAGATATGTATTCTATATTGAGTTTTTCCGCTGCTCGAGTTAAAAGTCGAACCACTTTTCAATATTATGTTACCTCTATTAGTGGCAATTAAAAATACTGGTGTACAGATGTAACAGATTAACAAATAACGCTTTACGGTACTGTACTACTGAGCCATGCTATTGGATACAGCCAAAAGCACAGTATTACGACTGTGAGCGATGTATCTGCATTAAGCATGTATGGAAAAGTAGTAGAATAAATAAAGTATCCTGAACAAATACTTATATGTGTGTAGATATATATAGCTGCGGAGAGGAAGCTTCTGTAACGTTTGCAGCGCGACAGCTAATCGACCTCGTTACTCTCTGATTTGCGCGTACCGTTCTGGGGAGCCGGAACAACAGAGGAACACAGGACAGAGAGCAAAAACTGGACTGCAGCTATCTCGTAGTTACGGCATCCACACTGGAACATAAAGTGTTTCGGACACAGCAGCCTCTTGAGAGCGATAATCTTGAACATATCGATTTCCGCTTTGGTGATGTCCAGATCTGTATCGCTGTCGTCATCAGCGTTATCGTTTACATATAGTATCGGACTATCTGTTGTGGTGAATGCAGACTTTGATTTACGCATCATCGCTGAGTTGACAAACTCATCTTCATCAATAAGCTCCAGCTTTGATCCGTACTTTCTCAAGCTTTTGATAGAGTCCTGACGAATCATGGACTTGTTTGCCCCAACAGGTGAATTGAACTCAGTGAGTCGTTGTAATTGCTTCTTAGGTGTCCGTTTGAACAGCCTCGACTTCCTGCGCTTTTGTATATTCAACGAAGGCGTCAAATCCACAGTGAATGATACATTGAGGGAGCCATTGTGTTCCATTTCGTCATCTGACATCCCCTCCTCCGAAACTGTGAAGTCAGAGTCCCCTAGTTCGACGTAGTCAACTTCCTCCTCATGAGCTACTTGATCAAAAATGATTTCGTGGTCACTCTGTGATGCATTGGTATTATATGACAATCTCTTTGCTCTGTCATGTAAAAAATGGGTATCCCCGTAGGAACTTCTTCTGCGATTACTGTTGAAGATGGACGGGTTGTTGGGATCTTCAACAAAATTATCTTCCTTCTCCGCGGCATCATGTAACTGCTGTTGAAGTGACTGCGGTCTAATTGGAAAAGCAGACGCGCATCGTATCACCTTCTTTAGCCTCTTTTTGGCGTTTGATATATTTATTCGGTCTGAATATTCGTAGTCGAGAGTCTTTTTGTAGGCACTCATTCCAACCTCCTCACCAGCCTCATCAGGTAAATGCTGGAGCAAGAATCCAATGTACGCATGTAGCTTCTCATTTTGCAACTGTAACGACTTCATCTGAAAATTGATTTTCATCATTTCATGAGCGTGCTTCCTTTCCTGGGTCTGTAGTTCAATGTCTTTCAGCAGCTTGCTGAAGCTACTGATTCGATAACTAGACTTGCGTGAAACCGGAGCCACTTCGTTCAACTGATGATCTTTCAGTCGAGCAAATTCGTCAGCAATAGAAGGTTTCGTGTCTGCCACAGATGATGTGTCCTCTATCTCCTGATCACTCTCAGCATTCAACAAGTCATCAACATTCGATAGAATACTTGCCTCTCCTATCAGCTCATTGTATTCAGATTTCAAATGCTCATATTTATCCCAAAGCTCGTTCCACTTCTCCTTAAGCATCTCAAGCTCGTCAATTATAAGAGCCTTTGAACGTGATTCCATTTCATTCTCTTTCTCAAGTATCAAGTTCTTCTTCGCCAATTTCTCATTGTCCTCCTTCTGCCTTATTAGTTCTTCTTCAAGCTCTTCTAAGTCGCCGGATCGAGACAGCTCAACCGATTTACTACCTTCCTGAGAGGCTTTGATAACATGACTCAGTCCCTCAATTCTCTCCTCTAATTCTGTTCTTATCTGTGACCATCTACCGTATTCTGATTCGTTCAATTCCCTTTCGTGTTTCAAGTCTGTCAGCAATGATTTGTTTTCGTTCATTAACTCACTGATTCGGCGAGATTTCAGCTCTAAAAGAGAATCCTTGCTAGCCAGCTCTTCCTCAAGACGTTCTTTCGTTCGTATCAAGTCCTTGCTACGAATCACTGAATCTCCATAAAGCCTCTCTAGGCGTTTGTAGTCACCGCTCATTGGGGTTTCGTCGCCTGCAGCCCTAGTGCCACTTTTAGGAGTAATGTTGTTCAACAGATCTATAACGTTAACAGAGTCTCTCAATGGAAGTTTGCGACCGCTAGCTATATCGTCATTATGTCCCACTTGTCGCTGTATAACATACCCTGCATTCTCATAATCATTCATATCCATGCTTCTGTCTAAGGTCACCTTTCGTGACCGTTTTCTCTTATGGTTCTCTCTATAAAATTTTTCCTACCTCATATAACTTCTCCTTCCAGCCACGTCTTTCAATATAATAAAAAAGCAATGACGTCTCTCTATTGCACCTGATAGTTAAGGTGTTTCCTTTTAACTACTAAACTCCTACTGTATTCTACTCTGCTCAATCTATTTGTTTTCTTTTATCCTTTTGTTTATTTTCCACTGAATATATCGGTGTAAAGATGTAATTAGCACTGCCTGAAAAATTGGCGGTTCAGGAGCTGCGAGACAGTTAAGGGCCTCACCAAGAGCGGTTCGAGAGCGAACAGAGTTCGGTCTCTTACTGATCACGGCATCTAAGCAGTCTATATATACGAATCTCCGGCGTGCCAAAGGGATACCATACTGTGCCGTTTGAATTAGAGTAGTCAGTAGAGAGCATTGGAGGCTGGGAAGCGATTACAGACCAAGTCCAGACTCCGTCTTGGCGTCCCATATCGAGATATTCTTCCCATGTGGCCAGCGTAGAGTCATTTCTGACTGTTGCAGCAATGTAAGCTGCATCTGTTAGAACGGACCCTTGAGTATTCTGAGTCATTGACTCGTTGATGACATGAGCAACATCGGGAATTATGCTAGCATCGTATGTGACATCTGCAGCGACAATAGTGTTGATACACGGATCCGGAAGATCGTCACTGCCCCACCAGAGACGACAAACCTTCATATTATCCGAATCGGTTGACACGTTATTCAGATTCAAGTTGAAGTTCACATTCTCCAGGAGGTGGGAGTCGCCGTCGGTGAGGATAATCTTCTTGAGCGGCCGGTAGTACTTGTATAACGACATTCCAACCAGGCCTGTTCCACAGCCAAGCTCAAGAACAGTTTTATTGTTGAAATCCCCTCTGAGGCCGGAGATGTCGTCTTTGGGATGTAGTAGATTCTCGAGTAGAAACTGAGACATGAAAAGAGATGCTTCCCAGGTTTTGAAGCCGGTAGTTCCCAGGCCCGCTATCAGACTGGGTGATTCTCGTGTTAAAATTACATTGTCTGTATCGCCGTCTGTCCTGAGTGAGTACGAAATGATGTCGTAGTCTGTTGGTTGAGGTGGCCGGGACAGCAAGTGTTCAGTCAGGCACTCGTAGATCTCGTCGGTGATATTTACATCTGCACTCTCTAGTAGTGCTATAAGTTTCTGCAATACTGACTTAGCATAATAAGGGTTCGTCTTTGCTATTTCGTTCAGAATGTTGGTCAACTGGAACTGAAGTTCAATATTACTGGTTTCATTCTGGAAGTTTATTAGAGGTTGAAGATCAAGCTTTGGAACAGGTACGCGCTGTCTTAGTCTGCGAGTAACCGTCTCCATCAAACAAAGGGCCAACCAGAAAGTGTCTGGCTGCTAAAGCGTGCAAGATTTTCACTCAAACCCTAGTCAGGTCTTTTAACTAGGTCGATTTAAATAAAGCTGTGAAATTTTTCATTACCATACTTAAGTATAAATCTAGCTCGTCAAGAACCATCAAATGATGCAAAAACACATATATAATCCTGGTTCAGCACACTCAAACAACGAGAGTACCAAACACTCTGATTCTTTTGACACCACCGTCAGGGATCATAGTAAGCTTGACATGAGTGAAAGGCTTCTGTGAGGTCATTTTATAGACGTGTTCAGCGTCAGGACCCGTCTTGGATTTCGCCACAATAGTCTCCCATTGGGCTTTGTCAAGATCGGAAGAATCCTTGTCAAGGTATGCGCCTTCAACGAGAATATACTGAGGGAAGTTGCCTCTGAAGTGGGCTGTATCCACAATCACCTCGGTCACCTTGGTCTGGAATCCCAACTTGATGACTGCCCAATCTACATGACCTGGTGTTCTGGATCTTTTGGTCTCCCAACCGTCAGACATATCATGGCCCCTACCTGGGAGCAGCAGGTTGTCAGCAGAACCAAAGTGCTGATCAGAAAACGCAACACACACACCGCCGTTAATGGCACTTGCAGTATCGATCGAGGTGGATATATCCTGTGGTACAATCGGATAAACTGTTCCATAGAGTCTGAATCTGGCAATACCACCGTCAGGGTACATTCTCAATCTCACATGTGTGTACTTTTTGGCTGTGATTTGATCTCTCATAAAGAAGTGCCTTTGAGAGGGTCCGCATTCGGTTTTCGGAATAATTGGTTCCCAGTCTGCTTCACCATATAGCGCGTCGTCAGAAAGCACCGAAGCTTCCACAGAGATGAAAGGAGCATGGTTACCATTGAAGAACGCAGTGTCGATCTCGCAGCCAATCAACGAGGCCGACGCAACACCCATCCGGAACACCACCCAGTCAGCCTCCTCCGTGTTGTGTCTTCTTGTTTCCCAACCATCGTACCATGCCCCAGCGTATGTGAATCTTGTAGCGTCTCTGATCGGAGCCTTTGGCTTGATCAAGTTGTCCGCTGCAGCAAACCACTCATCCGAAAAAGCTAGTACTTTTCCGCCTAGCTTCTCTCCAATCACGTCTGTTTCGTTATACATTCATGTCAGTAACCCTGCCACAGTTTCTTTCAGAAAGACTTCCCACTTACCTGTATATCTCTGCACCACACGTTCTTGGAAGTCCGCTTCCTCTAGAATCGAAATTTCGTTGCTCATTTTTCACTGTTACAGTTTTTCACCTTTATCAATTTCCACTCTGTATGACACTCACGTTCCTTTCAGTCTTGCTTGGTTGCACTCTTACCACAATATACTAGTTTAACCCAATATGCTTTATGTTTGCTTCCGTTCTCCTCCTCCCAACGCTCCTTTCTCCTCTTTTCAGGCCTGACGAAGATGCTACAATCGATGTTCAACACTCTCGGACTTTCCCGAAGCCAAAATTATGGGCAGCACACGAACCTTCCTGATACGGGAAGTGCGTCGATAGCACACCGGATGCTTGATTGATGACCAGGCTCATAGCAAAGAAGACAGAGGTCAAAGCTGAGTAAGAGGCTGATGGTCGTTGTGCCAACCTTCAACCTTGAATTCGTAGGTGGTGACTTGCGGCGGTTCCGAAAGATCGTCGCTAGAATGCAGATTTTTCTCAACATACTTGAGATTGCCAGACCTGTCAAGCAGGATCACGGTCTGGGTGCGGGTTCCATAGTAGTCGCCCTTCAGAGCAGAGGTGCCATCTTTGTATGTAGTCTGTACAGGAGGAACAAAAATGGTGTTCTGAAACTTGTCGAAGGCATCCTCAAAAGTAAGATCCTTCCACTGCTGCACAGGGGGGTTGCTGGTCGACAGGATCCCAAACAGCCCGTCGATCAAAGAATCCTCGTCCCACCCTTCCTTCACACTCTTTGAAATCAGACGGTCCAGATAACGGGTCCCATCTGTTACTTTAGGCCATGAGTTCTCGAATGTCGAGTTCGACAGCCCTATTGTTTTCTCCTTCGACACTTTCCCAAGCACATCCATCACACCCTCCGTCCTGTTGGACATCACATGCAGTGGATATATAGAGTCCTGCTCCGAGTCGTACCTCAGCTCGCCGTAAAACAACGAAAAACCCCCAACATACTCAAAGTTGTTCGTGTCGCGACGTACCTGCTGTCCCCACAGCTCTGACGGAAGATCAGACTGCAAAAACATTGACGGTATGGCACCTCTGGATACAGCACTGGTGGCATCCGTATGCAATGGCTCACGATAATTGACCAAAACAGCGAGTCTGCCCTGCTTGTTGACCCCAATCCATGTTCCATGTTCCTCTCTAGCCAGGTCTAGCGGAGACAAACGCGTTCTTCGATCATTGGTGAATGATGCCAGCCTCGTGAGTCGGTTGAAGTATTCATCACGATTTGAAAGCAGTATCAACGGATAATTCGGGTGGGCTGTCGACGCCAATAAGATACACATCCCGAAACAGTTACAATATAGACTCTCTAGATCGCCTTTTTCCCTAACGAACAGCCCTGACTCAGTTCTTTTGGTGAGTCATCTATCTGAATGCAATCGGTTATCTTCTGTGCTCAATATGCACACTCTGATTATGTATTACACCCTTCTATTGTATTGAAGGCCAGTGAGTCATCCCATAGGTGAGTCTTGTATAATAAATCACTTTTTGAATACCCCAAATTTATTATATAAGCTCTTTCCTTTACTGATTCTCGCCTTCATGATTCATAGTGCTCTTCTCATTTGTTAGTGAAGAATTCACCACGATAGCAACAAGCACTATCAATGACGAACGCTGGGACAGTATTTGGGAAGGAGTTCAAGAAGAAGCACTTCTTGCTTGATGAAAATAACACAAACGTGAACCATGGATCATATGGTGCAGTGCCAAAGACAGTGTTTGATTCCTTTGAGCAATCCATGCTAAAGGATCTACGATGTCCCGACAAGTTTATGACACTCTATCAGAAGCCTATGATGGAAAACTCCCTTAAAAAGACCGCCGAGCTACTCAAAACTGATTATAAGTCTCTCGCTTTTGTGCCAAATGCTACGTCTGGGGTAAACGTGATTCTCAGATCAATGCCTTTCAAAACTGGCGACTCAATTCTAATAACTTCCAACATTTATGGCGCGTGTGGAAATACAGTTGACTATGTATCGAAAGTATTTGACTTGAATGTGGTGGTGGTGGACCTGAATTATCCTTTGGAGGATCGTGAAGTGGTAGAGCTGTTTGAAAACAAGTTGAAGAGTACAAAATTCAGGGTTTGTTTCTTCGATACTGTAACCTCCATGCCCGGTGTCAGACTTCCGTTTGAGCAAATACTGGCTTTGTGCAAAAGATACGACACACTGAGCTTTATAGATGGTGCGCATTCTGTTGGTCTGCTTCCTATTAATCTAGCCGAATGGGATCCTGACTTCTACGTTTCAAACCTCCACAAGTGGCTATTCCTGCCACGTGGCTGCGCAGTACTGTATGTGAAGCCGCAGAATCAACAGTGGGTCCAGCCGTTTCCTATAAGCCACGTCTATGAAGAAGGCAGCAGTAAGTTTTACGATAAGTTTCTGTTCACTGGCAGCAACAATTACTCTTCTTTCTATTGTGTGGAAGCTGCAATCAAATTCAGAAACGAGGTATGTGGAGGTGAGGAAGCTATCAAAGATTATTGCTACACTCTTGCTCGAGAGGTAGCCAGTTTGTTCAGACCTGACCAAATATTGGAAAACTCCACAAACACTTTGTCTACCGCCATGGTGAATATCAAAATTGATTTAGAGCAAAATAAACTTCAGTATTTCCAAAGTAATTCCAAGAAGCCGGAATTTTGGAGTGATCTAAAATCCTTTATTCAGACATTGCTGCTCGAAAAGTACAATTCGTTTGTTCCATTTGGCTGGACAAACGGCTTCTTATACATTCGGTTCAGTTGTCAGGTTTACAACGAACTAGATGATTTTAAGATTGCGTATCGTCTGTTTCTGAAGAGTCTTGATCAATTCTACGAAAGTGAACTATATTTAAAGTATGTATGAAGTCACCAAATAATTCTTTGGGGTTCTTCCAAGCTTTCCCACTTAAAGGTGAAGCTCAGAAAAATCAAATATAATGCTTGTGTCCAAAACCAAAGCCAGAGAGCCTCTGCAGCAAGTCTCAAATTGTGGTTGTATTTTCTGAAAATATCAAGAGGTATTAGTGGGTCAGCATTCGGAGCTATCAGTAATCTCCAGAAAATGAACGGCAGTATGTAATATCTCGGTTCAAAAAGTGGTGACGGTACTACGGTGAGCACCACACATACAAAGTAGGACAGTGAGATCATTAGAGACGAAGGAAATAATTTCTGTGATCGAACGGTGCTGGTAATCGTCTTGTAGATGGTGTAACATGAGAAGTGGTACACAGGTATTAGATAGTATTTGGAATGCGGCGTTCTGATGATAAATCTGCGAACAATGTAGAAGGTATAATGTCTGTTGTCTGACAGCACAAAAGGATGAATGTAGGTGAAACGTTGTATTATTTGGGCCATGATAAAAAACCAAGAAAGATTCAGTATTATGGCCCGTAGATTCGAAAAGTTGGACTTGAGGTAGTCTCGTACGAACCTAAAAGAAAACCAGACCGGAATTGTCATAAGGGTTAAAAACGTGAAACAGTAAAACACTTGAGTGAAATGTAGCGCTATCATGTGGTTTTCCTTGTCTCCAAGAGCGATCCCTTTATTAAAAAACACAAAGGCGCCGAACAAAACCAAATTCGCCGCAAAGGGGATAGCCAAAGAGTAGTTTTTTGCTATCTGCTTCAAAGTAATAGTGAAGTCGTTGGCAAACGAATTGTTATAGTTGGCTGACGTTTCAGAATTGGAGAGAATCAGAACAGACAGTACAAAGCCGCTCCAGATAATATTGGTTTGTCGAAACAAAACACTCAAAAGTCCCAGAAGTGATGCAACAATGGAAACAGCATGTTTCGATCTGAAGGGTTGAACAACGACCACAGCATAGCTGCTCAGCACAAGCACCGTGGACCAAACGTCCGTGTAAAACAAAGAGTAGTATATACTCAAAAGCGGGCAAAAGTAAATGGATAGCACTGTGAAATTACTTTTCTGTTTTTGCTTGATTGCAATCGTGATTGCCATCAGCGCCAGTCCGCCAACAAAGTTTAGCTGTCTCATGTTGTGCAAAGTGCAACTGAGACCCGTTAGCTTGAGATAGGCATATCCCAGATAGTACAGGCCAGGGGGTGTTGTAATTTTTGGATCCCAGTCTTTGAAGTTTCCTGCCCAGTACTTTTCAAACTGCTTGTAATGGAACGCTTCGTCAATGAACAAGTAGTTGACATTGCTATTTGTGTCCTCGAAAAACGACTTTAAAGGGATGTAACCGATCGCATACAGCACAATATCGCAAAACACAGAGAGATCCATAGCTTCATCAATTCAGCAGCTTTCTGCTATATTCAATCAACAATAAGCCCTATCTCAACTGTTTTCTCAGTCCAAATACCATCAATAGTGGTGTTGTTATACACCATCAGTAGACATCAGGAGGAGATAGCGTTATGATTTTTTCATGATTATATAATATTTGTCATGTATTATATAATCTATTTATTTTCTGTATGATGCTTTGAAGTTTCAATACATCTATGAGGGTTGTCAACTGTGAGAGGATAAGAGGCTTCATGATAGCCTTATCTTAGCCAATTTCACGTTAAAGTCCACAAACCAGTACGAATCAGAACACATCGTGGCTTGAACACTTTATGCTGTGGTGTGGACTATTCCGGTATGCTGTTTGCTTGCTATGGATGGGCTGGTGTTGTGCAGAAGAGAGAGACTGGTCGGTGCTGTCGCAGAGCCGAGCAATTGCTATGAGAACGCAAAGAGATGTGTCCAAAAACCAGACAATCACAAGAACAACGGTCTTTGGAGTAGATCTTTCAAAGGTATTGTTTGACCTAAATGGCTATAATTCAAGTTCGTTGAATGATATTAGATCGCTTCTGAACATTGGGGTGCAGGCTTTGGTTTTAGATCTCCAGTACAACGAGTACTTTGGAGACTGGGGACTTTGTCCTGCTTCACATATTAGCCATGATAATAGCACGCGCGTGCCCAAGTGCGGCAGTCCCTCTGACTTCAATGTTACCTCCGTCCTGAACTCTGTGAACGGATTTCTTCAGGCCACAAACACCAACCTCAATTCGAACATCATGTATATACTCTTGAATCTCCACTCGATATACACCCGGGACTCGCGCCTTAGAACCGGTATCGACCAGCTTGGACCGCTTTTTGCCACCCTGCAAGGTGTTGCTAACAGTGTTACCCCGTATGGAGGTACAACGCTTAATGAGTTCCTGTTTGGACGACGTCTCCGATTGATCCCTCTCTTAATCAACAACGGTCTTGCTAAAAATACCTCTTACAATCTGGATGAGGATATTGGATGGATGATTCCAGACAATTCCACTCTACCTGTGCTATTCCAGAGTCCCAACCAGCTATCCAATGACTTCAATGGAAATGATAACGGTTCCGCTTTCCGCTTCTCACATGATTCAAACTCTTCACCCTTTAGCATATCACAGATGAGAGATGTCGTTCTTTCAGGTTTTTCTCCTGTTCTATCTCATAAATTGCATAAGATGTCTGATGTTTCGCCTTACCTAGAAACTTCCCTGTGGTCCTGGTCTCCAAATCAACCAAATACGACAGTAACTGGCTCTAATGATACTACTACCACAAGGGGTAATATGAAAAATGGCACAAGCTCCTTTCTCAATAGATGTGCAATCGCTACTAGAATCGGCTGGGAAGCGAGGTCCTGTGAGCTCGAATTCCAGGTTGCTTGCATAGATAGGAGTAATGCATCCGATATAAGAATTTCAAAAGATGCAGATACCTATTTTCGCGCTTCCAGGGTCTGTTCAGACATTGATGGAGGTGACTTTGGACTGTACATTCCAACAGATCCATATCTACAGAAACAGCTACTGCAGATGATACCGAAGGAGGAAATTGGTGTTTGGATAGATTTGAATTCTCTCAGCAGCTCTAATTGTTGGATAAATGGTGGACCCAATGCCATTTGCCCTTATCAGCATATTGTCTCAAAGAAAATATTCAAGCAGATGATTTCTCCTGCTTCTGTGATCGCCGCTCTACTGCTGTTTCTTATCATAGCAGTCCAATTTGATAGAGTACCGATTCAAAAAAGCCGAAAACATTGGAAGAAGTTACTGAATGAAAAACTAAAGGATGAATTTGAGGGCATTCCTTCTTAGAAGAACTCATCCATATATTACACTGTATTATACTTTCTGTACAATAGGCCTTTGATATATTCAAGTTGATATTTTTTTCTCATGTTACCTGATAATCTCAAAGCTGTTATCCACTCCTTCTTCCAACTCAATAAGCTCGCTACCAAACAACCCGCTATCATACTCTCCATTTATAAGATCATACTTTGAGTCCCATATCGAGTATATTCTTACTGATTGGTCACTAATTGCTGTGCAGATAGATCGTGAGTCATTTGACAGTACAGCGCTAAGCACTCTAATATTTGAAGCTGATGCCAGCTTGATTTGAATGTTCATGGACGGATAGGAGTAAACTGTTATTAGCACAGGCTTTTCACAGGTGGTATCACCGAATCCAAAAGTGGCTAGTATTTCTTTGCGTGACTTTGACCAAACCAAAGATGTAATCTGACCTTTTGTTTGCACAGTGTCTACAAGTGTTCCTGTGTTTGTATGCCAAAACCTTATTTTGCGGTCTTTCGAGCCTCCACCGGTAGCTAGCAAATGTGGCATCCACGGACAATATGCAATTGCCTTAACAGCAGCCTGATGGGCCAGACAGAACTTGAGAACGGGATGCTCCAAATCGGTTATATCCCAAATTGTACAACAATTGTCGTTCCCTCCAACTGTTATTTGGCGTTGGTCAGGACTAATGTCGATGCCGCATATTTGCTGCTCGTTGCACTTGATGTTGCACACCATATTAATTTGATACTGAGGAGTGCTTAAATTTTCACCATCTTCTTCAGTCAGCTCATACAGTGTGATATCTCCGAGATCGTCACCTGCGAAAAAAGATTTTTTGTCTTTAATCCAGCATATACAAGAAATGCCAGTGCTTGGTTTCAGTATTGAAGTTGTGTTAATTAATGTTGAGTTCTCAAGATAGATTATAAGCCTTCCTGTTTTTGTTCCGACCGCTAAAATATCATTATGACCAAAGGAAACGCATGATATAGTTTCTCCGTCAATCGACTGCAAGCCGATGGTTCCAGCTGTCTCACACCATGTGTATACAACCCCGCCTAATCCTACAGCGATTTTGTTGCTTTTCTTAGCCCAAGAAACAACATTGGCATAAAAATCATTTCTTAGTCCAGGCGCATCTAAAACCTTGAATTTCACTTCTGTCTTTATCTTCTCATCTCTAGTAGTGTGACTTACAGTAGATGCCTTAGTCCTGACAGAGTGAACCAACTCTTGGCGATTTGTTTCCTCGTCCTGTATTGAGTCTATCATCTTTTTTCGAGTGGAGAATTTGATTGGCTTAAAGTTCAGTATCCTTGACTTTATTTTGAAGCCTAGCGCCCTAGCCACGCTTGCCTTGAGATAGTTTCCATCTTCTCTGGTGCTTGATTGAAACATTCTGTCACTGAGCAGAGAATCTTCAAGACTCACATTAAAATCCTCTTCTAAACTTCTGATATGACCTGAGGGGACCACTAGTTGTTGAGCAGAGCGTAGTAGAAAGTTATCGTTCCGTATGACAAAAGGACTGTTCAAAGATTGTCCAAAGCTTGCATTTGCATTTTCGCTAAAGTCTAGTTGCAGTGAATCACTGTGACTTGAATGATCGTGGCTCGAGGAGCTTGTTAAAAAGCTCCTATAATAGCCTGGATTTCCGTTATCGTGTAATGTTGATATGAACCGATCAGTGATGCTGTTGTAGTTATAATCATTTTTTGAGGTATAGCTACGTGGCAAGGACTTTATTGTTCTTCCTCTTTGTTTATTTGGCATTCTCTGTGAAGCTTGGAGATAGTACTTCGCCGATTTGTCCAATTAAAGGCTCGTTTAGTCTTTGTATCCCTTTTCTTTTCCCACTTTTTTCTCTTCAAAACCCTAGCAAATGATTTAGCATGCAAAACGATCCACTTAAACAAGAAAACTTGATCATTACCCTCAATAAGCAAAATATCTGTTGACTAATTTGACTACAGTCATGAATAGCAACAAGTTCAATAACACATCCTAAAGGGCGCTAACTCAATATGTGTTTCAATGCTCTTTTTAGAAGTGTGGTAGCACAGCCAAGATCTGACGAGATCAAGATCTATCATCATTATTTCATTAATTCATTAAACGGTACGGCTATATAAGATGCGAAGCGAACGAGGTAATTAAATCAAAAGCCAACTGTTGGCAAAACAAGACAAACACAAAAGGACTATTAGACACTAAAACTCTCAGCATGGAAATGGAAACCACAATCACTGGCCCATAACCGGACTTTGTTGACCAGGCCTATAGGTCCCGCGCCAACAACCCATATATTGTCATCGGGTGGCCCTGCCATACCAGCCAGGCTGTCTCTGTTGATCAGGCGATTATTGAGAAATATTCCATCTCCTGTCTCAGTACGATTTGTAATTCTGGGTGAATTTCGGTCTTTTGGACGGAAAAAGGTTGTCTTAGTGGAGCTTTGGTTCCAACTCTGAGGAAGTTCGTTGAAACATACCGACTTTCCAGCCTCCATATCTACCAAAGGGCCTATGCAGGAAGATCCAGTACACCAGTTATAATACTGAAGGCCCAGCTTCGGACGGCCGAACTCGATGCGACAAGAAAGACCTTTCAAAACCCAATAATCTGCCAAATCATCGTACAATCCTGAGGATGAGCAATCAATCCTTGATGACGACTTTGAATAAATTGAACTTTCATATCCTACCCCGGAATATCCAGCACCCGCTCCAGAGTTTGAGGGCGACAAAGCTGAATTATTTTTAGCGCTTGCAGATCGATAAAATGATCCAGGATAAGCATTCGACACTTTCCCTGTGAATTGGCGATTATCAAGTTCAAGGTCAAGATCAATATTCTCGAACTTGTTCTCGTCTGCAAATGAATATCCCGATGATTTATTCTCATAATGATTCCGTAAGGATACATAGCTGTTGCGATGCAGATCGGTCAGTACTGTAAGGTTCGACTGGGGAAAAACGGAAGCGGTCGCTGGCTCAGAAACAGACCCGTAACTTGTCACATATTCGAAAAGCGGCGCGCTTTCTACTTGCGGTGAATGTTGCAGATCTTCAATTTTCTCGTTTCTGTCAGGATTCCTACTGCCAAGAACTTGTTCCTGCTGTGAAAGCTCTACCTCCTTCCGCCTTCTATGTAGCTCATCTACTGCATCCTTGAAGTTCATCATTTCACCTGCAGAGTACTTTCCTGTGATATAAATATCAATGCAGTCATCGTGTACCAAAGAGTTCTTGAAAAAATCTAAAACTTTCAAGTCTTCGTGATCTCGTATCACCCAGATGATCTTCACCATGGCGCCATTATAACTCAGCGTTCTTAGTATTGGCAAAGCAAAGCTAATGGCAGAACCCCCCACAACTATCAGGCACTTGCTCACTTTAACATGAAAGAGTAAAGACTTTGGGTTGGAATTCTTCATAGGCTTGAGGAAATTCAAAAAGGGAAGGTAAGAGCCCGTGACAAGATATTGTTTGTTGGAGTCGAGCTCAAACTTTCCTTTCCGTACGACCAGCATTTGCCTGTCATCCACTGGAAGAGTCGCTAGAGTAAACGGGTGTTGATAAGGAGCGAAAACGGTTCTTAAAGATCGTTTGAAACGATTGCTATCAAAGCCAATGATTCTGATATGGCATCCAGGTAAACAAGATTTTCTTCCTATGGAGTCGTTTGGCAGGGAAACAAGTAAAATACTGGACGAAATTTGTGTGACAGCAATGCTGGTTCGCTTTGTGATTCCCAATTTATAATAGACTTGGTAAATAAGTATTAGTGCATTCAAAGTTGTCAGATATGGTATTGAAGGTCTCACATGGAAATATAATGTTATAACAACGACCCAGGTTGAGATGTAATGGCAAATGTAAAATACTTTATAAACCAAACGCCTGAATATTGGTAATGACGTTATGAGTATTATTAAAAAGCCTGTCATTGCAACCATACCAAAAAGATTATCTTTTTTCCATATTTTGAAAACAGTGTCTCTTTTAACAAACAATATGATATACAAGACAGTGTGAAGTAAGCTCTGTAATATCAATATGCGAGACAGCCATTTATGTAAAGGAAGCAAAGACAAATATAAGGTATTTGGCAAAGGAGACGGTCTCAATGTTAAGAATAACACCGATGGAATGCAATAAGTGGCGACCCGACCTAATCTTGCGGCTAGAAATTGAAGATCGGAATACAGTTGAACACAAGATAGAATGCCTAGCACCAAGGACCAAAACAAGATGATTTTAAAAGTTGCGAGGTGTAAAGTGAAAAAGTTATTTCTGAATTTTGGAAACCTTATTCCCTGGACCAGTTTGCTGTAGACACCAAAGAAGAGTTTGTCCGATATTTTGTTCCAGAAAGGCAAAATTATTAGAAAGACAACAGTGATTGTAAATGTTAAATAGCCATATCTGAGAGTAAGAGCCTTTCTGAGAGCCTTTCGTTCGTCCGATGTGGCCTTTGATGGGAATTGGGGTATCCAATCGCCCACGAAATCAGCCAAAAAGTCCTCGAAGCTGTTCATGGAAGGAATGGGCATCTTTATAAGGCTTAAGTAGTATCATGAAACAAGAGGCCAAAATGCAAGACGTTTTGGAGTTAATCAATCCCCGCCTATTGTAAAAAACAAACAGTGTCTAAAAGATTGTGATGTTAAAATCTGTATCGAAGGGTATGTCCATAAAAGACAAGAGCAAACATGTATGTTCTGATCGGAGAGTTAGGTCCGATATATGCGCTGGTGATTGCAGGCCGTTTGTACTTCCAACAACAAGTTCCTGACATGTACTGATTCCCTGAAACTTACACCACTGGGACAATTGATGGAAGAAGAAAGTTAACATTCTAATAAAGGGCAAAACAATCAGTTACAACTCTAACACAGATGGCACAATCATGATGCGCTAGCAGCTGTGCCACGGTATGTGGCTGAAGACTCGCTTAGTTTGTTTTGTGGCCAGGATCGAACCTTACCCGGTGGAAAAGAATTGTAAGTGGCATGAGTGCTGTGCAAATAGATCGTATATATTGCAGTTACATTAGAGCCTTCGAAATTCAGTGATCAGTGTTGGACAGCTCTTGTACGTAGCACGGTTTTGCCCGTAAGTTGTTTCACCAGCCACACATGTTACTGAGGCTCACACTACTGATCAAATAGATAAAAAGATCACAAACACATCTTTACACGGTTAACAAATATTTATATCACGTGATTATTATGAGGGTTTCGTTAAACCCTTAATGAACATTATTTTCAAATGACAGCTCAACCCTCACACCACATTTTTTTCAGTTCAGAGAAAATTGGAGGGTGCTAACAGAGGAAAATTTTTAAATAGTGAAGAGATTGAAGGTTTAGTTAGAGGTTGGAGATCGTAGCTGGAAAGAGATTGGAACAGAAGAGTCTATAGAGCTGAAAATCTGACTACAACATGGCTGACTTTTCGTTGACTCAAGAGGATCTGCAGCTGCTGATCGCTGCTAACGCCCATCTCGGGTCGAAGAACACTAACGTAAGTGATACTGAAATATTGATTGAGGGCTGGCAAAAAAGGTGGTGAGAGAGGTCTGTAGAGCAGGATGAAATGTTGAACAGTGGTTCAGATACAATGATATTTTGAACCGGTTGTCGGTGAATTTTGCATACACAAGGAAAGGCACCAAGACACCCAGAACAGCGAAGCAAACACAAGTGACCTCGTTGGAGCATGGCTTCATGAGCGGATTCCTTGTTCAACACGAGGTCGGGACATTGTTTTTCTCGATAAAGTGTGTTCTGTGGTGTCCCTTGGACCTGTCTTCAATCTCACGTGCCCTGTTAACTGTAATATCGTTACTAACTTTCTCCTAGGTCCACAACACCCCATACATCTACAAGACCAGACAGGACGGTGTTAACATTATCAATGTTAACAAGACGTGGGAGAAGATTGTCTTGGCTGCCAAGATTATTGCTGCCATTCCAAACTCAGCTGATGTTGTTGCTGTCTCGTCGAGAACCTTTGGCCAGAGAGCTGTTTTGAAATTTGCTTCCCACACCAGCTCCACCGCCATCGCCGGTAGATTCACTCCTGGTTCCTTTACCAACTACATCACTAGATCCTTCAAAGAGCCAAGACTCATTATTGTCACTGACCCAAGAACCGACGCACAAGCTATCAAAGAATCCTCATATGTCAACATCCCTGTCATTGCCTTGGTTGACTGCGACTCTCCAGTCGAGTATGTGGATGTTGCTATTCCATGTAACAACAAGGGTAAGCACTCCATTGGCTTGATTTGGTGGTTGCTAGCAAGAGAGGTTTTGAGACTCAGAGGTACCCTACTCAACAGATCCGAGCCATGGGCTGTTATGCCAGATCTTTACTTCTACAGAGATCCTGAAGAACCAACTGCTGAGACTGCTGCTGCTGAGGACAATGCCGACTTGGAAGAAGTCGATGCTACTGAGACCGGCGAGGCTGAGTGGACCGCTGAACCAACTAACGCCGACTGGGCCCAATCTTCCTCCGCTGCTGACTGGGCTGCGGAAGCCACTGAGCCAACTGAAAACACTGAATCATGGTAATCGCTGGTTTCTTTTGAAAAAGTATCTATTGATTATACATAAAGTACTTTTTTACTAATGTTGTGTCAAGCTGCTCCAGATCCAGTTTTAGAATTAACAGCAGTACATAAGTAATTGACTATTCTGAACACAACTGTTTTCTTGTAACAATGTGCTGGTGAGTCATCAGCCAGATGTAATGTACTTGAACATTCGTATTGATTGCCAGCAGTGCACGATACGATTGCTTTGTGATAAGGGGTTTTCTACATAAGTAGAAACTGTCGCCAACTTTTTATTTGCTACTTGAAGACCGTACAATAATTTTATGTAAAGTTAATGCTTCACCCAACAAAACTCTCATACTAGAAAACGGAACCGCTGTCAAGGGGTTCCTTTACCAGCAATATGGTCGCTGGTCAGGAGATAATGTCTGTCTTTTGGCCGGACGATCTTATTGTTCCTTCACATACAAAAGATCTTTTAGCAATTGGATACAAATTTCAATGCAAAACAGTGGTGATTGACTTTGTTAAAACATCAGATCTGGATAGCTTGAGCTTCGAAATCACAAAGAATGATCATAAGTTGGTCATCATTGGAACCTTTGATTCCCAACATAAGAATTACAGATTGTTACAATACAGCTCTACTTCGGGACTGCCTATTTTGAGTCAGAACGAAAACTTGATCCTGTTCAAGCCCCCTCAATCGAAAAAGCTCGAATTCTATTCCACAGAGCCTATTATTGTTGACATATTCTGGAATACTAGTCTCAATGACTCTGTTCAAAATGATAATGCGCTGTCTAGTCGACTGACACTTCACTTTCCGGAACGCCCTAAAGTGAACGATATGAAGGACGTTCTTAGGTTCATCAACTTAACGAATTACACTAGATTACAACTTCTAAAGCACAATCGCACCAACATTATGCCCGACTATATCGGAAAAGCCGGTGATATTATTTCAGTTGCAACATCTCTATTGTATTCTATGACGATACGGAAGTTTTGCATCATGATGAATAACATACTTACCTATCCTGTACATATTAGTCCATCTTCAGGTAAGGCATTGACTCTGTGTACCTTGAGCTGTACGCTACACCAACTCAACTTTAGATTCAAGCAATTTTCAGAACTTCCAAACCAGTTTCAGAAGCTTCGAATCTCCACTATAGAAACGGAGACGTTAATAATACAAGGCACAAAGTTTTCTCCTAGCGAATACATAAGATTCTACAATACAGTCTGGCTAATCATGAATGATCTGCTTTTGGGTATAATCGCTTCGAATCTCATGGTATCGCATCATGAGCGATTAGTAAAGATTATCAATTTGGGTATCCTAAGGTTCGAAGCGTTTTTGACAGACATGATAAAATGGCTCATGAACTCTCCTGCTGGATTCAAACTAAACAACGAGCTGTCAGGTTTCTTTGGTGATCTTTTCATGTGGGTTCTTGAATTTTGGGACCATTTCATTTTGAAAAGGCTCGCCAATAATACTTCTGGTATCTTGACACTCGTTTCTGTGCTTGTACGCTATGGCGGTCTCAACATCTTGATTGCTGTGCTAATAGATGCCACTCACTTAATGACATTTCATCTTCGATGTTTTTACTTCGCCTGCACCAGACTTTTCAATTGGCAGTCCGATGTTTTGAAGTCGCTCTTCAGGCTCTTTTATGGGAAAAAGTACAACGTTTTAAGAAAGAGAATTGACTCGAATAATTACGAATTTGATCAACTTCTTTTTGGTATTATTATTTTCACACTGTTGGTTTATCTTCTACCAACAGTCGTCGCCTTCTATTTGCATTTTGTTGTCGGCCGACTTGTCGGTTTATTTTTGAGCGTTTCGTTGGAGTTTTTGCTAATCGTATTGAACCATTCCCCTATCGTGGTTCTGCTATTGAAAGCTAAGAATAGAGAAAGACTGCCTGCAGGAATCATTTTTGCTTGCAAGAGAGATGACAGAGGTAACGGTTACCTGGTACTGCAAACACGCTCTCTAAGTATGGGTGAGATCCTGCGAAGCCACACTAAGTCGCTACTGACGTTCAATTTAATTAATCTACGGCAATTCTATGAAGTTGCAGGCACTAAAAGCATCACTTTAGCTGAAATTCAGGATAATTGGAGGCAGATATCAATTTTAAGCATTTCTAAGAAAATCTTGAAGGGTGAAGTGATCGATGGTTTCGACTACAGAAAGATGTTCTGATATAGATTAAAGATATGTACAGAATATAACTGTCGGATATGTAAAACGAGACAACTATCATTTTTTCTTTCCCTTTCCGGTTTTCGAAGGAGCTTCTCTCTTCTTCTTAGGGGCTCCCTTTCCTCTTCTTTTGAGATCTTCCACTCTTTCCAGTCTGTACTCCTCATCTTCGTTTATGATATCAAATTCGTCATTTCTCCATAACTTTATGAGTCGGCTCACAGTAGGAAAGTCAGACGGTCCATAGTAATTCGCCAACGTTTGGCCCTTTAGAGGCTGGCGCAAAATCTTAGCCCCTGTTCTTTCATTTGCTGGGTTGTATGTTGTTCTGAATATCTGGCATTGAAGTTGCCTTAGCTTTTGTAGTTTTGAAAGCTGTGGAGCTCGGAATTTAGCCAACTGGCTTGCCGACATGATGTTTTGCTCTGTAACCTTTCAAGACACGTTGCTAATCACTTTTTTGGAGCTGTCACTATTACTATCAATCTGCGTCATGTTACTGATGGTTCTTCATTCGCTAAAGTGATGGAATAATTTTTCAGGCTCCCCTCAGCCACATACGTCAGCCACATTAATTAGCCACTCATTTACCGTCATGAAACTCTCAGACAGCTTTATCATGGCTTTATAAGTACGGAATTGAGTGTACTCAAGCGGAACCTGAAGGTTGATAGTGGCTTGAAAGTCGGTTCTAAAGCTACTTCACTTTAGAGAAGTATAATGCCAATTCTCTAAGACAATTATGGTCTAGATGTCCTCTTTCGTGACGGACATACAGAGAGTCACGGAGGTGACCAATGATCTCAACAACTACGAGGCTGTTGGGGTGTTTTTTGTTTTCCACCGTCCACCCTTGCTTGCTAGAGGTATCAAAGCGCCAGATGGTTGGAATTGGTTTGAGCCTTGTTTGAGCTTTGAATACCAATGGAATGGGAACAGTCTAAGTCCTTTGATGCTAGACCTATGCTATCTTGTTATCAGATGTCATGCTAGAATCACATACAAAATATTCGCTTCGGATCTTGCCGTCCTGAGGATTTATCTACTAGCTGAAGACTGTTCCAATATTGAACTAGTTGAAAATTACAGGAATAATTATCATAGATGGGCCAAGTCGCCTCAGTGGCATGCAAAGTTGTTCAAATCAATTGTTCGGAACTTGCTAGCTGTCATGGATTATAGTCCACAAGCATGGATAATAAGCAGCAAGTCCCAATTTCTGAAGTACATTGCAGAGCATCAGGTCGTACTTTTTTCATTGATGATCCCTTATCAAATATTCAGTATGACTATCCTTGGGCAACCCTATGGTAAAGAGGTTTGCCAAGAACGTGAACAATTCAACTTCCATCTTTCAAGGCTGATTCATCGAAAATCGTATAGTATCTGCAAGCCTGCTTTTGTGAGAGGAGGTGACGTTAATATTACTGACTATCAAAAGCGACTTATCAATGTTTACAGTCAAGTAGGTTCTCCCGTGCTCAATTTTGAAGTCATGGATGGTGCCGAACGAGACATCATAAATAACTTATTGAACGATGAGATACCAGGATTCAAAAGTAGCCTTTACAATTATCAGCGGAGGTCTGTCGCAAAGATGTATGACAAAGAAGTTAGAGTATCTCCCGTTCTAATGCCCAATCTTGTTTTCATTGAAAGTATAGGCTCTCAAAAAGGATTTTATTTTGATACAAGATCCTTGAAAGTTCTATCTAAACCTTCATACTATATGACACCAAGGGGCGGTATTTTGGCGGAAAATATGGGTCTAGGTAAGACTTGCATTTGTCTCGCTCTCATTTGTCTGTCAAAATACCAGATCGCGGAAATCCCACCAAGTTTTAAAACTCCAACATGTGATGAAAGGCCTCTGACTCTGTTGGACAGCTGTGCAAGATTCATAAATAGGAACGCAATACAGTGGAAGCAATTTTATAATGAGTTCCCTGTTTCTTGTACAAAAAGACTCGAAACCAGTCTGGGCTACTTTGAGACTCTTGAACAACGTCCAAGGAATTTAAAAACAAGGTCATCCAAACAGTTAGGGTTATCCATCAAAACCAAAAAGAAGATTTACATATCCTCTACAACTCTAGTAGTCATACCGGATAATTTGTTTCACCAATGGAAGCTGGAATTGAAGAAACATGTTCAAGAGAACTTTTTGAGCGTTTTGGAAGTTTACGATAAGATATCACTCCCTTCCACTATTCGGGAGATAATAAGTAATGACCTTATTCTAATGTCGCTGAACTCATTTGCTAAACAGTCGGAAGACCCTGGATCTGTTCTTCGATCAATTTACTGGAAACGACTGATAATTGATGAAGGTCATTCTATGAACTCAAAGTCAACGAGAGCTGTAATATTAGCGAGGCAGCTGTTAGTTGAACGGAAATGGGCGATTACAGGTACTCCCACTTCTGGTTTGACTAACTTGCATGTTGAGCAAGAAGATGCAGAGTATATTGTAAAGAAAAAATTCAATACGCGAGATGATCTTGTTAGGTTAGGAACAATAATATCAAGTTTCCTACAACTTGAGCCTTGGTCTCGTGATTCAAAACTTTGGTTTGCATCGGTCATAAAGCCTTTTGAAAATGAGGAACTCAATAGTGAGTACCAGATCACCCAAATACTCAAAACGTTGCTCGTGAGACATTCAGTGCAAGACGTTGAAGCAGATATTCGGTTACCGAAGCTTCACCATCGACCTGTTTTTCTCAAGCCGTCATTTTTTGATAAGTTGTCAATTAATTTGTTTATTGCAGTTCTCGCCACAAACGCTGTAACATCTGAAAGAACAGACAAGGATTACATGTTCCACCCATCCAATAAAAGTGAGCTTCGACGACTCATCAACAACTTACAGAAGGCCACGTTTTATTGGACTGGATTCTCTATTCGAGACATTGAGAATATGCTGAGTATTTGCAGCTACGCTCTTAAGAAAAATAGGAACCGCTACTCATCCGAGGATATATCACTTTTGGAGAACTCAATATATACTTCGAAAGTTGCTTTGAGTAATGCAAGATGGAGAACTGCGTGTACTGTTCATGAGATGAGCTACTTTGTTTCTAACTTGCCCCAAATATTTCATCGAAGCATGTCGATCGCAAATTATGAGCTTCAGATTGACGACTATAGCAATCCAATTGGTGTTTATGGCTACGCGCAGCTATTAGCAATTCAAAAGTTCTATTACAAGCGGCGATTAATTGATTCACTCGATAAGTTGAGGGAAGAACTTGACCATCATTCTCGAAAGTTTTGGACCAATTATTGGGCATCAAACAGTACAAGCAACGGAATAACGAACAAATCATCTCATAATAATAGAAGGAGCATTCATGGCAGAGGTCAATCCAGAAAAGAAAGAGAGGTGGATGTAGATGATCTCAAATTTATAAACAAGAGCCCCATGTGGAGCAAATCTTTCAATGCGAAGGAGGAAGAGACGCGACTTCTCCCTGCCCCGACATTAGTAACCACCACAAAAGGAAAAAAGAGGCATGAAAGTGTATTAGCTAGTCTTAGTATTAAGAGTGATCAACCTCCAAACAAGAAAATAAAGTATATTCCACATGGCAGATCAACCCCCGTCACACCTGATCCTGTTCTACCTCAAGGGTTGGTGAGCTCTCATTTGCGAGAGGCATTAATATTAGGAACTGCATCTGCAAAGCTTTCATATCTTACTTCGAGATTACTTGAAAACCAAGTTTTGGGAATCAAATCATTAGTATTCTACGAATTCGAGAATTCAGCTTATTATTTGACTGAAGCTTTGGATTTATTAGGTATGAATTACTTGATGTATTCGACATACATCAAAGTATCCGAGCGCTCCAAGAACCTCTCTCGGTTCCATGAATGGAACACTTCAATCAGTGGTGGTATCGTTCTTGTCATGGACTTGAAACTAGCTGCACATGGACTGACAATAATTTCTGCCACATATGTATTTTTCATCAATCCTATCTGGAACAAAACAACCGAAGCCCAAGCTATTAAACGATCTCATCGAATTGGTCAAACCGAAGAAGTTCATGTGGAAACGTTAATTCTGGAAGATACTATTGAAGAAGAAATGTACAAAAAAAGATTAGGAACGTCTTCTGAGTCTCATGACGATTCGAAAAATGACAGAAGCTCAGATAACACGGAAGAAGGAACTGAGATGATTGATAACACTGGTATGCAAGAATACATCATGCGCTTTAACTTTCTCAAAATGTTCGACAACTTCGAGAATGAATATGAGCCGGTCAATTCATCCTCTGACAATAGTGGTCCTCTTCGATTAGGCGATCAGCAAGATGTCGAGGATGTTTACGATGATGGAATTGGCTTATTTTCCGCCTCGAGTTATGTGTACCACTCCTCTAGAATTTGGAAGTTACCGCTCTTCACTCAGGAGAACCTAGCGAAGATAAATGAGAATGAATCAAAAGTGAAAGGTGACAAGAAGCAAAGCATCCAACATAGAATGCATGATACTGACTCATTTGAGGAGCTCGACTCTGCAAGTTCTGAGGTTTCCAAGTTGATGAAGCAATTGAAGCAAAGGCGACAGGTTAGGTTTACCTAAGTTTCTTCTCCAATAAATATAGATAATTAAAATTTTCGAATAATAACCGATCCGTCAATTGAACAGCTGGCTAACAAGTTCTCCCTTAGAGTGTAGTCCACATTAAGTACAGGCCCTAAATGCCCATCAAGTCTGTTTACTAATTTTCGAGTCATGAAATTCCATACGTAGATATAGCCATCGTTAGAGCCACTAACAACGTACTCTTCTGAGGGGCCAAGAGCAACAAAGATGCATTTGATTGGGAGATCTTCTATGGATGATTTGGAGCCATCGAATATATATGGCTTTGCTCTTATTCCTTTGCTATAAAGCCGGGAGTCATAGTACTTTATTGATCCATCAAGAGATTTTGATAAAAGGTATGATTCGTCAGTTGATAACGCAAGAGAGGTCACCGTATTTGACTGGTTAACCTCCGACCAATAGGGTTTGTCCATGTTTCTAAGATCGTAGCAAGAAACGGTGGGATCAATGCCAGAAAAATATAGTCTGCTGCCGTTATTATCAATGGCGCAAGAAAGAATGGGATAACTTGTGCTTATTTCGCTAGTGGCAAACTTGGACCTGGTATCCCAAACTCGTACAGAGCCATCATCTGAGCAAGTGAGTATCACGTCATGCTTTGAGTTGCTTATCTCGTTCACACAGCTTTTGTGTCGAAAGGTCTTTACTTTTCTATTCCTTTCAATATCAAAAATGCAGGCTGTAGTATCTGCTGAGCACGATAGCAAGTGGCTGTTGTCTAGATTTGACCACTTCAAGGAAGTTATCCCAGAATGGTGCAGTGTTTGAAAATCGTAATGGTAGGCCTGCTCCTCGGAAATCGCATCTTCAGGCAACTTCCAAATAATTACGTTTTTGTCATGTCCTGCCGAAGCCAGTAAATCTCCAGTCTGATTGAAAGCGCAGGACAGAACAGGTCCTTTATGGCCCTTTAGTTGTATGGGTGGTTTGTCCTCTGTTGGTTTCGGTCGGCCGTTCTCAGCCCCTTGCGCGCTGGATCGCACTAGAGACATCATAAACTATTGTATTCTACCTTTGGTAGTGTTTTAATGTCAACCTTAAGCTGTTTCTGTGCCCTTTCCGTGCTCTTTCTACTCCTCTTCCAACTCCACTTACACTAACTCATCTGTCAAAGCTATTGAAAGTGAACTTTTTATCTTCGGTGTCGATGAACCATCCGTTTGTCGACGTGTATTGCTTCATGGCTGTGCTGCTCGTCGACAGTTTCACTTTTGATCGACAGTGGTTATGAAGCACTGTTATCATGGTTGTCACGGGCGAATTTTATTGGTGCTGTTATAAAAAGGCAGCGAATCTATAAAGGAAATCATGTGGTGGTTGGCTATATCGCAAGAGAGTTTACGAGTGGTAGGACAGATAAATAACATACATATATACACAATGCTATCAAGAAGAGCCATTTCCATTGTTGCGAGATCGAACAGACTTTGTGGTTTGAGATTCTATTCGGAGGGGTCAACAGGGGCTCCAAGATCGGATGGGTCATCAGATGCCTTCACTGTAAGTTGAGTTGTAAGCTGCGACGCTGAGCAGCATTACTTAGCAGTTTGGCGTGCAATGCCTGTTGCTTTTGTTTGCACGATATATGGATTGTTTACTAACGGACGTTTTGTCACCAATTTATAGAAACGTGAAAAGGCTCAAGAAGACTGGTATGTGAAGAAACATCAGGAAGAGCAAATTGCCCATCTTAAAGAGCAACTTGCCAAGCAAAAGGCTCAGTTGGACGAGTTAGAGTCGAAGGTCAACAAATAAGTAGCGTGCTGTCGCTGTTCAGCCATCAAAAGCTATCAACGACGCAAGTTGCCACGAAGTGATACGCCTGTGCTTGCACACATTATCTTAGTTCATTATATACCTTTTTCCAGGTTTTACGTTTGATGTAACCCGTGTGTACGATGGAATTCAATTACTTCAACTACTATAAATTAACAAGCAAAACACCTAATTGAGTCTTGGTCGTTTGACACTGTCCAACATTGCAGTCTCCTCGTCTACGACAGGCTCAGGACCCTCGTTAGGGCCGAGTTTTGGGGTAGCGATATCTGCGTGGAAGTCCTTGATGATTGAGTCAACGTCATCGATGTTGAGTGGTCTCACATCACCCAGTTTCTTGATCTTGCCAGTAACCTCCTTGATCTGATCGTCAGACAAATTGAGATTCAACTGCTCAACTCTGGACTTGATAGCGTTCCAACCAGTAAGTCTGTTGGCAAAATGAATATATCTAGTTAAACCAAAGTCCGAAGGGTTCAAGATCTCGTAAGTAGAAGGGTTTGCCAAGATAGCCTTCGCATGGATACCTGCCTTATGGGTGAAGGCACAGAACCCAGTGATCGGATTGTTGAAAGGAATGTTCACTTGAACAGAGTCTGCAACAAGGTTTTCCAAATCTCTCAACTTGTGTAGCTTATACTTGGACATCACATACTCCCTGTCGGCAGCAATCATTCTTGCCATTAGTCCTCCAAGAGGTGTGATACCATTTCTTTCACCAATACCCAAGACTGAGACGTCAATCAACTTCGCACCAGCTTCAAGTGCAGTGTACGCATTTGCAATGGCACATCCAGTGTCATTGTGGAAATGGCACTCGATATCGCAAGATACTACAGACTTTAACGTCTTGACAAGCTCAAACACTTGTCTTGGGTTTGCACAGCCCACAGTATCGGCAATTCCCACTCTGTTGACACCTATCTTGTCTACCGTCTTGTATATGTTGAGCAAATCAACAATATCGGATCTGAATGAGTCCTCAGACGAAAAACGGATCTCAATCCCTTTGGACTTGACAAACTCTATAACCTCGATAGCTGACTTGGTAATGTACGACATGTCTTTACCATGTGAATATTGTCTCAAAAATTGAGATGTCCCGATAACAACATCAACACCATCTACTCCCGTCTCAACTGCAACTTTGGCGTCGTCCATGTGGCACCTTATGTGGGTGAGGATCTTCGCCCTCAGTCCCAGCTTGCATATAGCCTCACAGTCTCTTCTTGACTGTTCAGATGCCACAGGTGATGTTAGTTCGATGTAATCAACACCAAAATCATCCAAAGCCTTGGCTATCTCGATCTTCTTCTCGGTACTGAAGAAAGCATTGGCAAATTGCTCACCTTCTCTTAATGTCGACTCAATAAGCTGGAACGATCTCACATTCGACAAGTAGTCTCCCGGATGCGGTCCATATGGATTCACCTTAACGGTTTTATGTGTTTCTTCCGAAACTTTATGATACTCCTCTAGAGGCAGCACTTTTGTGTTAGTTCCCCACTTCTTAGCCATAATATCTTTTGAGATTACCTCCTTAGAGCGTTCGACCTACCTGAAACTGACATTATTTCAACACAACTGTGTTTCTTTCCAACCGTACGCACGTCCTTACAACGCCTTCCTCTCTCAAAGCTTCTCTATCTACTCTTCTTCTCCGTCATAGAGTATGACTTATTCCTTTACGAATTAAATTTTTCAAATTCGTCATTAGGCGCAGTTGTAATCTTGTGATAGGGATCACGTGCTTTGAAACATGATAACCTTTTTCAACTACAAAGCTTTTTAACTATCAGGAATAAGGACTTTAATAGATGCAAAAACTTGATTCGTAAATGTGAAACTGCTCTCTATGATAAGTATTCGTATCCGTTTCCCTCACTATCTCTAGCCAAATATTGCTCATCGATCAAAACCTCAATGGCCTTTTTGATATCAGCTACGGTGGGTTTGAAACGATCAACAATTTTGTACACCTCACTTGTGAGTTGCTCATGCTTGTAATGCTTTCTGGCCTTCATCACACGAACAATACATGCTTTCAAAATACCGTGATGTCTTGTCTCGATTTCATCGCTGGTGTCCTTATCCTCGTTTCTAGAATCAAGAGTTTTCACTCCCAGTGCAAAGTTCACCTTGATCCGCTTTGAGGTATACTCCTTCACAATGCTGAACGTGGTGTGCGGCTTTGTGATCGCCTCTTCTCCTTGAGGCGCTTGAATTAGAAGCTTGTTCTTCACCAACGGTATAACGTTGGCCTTGAATACCTCCGCAGGAAGAGCGGTCGCCTCGAGAATCTCAGATACACTCAGTGAGTCCGCATCATTAAAAGGAAACAAAATAGCTAGTTGAAAGAGTGTCACCGTGAAAGAAAAAGGTGGCTTCCCCTGTTTTGAAAGGTTCGCTTTGAGCTCAACTTTCGACCGGTTCCATATCCAGCTCAGTTGTCGCCCTGGGAACTTTTCCTGGTAGATCGAAGCGAATTTTTCTTGAGTGTTGATTAAATTCTTGGGTAAGATTATGGACTCGTTTGATTTATTGAATATGGATGACCACGAAGATGAGTCCAGGATCCGTGGCTCTAGATCAGAAATAAAATCTTTAGCATTGGGTTCGCGCAACAACGCATCTTTATAAAGAACACCAAGATCTCTTGATGATCGAATATCATTGAACATATTGGTAATCTTGTTTGTATACTCTAGCGTGTTTGCGGTTTTCAGCTTTTGTATAATAAACTCTTCTCTCTCCTCATCTTCAGGTGTCATGTTTGAGCTCATCAATCTCTTAGACAAGAACCGTCTATACCAAATTTCAAAGCTCTCTTTATCGTAAATGAATTTGAATATGGCCATTAGCTCGTCTACAGACATATCTTCCGGCTCTTTCTTTCTTAACATCTCGTCAGCATACTTGGCCAGAAAGTCTGGAGTCTTAGATTTGGATCTTGCAGTAGGGGTGGATATAGGATTGTTGTTGATAAATGATTGACAGGCACTATCCAAAGCCTTCACGAAAGCTTCGTTGTTGTCAAATGACTCTTTCACCACCTCTCTGTATTGCTTGTATATCTGTAAAAGAGTTTTTATGAAAACCTTGGCATCAACTTCCGACATTGCAGACTTTCTAGTTTTGGCCCGAGCTTCGTCGCCCGCGATTGCCTGTTCTTTTTGTTGTGCTTCAAACTGTTCCTTCAGCTCTTCGACAGCTTTCAAACCCTGGTTTTTAACATAGGATTGGAAATGTTGCAATAAAGGATCGATAGTCATCGGTACTCTTCTTAGTAAACGATGCATTCTCTTTATGTCTGAGTATCGACCCTGATCTAAGAGAGGTGTGAGTTCAGATTGAATAGACTCAGCATGATTTGTAATTAGCACCTCATTGAGGCAGTCGTTCAGTGGCCGTCTTGTATGGTCGTTCAACTCTTCAAGCCGTTTGAGCTCCTCTTCTATTCTCTGCTCTGCCTTTATCAGGTAATTCACCACACCATGCTCCATGATAAACTTATCCGACTCTTCAGTATAAAAGTTGTATGTTTCCGTTAAGAATACTTTCTCAAAATCGTTGATGTAGACAGAGAGATTCTGTTTCTTCAGATCATTCACATCGAAACCTAGTAGCACAAACGACTTGATAGCTACACTGAGGTTGCCTATTGTTTCGATTTTGTTCAACCGCTGATCCTTGATCTGCTCCATTATCTCACTCATTAGGGTCTGGAGATTTGTGTGAAACTTGTAGTCTCTCCATGATAGCAAGCATAAACTTAAAATGTCGTAAATCTCTCTATGGCCATCACCACGTTCCTTCGTCACCCAGTACCTATTGATGTAATCGAGCACATCATTGAGCCTTGTCGAGCCAATCAGATACCTTTCCCATGTTCGAATGTAGAATTGCAAAAATGACTCACCTTCTCGTTGTTTCAAGTTCTCTAAATAGAACTTGAGATAACTCTGCAGCTTGGCGTACAACTCCCCTCCTACCAATCTGACAGATCCTCCATCTTCCTGATCATTACTGGCCAAAGGTGGACCTCTGGAAGATGCAGCGGTACAATAGTCATACACCTTTGTGTATGTTTGCGTGTACATCATTGAATCCAGCGATGAATTCTTATCATCTCCAAGAATGATATGTATAGCTGGTTCAATCTCCTCCCATGTGCGGTCCAGAAACGCGTTCGGCATCCTTTGGGTATCTTTTGAAGCGAGAAACGAAACAGCTACCTTCTACACACCGTATCGAACACGGTTTACCTGCCACCTTGTCACTTTTCCTGTTATTTAAAGAGTACGGTTGCCTATTTGTTTGTTGTTCGTTTGCCACAACCAGTTTTTTTATTTTTTTCAGCCCGAGTACAAATCAGGTTTATTCAACTTTAGTTTTGGGTTGAAGGAAGAACAACCATTGAGGAGCGATTAGCTAGCTACAAAACGATAAAATGAGCTACATTTTACTGGTGTCGTCTGGTAAAAGATGGTACTTGTTCATAACAGTAAATCGTAAACTTTTGAGGTAAGGGTGAGGAAAAAAAGGTCATTTCTTGCGATGGTCGTCTCTGCTGCTCACCATCTGGACAACCCTAATGATACTGATGGTGAATGTGATACACCAGACAACGAGAATGATAAACAAAAATGCAGCAAGAGTGCGTTGGAAGTGGCACATTGAGCCCAAAAGATGCGGGTTGTTCGAAACATCACGTCTGGCGCTAGAACATACCCATCTTGAATCGTAAAGCGAGTTGAAACTCAGAGCCAAATTGGCTGATGAAAATATGACAAAGAGCAGTTCACATAATATCAGACGGATTTTGGCCTGCGGATCACGAAGACCTAATGGCTGAGATGTGAACTCGTCGTAACTGATGTAGAAAAGATATACAATGGCCACAGATTGCACCACAATCGCCATTAGCGAGCTTGGCTGCTGCGATACATGGTCATTGCTATCAAGATAATTGCTCTGGACGACGATTCTGCAGGCGATTGCCAGCGCAATGCACGAGAGTACTAGAGTAAACATGCGGAAAAATAGCGGTACGTATGAATTGGTTATCAGGAGCTCACGTATGCGAGGTTTCCACTCTGTTTTATTCTCAGAAATCCAGTACACGGCTCTAGAACGATATTTGGCGTTGACATTGTCGAACGGACCTGGTGTACTATCTTTGCCGCTGTCGTCGGGGTCGTAGCCAGACGGAGGAGAAGTCTGGAATATCTTACTTAAGAATTTCTCCCCTTTCCATGCCTCATCGAGATTATATTCTCTGAATACTGACCCATCATTATCTGTGAGAGCGCTCTGGTCAGGATAAGCTGTCTTTCCATGAATTGTTTCAAGAAAGTTGTGCCAATTAACTCGTCCATTTTCGAGACGAAACGACCCAACAAAAGGGTCTTCAAGAGAATCTCTTTTGCCGTTTGAATTTTGCTTATTTGTGTCCTTACTTTGGGCCAGTCGATCCAACACGTATGCGGGAATCGGCTGTATATGGTGTCTGTAATAGCTTTCCTTGTCGCCCGCCTGAAAAACATTCAAACTATTTCCCGAACTGCCAGTCATTCCTCGTCTGGTATCTGCCGACCCACTTGGATGTTCATCTGTATGTAAGCTTTGGGGCAGTAACGTAGTGTACGATGGTTTTCGGTCCTTAATCTCATGGCTCATGGCGCTCTATTGGCACTTCTATTGTTTCATACACTCCGTGCCGCCTATTTGGAGCACTCTCTCGTCCCTATCCTAATTTTCTGAAAATGATCAAACGTCACAGTAGTCCTTTGTTTATTATAGCTCCCTATATGCGCTTCAAGTCACTTCCATATCCATCAGGACCGCATCAACCGGCTTGTGATTGATTTGTCGTATCTAAATCAATCCAAATGGGACTTTTAGATACGACAAAGCTCATTACACCTCTGCACCACTACAAACAATATGTTGTGAAGGCAGAAGTATGTCAGCGTCTGATGAAATGAGCGAGATAATCGGATCAAATGGATCACTGTAATCACTATAACTAATCAGGAACTGAGAAGTGTAAAAGCTGTTGATGAGGGGAATTATCAGGAGAGATTTCTAGCGTTCAAAGAAACTTGGTATCTTCAATATCAAGGTTTTATATATGATTTAATTTACTTTTGATTGTTGATTGCAAAACCACCAGTTGAAACTCTTATAGGAGTAGAAGGCATACCCCAATTGAGATAAAGTACTGCTACCACCACATACTACCTGCCATTTCGAGTACCTCCATCCCTATTCATACACTTTCTTGTCGTTTATGTTGCTTACGGAATTCAATGTCGTCAGTCTGGTGGCGGCGGTACAAAATTACGTAACCAGAAATACTAGCAATCAAGTTTATATATGATGACTTAATAGGGGTAATAATGGATACATTTGGACAGCAGAGCACTTTGACACCCTCTAACTTACCAGATAGAATAAGTCAAGATACCGAGAATACTAATAGAGATTTTTTTGGCGTTTGTAAAGATTGAACCTCTGAATTTAGCGAGATATTGGTTCAGAGGCAATGCAGCGCACATTTAGAAGCTATGTGGTGCAGCGGAGGGTGATGTTTAGAATGGGGGTGGGGATGACAGGGTCGCAACAACTACGTTTACAAAGTAACTTGGCAGCTCAATTGCGCGAGACAGTGAGAACGCAGCCCATGTATCTTGTGACGTTGCCCATCACTACCAAGAAATCGTTTTTCTACTGTAAATATACGAGCCAGATGTTGCCCGATGGGAACGAATCTTGGGACAGTCGAGTAGTTGGATGGGCATCCAAATCATGGACAAAGTTGGAGAACTCGAATAATCGTATGAATGTTGCCATTGTGCGGTTTGTGGAGAACCTTTTGAACCAGATTCCATGGACAGAGACCTGTCTGAGATCTATTCCGTCGCAGAACAAGATTGCTCGGTTTTTGAAGCAGACATCGCTCACAGACGAGCTGCGTCGCCGACTGGGATTTTCAGCCGACAAAGAAGACAATCTGAAGTTGCATCCCCGGCTGATCAAAGGTTCCAATATCACCTCAGACAGCCTGGAAAAGATCCCCTTGTATTACCCAGCGCCGTTGTCCTCTAGTCACAGAATTACAGAAGATCTGCAGGAGGACATCACAAGGGGTCTTGAGCACCACAAGCGGTCGCTGATCACGACATTGCTGTTGTTGCCATTGACGCTGCCTGTTGTGCTAATACCAATTGTGCCCAATGTTCCTGGATTTTATCTTGCTTACCGTGCTTACTGTCATCTGACTGCACTGAATGGTGCTAAGCATTTGAAGTTTCTGTTATCCCAGAATGAAGCTCAGGAGCATCATCTGGAGATGATTGGCCTTGAAAGTGTTCACGAGTTGTATCTGGATACCGAGAATGCAGAGATCCGCGAAAATATCCAGGAGTATCTGGCAGGTAATTCACAGGAGGAGAAATTACTATTGAGTGCAGATTCAATCAAGAAGCTGTGCTGGGCGTTTGGAATTGAGTCTATGGAGCAGAGTCTCCAGGCTGCAGTTATTCAGGAGCACAAGCGCCATACAAATCCACAGTAATACTGTCGAACAGCTCTCTATTTTTGTCTAGTTCATCACCATGTATATATCTCTGTAGATAGATAACCTAAGAAGAGTGGATCATATATCATACACGTGATACAAGTAACGTGAACAACACGTGACTTATAGCAGGGTTTTATTCACTACAGCCAGGCTTCCAACTTTTTCTCGCCGTCGACATTATATAAAGCAAGCAGAGCTGATTTTTCAGGTTGCTATACGTGCTATGTTCTTTCTGATTGAGGCCTACTAGTAACCATTTTTCATTATGAGAGCTAAGTGGAGAAAGAAGAGAGTTAGAAGACTGAAGAGAAAGAGACGGAAGGTTAGAGCCAGATCCAAATAAGCAGATTGATGGGATGAGCGTGGTTGGAGTTGAAAAATAGAGTAGATAGAAATATTGAAGAGGCTTCAGGGTGGATGGTGGTTATGCGACGGAGAATTGAGACCAAGCGAGATTGAATAGATGAGCAAGATACTTGTGCGTTGATGGATTTGTTTGGAGAAGCATAGCACCCCTGGCTGTTGCCATTGAACGACTATACTACTAGAATGCCCCACGTTTTTGAAGTGGCAGTGGGGGGTCACCCCCAGTGTTACAGCGTTCTCGCTCAAAAGAAATGTTGACTATAGAAATTTATGCAGAATGTACCCGTTAATCTGATTATTACTTTTTCATTGCTAGTAGCACCCAAAGAACCAGGCGCACGCTGATGGCGGCTCGCTTTGGTTTTGGTTGAAGCTGGGTTGTGAGTCCTTGATGAATTGCTGTAGGTCTTTATCTGGGTCGAATGGACTCGCACGCGGTGTCGAGCTGTCTCGTAGAAAACTAAGGTCTCTGAACGAGTCTGAGTACTGGTAGTTTGCCCTGAAGTCGTCCACGCTGAACGACGAGTTCACGTCGTGAATGAGTTTCAGTGTAGAGCTGCCGACCATGAGCCTATTTTGCGGTGACGGCTCTTTAGCTGGCTCCAGCGGCGCTGTCTTGACGTCTTCTGCTGTCTGGTAAGGATGGGTGCCGTCGAGAGCCTGGCAAGCGTTATTCTGACTCTGCACAGGCCTCCAGCGTACCAGCCGGTCCTCCATCATCTCGATCAGCCAGTGGGATGCCGGAAATAATCTTGTGGACTGTCGATGAATCACCTTGGAACGCAACGACGGTATGGCTTCGACCGGGTCCACAATGTACGGCGGCTTGTGTGTGGGTGAGTGTGCTGACGCCGAAGTGTTTGCGGTATCTGAAAAGTTGTTGTGATTGTAGTAACCGGCACAATCTGCAGACATAGGCGAAGCCGAATTGCTCATGACGACACAAAAGGCTGGACGAATTAAATGGCTCGATGCTCTCCAAACGGTTGGATTGTTCCACAGCGTCTATTGATGAACTGCTTGGAATAGCCAAAAAAAAACGCAAGTAATCCGTGCTGGTTTTTAGCACTTACTCAGTATCAAATCTTAGTAGTATTATATTGTAAGCTTTCAACTCTTTGTTCCAGTGTCCACCCGCCTCCGAAACTCTTCTATAACTGCCAATAAACCACCATCCACTTGCAACAACTCTTAAAATGGTTTCACCCCTTTTCAGATCCTTAAAAAAAAGCGTGCACAGAACAAAAGTTTGGTGGCCGAAAATCGCCCAAATCACCAAATGTAAAACAAGACAGCCACTCAAGGGGAGAATAAAAGGTTTTAGAAGAGTTTGTGAGACTACATAGAAGCAATCAAGAGCAATACGGCACAAAAGGGTAAAAGAACAGGTACTTTATTTTGCTGAACGCGGAAGAGGAGCCAGAAAATACCATCTAGGGCGGGATTTAGTTCGTAGAGAGGTTTTGGCAGCAACAAAGAGCTCCATAGGAGGTGAAAGGAAGTAGACGTGGGCGAAACACCACAAAAGGCGGTGAAATAGGATACAGGAAACTGGATAAACTTATATTGTCGAGGTTTGCATAGTGGTATTTGGCAGAATCTCGTATAAGCTAGTGCAAGTTATAAACGGCTTGGCGGAAGAAACAGAAGTGGAAAGCATTATACACAGATAACGGACAGCATGGATCTTGATTCGGACGTCCAGATGGAAGACGTGGTAGAACAGTCGCCACAGGCAGTCTCTTTCGATGCGCAGTCGCCTGGAGCGGTGCCAATGTCGACAGCAGAGCCCCAGACAGAAATAGACACGCTAGACGGGTGGATTGAGCAGCTGAGTCAGTGCAAGCCGCTCAGCGAGGAGTCAGTGAAGCAGCTGTGCTCGATGGCTGTGGAGGTGTTGAAGAACGAGCAGAACGTGCAGCCTGTGCACGTTCCAGTGACCATTTGTGGAGATATCCACGGGCAATTTCACGATTTAATGGAGCTGTTCAAGATAGGAGGTCCTTGTCCAGACACCAACTATCTATTTATGGGAGATTATGTTGACCGGGGATACTATTCGGTGGAGACGGTGAGTTATTTAGTCGCGATGAAGGTAAGATTTCCCAAGAGAATCACTATTCTCAGAGGAAACCACGAGTCGAGACAGATTACACAGGTTTACGGGTTTTATGATGAATGCTTCCGCAAGTATGGATCTGCTAATGTCTGGAAGATTTTCACCGACCTCTTTGATTATTTTCCAATCACTGCATTGGTGGACAACTCTATTTTCTGTTTGCATGGAGGACTTTCGCCTATGATTGAGTCCATTGATCAAGTGAGAGAACTCAATAGAATCCAGGAGGTTCCTCACGAGGGTCCAATGTGTGATTTACTGTGGTCGGATCCCGACGACAGAGGCGGATGGGGGATATCTCCCCGAGGTGCCGGGTTCACATTTGGACAGGATATTTCCGAACAGTTCAACCACACAAACGGACTCTCTCTTATTGCACGCGCGCATCAGCTTGTAATGGAAGGGTACAGTTGGTCACACAAGGATCTCGTAGTTACTATTTTCTCTGCTCCGAACTACTGTTATAGGTGTGGCAATCAGGCCGCCATCATGGAGGTGGACGAGAACCACAACAGAGACTTCTTGCAATACGATCCATCCGTGCGGCCTGGTGAACCTACTGTCACCAGAAAAACCCCTGATTACTTCTTATGAGTTGTGTTTGTTTATTATTCAATTTATGTAAATGGCCCTACTTTGTGATTTGAAACGTCCACGGCACCGTCTGGTGCACAACTTTATCGTCGTCGATAAACTTGGACACTGCGCTGTAGGATCCACGCGCTAGCAGCCCACTGGGTGCTTCTACCTGGTCAAAGACGTGTTCGTAGAACGGTTTGTCTTCTGTACAGGGGGCGAACGAACCCAAAGGCTCATCGAGCCGATCAACGGTGATCCCTGCTTTCTTCACTGCCTGCAGATATCTAAGTCCCGTAATGATGTCACCCTGCACTTTGAATCTGATCACAAGCTGGTACAGCGATTTCTCTTTGATCTTGAATGCGATTTTAGTGTTCTTCACTGAATGTTCATCCTCCAGCTTCACCACTACCGGTTCCTGGCCGCTGATGTGCAATGTCATCGACAAGATCACCACTGTACGCTTATCTCCAGGCTTTACAGGCAACAAAGCTCCTGTGTTGAGTCCCAAAGATTGTTTCCACTTGTTCAGTGATTCATCATTCGCGTCCAGCTCTGAATATTCCGCAAGTGTCTTTTTTTCCGACACTTTGAACCCTGGAACCACTTCTGGAACAAGTTCGTCTCCTGATTCGTGCCCGTTCATCTTCAATGCTTCCTCTAATCCTCCCTTAGCTGCTCTGGTTTCATCATATTCTCTTAAAACAGCCTTAAGACGTGGTAGTTCAACTTCATCGCTATTGACTTCATTTGAAAAATGGCAGACACGTCTCGCGGATCTCCGAGTTTGTCATCTTCAACTGCTTTCCAGTTGCTTTAGTCTGATGAACGATGCTGATGATGGGCGGTATTGATCAGAACTAGGTTAACGGAACCTACTGCATTGAAAGATCTTGTCATGGGACTTGAAACGCTACCTGCAGCGTCTTCGTTGCACCTTTTGGACGCTGAAAGCAAAATAGATGTTCTCAACCAGCTCTTTGAACCCTGCGTGACTCTCACAAATTACCTCGTCCCAAGTCTGTTCTCACATCCTTACAACTCCTACTCAGACCTGATCGGTGAATCACGCTTTCTCCTGCTGCAGCTTTACAACAAATATCTTCAGAATCCTACGGACGACCTCGCTGCAACCATAAACGCTATAGTTGGGGCGCATCCAAGACTAGGCCCACCCAAAAACCCTTCAACCGCAGCCAAATTCTCTGCACATTCATCATCCGAGCAGGCTCAGCTACATGCAGATCCAGAACTTGCCAAACAGCTTATAGCACTCAATGACAAGTATGAACAGACGTTTCCGGGCCTAAGGTTCGTAGTCTTTGTAAACGGCCGTTCTAGAGACGTGATCATGGCCGAAATGACCAAAAGGATAGACAGAAACAACCGCAATGAAGAGATAAGAGAGGCTTTTGAGGCTATGTGTGACATAGCACTTGATAGAGCTTCGAAGCTGGTCGAACAATCCAAATTATAATTTACTAGCCATTATAATGACAACAGCTTTTCTTAATACATAGATGCCCTATTTATCATTGCCCGTATTCACCCCATTACTAGCGCTCCACTTCTTGGAAGTAAGGCCAGTCCCTCCATGATTCGCACCGTTGGTATGCTTCCCTGCTCGTGATGGATACTGTCCCTGACGAGACGAATGGCCATTACTGATGCTGCTACCACTGCTGCTGTTGCTATTGTAGCTACCGCTATGGTTGTATTTACTAGATCTTCCACTACTGAACCTTCTGGGAGCAGAGGAAATTGGACTGCTAGGCTGGTAGTACATTCCTGGATGGAGCGATGCTTGGTTCAAATATGGAGAGTAGTAGTACTGGTATGGTTGCAATATCTGCATTGGAGGTGGTACTGGCGGAGGAGAGGCTTTATCTGCTTGTATCACCGATGATGCAGAACTAGAAGAATGCTGTAACTGTTGTGGTGGCTGCCGAGAGTCTCCAGTCGGGCCCACTGCGTAATAATAGGGATACGAGGGTGGATGGCTTGGAGACTGTGCACGAGGTTGTTGCTGGCTATGAGGATGCGATAGCGCAGGCGGAATTTGTGATTGCGATAATGCAAGAGAAGGTGCCATAGCACTTATTTGTGGCGGCGGATATTGATAGTTCATGGGAATATATGGCTGGAAATAACCATAATCAGGTACACTTGGGGGATAACTCCGGCGGTGAGGTCGCTGACTCGCTACATCAACGTCAGTGAGCTCATAGTATTCGGCGTGGTCGTCGAACTCGTCGTGCTGCTCCTTTTCTATCCTTTCTTTTGTCCTTCTGTACTGCTCTTCTCTACTAGTTTTGTCTTCTTCAAGAGAGGACCCTGAAGTGGTCGACTTGAAGGCGGAACTACCACCATGATTGCGTTCCTGATCATCATCCTTATGTTGGTCCCTTTTCATAATCTTGATGTTCTTATTGACAGTGAGTCTTTCGAAATCTCTCGCCAATTGGTCCTGTTCAACGTCATCAGGGGCCTGGTCTAGGTAGTTCAACTGAGACTTGTAGTTATCGAATAGCTCTGAAAGCCTGATTCGATTCAGCTTTTCGATAGGATCAAACTTCAGATTTCTGAAATCCAGTGGCTTGATGTTCCCTTCATCATCAAATGCTGCCCTCTTTTTGGTTTCGTCATCAGCATTAACAAGCGAGGTATTGATTTTGAAAAGAACCATTGAGTAGCCGTCGTTGGAAAGAATATGCCCCAAGTTGTAGTACTCAGCCAGCTTATGGGTGAGTAAACGATAGTAGGAATTGAGAGGTGTCATTTTCCACGAGTCGACGTTCGGCTTGACAATGAAGTCGATTATCTCTGACTCAAGGTTTACTATAAACTTTTTGTCATTGCAGTTGAGCTGGTTGTTTCTTCCGTTGAGGTTGAAGAGAGACTTGATAAGAATTTCTGGAATGTCATAGTGCTGGGACAATTCCCGCACAATGTCCTGGGGCGCACCTGACTTGAGCTCAAGCGGCACAAACTGCGAGTTTAGCGTCCTTTGCTCTCGTTGAGACACTTCTGCAGAGTCCAAGTCCTCCGAGGTCATTATGAATACTTCTAGGCCAAAGACTCAGCCTGGAAATGAAAAAATAAGATTCCCAATGATAGCCAATCACAACCACTGTTGATGGCTGTCCCTCCAAAATATGTCAGCTTATGTTCGGAAGTGCAAGAGCTGCTACTAGCCAGTCTCACAAAATGTACAGCAATGCTTGCAACACTATAAAGAAGATATCAGCACTTGAACCTTCCTTCACCCAATCTATCCAAACTTCTTCGCACCACTTAATCCCGCTCAACTTCGTCCAACCTTTCTTAGAAACCTCCTTATATCACTCCTACTGAATTCAGAATCCCTCGATTCTATAATCAATGCAAATTAGGTTCTCCCCTTTGACTCCTCCCTCGCCTCCTCCTTGAGCACTATCTCAACTCTATTTTTGACCGATTTGTCCTCTTATTCTTCTCTTCGCTTCCTTCTATAGTCCAATTATTACTCACTTATTAAGGAGACTATCGAAACTGCAGTTTTCCGCACCTGTAGCCTCTATTTATTCTTACGTAAGCGACACAGCCCGTCAACTCCACTTTGAGCAACAGGAGGGGAAGTATGATTGCGGTTATGTGGTGCTACTTGTAGATGGTAGCACAACAGAGTGCTGATGGTACAGAGAAACTTGTGGCAGTTCAACCAGAAGTTCAACTATACTGGAAATCATCAGTCAATATCGTCAAATTATCGCCAAATTTAATATCCAAAATCATATACCTAGGAAATTGTAGCACAGGTAAGAGTTGCAAATTTAATATATACCGTAGCTGACACAAGCTCCATGCTATTGAAATGGTTCTGTAACCACTACTTCTCCATCTATCACAATGCTACACAGTCCGTCTGGATCGTTCAACTGCTGGAAAAAAAAAAAACAAACCACCACTATTTACAGGTTGTCTGTGTACAAACCTATCGTGGGTTGCAACATCGCTGGTCCCGGGTTCATTCCCCCATCACAACATCATTACCCTTGTTCATTTGCTTCCGCTCCTGAATGAACGCACTAATACGCTGCTTCAAATCGGTATCTTCCTCCACATCCTCCAACTTGAGCGGACTTCTGTTGAACGGATCAGTAGGATCGTTCATCAAATGTGCTTTCAGCACAGACCGATCCATCGAGACTTTCGAGTGCGGCAACTTCACCGGGTCCTTCATAATGGTAAACATCAGAGGATCTAAGAACTCGTCTGGTACCTCTCCCAGTTCTAGTTCCTCCTCCTCTTCCTCCTGCTTGATCCTCTCAGCCTTCTCAACAAACGACTGAATTTTAGAGCTGAACTCCTGGTCAATCTTGCCAACTTTCTGTAATATTTGAATTCCCCGTCTGAAGAAGGCAGGATTGAACGATCTTGAATCTTTGGCAACAGCCTCAACAAACTCATCCTCATCAGATAAATTGATGAAGATCGAGCACAGATGATACAAAAGCTCAGACGGATTGAAGTGGTAATTCTCAGGACTGCTTACTCGTAATTCATTGCATTTTGGCCCCACCATTGCAACCAAATTGTAATTCAACATCCCTGCAAGCCGGTCCACAATCTCAACGATGATAAATGAACGAGGAATCTCCTTGGTGAATAAATCAAACAATTCAATTGTCTTATTCGATAGCTGAACAAATGACTTCGCCATTCTCTCACTTTCCTGTAGCTTCTTATTTAGATCCTCATCCGACTCCTCAACGGTAGGTGGATTCCCCTTCTGCCGACTTGTGAGCTCCCTTTGGCATGATCCAATGGTCTGTAAATGATTTAGTGACTCGTCTAACAAATAGGTCGTATCATTCAACATTCTTGCAATAAACCTCACAAAAAATTTAAGGTTTTTTGAGATTCTTTTGAGTTCAGCTTTGAAGTAATCGAATTTCCAAATCTGCTCCAAAATCACAGATATATGACAACGAGTATTGAACTTATCATAGAACTGTGATGACGCGCCGGTCTTTTCAACCATCACATAAAAGTCGAGCAAAGAAATCATTAGGTTCTTCCGAACCAGCTTGTTGTTATTGAAAATATCAATCATATATCCTTCCCTGTTATTCTGCAGAGGCAAAGAACCAAAGAACAGTACCTCCGTGAGACGCGCCTTTAAGTGAGGATTGCTCACTAACTCAGGGCATCTCAAAATTATGATGGCAAACTCCACAAATTGGTTCAGCTTGGCTTCATTTTGGAACATTGGATTGTTGTTGAACTTGGATATATAATGACAATAATTGATAATCCCCTCAATGAAGATTTCAGGATAGTATTTGAAAGGAACAGGCGAGATCTTTCTCAAATACTCAACATCATCTAATCTATCAACATCGTTATCCAGGTTGTGGAATGGAATGCTGATCTCACAATTGGGGTAAGTATGTGTTGGCTCAATCATTCTAATGAAGAACTTTATTGATCCGATTATAGCATCAAAAATTTCTAGCTGTAAATCCCTGTTGTAAGAACACATCTCGATCGACAACTTCATGGATCTGAACCGATGCAAATCTTTCTTCAAAGGAGCAATTCTGGTATCTCTGAGCATTTTGACCAAAGGGTTGGAGTCACTGTTGCCAGTTTTTTGAACCATTTCTTCGAATTTTGCCAGTTCTTGAGTTAGATGTTTGATGTAACTCGTCAATCTATCAGAGCTAATAAACATACCACCCAAACCATAATGTATGTAACTCAGCAAAAGATAAAAGCAATCCGTAATGAAGTTCAAAGGGGCATCTGTTAATTTATCAGCCGAGTAGTAGTCATCGCATTCGTGAATGGTAGAATTGATTTTCGTCTCTTCCTTCAAATCTAATAATTTGTTCGCATGACCAAGGTAGTCCATGGATATTTTATCAATTTTGAATCCATCCACGATAAATGGTTGCGAAAGTTTGACTAGGATCATGGCAAGGTTGAACATTATTGAGTCGGACGCAATTTTTTTTGGGTTTGCGTGCTCTCCTCTTCTTAGATGATTTTTATTAACCAAGTCAGCCAGATACTTGAGAAAAGCAGAACGACAATTCTCACCAGATCTCACTAATCGGTCGCATATGTTGAATAGTCTGTTGATTAACACGGAGTGTTCACTGTGAAGTGATTCATGAATGCTTCTGATGGTCTGTTTACTTACACCTTCTTGATAATTATATGCAGCAACCTCAGGTAATAACGGTGATATCCGAAATAGTGGGCCCAAAACTGTTTTGGTTTCAAATTCATAAGCCTTCAAATCAGAAGGGTGGAAACCATCGATCATGTAAAAACTTGAAGCAACCGCTTTATTTGAAATCAAAATCTGAAAAACTGTCAGGATCTTCGAATAGTCGCTATCTGAAGTGTTATTCAAAGCGAGCAACTGTTGTGATAGTTTGGGGACTATAATATTTAGGAAATCTAGCAAAGAGTCATTCTCGATAGCTCTTGTGGTCATGTCAATCAAAAGGCCATCATATTTGTCATTAAAGCTCCAAATCTGAGTAATAACAGAGTCAAGATCCACCGAATCTTTGTACATATCTGGAACCTGGAATATAATCAAAGAGTAAGACGAACTTAATCTAATAACCTCATCTGTGAGAGCCGTCTTTTGTGTCCGTAGAGGGTCTTCAGTTGCGATTAGACGTTTGACATTTCTTGCTCTATTCCAAACACTGAACAGGTACTCAAATGGACCTTTGTAAGTGTTTGATTTTACCCCATGCTCTGCCAATATCTCTAAAAGTACACTATCAACCAAATCAACCGTCAATTGATTGTGATCTTCACATAATGACTCGAGATAGCTAAATCCTTTGAGTGCAGCTCTCTTCTGGGACAACGATGCCTCCAGTATGAATTCAAGCTGGCTGGCTGACCACTCCTCAATAGTCTCATGTGAGGACACTGTCTGTTGCTTCTTTGAAGGAGAAGGACCAGAAGGACCAGAAGCTAGAGCTATTTTCTGTCGTGGTTCGTCACGGCTAGATAATCGCTGTGCAGGCTTCACAACCTCTGAATTGGGTAAAACTTCATCTTTTTGTTTGGAGATAGAAGTAGGGAGACCCGATGATGATGACGATGCAGATGAGGCAGCAGCAAGTCTGGCTAACCGTTTAGCTCGGATCTGGTAATTGTTCATTGTTAATGATTTGTCCTAAATCAAAGATAATAGCTTTTCAACACTTACGTCTTCAGGGTCGCTCATTGAACTGTACTCTTTTCAAACTTCTCAGTGAAAACAGTACCCCGTAATCCCTTCTGCTCTTAGATCGGCAAAGCTTAACAACAAAGTATGTTCGATTAGGGGCTCTCTCAAGATCTATGCCTTTGTCTACGTAGAGTTCGCCACCTGCTTTTAACACACCAAAACACTGGTGTAAGGATGTTTAAAATTATCATCATCATCTTCTCACCTCCTGTTGGTTACCATACTTGAATACTACTAGACTTCTGAGTTGAATGATAATAATAGGAAATAACAGTGGGACAGTTATGATAGAATGTAATGTTATAATGGAATTATATGCATCCAGTGTCTAAGATTAAATAATTAGTACCAATCATATGTAGAGCGAGAATCAACCAAGCTAGTTGGGACTGGAGAAACTTGTGTTTGGGTAGCGTAGCTTTGCGGGTCCTTTTTCTCCTCTTGGGTCTTATCCGAGGTTTGGGATTCGTACAACAAACCTTCAGAATGATCAATCTTAACTAGCGTGCAGGAGTAGGCAAGTCTGGACTCTTGAAGATGGCGTGTAAGTAGTGGAAGTAACATGATAATTTCCACCTCCAGCTTTTCGGTACTCAATGCATCCGCCTCGGTGTAAAAGATAAAGCTGTTGCCAGTCAAGAACTTAACAACAGGATTTTTGATGTGAGCAAAAGGATGATCCAACAGCAGTTGACGGATAGATAATTCAACATCTTCCGTAGTAACACCAAAAAAGACATCTTCAATAAGAATTGCATTAAAAGGGTGATCTCCTTCACCTTTCTTGTATTCATTGACAAGCTTCCGTTGTTTCTGCTGTAATTTTTGTTTAGATTTAAGTTTTTCTGTAACTAAGAGTGCTTCTTCGAGTCCCAGTTGAGGAATTGTGGTCAAAGAACCAACTTTGACAAAGACTGATCTTTTGGGCTCTGGATCCTGAGACTCGCTTATCATCCCATAACTTGCCGCCAATTCGTGAACGAATTTACGTTGAATCTGCTTCATTGGCTGGAAGTGATACGAGCTGCGACCAAGAGATCCAGTCACAAGACCGCGGAATATTTTTTCGATACTCTTACACCATGTCTTTTGCTGCGAATACAAAGAGATCACAAACGTTGAATAAGTCTTTTCCAGCACAAGGAGCCGAGACACATCATCGTCTGATCCTGGGGCTTCTATATCGCTGGACTGGTCTAATCCAAAGGCCTGGAATAGGCTTTTGTTGCGCTTCAATCGCTCACACTCAGCGTCACATTGCAATGTCATTTCAGGCTTGTAATAAGCACACACGACTGATTTGCTCATTCTCTCACAGTCGCAGTAGATGTTAACTGTCTCTTTACACATAACGGATTCATTGCACTTGAAAGGAGAATGGCAAGTTTGTTGACAAGGATGTCCACAAGATCGCAGCTTTCCACATATCTGGGTGCATTTGGACTGACATTCACCAGCAGGATGGCAGACCTTAATACAGTTGTGTGCTCCACAGGGAAGCAATTTACCGCAAATGGTTCCACAAGATACTGAGGACTGATAGCACATAACGTTTGAAACTTCGATTTGCCTTTCACATCGGCAGAGCTTGGTCACTCTCTCTGTACATCTAGGACATTCCTTATCATCTTCATGACAGAAATGAATTTCCCGTCTGTGTCCACACTTTGTAGGTCTTTGACACTGATTCAGACACGGGGGGAGCTTTGTGCCACATCTTACAGGTGCAGGAACAACTGTCTTCCCACAATTGCAGACCAAATCGTCAGACGAAGACTCCAAACATGGTTTGCAAGGACCTGAGTGACACATCATTTGGCAATGGTGCTTACCACAAGCTAACAATTTATTACATTCCTTTGTGCACAAATGAACTGCCTCGATGACCATCTGGTCTTCAGTAGAGCTGTTAAAATTTATCAGATGTTTGCGAATTCCCTTCTGTCTTTCTCTTTCTCTTATAGCAGCTTCCTGTTCAAACTCACAACACACATTAAGACAACGGTGTCTTCTGCAGCTCATTAAAGCCTGGCACTTATGATTACACTCTGGACGATAACCTTCCTGATTCAAACCACAGGCAATCGTGAATCTCGAATACCCACATCTGCAGGTAACGTCTATTTTCTCAAAACATGGCGCACAATCACCCTCATGACAAGGCCAATAACACTTATGTCCACATGACAGTGGTTTTCCACAAACAGCACTGCAAGTAGGAACAGGGTCCAAACATGATTTGCGGGGCTGCCCGATGATATCTTCAATTTTAGATTTGCCACATGGGCAAGTGTTAAGAACTGCTGGACTGAGAGGACATTGATGCGAAGAGCGGCCTTTGGGATGGCAAAATTCGGAACACTTGTGGTTTCCGCACTGTAAAAAATCTCCACATACCTCATCACATTGAAAAGAACCTATCCAGGCACGGCCTGCGTCATCGATTGACTTTCTAGGCGATCTCTCGCTACAGCTTATAACGGCTGAGTGCTTACCACAGTAGCAAACAACTTTGATCTCCTCATGACACTCTCCACAAAGCTGTGAGTGACACATTCGATTACATCTATGAAGGCCGCATGGCATCATATCATTGCAGACAGTATCACAGGACCATCCTTCCTCATACGGCGTCATAGTGCACGGAAGCTGGCGTTTCTTCTTGCCACAGTGACAACTGAGCACCGGTCCTATAGCTGTACATCGCTTGATATGAGGACCAGGATGGCATTCATAGGAGCAACCATGAACGCAGGATGCTAACTTCGCACTGCATGTCTGGCCGCAAGAATGTGGAACAAATGTATTCACCGAAGGATTGATGACTTTGCCACACCAGCAACTGTACCGCTTGGGGATTTTCTTGTGGATACCATTACATGAAGGACATCTCCAAGACTTATTGTCTATTGTAGAAGAGCCTCGCACGGCCCAATCCCGAATACACTCAAGATCAAACACTCGATAGCAGTAGCTGCATGACCACACTCTTGAGTCGTCTCCTATTTCGCTTGTGCACACCAGACAAGTGTATTCTCTCGCCCTAATGTCGTTCAAAATCCGGCTAGTAAGTAGTCCATCCTCCTGCTCGGTATCCTTGCCTTCTTCTCGCAAGTTCTCCGAGTCATCTGAGTCATCAGTATCGTTATCCTCCTCTAAACCTTGTTCCTGAAATTCGCTTAAATGGCGGTCTGAAGTTACATTTCCACCCGGACTTTCCCACTCGTCCAGTTTCTCTTCTCTATCCATTTGATTTCTCTTCTGATTCTCTATCAAATGCTCGAAACTCTCACTCACTGACTCTCATCTCTACTATTTGTTCTAACTATTACTATTATAACGCTATGTTTAAACAAATATGAAAAATTGAGCCGCCCCGCAAAAATAGGATTTTGTAAAAATCCACGGAAGTTGAAGGATTTTAAAATAAAGTAACCAATAAAGAAGCCTACAAGAAAGAACAGAGGTGGATTTGGAGGATCAAGTCAGACTGTATTGAATAGGTTTGAAGCACGACAATCATTCAATATGGCGCAACTAAATGATCCATGGAAGAAAAGGTGAGTGGTTTTATTGGGAATTTGATGGATGAAAGCAGTACGGCAACGGAAGCGTTGAGGACTAGTACTAACATTGCGACGACCTGAGATAGAGATGCATGGAGATACGAAGGTGTTTTCCACAAATCAAAGAGATTGAGAGGAATGTTCCCAGGAATCGGAATCGGATTTGCTGCGTTCCTAGCCATTAGCGTATACGAGGACTACTTCTTGGCCAAGCCAAGTCATGAAAACCACCATTGATCATTTACTACACTGGTTGTACAATTAAAATAGCTAGCTCCTCTATTTATTTATTCGTTTATTTATTTACTGCCCAGTTTATATTGCAGTGGGGGATGGTAATTACTGCATTACTATAAACCCATAATAAAGTGGCTAGGGTCCCTACGACCGCTCAGGTGACCTGTCTCTGTCTCTTTTCCCCTTGGTCTCGATCCAACAGCTGTAGTGATAAACTCTTCCTTTCGATTTGATGGCGTTCCGCCAAACCCAGTCGCCGGAGTCATCGTCAAACACCCCCACCAGTTTCTCTCTACAGATTCCACACACAATCTCGTTTTCGGAGTCGTCAGGAATCAGCACTATCTTTTTGTTCATGTCTTCTTCTGTCAGCACCACTTCTGTAGTTACCTTACTAATTTGCAGGGTCCCCAGATCGTTCTCAATCGATCCAATAATTTCGTCCTCTTTGAACTGAATCCACTGTGCGTCATTGAGAAACCAAGATCGGTTGTAGATCTGCTTTGTAGTATCCTTTAGTTTCTTGTTTGTTCTAAAATGCCAGTCAAGATGACTTTGTTTCAATTTGGAGCCTTCAGCAGTGTTGGCGAATCTTTTGGGGCAATTAGAACATTGATTAGGTTTGCGCTCGTAGATCATCTCAATTTCCTCCGGCGAGGGTCTGTGATTGTTCAGAAAGGATTGATTTAATTGGAACTTTGAAAGCAATACAGTTTCAGGGGACTCTGCAAACAACAAGTTCTCTTGTGCCGAATCAGTTGGCGCTCCAGGAATCTTGCTATTTGCTTTTGCTAAAATACCCTGTAGGAAGTTAAGATTAGACAGTCCTAAGGGATTAGATTTACTCTCAACAGCATTAACAGCACCTGTCGAATTATTATTTGAAGCATTATTGTTTGGACTTGTAGACACCATTTGCGAGCCTGTTTGGACATTAGATAACAGCTGCTGCAGCTGCTGAGCCTGGTACGGATAGCTGGCTTGCTGATTCACCGGCACTGCCGTAGGTTTCTGCCTCTGTTGCACCATGGAGCTCATCATATTGAATAATGCTGCAGCATTAGCGTTATTTAGGTTCGATTGAGGAGTCTGGGCCAGTGTTGCAGGTCGGCTTGGGGGAGATGCGAGGTCAAGAAGGTTTTTCAGCTGGCCAGTAGTCAAATTTGGCATCTGAGTACTAGGGGGCTGAGATGCTATTTTCTCTTGGGCATGTTGTTTGAAGCTTTTAAGTCTCATCAACTCGTCATCTCGGATACTCAGCAGCTGCTTTTTGCTTTCCTCAAGCAGCTGAACAGGAATAGCGGACGGCTGATTGAGAATAGTTCGTAGTTTCTGCAGCAGTTCAAACCTCTGGATGGCCTTCAGATCGTTGGGTGTTTGCGCAAGTCTAGCATTGACCAAGTTTTTGAGGTCGTCTATTTCACGCACCAGTAGTTCCTTGCTAAGCGGGCTATTAGGAAACAGCTGTCTCTCCTGGGCATGTTTCTGTTCTGGAGGCCTGTTGTTTGCAGTCGCTTTGATCAGAAACTGCTCGATTAGTTGCAACTGATCCTCCTGGAATACCGGTAGGCCCGTTACTGCGTTTGGGGTCTTCCACGTCTGAAACAACTTGATCATTTTCACTCTAGTAGGATCGTCCACTAGCGAATACACCTCAGTAAACGTTTTGTACAGACTGACACTGAACAGCCTGGTGTACGGGGCTCCGACATTTTTACAAATCGAGTCTAGCAGATAGAGCGCAAACAGCTTGTGCGACGGAATCGCCTTTTGGATTCTCTTCTCCACCGCCTGGACAATCTCTGCAGCGTATTCAATGTTTTCCTGGGCCAGCATGGTGTGGCTCTCGATGATGGGCCTAGAATTGAAGGTTAACGTAGTTAGGGAGTTGAAGTAGTCATTTCCGAATTGCTCGGCGCTGTTGGAGGTTTCTAACGACATCATTAGAGCTCACAGAACCAACCAACGCCACTTTTTCGGACTTATCAGAGCACAAAAAGTACTGTATTTAATTGCAACACGAGAAAAAGCAAACTATGCTAGTATATACATCGTCCTATCGAGCTTCAAACTTGACAGGCCTTCTAATCTTCAGATTCCTCACCTTCCCACAACCAAAGAAAAACAGTCTCTTGCCTTTTTTTCGCTGCTACTCCTCGAACACCCAGCAACGTGCCTCTTCTTTGTCCACGTTCAGCCTTCGCTTCGTTTCTTACCGGTCCTTTAACCTCTCTCTTCTATTCAAACACACCTCATCGTACCAGAATCAACTTTCTTATAGTTGTTCTCACCTTTTTTTATTAGAGGCAACTTTTGAGGCCGGGTAATCATTACACCTCGCACCGCTACTTTTAGTGTGCTTCCTAAAATTTTTCAGAACATTCGACGATATTCGGTCTGAATAAGAGCTTGAAAGGCCAAAGGTGAGAGGGTTGGTGATAGAAAGACAGTTGACATCGACTGGAATGAACTTTTGATCAAAAGTATAAGGTTCGGAAGGAAACAGTGATCTTGAAGAATCTTTTGTTACGACCGAAATTGATTGATATCATGCAGAGAACGCTCATAAGACTTTCCAAGTCTGGGATCCAGCAATATAGACAACTTCCGGTTGTGCCACTTTGTAGGCTCAGAACACCGACCGTATGTGCGAGACCTTTTTCGTACAGCGTGAGGGCATTGAATGAGACCAGTAAGGAGACTGAGCAACCTAAGGAGGGCACGGAAACCGCCAAGGAGGCTGCTGCGCCAGCTTCAGAGGCAACCGAGCTCGAGCAGCTGAAAGAAAAACTGGCTGCCAAGGACAAGGAGTACAGGGAACTGAAGGACAGATATCTGAGATCGGTGGCCGACTTCCGGAATCTGCAGGAGACAACGAAGCGGGAGATTCAAAAGGCGAAAGATTTCGCCCTGCAGAAGTTTGCAAAGGACCTAATTGAGTCGATCGACAACTTTGGCCACGCACTGAGCGCCGTTAAGGAGGACACTTTGAAGACGAATGCCGAAGTGTCGCAACTGTATGACGGTGTTAAGCTTACTAGGGACGTGTTTGAAAAGACCTTGAACAGACACGGCCTCACGAAGATCGATCCTGTTGACGAGCAATTTGACCCTAACAAACATGAAGCCACCTTCCAGACCCCAGTTCCAGATAAAGAGCCAGGTACCGTATTTGTTGTGCAGCAGCCGGGCTTTGAGCTGAACGGCCGTGTCCTAAGAGCGGCAAAGGTCGGCGTGGTCAGGGCCAAGGATGAGTGATGGGCAAATCTCGTTTGCTTGTCTTGTAACTTTAACTGAATACTGCTTTGCAATTAATTTTTGGCTCTGACGTCGTTTGACGGACGTTTCAGCATCATTTCTCGGTCAGATTGGTGTACAAGTATATAGGTTATGTTTCGTCAATTATTTCGTCAAATATGTACATAGCTTGCCTTTGCAATTTACGACTCCGATGAACATTTATCACACAATGTAGCTATAATTGTCGGACTTGGGCTGCGCAAATGAGAGCTTGACCTTTCTATTTTCAAACCGCAGGTCTCTTACTCTCTTCAGGGCCTCATGGGCAGCCTCCTTTGAGGGGAATCGAATAAAGCCATATCCAAGCGACAAGTTGGTAATTGGTGCTCGCGCAAGCCCACAACGAATAGCCTGAAGTGGCCCAAACACAGACATGATCTGGTCTTCAGTAGTGTCGTACGGCAAATTCCTTATGTATACTATATCATACTTTCGTGCTTCGATCGCATCTTTCGATGTTACTTCCTTCAACAGTCGAAGCCGTATAGGAAGATTATTCAACACCAATCCCTGCATCTCGGCCTTTGCACGTCTCGCTAGTTCCGCTGTCTCGAACTCTATCCGTCCGTACCCTTTGGACTTCTGTGGCAAATCGCTGTCCCTTTCCACTACAACCGTCTTAACTCCTCCTATAACGGAAAATGCCTTCGCGACATCTTCCTCTGTCAAATCAAAAGCGAGCTTATTCACCAACAAAGTTCTTTGAGCCACATCTAAAGATGGTCCTGAGCTTATCCACCGTTTTGCAACCAAGCCTAAATTTCGCCCATTACTTCCGATCATCCACATTTTTCTCTATTAACCACTCACTAAAGAAACATACATCCAAAGTAAACTATCCTGTCCAACATAGATCTGTTGGTCCAGAATCTACCAACTTCAAACGATGATCCTCATGATCCTCGATACCTTCCATCTCCTAGTTAAAGAAACAACTGGAGAAATCAGACATATTCGACGCGTCGATAGTCCGTTATAATGGTGCAGAGATGTTGAGTGAGATTTCGCAAAGGAGGATTAAAGAGCTTAAAAAAAGGCTACTCAAGTCATAGAGAACAAGTGTATGTATGGTATGAACCACTAAAGAGTACAAGAACGTTCGACTGGGCATTAAGTTGTCACTATTTGAGTTGATTTGCTAATTGACATTCCTAGAAATGGCTGGCCCACCACCGCCTCCGGCTCCACCGCCACCAATGCTGGGTGCTTCTGGAGGCTCTTCTGCTGCACCTTCTCTCCCTCCTGTGTCAACGGATAGAAACGCTCTGCTAGGGCAGATCAGACAAGGGACCCGCTTGAAAAAAGCGGTGACAAACGATCGATCCAAGCCACAAGTATCAGGCACTCCAGTGTCGAACTCGAATCCTCCTTCATCGAGCCTGGCAACTCCCCCATCTATTCCAAGCTCTTCTGCAAGCCCGAGCACACCGATGAGCGCAGCTGTGCCTCAGCTGGGCGACATATTTGCTGCAGGAATGCCCAAGCTCAAGCATGTGGACAGAAGTAATGCTCCCAAAGCTGTACCTCGTGGTGATGGTCCTTCTGTTCCGAATTTACCGTCCTCGAGACCAGCCAGAAAGCAAACGGTCCCCAGTATCAAGTTGCAAGATTCTTCCCCTTTAGCTTCTGCCCCTCCGATCCCAAGAACACCACCGAACGCTCACGGCTCTGGGGGTTCGCTCAAGAAGACATATGGGGACTCATCAATTCCTACACCTCCTCCAGTTCCAGGATTGTCTGCTCCTCCAATACCTGGTTCGTCCGCGCCGCCAGTTCCAGGACCTTTTACTCATTCCCCTTCAGGCTTGAAGCCACCAACTAATAACTCTGGAAATGGCTCAGCAGAATCAATATCCTCAATTCTATCAGGAAAATCAAAGCCTAAAGTCCCAACTAAAAGACCTCAAAAGGAACCATCTGCTTCTTCACTGCATAACTCCAGCATTCCTTCTGCTCCACCGATGCTACCATCTTTGTTGAATGCTTCGGCTCCAGCACCACCCCCTTTGCCAAATATGTCTGCTCCTACACCACCTCCTTTACCACATAGTTCTGCACCAGCACCACCTCCTTTACCAGGTGTCTCCGCAACAGCACCACCTCCCTTACCCAATGCATCTGCACCTACACCACCTTCTTTACCAAACACTTTTGCACCGGCACCACCTCGTTTGCCAAATAGTTCTGCACCGGCACCACCGCCTTTACCAAATGCTTCCGCACCTACACCACCTCCTTTACCAAACGCTTCTGCACCGGCACCACCTCCTTTACCAAACGCTTCTGCACCGGCACCGCCTCCCTTACCAGGTGTCTCTGCACCGGTACCACCTCCCTTGCCAAATTCCTCTGCACCGGCACCACCTCCTCTGCCCACCACTTCTGCACCAACGGGACCAAAGATATCAAGTTACAAGCAAACAGTGAAGCACAATACATCTTCAAAGGCAGCTCCATTGGCGGGAGGCGCGTTGCCTTTTCTTGCTGAAATAAATCAAAGAAGGAACGATTCTTACGTTGTCACAGATGAGCATGTGAAAGCTCAATTTAAGTCCTCGGACATGGCTGAAGCGATCTCAACACCTTCGGCTTCGAGACCACAAACAATGACCACCCCAAAGACAAGTACCCTCTCAGCACCACCTCCTCTCCCAACAATGACAGCTCCTTCTGTTCCAGTACCACCTCCTATGCCGAGCACCTCTATTCCATCCCCTCCAATACCACCCCCTATGCCAAGCACTACTGCTCCTTCTCCTTCGGTTCCAGCACCACCGGCACCAGCACCACCGGCACCAGCTTCGTTAGTACCATCTATACCTTCTAAGACACGTATGGCTGACCCCCATCAGACCAATGGCCCTAGAATACCATCAGCACCACCAATTCCTATAATCACTGCACCTCCTGTTCCGTCGTCTTTAGCTCCTACTACTGCTACTGCTACTACTAGTGCCTTTCCAACTGCTCCAAGTGTACCTCCCGTGCCGGCAAAGTCTGAAGATCCTCCACAACTACCGACTGGCAGTTTGCCATTTTTGCAGGAGATCAATCAACGGAGAAGAAGCCATAATTTCGAAAGGGTTGAGGCTGAAATTGGGACTGCTATATCAAAGGGTAGACCTGAGATTCCTCTGTCTCCAAAATCTACGGCTCCGACCCTACCAGAGTTCACAGCTCCAACCTTACCGGAAATTACAGCTCCGACCTTACCAGTTTCTAGCGCTCCTTCTGCTGGATTTGATAATTCCCCAAAGCTCCCAGAAGTTAGTCCGCCTTCAGTGCCTCCAACTATAGCAAAGAAGGCTCCTCCTCCTCCTCCTCCACCTGCTGCAACTTCATCAAGCGCTGCTCCATCTGCTCCAGAAACTTACGATTCGTTCTATAAAGAAACTCCGACGGAGCGTCTCAATCAACAACCCAAGCATCGTCTATTTGGCCTAGGATTAAATCACACAAAGAAACCAGACGATTTCAGAATAAATACTCAACAACATGTGGGATCAAATTTGAGAAAGATTGACGCTTCTGCTTACACAATCTCAGGATTAGTTGGATCTTCTGCCAATAATGGTTCAGAAACCAAATTGACGATAGATGACTCAAGATACAAATTTATTAATGCTCATGAAATTCCAAAACCACGAAGATTTGAGGGTAAAACAAAGTTGTATCCTAGTGGAAGAGGAAGCTCCGTGCCTCTCAATTTATCTCTTTTAGCTTGATCTAATTACATGATCTACAAACGCAACGCTATATACAATGCCATATCGGAGTGTGGTCAGCTAATCACATCTCCCGTCATCCCAACCATCTTTCCATCTCTGTTTCCATAAATTACAATCAAACTTTGGTTTTCCCAGTTTGACGTTGACCTCATTGTGTGCATCACAAAGCCACCTACCAAACTCCTCTTGGGTAGTAACCTTTGGTTCGTCCTTCTTTATGTATTCCCGGAAATCTTTGGCACAGAACCAGCATGGATAGATCTTAGAAAAAATTGATATGAAGGTTTTGAGTTCGACCTGTTGCGACTCTGTAGGGCGCTCAGGATACGTAGCAGCTACTGAGTGTAGAAATGTCCATGTAGCTTTGCCCAACTCGTTAACATCTGGTGGACAATCTTTAGTCTCTCCAGAAGATGCTGCAGCTGCCGCCCCGATAGACCCCACAGCAGCAGCGGCGCCGAATGTCTTCAAACTCTTGGTTCCCATATTTGCCATCTTGAAGTCTAATAGACTGTTGCAGGAACGACATCTGTTCAACCAAAATAAATAGTCAGTACATTGCTGAATACTCTAAACGTTTTGTTAGGCAGAGTAAACTTACGGTTTACCGTTTTCATCATAAACTATACGTCTTCCGTCAGCACCAAAAGCAGGCTTTCCTGGAGGTACGAATCCCGATTTCTTGTGATCTGGATACGCAGAATTATTTGGTTTCTCGCTATCTTCAGAACTCATCCTGTAATCAAAGCCTTTGTCGACATGCGACTCTGTTAGTCTTCGTATAATAAATATTCGGCTCTCAGTATTACAAATCTTGTTTAACTGACTCCAGAAATTTTTCAGTCCAAAAAGCATATTAAGGCAGTTAATATTAAAGCAGTATGATACAGAAAGTAACTAAATAGTTAAAAGATATAAAACCGTCAAACTAGATCCGCCATATGTGACCATCAGAATTCATGATAATATTCTCTGTCTCCATGTTGGTGAAGGCGAGCATGGCCTCGTCCATGCCAAAGCGGTCTTCCTGAGATAGTTCATCGTTAATAAGGGATAGGAGGACATCAGCTTTGAAATCTGTGGTGCCCTCGTGTCGCATGAAAACCGTAGCCACTGTCTTTTTAAATAGCTCATACCGCCCAGAAACTAATTGGCCGGTCAGGTAATTATCATTTTCTTCAAACGACTGTCGGCTTTGCAAAACTGATGGAGCATTTTCAGTATCCTGATAAGCATCTTCGACAACACCAGAAAGAGTTTGACGCTCAATTCCGGATGCCAGTTCGTTCACAACAGTGTCTTCGTGGATACTTTGCCGAGTATGCATCGCTTTCTGTCGTCTCGTGACGACTCTGTTTCCAACTACCTCGATATCCTCCATCACATCCTCATCAGAGTTTGACTCTATATCGCTAGCATCAGATTCGGATTCTTCCTCCAAATCTTCCTTAACCTTTCTACGCTTCTTTTCAGGTTTGCCCTTTTTCTTGGTAACCTTTTCTTTGAACAATGAGAATCTTAGCAACTGTTCGGCAACCTTTACATCTTTCACCTCAACGGTTTGAGAAAGCCTAACCTTGGCATGCGCTGTGGAGAGACGAATCAAAGTTTCAAGTGTTCTGGCAGTTATAGGTGAGGTTCTTGAGTTTTTGGTATTTTCGTCATTTCGCAACTCAGCATAAAGGTCGACAATCATATTTGTAGCATTTTGTGTCAAAACAGGCTTTACTCTCTGCTTAGCGTACTGTATGTACTTTTTCAAAAATGAGATAGCTATAATTTCAGGCTTTCTTTCTTTTTTCGATGATGATCCTCTATATCCAGCTGACTCTGCCGCTCCCGCATGTAAAAGAGGATTGAACTTTTCGAAAATATCGGTGTTTTCATCTTCTTCGTTGCCATCTACAGGTTGATCCCCCACTGCCCAAGTTATATTTGGCCTTTCCCTTATAGGTTCGCCAACAGCGTATCCGTTGGGAATGAACTTGTGCATTCTTAGCACATGCTCACTTATTTTTCTATCCCTTTCATCAGATATATCGTCTGTTACAACGAAAAGTAAATCAAAACGAGAAAGAAGCGAGTCAGGTAATGCAATATTCTGCTGAGGCGATTTGAATGTATCGTACTGGCCATATATTGGATTGGCTGCTGCGATGACAGAACATCTAGCATTCAACGAGGTGTGTATACCAGCCTTCGAAATAGTAATGGTTTGTTGCTCCATAACTTCGTGAATAGCTACCCTATCGACATCACTCATTTTATCAAATTCATCAATACATACGATACCTCTGTCAGCAAGTACCATTGCACCGGCCTCTAGTCTTCGTTCACCAGTCTCTTTATCAGTAGTCACAGCGGCCGTCAAACCAACTCCAGAAGATCCTCTACCAGTGGTAGCAATAGCCAAAGGAGCAGTATTGAGAACAAATCTCAAAATCTGGGACTTCGCCGTGGAAGGATCACCAACAATTAGCAAGTTAATGTCACCCCTTAAATGGGCGCCATTATTCAAGTTCTTTTCAACACCACCCAGGAGCATCAGCAAGACTGCCTGCTTGATGTAATCGTGCCCATAAATTGAAGGGGCAAGCGATTGAGACAAAATATTGAAAATGTTCTTCTTCTTGGACAGTTTGTTGATGTCTCTTATGTCGAAATCGGTGATCTTCTCCACTGCCCTCACAGAGGACGATCTTGCGTGCAACGGATAAAGGGAGTTTGCTAGGATGACAACCTTAAACGACGAAGTATTGTTTTGGGCCCCACCAAGCGATCTGAAGACTCCAATAATTTGCACTCTGTCTCCCGGCTTGACTTTGTCCACCAAGTCATCATCCAAAATGACGTCTACAGATCTTGGAAGCTGGCCTGCCGGTGCCTGCTCCGGTAGTTCTTGAATGGTAACTGTCTGATGGTCCCTATACTTGGAAAAACCGTATTCTGTGGTCAACTTGTTGCCCTCAGGGTCTTCAGTTGGGTAGTTTGCTGAGGTGGTTATAGGATTGAAACTTGTAGTTTGGTCACGGTATTCACGAGAATGAAATCTGCCGGTAGCATCGCAATAGTGGACAGACTTTATGATCTTTGGACGCACAAGTGAAGCTCTTGTAACAACTCCCTCGATGGAGATCATCTTGGAGAGGTAAGAGGAGTCGATGGTTCTGGGTGTCAATTGATAAGCCCCGAACGCGCCTCTGAACGCAAGATAGAAGTCTGTTTCAGATGTGAAGTCCAACTGGGAGTATTCGTAAGGATTGTAGACTCCCGAAACCACATCTTTGAGAGCAGACTCTGCTGCAGGCAAGAAATCGGCAGGATGCTCCAGTAGTCCTGTGGCGTACTCTGCGTTGAAGTTTCTGAGCTCATCGATGGAGACCACTAGTCTTCGCTCTCCTCTTTGTAACATGAGCTTGACTGCATCTTTATAGTCTGTTTGGTTGTGAGTCGAGTCAAGAAACTCTTGAAAGACCCTCACACGCTCGCCAAACACGGCATCTGCAGCCTCTGCAAACCCATCCATGGTTCTTTCCTGCTGGGAAGCCAAAAACTATGAATAGCAAACGAGAAAGAGAGCTTGTAAAGGATGTCGGTCCCCTATATTGGATTCACGCAAACAACGAACGGTCAAATACACTTTGTTACGCAACTTTCAACACTCGATTAGCACTTGGCATACCATAAAGCCATGTCCATCACGTTTAGAAGTTGGTTCAGGAGTTAGAATCCGTTTTTGGTGTTATGAGACGCGTCATTTGAGGAAAAAAAAGACAAAATTTCCTATTTGGGATAAATTGAATATTTGCTAAATTGTGTGGAGGATCTTGATGAGCCAGAAACGTGAGATGAGTTCGATATCGGCCAATCAGATAAGACCCAGCGGTGCGAAGGAGGTTAGCTAGATGGACTGCACAACCATAGAGCAACTACGGATTGACTACTCAAGTACGGATGGCCTACACAACTACGGACCGCCCACATAGTGGAAGGGTGATTCGGCGTCCGACAGTGTATTCGAGCGCTTTATGTTCCAAAAGATTGGCTACCAGTAATCAGATGTGATCCACTGTCCATTGGTATCAGTTATCAGGTGAAAGAAGGTAGTTGGTAACAAGAGATGTCATGGAAAGTGGTTAGTTACTCACAACAAAACCATCTCACATGAGTTAATCAAAAGTGTTTTTAACATTTGGAAGGGGGGAGAAGGGGGGAATAACGCCATATGCATCCGTGCACCGACATCCGTGCACCGACAACCAACCACACACACCCGTGCACCACATAATAAAGACACAGCCTTCAAAGTCGATCGACGCGTCGATTAAGTCAAACAATAGGCCTATCGATTAAGGAAAAAGGTAAACACATACTCGGACAAATTGGCAGTGAAATCCCAAACTGGGAAAACGTCAATACGGGGTCGTTTTGGTGTGAATTTAGGGAAATGTGGCTAATGCTATTTTTTGGCGTTTGATTGATGTAAACATATAGTATGATGAAAGCAAGAACAAAAAGACTAGAAAGTCTGGCCTAAGCTAGAACAAAGTGGGTACCAGAACGTACGAGGTGTGTGGCGAGAGTCAAAGAATCTGCTACAAACAAGAACAGGCACCAAATACAAGGTGTATGGGAAGCTGGAATTGAACAAAGACAACAAGGGATCTCTTGTTGATGCTCAAAAGAAACACAATAGTGCCGTGCTCGCAAACCACAACTCAGACAGAGTAGCAACCCATCATCAGCAGTATATTCCATTTCCAACTGCCCCACACTCCTTATAACTGTTGACAAGAGCCCGTCGCATACTTGTTTCTCCTGCTTACAATCATAGCTTTGTTTTCTGGGAATCCTTGTTTGTGTGTCTTATCTATCACACTTACAGGCAAATACCGCTATTTAATTGTGATCCGAGCTTTGAGAGATATCTCTCAAGACATTGGGGACACAATTCCCAACAATCTTCTGTGACAAGTCACATCTGCCGAGACAGACATATATTTTGCACCTCTGTCGTGCACCTTGCTTATCTTTTTACCTGAACGCCCTATCGCTCTCTCATAAACAAGCAACCTTTCAAGATGTCTGCTATTCAGGTCGGTGGCTCCGTGTACACTTCTCCAACAATCCCCCCATCTTCAAGATCCTCCTCGCGACTTAGCAGCGGCGGAGGTTCCGTAACGAAGAAAAGAGTGCCAAAAGAGGTCCGATTTGGGGCATACGTGCTTGGATCCACACTTGGGGAAGGCGAATTTGGCAAAGTCAAGCTTGGCTGGAGAAAGGATGGCAAACAGCCCTCTCAGGCAGCCATCAAACTTATCAAAAGAGACTCCATACCAAGAGGATCTGAGAAAGAAAATAAGATTTACAGAGAGATTAACGCTTTGAAGAAACTGGCGCATCCAAATATTGTTAGACTGGAGGAGGTTCTTCAGAACGACAAATATATCGGAATTGTTTTGGAATACGCGTCTGGCGGAGAGCTGTTTGACTACATTTTGGAGCATAGGTATTTGAAGGAATCCACCGCTTGTCGCTTATTTGCACAACTTGTTTCTGGTGTCGATTATATGCATGCGAAGGGGATCATACACAGAGATTTAAAGCTCGAAAACTTGCTGCTAGACAAACATAAAAACATCATCATCACCGATTTTGGTTTTGTTAACACTTTCCGCGGAGGAGACCTCATGAAAACCAGTTGCGGGTCGCCTTGCTATGCTGCTCCTGAATTAGTAGTCAGTAGTGAACCCTATGAAGGCAGAAAAGTTGATGTATGGTCTTGCGGTATTATTCTCTATGCTATGCTGGCAGGATACCTACCCTTTGATGACGATCCACAAAATCCGGATGGAGACAACATTGCCAGACTGTATCATTATATCACGCATACTCCACTGACATTCCCCGAGTATATTCAACCGTCTCCCAGAGATCTTTTGCGGAAGATAATTGTTGCCAACCCAAAAAAGCGGATTGACTTGAAGCAGATACGAAATCATACCTGGTTGATGGCCCATGCACCATTTTTGTCTGTAACTCCTTCTGAATGGGATAATAATTACAAATCTGCTAGAAGAACCATACCACATTCTGATAAGTTGAGCCGCAGGCTTTCACTCATGGAAACACCTACCTCAGATTCATTAATGCTCAACCATAGCAGGCCACACAGCAGTAAGCCACACAGCCATAATGTATCACCAATTTTGTATTCTCATCCAGCTGCCCCTCAAACGTCCCACACGGTGGCTATTCCTTTATCGGCTTCATCCGCCTCCTCAATTAAAGACCCTGTAAGCCCATCTTCAGGGACAAAGGGCGCTGTGAGCTCGGGCGACTTCTATCGTCATGGAAGAAGCGAGTCATCAGCTAGCATTGTGCTTCAAGCCGTTGTTGAGGCTGATAACTTTGAGGTGTATAGACGCAGCAGTATATCAGCAGAGTCATTGCCAAAGTCAAGATCTTCAACTCATCCCAACAGTATTGCAGCAACATTTGAGATACCACGTCACTCTAGAAGTGGCAGTACCACTTCATTTACCAATATTCCTCCCAGCTTTGAGACCATTGTGGAGAGTCCCGAGAAAAACGGAGATAATTCAAATAAGAGCATGCTTCCTCCTTTGCTTCCTCCTATATCGAAATCAGCAGGTTCTGGCTCTGGGTCACGCCCTGCAGTGTCCCAGACTCCAACAACAACTGCGAATTCATTGTTGTCTAAGCTGCCCTCTCGCTCAAGCAAGCCAAGACCCACATCTTACCATCCAGCTTCTGCATCTTCAAATTTCGAATTTCCTTCTCCTGATCTCTCTTTTCTGATTCCGACTTCTTTGGCGGAGACAAAATCGTACGCAAAGAATGGCAAAATGTTCTCTGATTCTGCTTCTTCGTCACCAGTTAAAGAACACAGGAAGTCGTGGTGTCAACCTAAAGTCACGGAACCAATTGTTGACTTATCAATCGCCAGCGGAGTGTTGACAAGCCTGAATCAAGAGTCGGATTCGCAACGCCAGCTCCTGCCAGACAACGAGCCATACCAATCAAAATCTGAGAAGCGTAAATCTGTCGCATTAGACTCTTTATCCACTGCTATGGATATATTTTCGATCTCTTCAAAATCAACGATGACTACACCTAATTCACCAATGGTTAGTCAAACTGAAACCGACTCGTCTGAAAAACAGATTCCAAACGAGAATTTAACACCTCTGACGGTTGATATAGCTGAGAATTATTCACACGATGGTGATGTAGAAGGAAGTACCATCTCAAAAAAGGAAAAGAAAGATGAAGAGGTGGAGTTTGATGATGATACAATGCAGCAAGAAGACACCCTCAGATCGGTGAGAGATAGTGTTCTCAATAAGAATGTTGTAACGACTACGGAAACCAAGGAGCAAGTTCCCGAAAACGCTAAAGCAGCGTTGGTGGCGGATGAAATAGTTTCAAATATGATAAAGCCAGAAGTGTCCAGAACTAGAACAAGGGCATCTGAGAAAGAAAACAGAGCAATTGACAAATCCGTTACCCAACCATTCCCCACAAGTGCTTCTACGAAGTTCAGGAGATTCAGTATGCTGGGATTCTATTCTCATAATTCTAACTCTAGTCATACCGAAGGAAGTTCTCAGTCGTCATCGCGGAAGATTTTGGAACCACTCAACAAGAAAGATGATCTGGGACATAAGCAAGTCACAGACACAGTCAGGGCGACGCATTCAACCGCGAATAAAGGAAATCGGATGTCCTTGGCGTTGCCGCCGAAAATGAAAGATAAAGAGAAAGAAGGGTCAGCTGCAAAGAGAGTTATGGACTTTTTCAAAAGAAGAAGTATTAGAATTTAGCGAAACTGTTACATGAAAGCTTGCTGTAACAGATAAACTAGTTGAATTTTGCTTATTCTGAGTGTTTTGAGCTATTTGTTATTACCGTTCGCTCGTGGTCATTTCACGATTCCTTACAATTTTGTGATTGTCTATGTACATTCGTTTACCGTTCATGTACCTTTTATGGGTAGTTATTCAATGCTCAACGCGAGATTTATGATTATTTGAGTGATTTGAGTACAAATACACAAGTAGAAACCACAGACCGCTCAACAAATATATTGGAAGTAGTATATGACTACAAGTTAATAAATAAAACTCGATACTTGATGTCAGCAAGACGTATCGAAATCTGTATAGTGCTTGAATAGAAAACAATCACAAGTGAGGTGAGTTTATTTGTTCATGCCTTTCAAAAAATCTTCTTTGATTCCTTCCCATTGGAGATCTCTCTCTGGGTTGTATTTCTTGAACCATCTTGAAGGAGAGTTTTTCATGATTATATGTTTTCTGAGAACCCATGGTTTATTTATGTTGCTGGCAAATACCACAGAGTTAGTTTCGAACGACTCATGTGCCTCTGGCTCAGCGGCCTGCCCTCTAAAGCTACCTGTCAATCTTAAATCTCTTACTGCAAGATGCTTGTCCCATTGGTCGGTGTTGATACGTGGCTTAACCCACGCTTTTTCTGAAACTGGAACCTCGTACTTCGATTCATGGTTAGGTCCCTGGGAATTACGAGTCAAAGACGCAACTTGGATAACATTCATTCCACCACCTGCGAGTGCAAAGAACTAGTAAAATAATACCTCCTCCCAACAAGGAAATAACCCCACAAATACCTCCAGCACCACCTTCATGTGCAATGGGCAAGCTGGTAAGCATCACAAGGTTATTTTTGTGTTTGGAAAGTAAAATTGTTAATAACTGTACTTGTTTGCAGTTTATGTTTGTGATGCCCACAATTTTGTTGCAGCTCTGGCTGCATAAATCGCACTTACTGTAAGCATGAGCCCATAAGGCACTAAACCTTCCCAAGGAATCATGATGAAGAGTAGTTTAAAGTCTCTCTTTATGCTCCTTCAAGCTTCCAAAGGACTCTTTAATCGCTAACATGCTCTTTCAACGTTACAACAAATTAGCGAATAAGCTTCTTTCCTAAAATCCATTACAAAATGGTCGTGTATGTCTGAAAAGAAAAAGCGATAATGGTGCAGAGATGTTTTATATGACGATTAGTACGAGCAGACGTTTGAAGTGAGCATCGTCAGTATCTGACAAGCTACGAACAACTCATACCTACTACTCCAAAGCATTCCTCGAACAGAACGATGACAGGTTCCGACAAACCGATATAAGCTCAACAGAGGTAAAAATTATTACATAGTATATATCAACTCGTGATTAGTTCTTCAACCCTAAGTCTTCAGTCTTTTTTTGCTTAGATGTTTGATGGGTAGAGCATGATTCTAACGGAAGCACCGAGAGTCTTTGCAGGTAGGTTGGATTTGAACTGGGCTCTCACCAAACCGTTGTTGCCGTGAGTTCTTGTAACCTTACCCCAGATGCATCTGATCTTGGAACCTCTGACCTCCTTAGAGGCTCTGTAAACGTAGGCGATTTTCTTTCCGAGGTAAAACTTGGCGTCCTCAGGGTTGGCAACACCCTCAATCTTGATCAAGGAGGTGTTCGGGTTGGTGACGTTTTTGGATCTTTGGTAAGAGACGTGCTTGCCCTTCACGTATACTAAAGTGGAGGATGTTAGTTAGTAAACGGTTCCTCTGGAGTGGAAACAGTGACGGCACCGAGACTGGGCTTTCGCTAACTAGTGAACTTGGGTTCTTGGAGGCAGTTGACGCGCGCCACGGCCGCCGCCACGCTCACTGTGGACGCAACTTGGATGTGTGGTTTATGATGCACGGGTCTCGAGGTGAAAGCTATTGAACACAACGTTGATATTCAGACCCCTTTGGATGCCACTAATGCCACTAATGCCACTAATACCCTTGCAACACATCATAGAGGCTTCTTGAACATCTCTTTGTGGTCGTTATGTAGCGCATGTTTTCAACTAGATCCAATCTTCACAAGTCCGTCCGCCAATGGTTCTGTTTTGTTCGCTGTGATACTTACGTCTATGAGATTCAGCCATTTTTGATATATTTAACTGTCTGTCTGTCTGTCGACCGCTAACCTACAAACTATCTAGACACCTTTTCTACCTCCTATATCTTGACTCATTTAACAGCCTTGTATAAGTGAGCTTGAGCTCAAAATTTTCCAGCTTCTGTTGCGGGCGGGTAACACTTACCACCAAGCAACAGTCACAAAACAAAACCCTCAAAGCCCTCATCAGAAGCACGTGACCGGATTCAGATCAAGGCAGTGCTATAAAAGAGATAGCGAGTGATGAATCTATACGGGGCTGTCTGAGCAGGTTGGAGGCTGGGTGTCGATTGCAGCGCAGAACAGAGACTAGCTAGACATTGTTCAGTGGCCCGGCTGAGAACGCCTTTCCCAAAGAGTGAACCGGAACACGAAATCGCTCTCGCTGTGATCGGCGAGAGAAAACTGGCGGTGGAGATCCTTGGCCGCCAGGTACTGCTCGAGATGCAAGGCTGGTCTTTTCTCCCAAACGTCGAAGTCCATTTTGAGGAAGGCGTCCATGTTGGGCTGCTGTCCTTGAGCCTCCACCTCCGTGAGCAGGATTCTGTCAATTGTCTCAGGGGCCGTTTGCAAAATATTATTGTACACCTCCGCGCCCCCGATGATGAACACTTCCTCAATGGCGGACCAGTCCAGCTGTTGGAGGGCGCTGTCCAGCGACTCAGATACCATCAGGTCTTCGGAGTGCGCTGCGAGGTCGTCCTTGAGCAGACTCATGGTTGAAGAGCCGTTTCTTGTGAGCACAACGTTCAGCCGCGATTTCAGCGGTCTGAACTTTGTTGGGATCGACTCCCATGTCTTTCGGCCCATGATCACCACATTCCGTTTGGCGGGATCGCGCGTCTGGCTCGTCAGCTTTCTGAAGTACGCCATTTCATGTTTCAGTGACCACGGCAACTGGCCCTTGTAGCCAATTCCGTAGTGTGGCAATAATGCCGCCACTATAAGCGAAACACGCGGTTTAGTTGAAGAACAAGGCATTACAACACCTGTCGTGGTACCTCGACCGTCAAATTCCAGATCCATTCAGCTTCCAGCAGTCATTTCAGTCCAATCCACCTTCGCCTCTCGTTAAACGCGATCTTGAGACATCAGCTAATTTTTCGCTACAAGCAAGCCGAAATTCGCGATCTTCGGAGTTTAGCCAGTCTATCCATTATCTACCTCTATAAAACTATGGAGAAAGTGTGGGTGTGAGTCAATCTAGTGTGTCCAAATACGAACCATTTTGTCCTTTCCACCACTAGCAACACGCTTGCCATCAACACTCCAGTCAACGGCATAGACTTCGTCAGAATGTCCTGGAAGATCAGAAACTAGTTTTCTGGTTTTGACATCCCAAACCTTGAGAGTAGTGTCCTTGGAACAGCTCACTAGGAGCCTACAGTCGGAGGACCAGGAGGTCTGGTAGACAGGAGCAACATGGCCACGGAAAGTCGCAATATACTTGCCATCCCTGCCGTCCCACAGCTTGATAGAGTTGTCGAACGATGCAGACGTTATGTATCTACCATCGGGCGAAAACGACACATGATTTACAAGCTTTTGGTGTCCCGTCATGCGGCAGACAGGCTTGTTGGACGTAGCCGGCTCCCACAGAAACATTGTAAAGTCATCACTGGCACTGACCAGTCGCTCAACACTCTTTCCTCCCAAATTGGCGATCTTATCGTAATTAGCTTTTGCCTTGGCTATTTCCTCTTCCTGCGATCCTGGACTCTCGCCAGTGTGGTCAAAAGCTCCAACCCTTATGGCCTGATCGGTCGACAGCGCAAGGTGGTTTATCCAATGGGCGTGGGATTTCAATGTCTGTATACACTTACCCTCCTGTGCGTTCCAAACTTTGATTGTCTTATCATGAGAGCCTGAGTATATGAGATTCGAGCCGCCCCATTTTATACATGAAACTGAAGAAGAGTGACCCGACATGGTCATAATGCTAGTACGGGTGGCCGAGTTCCAGATTTTGATGGTTCCATCCTTCGAAGATGACGCCAGCTTAGGCTTGCTCCCTGGCTTTACTAGGTGTACAGGCTCCCAAGCGAGAGATGTGATCCATTTGGAGTGGCCCACAAGGGGACTTCCCAACGGCTGTCCTGTAGCTGCGTCCCAGAGTCTGACGGTATTGTCCATCGACCCCGTGGCAATCACGTCTCCCTGAGGCGACCAGCTCACGCAGAGAACCCAGTTGGAATGGCCCTTTAGAGTGTGCTGAATGGTCTGTGTGTTGCAGTCCCATATTCTTGCTGTAGAGTCGCCGGCACCGGTCGCCAGTCTTGTGCTCGTGTGCGGAGCAAACTGAGTGGCCAGGATGGTGGCGCCGTGCCCTGATATCGTTCCAGAGGCTCTCGTTACCGGCCGGACCTTGAAAACTGCACGAGGCGTGTAAACCAGCGTCAGAAAGTCCTCGGTAGTCTTGATTCCGGGCTTGAGCACCGAAAGATACAGGTTATCACGAATGTCTACGAGCTCATTCTGCGACTTCTGCAAGGAGAACGAGAAGGGAACAGGGTCGTCCTCGTTTTTCAGAAGCTGATTCAGTAACTCCTCCAATTGTTTCTCTGTGATTGCCCCGGGAACTCTCAGCGACCCTCCGGCCGCCTCGCCTGTGTCCGACGCTTGGAATCTGATCAGCACATTGGGCAGATCTTTCGGTGTCAGGTCAACTTCCACCGCTTTTTGCGCTTCTTTTTTTTGTTTTTTCGACGGTGGTGGAACCAGTGTCGCCATTTCTGCTTCTCTTCGGTCCTTTCCTCTTCGCCTTTCCCGAATACCTCCTCTCTCTTCTACAACTGCTACCCTTAACACTTAGCTACTCCAGATCTATGCCTATATAAAATTTTTATGCACAGCCGTGAAAATATGTCAGCAATGACATAAGCAACTTTTCAACACAGCCGTGATGTGGGGAAAAAAGTAGCAGCAGCAGTGGAAACAATCAGAGGCATCGAGGACATCTGAAGGAAACTGAGTTTGGGAATACCACTATGCTACGGTTCATGAACGGATGGCTGTGACTGTCTGCGAAGAGCTGGAAGTATGCAGGACTCTAATTCGGAGCTACGACTAGCTGTTATGTGCTTTCGACGGGTGTTTCTCGAAAAGGAAATCGCATCTTGGAATTCAGGGCTGTGCGGCGGAAACCGTTTTTTCTGGTTGGTAGACGACCTTTTCTATCGTTCAGGGTTTTCCATACAGTGAAGTGTTACCGAGACGGGTGGATAGCGAACTAGACCGGCTGACATTGAGACAGGGAGTTAGAATTGGGTGGTAGATCAGGACCGGAGATAGTGAAAATCTGGGACTTGGACCAAATAGAACGAAAAAAGAAGCGAGAAGAGCTGAAAAAGTTGGAGTTTGAGACTGCGCAACGCTGGTATGAGTCAGCCTGCAGTCATATGTATAACTGGGAGCAAAGTTCAAAAAAAGGTGATTTGAGTGTGTGGAGACCGGCCAGCAAGATCTGGGGGTCGCTGAACATTGAAGCTGGCAACAAGAATGGCGGACAACGATAATAGCCATTCTCTTTGGTCGATCAACAGCTCAGACAGTGAGGCTGTTAAGACAGCACAGCCGTTGGTGCAAGAAGATTTGCTCGAAAGTGGCAGCCGTGTACGATCCACTGCATCCTCGGTACGGACGTCTCTGTCTCGTCTTGACCATCTCACTAGGGTGGCGTCCTTGAGTGTGCGGCATGTGATTGACCAGGTGAAATACGATAACCAACAGACGATACAGGAGAATATTGTACGACAGCGCACCAGAATAGGTCGTGAGCTTGGCCATTTGGGATTGGAAGAGGCTATACAGATTGCTACATATCGGTCCGATGCCCCTGAGAGCCAGAACACCGACGAAATATCTGGGCAAGTGGCTGCAGAAGGGCTCGATGAAGAGAAAAACGACAGACTCCCTCCGATGGATACAGGATATGCCTGGGTAATCTGTTTCAGCGCCTTCATTGTTCTTCTAGCTACCTGGGGAGCGAATGGCGCATATGGAATATTCTTGAGCTACTGGCTCAATAGCAACGCCTTTCCCGAGGCGTCTGCAATGGACCTCGCATTGATAGGAAGTTTGGTCCTTTTTCTTGCACAGTCCATGGCTCCTTTCGTACAGATAATATCGTCAATACTGGGACTCAAGACAACAATTATCATTGGAGTGGTTTTACAGACTGCAGGATATATTCTCTGTTCCTTTGCTACTCGTTTGTGGCAGGTATACCTCACTGAGGGAGTCCTTGTTGGCTTTGGCTTCTCCATGATTTACAATCCTGCCTTTGTAATCATGCCTCAGTGGTTTGACAGGAAGCGTGGGCTTGCAGGTGGCCTTGTGGCAGCAGCAAGCGGTGTTGGCGGAGTGATGTTCTCGCTCTCGTCTCAGAGCTTGATCGATAGGACAGACAGTTTCCGCTGGTCATTGAGAATGATAGCTATTGTGACCTTTTTACTCAATATCATAAGTGTTTTTCTTCTCAAAGAGCGGTATAGGCGCCCTTCTTTAAGGACTTGGAAGCAGATTCGGACACGTTTTGATATCTTATTCAACAAAAAGGTCCTCAAAATTTGGCAACTCTACTCGATCACAATATTCTTCTCTCTCCTTGTGTCATGTTACATTGTTGCTTTATTCTCACTGTCTGCATACTGTACATTCATAGGGATGTCTACTCGTCAGGGTTCCCATGTCACTGCCGTTTTCAACGGCAGCCAAGCCATTGGCAGAACAGTAATTGGATTGACCGCCGACTATGCTGGGAGAGTCAATTTGTCACTTTGCCTGAGTGCCTGTGTTGTGGTCTTAGTGTTTGCTATGTGGATTAATGCGCTGTCAACATCTGTGGTGTTTGCCTACTCTGTGCTTGCGGGTCTAACGTTTGGAGTTGGATCTGTTTTGAATCAGCCAATTTTGGCTGACACCATTGATCCAGAGTTATTTCCGTCAGCCTGGAGCTGTGAAAACGTCGTCGTTGGAGCCATTTGTTTGTTTTCAGAGGTTGTCGCCTTGAAACTCCGAGACATGAGTGCCGCTAAGCCCTTTATCAAAGCTCAAATATTTTCTGGCTTTTTTGCTTTGGGAGGATTTCTATCCATCATTCCCATAAGAGAATGGAAAATCCGCTGTTTGGTTGAGAAACGATTAAAAGCAGTCGAGGATGACTTGTCTCAGTGCCACAGTGATGCCTCAAGCGATGTTATTGTAGATTTTGAGGAGCTTGAAAAACGTCAAGCGGCATACAAAGTTTTACTCACTCATGGAGTACGAGGATACATTGCTAGACTATTCTATCCAATAATAGCATAATTATTTGCATTCATCTTTATTTCATTTTCAATTACTTTCTATTAGCCATAAATGGACGTAACGGGCGTCCAACACCAAGCCTTTTCTTGGGTTTATTTGTAAGTGAAACAACGCTATTGGTGCCGGCACTATTTACAGCGGGAGATCGAAATTCAGGAAGCAATTTTTGTTTTTTGAACACTGTAGAAGAGCTGACGAAGCCTTTCGGTTTTTGTGAGTTCGCCAACTTAGCTTTCCCAGGTCTTATAAGCACTGCCCAATCGGGTGTTGAACAGACCTCTCCCTCTTGACTAGCTCTCTTTTCCAGTAAACCTGGGGGCAAATTCCTCAAAAATTGACTTATTGACTTATGACTATCACCAAATCCAAAACCTACTGCTTCTTCAAATGAGCTTAAACGTAGAATATCTTTTGCTCTAGTGCTTGCGACATACAGACAACGTCTCTCCTCATCTAAAGCGTGCCGTCTTTTTTTCTCATTTTTTTCATTGATGGCATGTTGCGAAGGAAAAACTCCTTCGCATAATGACGGAATAAACACAAAGGGCCATTCGAGTCCCTTGGAGCCATGAATCGTAGTTATGACTATTTTTGAGTTATTCTTGTTACCTTCTATCGCTTCCTCATACAGATAGACTGAGTCGAGAAACTGAGAAAGTACCTCCATGCACGAACTTCCATTACTCTCTAGTTTCACCTCGACATCGGAATCCTCATAAGCTGCTAGTAACAACGATTCATCTTTGATATTAAAGGTTATCAGTTGATTTTTAAGCTCTAATAAATTAGCTCTTATCTCTAACTCCGCATCTTCAATTGTTTTAGGTTTTTTAGCCAACACCAAGGCAATCAGATCTGATTTCTTCAAAATCAACTCAAACATGGAATCCAGACGCTCAGAAACTTCTTTTGTCTCATCTTCAAAGATGAGTCTAGCAGATTTTATGATTTGCAAAAAATCAAGGATTCCTTGAACCACCTTTGAGGGTATAGATAATCTCCAGTCGGGAATATCAAGTAACAAGTCAAATATGTTGACGCGATTGCCATTTTTTGAATCTTTATAGAAGGCATTTTCGATGGTCTGCAATGTTTTCTCTCCTAGACCTTTTACTTGAAGGCTCAAAGTTCTGCTGAACCCCAGCCAATCGAAATCAGACGCTACGACCCTCAAATAGTCTATCATAACCTTAATCTCCTTCAAGTCCCAGAAAGACCTTCCATGAACAACTTGGTAAGGCAAATTTTGACGAATTAATTGTTGCTCTATTACACGAGAGAGAAATCCAGATCTCAGAAGAATTGCAACTTCTGAATATGGTCTGTCTTTTTGGTGACACAGCCGTTTGATATCTTTCGCTATATGTTCAGCCTCAACTTTGTTGGTTGAATAAGTTGTAAAAGACACAGGAGCGTTGCAATCTTTATGTGACCTGAGATTCTTGCAATCACGCTTTCCATACTGTCTTGTCATTAGCGTTTCGGCCAATTTCAGTATGTTAGATGTAGAGCGATAATTCTCACTTAGTGCAATCTTCAGTAAAGGAGCATCTCTCGCACGGTAAAACTCCTCCAATCGAAAGAAGTTTTCTGCCTCGGCATTTCTGAAACCGTATATACTTTGGTCTGGATCACCAACCACAGTGACATTATCCCGATAGATGCCTTGCGTTGAGGCAAAAAGATAAACCAATTCCAATTGCACCATATTAGTATCTTGAAATTCATCCACTAGTACGTGTTTGACGTTACTGACGCACGTTGGGTGGTTTTTCAGCAGCTTGTATGTGTTTAACAGGCAATCATCAAAATCAATTAAGTTGTTCTGCTCAAGAAGCTGCTGGTATGTGCGATAAACTTCCAGGCACATTTCAAAATTAGGGTTGTGCGCCTCATACGGAACCTCGTTTGGAAACGTCGCTCGAGACTTACAACTTGAAATAAAGCTCTTGAATTGTTTGATGTCCGACTCTTTGAAACTTGCGTCCCTTCCTAGTGCACGTTTAATCAACATTTTAGAGTCAGACTCGTCTGCGATCTTGAACTGGTTTGCTAGACCGATGTACTTTCCATATCTCCTAAGAATTCTCACACAAATGGAGTGGAAAGTACCTATAAGCAACTGATCTACTTGAATCTCTGGAAAAGGCTGGGTTAGCACCCTTAATCGCGTTATCATTTCGTTCGCTGCCTTCTTGGTGAATGTTGTTACGATGATGTTTGAAGGTGGAATCTTATGTTCTAAAAGTAGATAGGCAACCCTAGATGTAATCACCTTTGTTTTACCCGTTCCCGGGCCAGCAAGAACCTGTAAAACAACATTTGGTGGGGCAGTAACTGCCTTTAGCTGATTTTCGTTCAGATCGGAGAAAACACTGCGCGGATCGAACATGATCTGGCTGGCTGGCATGGAAGACATTTTGAGCTCTTCATAAGAGAGAGCATAATAGATAAATCAACAAAACACACTTGAAGATACGGTGTGAGGTGGGGTTAATTTATCTCTACACGAAGACAAGAGCCAGTTGACAGTAAACGGATAATGACGATGACTGATAACAGGCACGAAGCAGTACTGTAACAACGATAGCTATGATATTATGTCACAATGCACTCGGGGGCATTGTTTGAACTTACTATTGGACAGAATTACAGATGATATCACCAAAAATTTCAATGCAGAAAGAACTAGCGTCTTCGCAGAGAAGTTCTTTTGTGAAATTAAAGACGCTTTTTTGAAGCATTCATCACGTACAATGCTTTCGACAATGGCTCGAATTCCAAAACCATCAAAGAGTGGTAAATTTCTGATACTGGAGCTGGGAGGATCGACGTTCCGCGTCTACATAGTTAATTTGGGAGAAGGGTCCAGCGTGGAGACGCTTACTACCAAGAAATGCCTTATTCCAAATCATTACAAGATGGTGAATAGACTATTTTTGGAAACCTTGGCTAAGTTTGTCGATGAATCTGTTAAAACGGCGGAGAGGGATGGAATTCTTGACCTAGAAGAGGTTATCGATACTGCAATTGTGTGGAGCTTTCCATTTGTGCAGACCGCTCCAAACAATTGCCTGATGGGTGAAGCAGGTAAGGGCTATTCGATAGAAATGACTTATGACATTGCTGATCTTTTTCATGAGATTTTGTACCAGAGACACGTGAAAGTGAATATTGTATCTGTGGTTAATGATGCGGTGTCTGTTTTTCTGGCTGGAATGTACTTTCACGACTGTATTTTGGGATTGGTGCTGGGTACCGGGCTGAACTGCTCTTTTCAAATTGACAGTAAGATATTAAATGTAGAAGCTTCATTTTTCGGTTCATTCTTTTGTGATATGGCTAATAGGATTCTGGATGAGGAGATTTGGGGAAAGAACGTACAGGAAAATCATCTGCGACCTCAGGAAGAACTCGTCCAGCCGCTTGAGTTTATGTGCTCAGGGAGGTATTTAGGGGAGCAAGTCAGAAGTGGTATAATTTCGTTAATGGCAACAGGGGAGCTGTTCTATCAACAGAAGACTGATAATATCGACGCAAAATATAGCATGTCTGCAGAGACTGTCAGCTGCATATACGAAGGAGGATATGAAGCAAGTAGGAGCTTGTTACAGATGAAATACCGACTTGAGCTGTCCTGCAATGATTTTCGAAAAATTAGAAGGCTTGTTAACGTGGTTGTGAAGCGCGGTGCTATTTTGCTGGCAGCTTGGCTACTGGGATGTTTGAAGTTTCTGCTTGAAAACGAAATACCGGCAAACACTGTGCGAGTTGGCTTTGAAGGATCGGTTTTGCGGAATTTTGGGGGATATCGCAAAAAAGTTTTAGAGGTTTACGCTTGCCACCACCAGGGTCTAGGGCTACCAATGCTGGAACTTGTAGATGTGGGAGTAGGGGCCGTTGGTTCAATACTTGGCGGGCTGTGATCATCTCGCTGCAGTTCGTACGTTCATAAATTCTGGAGTCTTTCGCCTCAATGCCGATGTCTCTACCATTCCGTGTCGTCCCCTAATCCCTGCTCTCTACACCCTTCGTGCTGCTGCCATAATGAGGCACATCAACAGTAAATAGAAACACCCTTACATCATTAAACTTCTTTTAGAGTTGGAAAAATTGCTCGCCGCGCCCAGCCGGCGTTCTTTACAGCATTTTCGTGGGCAACGTATAAACAGAACAATACGTGCCGCACTAATAGATTTGCTATTTACTATTGGAGATAAGATGGTGCATTGAAAAAAAAGATATTAAGTATTTGTGCAGGCGAACATGTATAATGGCGCAATAGTAGATGGAGAACAATAAAGCTTGTAGGTATTGCGGGCAGTAGTTGCAGATGACGAAGAAATAATTGCAGGAGAGAAAACGAGTGGCAGCTTTTAGCGTTGAAGTCTGCAGAAGGTGATGAGGGAGAGGGGAGCGGTACTAAAATGTAGGAAGGACAGCAGAAAGGTTTCCCAGCACTAATAACTAACAACACAAATAACTAGTGGGTTTTGAAAGGCTGTATGAATAACACAAACGTCTCCTGAAACCCTTTTCTACTTCCAAAAATAGTATCTCGTTAAAAAAGTGTGTCGCTGACTGAGACTGTATGCACCATCCTGCATTTAAACAATAGTATATGCAGAACGATCATACTATCTGTTTTTTCATGTTAAAATGTTGTACTAGGCCAGCAAACGACGGGTCTCGCGAATTTGGCGTTATGCTATAGCACAACTGTTGGTGGTAAAGACCAATTACAACGGATATCAGCCACTCAGAGTGAAATTGAGCCTAGGACAACTCATATATGAGACGTTCATGCTTTTATTGAATGCTGCTACCATATAATCCTACACAACACCATTCCGAGGGCCCTCAGTATCCCATATTGGCCCCTGACTACTATGATATGGCGTCTACTATTCGCACAACTTCACAATCACAACGAATGAGAAGGGCCAGATACAGCTGTCAGCACTGCCATGACAGAAAGGTCCGCTGTGATGTCTCTGTCCGCAACACAAACCTAGCCGCTATGCTCTCCCATTCCAGTATCGCCCCGTGCACAAACTGCGAACAGAACCGAAGCAGCTGCAAGATTTTTGAAAGAAAGAAGATGTATGATACAAAGAAAAAACGTCAGCGAGTCAATTCCACAACCCCAGTATACTGTTATCCAAAATTTCCCTCTTCATGTATATTAGTGAAAGCTGGCACATATGCGGCATGTCACCCAATATCTGTTCACGAATTCCTCTCCCTCAACATCAATGCTGTGCGACTGGATATTGAGACATCTTTGAGACCAAATTTCGCTAAAATAAGGTTCAGGGAGAGCCTATCATCGGTATCAGAGTGCCTGAGAACCTCTCCATTCGTCGAGGCGTACATTGATGATAGCACTTCCTTCGGTTATAAAAAGATGTACAATCTTGATTCTAATGACATTAATTACCTAAGGGAAGTAGGCTGTTTTTCAATTCCTCCTATTGATATATGCTGGAAATATATTGAGAGATTCTTTGATAGTATCAATTATCAGTTTCCAATTGTTTGTAAGGAGGATTTTTTGATCAAATACCGAGATATCACTAGGCCACCGTCATTACTATTACTTCAAACAATTCTTTTTGCAGGTTCGAGAGACATTGATGAAGCAGATTGGACAGACGAGCAACGCGGTCAGCAGATTGAGATATCAAGAAAGTTATTTAAAAAGGCAAAGGCCCTTCATGACTTTGCCATTGAGTCAGACCCTATTTCAACAGTGCAGTCTCTTTTCTTGTTTGGATGGAATCCTGATAGAAGCCAGCACTCTCAGAGTAATAGTCAATACTGGATCACTAAAGCGCTTTTGACTGCAGAGTCTTTTGGAATGCACCGGCACCATTCAGATAAGTTATCAGGAAACCTTCCTTCTGACGAGATCAGAGCTTACAAGGTATTGTGGTGGATTTTATATGCTCACGAAAAGACCCTCACCGTGTTTTTGTTTCATAGATCAGTTACTGACTCACTGGCATCTGATGTGGAGCCACCAACAGAGAACGATCTGATGGATTATGGCTTATCTTTAAGTCAGTGTCAATATACTTTACAGCTTTTGAAACTTTGTGAAGTACAACAAAAAGTACTTTACTTAAATACGAAGATTAACTTCCTCGCGTTTTCTGGCAAAAAGTATGACCATCTGGTTTTGGAAGCGGATTCTCTATTGAGCGATTGGTTTAGGAATCTTCCTGATTACATGAGATATAAGGTTGGCGACTCATCTACTTACTCACTGTTGGGTTCTATGCTAAACATGCATTATTTCTCACTTTTAGCTGTCTTACACAAATCAAACATCATCCGTACTTCAAAACTTAACTCCAGTCATGATAAATACTTCCCTTCATGGGCCGTCTGTTTCAAGAGTTCTTATTTGGTGAACATGATATGCAACCAACTCTTTGTTTCCAAAGAAATACATCGCTGCCCCGTCAATGCATGCTTTTATTTAACATACTCTTGTTTTGGATTAATGTATCATTTAAAAAATGAAGACAATAAAATCAGACAGATATCAAACATACTGATAAATGATGCCACATCCATTTACCTTAGAACGGTTGGCATTAAATGGCCTATTGCATTACAGGAATTGTACTTTTTAACAGCTCGCATTAATACGGTTGTTGCTGACGCCGATATAGCCAAGTGGAATATCCTCACTAACACAATGCGAAAGCGCAGTGCTAGACACTCAACTGTTGCTGATAATAGTGCGCTTTTTTACGGAACCACGGATCAAAGATCAAAAACATCGATAAACAATCTCATTCATAGTATAAATAACTATGTTGGAACCACACCATCTGCTGTCCAAGACTATCTTTACGTAACAAGTATAGTTGATGGAAATAACGACTCGTGGTGGATCCCCACGTTCGGCAACGAAGGAAAGCAGAGAGAAGGTCAATTTTCAGAGGAACATGTTGTGCTCTCCGGCTTAGATCATTTTATAAAGAATCTGGATACATCAATCAAAACAGACACCTCAGAGCAACTTTATTGGTTTTTTCAAACTTTATAGTCTCACTCGTTATCATACTTCATTGATCTAACAGTTATTGATATATTAAATTTTAATTCGCCACAGTATTATTTACTCAGCCTTCACTGCCTTTAATAAACTAAATCTCTTCTTGTAAATGGCAATTTTGACAGCCTTTGAATCAATATGAAGACATGTTGTGAGCTCGAAACGCCAATTCGGTCACGGGAATGTCTTATCCTCCAGGAAAGGGACAGCTACTGTTCACTAAATCGAAAGTATATATTCATGTTAGCTCGTCGAAGAAGGATAATGTGCCAGGATACTTAATTATAGTTAAACCATTCCCTGATTGCTCTAATCTTGACATTGTGATCGCTTTTATCCCTGAGTCGGATGTTGAGAGTGATGATAAGGAAGCACTAGATTACTTTGACTTATACGGTCTTGATGGAGAAAACGTCAACTTTTTCGGGGGTGCGCCTGACTCCGAATCGAAGCCCTTTACTTCTAACACAGTTCCGAAGGTTAAGAAGTATATCAACAGGCCAAGAATGTCCTCGATGGTATCGTATGCATTTGGAATAACAATTTCCAACTTGTTTAGTCTTCAAGTTCGCCCTAAAGTTTCAAGATTATGGCATGGCTCGATAGTATTGCACCCGAAGGATGCATTGGAAAAAGTCCCAGCACTGTTTTTCCATGACGATGAGTGCCCAGGAACGATCAGAGAACAAAAAACAAAGAACATGATGTTTGATCCTTTTGCAGAGAATGAGAATGGATCACTTTATTGGGGCGGTGATAGGTTCTTGAGTTGTCTCAAGAATTATTGCGTTCTAGAGAAGTCATCACTCGAGAGTGGAATGGTACTAGTGAACCCCACCAAAGAAGATACGATCAACTTTATTCCAAACGTTATTGACAATCCGTCAGATCCCGTGGAGTCAGTATCACAATCTGTTGACATGTTTTTGAACTCTGCTAAGTGGAAAATGTTGAGTGGATTGGCATCTGTTACTCAGTTTGCTAAAAAACAAGTTGATGGATTGCTTGGAAACGAAAAACTACCTCACACGATTAGAACCCTGCTGAATAAGCCAGAAGTCAAAGTCATCGGCGACGAATTTGATAGTGCGAACGTCTATCTTGCAAAATGGGCTCTTGCAGTTCAACAGGAAGCTGAAAAGTCTAGAAAACTCATAATTGGGAACGAATACTACAAAGAGCTGATTCACTCAGAATTGGGAAATAACTTCATTGAGCTTACCCCACAGGAAGTATCACGGGCCAGGAGACTGAAACCGGTATCAAAAGTTGAATGGGATACCTTTTTTGATCAGACCGGCAGACTCCAGATAACAGTTGATGAGGTTAAGGATAGAATTTTTCATGGTGGACTGGAAAACTCTGTTAGAAGAGAAGCGTGGTTATTTTTGTTGGGGGTGTTTCCTTGGGATACTTCCAAAGTCGAGAGAGATCAATTGACTCAAACTTTAGAAGAGAGCTTTCAGCAGTATAAGCACAGCTGGAAAATGGATATTGAAAGACAGCAAAACGATGATTATTGGAAGGACCAAAAAATCAGAATTGACAAGGACATCAAGAGAACTGATCGTGACCTTGATTTCTATAAGGCCACAGAACCGGAACCTGAAAATGATGATGACGATGAATCTTTGGGGGTGCGAAACAACAACCTGTTGGTGCTACGGGAAATTTTATTTAGTTATAATGAGCTGAATAAAAACCTGGGCTATGTACAGGGTATGAGTGATTTGTTGTCCCCAATATACCTCGTTTTGCAAGATGAAACATTGTCGTTTTGGGGATTTGCGCGTTTCATGGAGATCATGGAGAGAAACTTTGTGAAGGATCTCAGTGGTATGAAGTTGCAAATGCTGACCTTAACCGAACTTGTGCAATTCATGGTCCCTGACCTTTATTTACATTTGGAGAAATGTGAAGCCAATAGCTTGTTTTTCTTTTTCAGGATGCTTCTTGTATGGTTCAAAAGAGAATTATCGATTGATGACACAATGAGACTTTGGGAGGTGCTTTGGACGAACTTCTACTCCTCACAGTTTGTTTTATTTTTTGCATTGGCAATTCTTGAAAAGAATAAGACGATTATTTGCAATAACTTGAATCAGTTTGATCAGATCCTCAAATACATGAACGACCTGAGTGGTACGTTGGATGTTGAGGATTTGTTCATCCGTGCAGAGCTACTCTTCCTTAAGTTCAGACAGATGGTATTACTGATTGATCGCAAAAATGATGGTGTCGGCGCTAGCTCTTTGAAAGGGGGTGAAGCTATTCCCCTTAGTAGTGAACTACGAAAACTTTTATCGACTGAGTTAGTGATTCAAAAGGAGGAGGAGCGCACAAGTGACACTACATTTGGATGAGAGTTGCGTGGGTACGATCCCCGATTTTGCTTGCTTCTAATAAATTTCACGATAGATAGCTTAGTAGATGTTAGTTAATTTAAGATGACAAAGTTTGGGATTGTGTACTGCGATTCTGTTTGAAGATCCAATAGAGAGATTGGTTGTATCGTATATCTAACAAGAGGTGCCACAAAGTGTGAGAAGCATTGTCTTAGACCGGGTAACATTGTTTCATAAGCATTATGTAATCAGAAATTCATAAGGCCGCGGTGGATTTTTTTTTAAAACCTCTTCACCAGTCAAAATTTAGGAGGAAAAGGCGTTGTCTTCAAGTACCGTACGCTAAAACAGTGGTGGTATCGAAAGTGAGCCAAATAGGGGTTTGAAAGCAGTAATTGTTTGGTTAGACTGTTTTTTGGACAGTGTGGCATCTTTAATAAGCTTGAAAAGCGTGTCTTTTGCTTGCATAAAGTCCTTCAAGAAGCTGGTTGTTTACGTTTTTTAACGATACAAAACATCAAAACACCAGCTACAAGTGAGCTCTCTTGATAATTTTCGTGTGCTAAGAATCCAGACATGTCTTCTAGAAACACAGCTGGAGTTGGGGGAGATGCGAACTTGCTAGTTCCGGTATTGGACGTCTCATTGGAGTCTGCCGCAGCTACGGCGAATGCAGCAATAAAGGCTGGAGGCGTTGGCAAAGATGCCAAGACAGTTTTAGAGGAGCAATCGCTGATTGATAACCTTGTTGACAACCTTGGTGGTAAGAACGAGGGCAGCCCAGGAGCCAAAACAGGCTCAAAGCTTGGTCCAGGCGGTATTGTGGATCCCAGCTTATCTGTTAGTCTGGGCGAAGCTTCACCAAGACTACTCAATGGCCAGAAATTCTATTTGATTGGCAATTCGTCTTCTAGTGCTGATGTGGAGCGAATGATTGAGGATTTGGGAGGTATTGTTGCTTCTGAACCTGAAGAAGGTTGCATTTTACTTGCTAGAGCCGCCAGTGACATATCGGCTGAGGTGGAATCCAGTGTTTATTCTTTCAATTATATCTACAGCGCACATCGCGATAAAATGTTGCCTGATTTGAACGATTTCAAGATTAAAAAGCCTCCTCAGCTTCCACAAAACTTCACTATCAATATTGGTGACATGCCAAACTCTGCTGGAGACATCTCAAGATCGGTGCCACTTTCGGTGAGCCATAATTCTGGGCTTGATTCTTTTCCTCCAGGTGATGCTATCGACACTACTCCTAAGAAAAGGTCGTCCAAGTTCACTCAGGTGGAGGATGATGCCATTTTGGATTTGATTCGCAGAAACCCAAATTTGAGATCGACTCACAGTTTCTTTGCTCGGATTGCTCAGCTTCCTTTGCTGAGTGGGCATACTGGAAATTCGATTCGGTTTAGATACAGAAAGATACTGGCGGACAGACTTGATTATGTATACGAAGTTGATCCCAACACCAACCAGTTGGTGCTAGATCCTATCACCAAAGAACCAATCAAGGTAAAAGAAATGCCTAATTTGCTGAAGTCACAGTATACCGCAGAGGAGGACTATGAACTGTGTAAACACATCTTGCACTTTAGAAACAATATGGAGCAGTATGCAAAGAAAAGAAAGCTTGATGGCAGCAGCATCCCTGAGTCTGTGTTTACAAAACTAGTTAGCTTGTATCCAAGACACACTGCGATGTCGTGGAGAGACAGATACAGAAAGTTTGCTTCAAAGTATGGGCTTGAAGACTATGTAAAGTATTATGAAGAGTGCATGGTGAAGGGAGAGCAGCCGCAGCCGATGAAGAACTTGAGCTCGAGAGCGAAGATGAACACCGAAAGCAGCAAACGGGCAAGAAGGGCGCTTTCTGACGAGAGTGATGGAAAGGGACAAGGTTTATCGTCTATGATCCCTAGTTTAGAGAGAATCGAGGCTTTGGCGCGTGTATCTGTGGAGCGCAAGGAGAATGAGGAAAACGCAGCCAAGAAACTGGATGATGATGATACGAGATTCTCTGTGAAAACGAAGGAGACGTCAAGAGGAGCGCATGGCAAAGAAAGCAAGGACAGCGAGGATGAGTCCGCCAAACTGTCAGCGTCGGCGAGCGCAAATCTTTTTGAGGATGCGAACGAAGAGGAGATAAAGGCACTGAACGAGGACTTGAGCAAGCTGGAGGCGTTGCCGTCGGTGGACAATGACAATATCATTTCATTCGAGGACCTGAAGAAGGATGAACTAGAGCCGCTGAAGAACAAGAGCCTGATCAATGTTGAGGCAACGTGCAAACAGATAGAGGAGATTTTCAGTACGTTTGGGTCGACTCTGACTACGTCGTTCGACCTGTTCAAGGTGTTGAACGAGAAGATCGGGCTGTCGCTGAGGTGGCTGAACTACTGGTTTGACTGCTCTTGTGGGCATCTCAACATATTTATGGCTGCGATCCTCAACTACATCCGAAACGACGAGCTGATTCTGGACCACTACAGCGGGTTCTGGACGGACGAGCACGACACCATGCTGCGCGATGGCACCAAGCTCGACGCTCTGGTCAAGCTGCACGGCCTTGATTCTGTCAACAAGCGTAAGGAGGCCTTGTTTGGTGTGCAGTGACCGTATGCTGAGTGCGGAGGGCTGGCTGATTTGATTTCCGTTTTGTTTTTCTTTCCATTTGTAGGTTTGTATGAATATCGAGCTGCTAGCTGCTGCTAGTACTAGCTCTACTAGCTACTACTATTACTCGTACCACCTAGTGCTACTCGTACCATCTACCACCATCTACCACCATCTACCACCATCTAATACCATCTACCACCACCTAACACCACCTAACACCACCTAACACCACCTAACACCACCTAACACCACCTAACACCACCTAACACCACCTAACACCACCTACTACCACCACCACTATTCCGGACTTAAGTCTTGGGCCTTCGCAGCTTCGAAAGCGTTTTTCGTTTTCTCCCTGTGTCGCAATTTAACACCGGCTACAAAATTCCAGCCGGTCGGCAAACCACGCAGCCTTGAGCCGATGAGCCACAGTTTTGGCTGTTTTGTTTTCTGGGCGCCTTGCGGGATTTGCGCAGTGTGAAATGAAAAGTCGACATTAACACCCGTGCACCGCAAATAATGCACAGAACGTTCGATTGCCGGTGTGCGGGAGAGAACAACTAAGTCCGTTTCCACATGCTGGTGCACTGCATAGGAGCATTGGTATGCACTGCCAGGAATCTGGAGGGAAAGTTGTGTAAGTGGGAGGGGCTGGAGAGAGAAATGATAGCAATAGCGGGGGGAGGGCGGAATATTAGGAGGGTAGGATATCAGGGCGGTAGGATATCAGGGCGGTAGGATATCATGACGGTATGATCCTGGCCGTAGAATACCCTGGCCGTAGAATACCCTGTCCGTAGAATACCCTGGCCCTGGAATACCCTGGCCGTAGCTTGACCCTTCCATAGCACCCTACCATACAGCTGGTGGCACAACCCATCTCTCCCAGACACATAACAAGCCAAGACAGCCCTCCGGATATAACTACACAAACAGCCCCAAAACTGGACCCTCCTTCTGGGCTCTACTATTGACGCGGCTGCGGCTGCCTCCGCTTAGCTCCTAGCTCCAGCGAAGCAACGAAGCACGTTCCTCGGCAGCTCTAGCGAGACCCTAAGTCCGTAGCAAATAATCGGCGCACGACTTCAACTATTCACAGCTTAACTATCTCCGTGAATATTATGGCTGTGCTATTGCGGAAAGCGGCCTTTTGGTAGCTACAATACCAGGATTAGCAGTGTTTTACGCGGAACAGAGAGGCAGAATTGGATGCGCAGATGCTTGCGTAATGATATGCAGCTGGGGCGCAGCAAACATCCCACAGGTTTCAGCTGGGGTATATAGAGGGCCTGTTCGCAACCAGAGGATTGCAATAACTGAGAAAGGTTTGGAAAACTACTTTATCTAATCAGTAGCACACTGGAACAGACCGAGGAAAAAAACATGTCGTTCAAAGGAAAATCAGCAATCATCACTGGCGCCAACAAAAACCTGGGGAGAGAGACCTCCGAGGCGCTTGCCAAGGAGGGGTGCGACGTGTGCTTGCACTTCCACTCGGACAAGGAGAAACAGAAGGTGGAAGAGTTTGCCAAAGAATTGAGCTCCAAGTACGGTGTCAAGACTGCGGTGTATCAGGGTGATTTATCTAAGGAGGATGTCACTAAGGGTCTTTTTGACACCGCCATTGCCAAGCTCGGCAAGGTCGACATTGCGATCAACAATGTCGGAATGGTACTCAGAAAAGATCTTTCCGATATCTCTCTCGACGAGTTTGACACCATGTTCAACGTCAACACCAGAGCTGCCTTCCTTTTCCTCAGAGAGGCCGCCAACAAGGTTGCGGACGAGGGATCGGTGATTTCGCTAACCACATCCTTGCTCGCCGCTTACACCGACGGCTACTCTGTCTACCAGGCCGCCAAGTCGGCCGTCCACATGATGACCAAGGCTGCATCCAAGGAGACCAAGAGAAAGATCTCTTTCAACTGTGTCTCGCCAGGTCCTATGGACACCCCATTCCTGTACGGTCAGGAGAACGACCAGAGGGTCGAGTTCTTCAAGACCATGTCCAGCTACGGAAGGCTCACAGAAACCAGCGACATTGTTCCTATTATCGTCTTCCTTGCCAAGGACGGTCACTGGATGACAGGCCAAAATCTGTTCGCGTCCAATGGTTTCACTGCCCCTGTCTAAGCGTTGGACATACTTTGACCTACATCTATTTTTCTTGCTTTTTGCTACTGATCTCGATGGTTCTTAGTTTGAGTAGTTAATATCCTCAATACAAATTTACTATTTTTATAAGCAAAAGGCGTTGATTACAGTAAAATAGTCATCAATCGTAAAAATTCCAGAGAAGAGTAAATAAAAATTAGTAGGGCCAGATTCATCTTTCTTGTGATAGGACTGAAAACTACCATATAACCCCTTAACCGTGGTGACAATCCTGGCATTATCGTCTATTAGATATACCTTCCCTCGTTCGCTTGCCATGACCACCATACGCCCTTCCTTGGACAAATTTTACATGTACTATTTCGCACTCCACTTTCCAATCACTGTGGTGATGGATGCCACAATAGTACTTCCTCGAGAGAATCAGTTTGCGCTTCAGCAGCTGGCGAGCGACTTTCACCAAAGTCAGAACAAGGACTTTTTAACACACAATCCACAACTCTGGATGAAGTTTTTTGTTTACTTTGAGCTGGTTTTCCAGATGCCATTTTTCGTTGTGGCCGTGGTTGACTATGCGCGTAACAGTTTCAAGCATTACTCAAAGTCTTTGTTTCCGTTCATGACAATCTATGGCTTCAATGCAATGTTCACGACACTGTGCTGTCTTGTGTACTTGTGGTATGACGGAAACAACCACGGACTCACAGATGCACAGATCTACAAGCTGATAGCTCTCTACTTACCTACATTCCTCATCCCTCTTACGATGCTATTCGACTTTACAGCCCGATCACTCTCAGATATCAAAAAACAAACATCCAAAGCTACAAAATCTCTTTAAAGCAAGCTATTCATGAAATTACCTCCTCATGTGGAGCAGTACTGTTTTATTCAAAAAAAACCAACAAAACTCATATGGGCACCTGCAGTCGGCCTAGCTTAGTTGTATTTTGCGAATAACTCGTCTGCAAACTCAATATAGCTTTTCTCGGCGTCTTCCTGTGAAGTTCCCTCCAACTCTTTCCAAGCCTCCCACTTGTATTTGCCCTTAAAGTCAAACAATCCTGGTTTGTCGGTGGTGTTGTCACCTACAGTGGCCTGCTTGTACAACCCGTATAGCTTCAACAGCTCGTCATCATTTGGTCTTTTGGCCATGTTTTGAACCGCATTGGCCTTTTAGACAAAGAGGCAACTTGTTAATATACTTCTTCTAACTCTCTCTTACCGTTTATGCTTACCTTGTCTGTGAATTCCTGCGAAACCATATTTTATGAACTTTTATTTCTGCTTGCCTATATCCTCTAGCTTTCAAACAACCTTATATTGCCTGTTAACTCCCTTGTTCAACAAGAATTGCCCACAAAGACAAACCGGCTGCCTTTTGATAGTTGGTGTTTGCATGTGTTCTGAAGCAGTTTGACGTGGGGAGGAAAATCTTCCATCCGATGACATAAATGCTGACAAAGCACAAATTTGCTTTTGCGGTCGATCAGGCAGCGTAAGGTCGATCGACGCTTATGATCGCGAAGAGTGAAAAAAGATGACATAAGGAGAAATAAGCGAAGGACAACAAGGTGGTTTGTCAAGATCGGACGCGTTAAGCATTCGTTTTTGGTGGGACAGACGACTCTTGAAAAAAGATAGTGGTATTCAAGGATAACAGGTACTCAGTTGAGGCGGTGGGAGAAATTGAACGTTGGAAAAGTGGGACGAGAGGTAGAAAAAGAAATAAGATTCGGATACGGGGAGAAGTATACACAGAAACAAGGGGAAATTTGAAAAGACGATTAGCAGCAGGTCGAAACATCTACAACAATGAGCTCGGTTTTTGGATCGAAAAGAGTTACACTACTTGTTGTAGGGGTGTTATTCCACCTCTTGTATTTGTGGTCGATTTTCGACATTTACTTTGTGAGTCCTTTGGTACACGGAATGACTCCACACTCTAGCACGAATAATCCGCCTGCGAAGCGGCTGTTTTTGATTGTAGGTGATGGCCAGCGTGCTGATAAGACTTTTGCCAAGGTCAAGCATCCAGATATCGAGGAGGAGGTATATCTTGCGCCGTACTTGAGGTCCATTATCAAAGAACAGGGAAGCTACGGGATCTCGCACACTAGAATGCCTACCGAGTCGAGACCGGGCCATGTCGCAATGATTGCAGGCTTTTATGAGGATGTGAGTGCGGTGACTAAGGGTTGGAAGGAAAATCCAGTGGACTTCGACTCGGTTTTCAACCAGTCGACCCACACTTACTCGTTTGGATCCCCAGATATACTTCCTATGTTTGCTAGTGGTGCGTCCGACAAAAATAGAATTGACACGTGGATGTATGGCCATGAGTTTGAAGACTTCACTTCCTCTTCGATTGAGCTCGACAAATTTGTCTTTGACCATTTTTACCAGCTTTTAAAGAACAGCACAAAAGACCCGGTTCTTGATAAACAAATTCGGCAGGATGGCAATGTGTTTTTTCTCCATTTGCTCGGAACAGATACCTCGGGTCACAGTTACAGACCTTACTCGAAAGAGTACTATGACAATATAATGTTCACTGACAGCGAAATCAAGAAGTTGGTGTCAGCGGTGGACACATTTTTTGGTGACTCTGCCACTGCATTCATATTTACTGCAGACCACGGGATGAGTGATTTTGGTTCCCATGGTGATGGACATCCAGACAATACAAGAACACCCATAATTTGTTGGGGTGCTGGGTGCAAGTCTCCAGAACGCGTTGACCCCTCCAAAAATGAGATTTTGAAGCTTGAAAAGGATGAAATGAGAACGTGGGATTTTGATTCTCTCAAAAGACGAGACATCCGACAGGCTGATATTGCCTCGCTGATGTCTTTTTTGGTTGGACTCAACTATCCAGCAAATTCAGTTGGGGAATTACCGATAGAATTTTTAGATGTTCCTGAAATTGATAAAATCAGAGGACTCTTCAATAATGCCTTGAGTATTTTAGAACAGTACACGGTTAAGAGAAACGAGGTCGCCGTCAGTCAATTCAATTTTAAGCCATATCCTTTCTTCGAAACCAAGCACATAGAGAGCTATATATTGGAGATTGAAAACTTGATCGACGAAATAGCAGACGGCAATAACTCGAGAGAGCAACAAGCGGTGAAAATGATTGAAGAGTTTATGACAGCACTGTTGGATGGGCTCAACTACCTCCAGAAGTATAATTGGCTGATGTTAAGAAGTATTGTTACATTTGGATTCGTAGGCTGGATTGTATACTCATTCATCGTGTTTCTTCAGCTCTTCATAATCCCAGGTCGTAACATAAAGCAAGAGAATAACAGTTACAATTACGTGTTTTTTGGTGTTTTGAGCTTGTCCCTCAGCTATGTTCTGTTCTATCAAAGATCCCCAGTGAACTATTACATGTACTCCGCTTTTCCACTCCTCTTTTGGTCTTCCATTTTGAGTAGCAAGAAAATACTCAAAGCTGGTCTTTCAGAATTTTTCGATGGAGTTAGTTCGCCTACCTCAGTTTTCATCTTGGTTTCAGTCGTCGGTATGTTTGAGGCCATTGCGTACGGATTTGGAAATCGATATGTTTTTACTTACATGCTTCTTCTTTTAGGAGTATACCCTGTTTTCATATCAAAGATTTCATTATTTAAGCTGTCATGCTGGCTGATAACATGCGCTTTGCTGTCGTACTTTCCCTCTCAAAATCCTGTTAAAGTTGAAAGATTAGAGCCAATTTTGCTTGGAGGATTCTTGATAGCGATTGCTGGTTGCTTGTCTCTCTATTATTTGAGTCGTGACATAAAGATAGGTCGCTACACCAAAAGTTTAATTATCGGTCAAATTGGATTAGTGCTATTATCGATGTGGTCGACTTCCAAAGCTGTCGTCTCTTTACAACAAAGGGAAGGTTTACCAAAATATGCACAAGTCTTGGGATGGGTGAATCTGGTGGTGTCCCTGGTGGTCTTTCCAATATTACACCAGCTACGTGCAAACAAGAATTATAAACTTCGCTTTTTGATTATTTTCCTGGCATTGTCGCCAACGTTCACCATCTTGACAATTTCTTTTGAGTCAGTCTTTTATGTGCTCTACTCATCAATAATATTTCAATGGATTGAAATTGAATCGGAGTTGGCACTTAAATCTCACAAATGGGTGCAGTTGTTAAGGATTTCTGCTATTGGGTTTTTGTTCCTACAGATAGCGTTTTTCGGGACAGGTAACATTGCATCGATCTCGACTTTCTCGCTAGATTCAGTGTACAGGTTGCTGCCCATATTTGATCCTTTTCCTATGGGAGCGTTGTTGATGCTCAAGCTTATCATTCCATATGTTATCTTGAGTGTGGGTTTGGGACTGATGAATGTTAGATTGCATCTGATCAAGTTCAGTATTTCCACTTTGATCATCTCGTTGTGTGATCTGCTATCACTCAACTTCTTTTTCATGGTGAAAACGGAAGGGTCATGGCTTGACATTGGTTTGACAATATCCAACTACTGTTTGGCCATTTTAAACTCTCTATTTATTCTCTCTCTTGAGATTTTGTCGAGTGCCCTGCTTCACAATGTAGAGTTAGAGCTGACTGATGACCCTGCGGCCCACAAAATAGATAAGAAACTAATTGTGGACAGCGAAGACTACAAAGACATCTTGAAGATTATCAGGGAAGACGACAATGTTGGTGGGTCTATCGCTTCCAGAGTTAGACGGAGAACCAAACACTTAAATGCTTGAAAATAGATTGTGTAGTAGATTGTGTAGTAGACTATGTATTTTTTTTTTTAGCTGAAAAACTATAGACTTGGAGATATGACACCATTTGCAATTACCATACTACATGCTAAATCCAAGATATCACCAGATATTACGTGGTGAATGATGGCCTCTCCGGAACTAATTGTTTTACCGGCATGTGAATTTCATGATGTTGAAAGAGAGCTGGTATCGATTGTTAATAGAGGATACGATAAACCACGATATAGGTTTGGAATTATTGCAACTCCTAGAATAAGATCCTCACTTATTGAAGATTTAAATCTGAGCGATCCCGAGACTAGCTTTTTTGCGATAGCTATTGCGCCCGAAAAAAGGGCTCACATCCTGATAACGGATAAAGATGACGCAAAGACTACCACATCGACCCTGATAGATCTTTATCCGATTGGAAGCCTGGAGCTAGATAAGCCAGTGAAATCTCAGTCTAAGGAGAGATTAATTGAGATAGCGAACGAAGGCGATTTGCAGACAAGAATCCTAGGTACAGTAGCAATAAAGGGTAATACTTCGAAAGCAAATTCATATGTGCTCACAGGATTGACATCATTTTATCCTGGGATGTCAGGTGTGCTGCTCTCTTTTATCCATAATTTTGCTAAGAGAGAATGTAGAGCAGAGACATTGTTTGCAGAAGTTATCGAAGAACACATGCTGATAGATTATTACCAACGATTTGGTTATATAATTGAGGAGCGAGTTGAGTGCAAGGTGGATAAGGAGACTGGTCTTGTGAAGAGCTCGACGATGGAAGAAGGGGCTGCTGCGAACAGGGACTTTACAATGGTGATTATGCGGAAACTGCTATAGAGGTCGCCAATAGTGAAGCAAATCAGAAGTCACCAAAGATAGATAGATGCGCTAGATAATGGAGACTGTAATTTGGATAGAGAACTTTACAGGTGGGAGGCGTTTGTAAATCATGAATGCTATAATTAGGAGTGCTGTAGAGCAAAATTGCTCTATCAGGCTATGCAAATGGAAATGTCCAGATCGATACCTCCAGCGAACTGCCGAGCAGAGCTAGACTGCCATCAAGAGCCAGACCCGATACAGGATGTTTCGGCTGGACGACATCCTGGCACCGGATAAAACGAACATAAACCGTTTTCTAGAATCGTCTCTCGTTTCTTAACGGCAGTCACATTGTGCATCCACTTTTACAGGTACGGTGGATTTTTGCACTATAGCAGGCAGCAGACCGGGTAGTCTGAGAAACCAAGGTAACATCAGGTGGATCTGCGATACATCACATCAAAATTTACCCAAAGTGGAGCGTTTCTAGGTCGGGATCGACACTTTGATCTTTCGTTGGCTGACTTGACGCGGTGTAAGCGGCTTTTTATTGCGCATATTTAATGGTGTGCGGCTGCGGAACGCAATGAATACACGGGGGAGGAGAAACACCGAGGATTGTCGGTAGAAGGTCTTGGATTCCGGTGGAAGATTAGCGGGGAAGCAGTTTGAAGAGTGTTTTGTAGTAGAATTGTATTATTGCATTATTGAGCAGAGCAGTTGCAATGGCATTGGTGTAAGAGATATTGCGGAATGAAAATCAATTGGCTACAAGACACCTCTGGGAGGTTCGGAATAACATGGCTTCCGAGAGTGAAAAAATCGACAAGCAGCTGACATGGCGTTAAAACCTGGACGGTGAGACGGCAGTTTGAACCAGGTGGCCCAAAGTTAACCGCCGTCACGCAGTTCTACTGGAATGGCATCGCGGCATCGTGGCTCCCACTAAAGCTCCGGCGGTGCACAGCGGAATTTTTCTTGTCGTCGCCGGCGTTAGCGCCCTTTGCACCACATGTGCCACATGTGCCACTGTTAATTTAGGACGTGGCAGTGCGAAACAGGTGAGTAGCCACGTTTTGCAAGCCACGTTCCTCACTTCCCGTGCATCGAGAAAATTTTTCAGCCCGCATTCAATGACTAAACCAAAACAAACAAGCAGGGGTTGCCTTATTGAGTTAAATAGGAGGGGGCCTGATATAAATAGGAAGGATTTGGCAGAGGAACAAGAAATTGACAGGTAGTTGTGACAGGCAATTTTAAGGTGTGTTTCAAAGCTCTTTACAAGTTGTAAAAACCAGAGCAAGTGTATTGGCTACTACGGATAGCATACGGATAGCACTAGTGCATATATATATCGGACTAAAAAGAAGCCAACCGGATATCAAAAATCAAAAACATTTCGTGATCTCTCTCTCCAAGCTCCTGTGATAGAACAAATCCACTGGTGAGAAGCGTCATGTCTGCATTCAACGACTACTGTCTCGTTTGCGAGAAAATATGTTCTGCAAACTCGATGTATTGCTCTGAGGAGTGTAGAACCATGGATCAGCTGAACCAGGGCTCTCCTAGCCTCTCTTCTTGCTCCTCGGTCACATCGTTGCATCATCATTCAAACAGTACAAATCATACCATCATTTCACCTTTGCTGACTCCAAAGTTTTGCGTTGCAAACACACCTGCAAAAGTCGCAGGCCACTTGATGCCCATGAAGTCCCCTCAGGTGATGGACTTAAGCTACGAGTCACCTATGCTTTCTACAGCCCCTTTGCATAACGACCTGGACTCAAACAGACTTGACCTCAATTCCAGCGTTTCATTTATCACACATAAACCATATCAGCATTCATCTTCGGTGCCTGTCTCATCGGAAATGCTACAGAGGTCCTCGTCGAGAATGACGGCGTCTACAACCGCCCAGAATGTGAGCGACATCCTCTCTACTTGTGCTTCCGAGAACTACAGAAAATGGTTGTCGATTCATTGAGCGTATTTGGATGCGATTCCAGCTCTTGATATCTTATGGGCATATGGGCTTTTCTACGTAAAACAAAACTGGGTTATAGTTTTTGGTTAGGGCATTTTTTCACTACTCAGCTGGGAGTAATACTCCCAGCTACTTTGCATATTTTACATTAATCATATCTACGTCATATTAATATCTTAGATTCAGTAATCACTTATATAGTTGAAACTAATATAGAGTACCTCTACAGGGCATCTGGTTCAGTAGTTCCCTCCGTTAGCTCCCGTCAAGTGAGTCAAAGTCTGCTCAGCCTGTATGAGCAGATTTTTCCAGAAAAAATTTGCCGCGCCTTTTCAAGCGTTCCCTTGCATATTGACAATAACTCATGAGTCTTCGCTGCGTGTATCGGGTCACACACGACTAACTTTAAACGTAGAATCAACCGGTTGACTCTTGCAAGTGAGCTAATTGAATATCCACAGGTATATCCAACAAGCCCGCGATCAATCTACCCTAGCTACTTCATCAGTGTGAGTGGATTTCAAGACTTGTCTGACAACCGCTCCCAGCCGAATTCATGCAGGCTATTTCAAACTGAACTGATTTTTGTTTTTTCTATTGATCCAATGTGGGGTCGGATCGGAGCAAAAAACGTGACAGATCCCAACAAAAAGACTGTGGCTTATGTGATTACGTACTACAAATTTCTACGACAAACTGTCTCCCCGCATTTTTATTAAGGGCTAGGCTTTTATTTAACATGTCGAGATCAAATTCTAATTATAGAAAACGGTTTCTAGTTTGGTCAGTCTCTATACATACATCCTGTCATACAGGTATCTATTAGTATACACATCAGGCAACAGCAGCGCCTCTAACGATATAAATTAAATCACCGTCCTTAATCTCCTTAGCTACGCGGCCATTAGAAGCAACATAAATGTAACTTTCATGGTTATCGTCGCTCTTTTCGCCATTACGGAGGCGTCTGAAAACAGTTAACTTCTTGTCCGCAAGAGTAGTCTTATTATTTTCATTCCTGATGTTCAGCAAATCAGATGCCGAGTCCAACATTCTTCCAATGGGCCATGCTTTTGAAACATAGATTGCACGTCGAGCTGTCAGCTTGACGTCGTTGAAAGATCCCTCGCCAGGAACATACGTACACCATAGATAAACCCTTTCGCTAGGAGATATTTTCTTATCCCCAACTGCCTGCTGCTTTAGTTTTGAAATTTCCACTATTCTTGCAGACGGCGAAACCTTCTTGGTGGTCGAGCTTAGCGGTGAAGAAGCACCTTTCGATTTCGACGTTGAAAGAAACTTTTTTAGTCTCTTTAACGCAAAGGCGGCTGTGTTATTCGAAGGATTCAGCGAATCGCTCAGTAATTTGGACGCTATGGTATTAGAAGATGTCTTTTTTTCACTGGATGGAGTGCTATTCAGTCCTTGACGGGCAGATTTCATTTGATGCTGTCGCTCGGCTTCGCGTCTGATCTTTTGCAGATCTGGAAATACCGATGAAGATGGCGGCAAGTTAACAGGTGTTGACGGACTGGAATTTTTAGTGGAAGTACATCTATGATCGTTAAAGTTCAAACGGTGATCAGAGCAGAAGGACGTCGAACAGGTCGGGCATATGTACGGCAAGAAGTCAAGTCTTCTGCAAACCGAACAGTGTTGTCCGATATCCAGCAGCGTCTCATCCTTTTGACTGTTATTTATGGTCGCCATAACTTGTTCTTAATATGTTTTAATGAATACGGGAAGGATGATAATTTGTAAGAAGGCCTTGATGCAACTGCCAGAGGCGGTCATCATCGGTTTATATATGCTATCACTGTTGTGGGTGGCGAAGAAACGCCACCGATATAAAAAAATACGCCACAAAAGTTTTTGGGTCACATGATGTGTAGCACGTGGTTTATGCATAGATTTTGTTTTTTCAAGGTTCTGACTTACATGAAGTCAATCTTAGCACACAACTCTTTGCTCCGTTTAATGGTACTAGTGCGACCTACTAGAGGATCGCATCATGTTGTGCGATCTTAATGTGGTATGGCCAGTTGATGATTTTTTACAGAAACCCACGAAGCAACAACTGGATCGTCTCAAAACGACTTTGGCAACCTCAGAGGAGCTGGGCTATACTCACATAGCTATTAACTTTAGGGTTGAGCAAAATAAAAAAGTTCCCGTCCAACTGTGTGATTTGAATCCTATAAAAATGGACTTGTTTGAAGAGTTTCGAACAAGATTGAAACTTTTCACTAGAATAACTCTTGTTGTGGAAGACGCTTCCCAATTTCAAAACGTGGGAAAATTTCAGAATGTGTTCGACATTGTTGCAATCGAACCAAAAACTGAGAAAGCCTTGATATCCTGCATCACCAATCTAGAAGTTGACTTGATTTCGTTTTGTTTTTCGACAAGACTTCCTTTCTACTTGAAACACAAGACAGTCGGGGCTGCTGTTGAGAAGGGAATATTTTTCGAAATAAATTATAGTGATCTTCTTTCAACTGTTCCCTCTGCCAGAGCTTTAGCGATGTCAAATATAAAGCAGCTTCTTCGGGCTTCTCGTTTAAGAGGATTAATATGCTCAAGTGGATCTGACAGTCCTATTTTGCTCAGAAATTCAAGTGATATAGTCAATTTATTAGTGCTGCTGGGGTTGGACTCAAATAGGGCACAATGTTGCTTCAAAGACTGGCCACTAAAGTCACTATTGAACGGTAGACTGAGGATCAAATCTTACAAACAGGTAGTTGTTATTAGCGGTGATGACAATTTGATTGACAACTCACTGGAAAATAAAATCGGGTCCGGTGACCTCAACCCAAAAATGGATGCTTCTGGATATAGAAAGAGAAAACAAGAAGACTCGATAAGCAGGCATAATAAGAAGAGCAAAGGTAGAACGAGATAGCTATAATAAAGGTTACACGTGTATATTTATTAATCAAAACCAAAATTATTTACCTGAATAGATATATATATTCGATCGCTTGCCTTTATCGCCTGCCGTATTTGACTCATTATCTCGCTTGAGCGATGTTGTGTCACTTGTGTGAGAGAGGTTTACTTTCTTTTGCGGCACTTGATATGGTGCAGTGTCTTTGCGGTGATTTTTAAGTCTATTAGGAAGCGGAAGTTTAGAAGACTTTGTAGATGAAACCTTTTCCAGATTTGAGTATGATATAGCCCTAGCTATCTGTGGTTGAAAGCCTTTGTAACTTCGCGTTGATAATTGTGAAGATGATATTTTTGTAATATTGGCTATTGGTTCCGGTCGTTGCGAAACAACTTTGAGATTCGGTGGCCTTATCGCCTGGCTCAGGAACTTAGATCTTATTTTGTTTTGTTGACTGGCCTTCTGCAGCAGAACACTCTTGAATGTTGGCTGCTGCAACTGCTGGACAGCTTTTTTGCTATGTGCAGGAATAATGATATGATTCAAAGCTTTCACTTTGTTCTTACTTCGCTCAAGATTGAGATTCTTTGCGATTTGCTTGAGATTCTCTTTTGCTAATTGACGTTGCGTGTCCCTCTCAGACACATACTTGTCATAAAGCTCTCTAGCAGAGACTTTAATTCTCTTTCCGCTTCTGAGAACTAGCTGCTCAGATGGTCGTTCACTGAAGTCTCTCTCTATCAGCGATCTCCACAAAGGCTCGGAATGCAGGATGATTTGAGGCGATTTCGATTCTATCACCTTCAAAGCTTTTGCAGACTTCTTCTTCAATATTGGTTCCACAAGATGGTATGGTGCAATACCTATATCGTTGATTAAATGTGCGTTTTGGACACACTTTATCCTTGACAACTGAGTCAAAGGCAGAGTGCCAATACGTGGTGGAGCTTTTTCAACGTACACCATTCTAACCAGTTGTTCCCCGCTGTATGCTTTACTTTGAATTGTCACTACGTCTTTCAGAGCATAAATGTTGACTTAAAGGTAATCTTAATGTAGCTACTAACGCATTGGCCAAAGAAGAAGAGTGCCATATTTGCTGGAGATTGTCTCCTATTCCTCTTATGGCGGTTCAAGAGCAAAGTTAATGCGCCACTCACCAGCCATACAATGATGAGGCTAGTGTTTTACGGATAATCTACTTTACTTCTAAAACCTCTATGACTTTGGAAAGAAAGAATAGTATGTGCCGGAACATATGTTGAAGGATCTAAAAAAAGAGCTAAAAGCTACTATTAAGCAACAAATTGAATCAAGCAGTACCATTTGGTCTCAAACCAACGAAAAAGTTCAAGGCGTATGCCTCTTCTTCCGGAATTTCATCAGTACCTTCCACCTTGAAAGTGATGGTGCTACCATTCTTGAAGTAGAGAGTGTCACCAGGCTGGACATTGTATGAAGCCCCGGTTTCATCACTGATGGTGAACTTACCGTGAACCTTAAGGTTGATCTTCATTTCATCGTAGTCATAGAGATAAACGAGCGGTTCACCGGCTTCCTGTCTGTAGAAACCACCACTAATCTGTTTTCCCTCTGGAGCGTCAGAAGTGAAAGTGTCACTCAAAAAGGAGTTGTTACCTGGTGATGGGATTTGAGTTGGCTTAACGGTGTATCCGTTTTCCGTGGAGGACTGGTAAAGCATAGGCATTTTGCAAGAAATTGAGTTAAATCGACTAACTAACTAATCCAATTGACCACCAACTATGATGTGCTACTCTAACTACTAGTCCAACATCTACCTGCTGCGTGTGATCTGAGACATATGTAATCCTTTTTATATTCGTTGCAGAACTGGATATCATATCTCTCCTCGATGCTAAACTACGGACCCCATTAATCTTCCTATTTCGGAAAAAAAAACCGAGCAATATTGTCGAGCGCAGTTGAACAGAAGTTACCTCTGTGACAGGCAGCTGGTGTAAAGAGGGCCGCCCCAGCATCAGCACTGCTCGATTTCGGGGCACTCTATCTAGCAGTGGGCATTCTTTTGAGGCAGTTTATCTGGTGACAAACGAGATTGATCTGTTTGATATCAGATGGCCAATTGACGATAAAAGACGTAAAATCGAAAATCGATTGCATGCTCCCAGAATTTACAAAGATACACAGCCATTAAACTAAAGCTCATTCGGACTGGCTCAGTAAGAAAATGATGTCTGGGACGATGGGTGCAGATGTAGCGAAGCTATGCGAAGGATCAACTAGTAGAGCCAAAAAAACAGTTTCTGCCAGATCTCATTTCAACAGGGCCTATAAACACTATACACATACTCAATTGTTGGTTTGGGGAGATGCCTATTTCGGCATGATGTAGAATCGTCTTCGCAACGGATTTGCCCTAATGCATCTAGTACAGTTGGTGATATTTCACTGACCAATAATTTAGGGCTGTGTATCCGGAACTTTTGTCCCTTTTAGGAAAGTTGGACTTCGATATCAGTTACAGTGAATATAGACAGAGGAGAGGCTGTTGGATAGGTGAGATCAGCTATTGAGAAGCGACATATAAATAGGGCGAGCTCGTCCCTCTCAACGTTGAATATGGAGAAGAAGAATTTATTAATTTGGCCAGACTATTGATCAATTCTCTTTCCTATTTTCAAGATGCCTATGCAATATATCTCAAAAGCTGATGGTTACGATAAGCTGCCACCTGTTATCGGGCCAACATCATACTTGGGCGACATCATGACCTCTGACACTGTTCCAGAAAAGCAGATCATGGCTGGTTTCTACAAGCAAGTAGCTGGTCCCCCTTTGGTGTTCACATACCCTTACGATGAGATGAAAGTTGTCTTGGAAGTGAAGGGAACTGTTGAAATCTCAGATGAGACAGGTTACAAGATATTCCCTAAAAGGGGTGATACCCTCTACTTCAAGAAAGGTTCCACTATTACTTTTGCTGCTATTGAAGATGATGCTTACGGCTACTTTTGGTATTGTGGACCTAAGAATGATAAGCTCTAAGTATATAGCTTAGATGGTCGACTAGATTCTTTTAACAAATAATGAGAGTAATTTATCATGATCTGAAAAATTGGTCTTAAAAATTATCAAAGTTTTTGTAGATGATGCTGTGTGATGTTAGAGTTTTGACTGGAGAACGTGGTTATGTGGACATCTCCAAGCCAAAATCCCAAAAAAACACTGAAGAAGAATAGAGCTAGAGCTAACTTGCCAATAATTGAATTTTCAACGCCAGGCATTTATGCACCCTAATTAAAACAGTTTTGTATTTTTATTGAGTGATCGAAGTAGTTTTTTGATAATTTTGCTCAAGACCAAAACCAGCTGGAAAATTGAAGCGTTCGAATACTACATCAGGAAGCCAAAGACAAGATTGGGTGCTGAGAATGTTATACCTGCTGAAAAGAAAGATTGGTTAGGTGATAATAAAGAATGTGGATTACCTATATTTTATGTATGATTAAAATCAAAGAGCAGATTGTAACAGAACTTCTTGTCATCACTACTGTTTGAAATTTTTATCCATCTTGCCACTCAATAAAAAGCCCCAGTTTTGTCTTACGTTCATCATTAGAGTTTTGGCTTGCCATTGAGCCAGAATGGCCAAGTAATCCGTGATTAATTTGCGATTTTGTGTACTTCAGCTTGCGAATGTGGTGAATTTGCTAGTTTCTTGAAAATTCACGAAACAAATAGGTCCTAGCAGCTGTTGACATTAGCCCAACAGCATCACGCAATTTTGCTTTCAAGCTAATTGTCTCGCCTGCCTCAATAATTATTCCATAACCTCTCAAATACTGAACACATTGCTCTATTGTCAATACGTCAATATTCTCAACGCTCGAAATAAGAGGTAGGCCTAGCTGTTGTGGAAAAGTTCCATCAAGAAATGGAATAGGAAGAACTGGGAAACCACACAAGCTGTGTACTCTGTTTTCCCCCAAGCAAAAGTGATGCTCGATGCGATTAAAGAGTCCAGTTAGGCGCGCCTGATCTTGCACTCTTTGTATTCTATCTTGCTCAATTTGGGTAAACAGTTGGGTAAAGCGCGCCTGATCTTCCGCTCTTTGGGTAAACAGTTGGGTAAAGCGCGCCTGATCTTCCTCTCTGTCTAACCGTCTCTGCGCTCTATCTTGCTCAATTTGGGTAAACAGTTGGGTAAAGCGCGCCTGATCTTCCGCTCTTTGGGTAAACAGTTGGGTAAAGCGCGCCTGATCTTCCTCTCTGTCTAACCGTCTCTGCGCTCTATCTTGCTCAATCTGGGTCAACAGTTGGGTAAAGCGCGCCTGATCTTCCGCTCTTTGGGTAAACAGTTGGGTAAAGCGCGCCTGATCTTCCGCTCTTTGAGTAAACAGTTGGGTAAAGCGCGCCTGGTCTGCATCTCTTTCGGCCGCTCTTTCTGCCTCTTTCCGTAAATCCCATTCTTGAAACCATGGGGGTGGTTGATTTTCACCCTCCTCTTGAGCCTTCCGCTCTAGCATTTCATTCAAAGTCACCAGGTTATCTGCAGCTTTCTGGGAAGTCTCAAGCTCTTGTCTATGATACTCCGCAGCTTGGCGTTCTTTTTCAAAAGCTTGAATCTGTGATTCTCTTTGGCTTGTCTTGATTTGTTCTACCTGGCGGTTTCTAGCAGCTATAATCAATCTTCTGTATTTAAGAATTTCCGAGTAGCTATCTCCAGCTGGTGGATCCACGTCGAAGTCATTTGGAGGTACTTCTACACTCATGCTGTTCTTGCTTATTATCTAGATCTTTTGCGACTGTCTAGACTCAAGCACACTACATATATTCTGCAAAAGAATAACACAAGTTTTATATTATAAACGAGGGATATTACAAAAGGGCAGAATAGCGCTTGATCTCTGTAATTATCAGTAGAACATTAAAATAATGTTAATTACCCGGATGTCGAGTTAACGCCAGAACCAGTTCGAGGATTCAATAGCGGGAGAGCTAGGCCATCATGCCGGTAACACTCAGCGAACAGTAGAAGCCATAACTGGGTTTTCCGTGAAATTGTAGGAGAACATTTGATAGGATATAATGGTTGAACACATAGTATTTGGTGACTTTTTTAGCCACTTCAAAAACTACTGTATCATTACAGAAAAAGTATTATGGGGAAACTACTGTAAAACCCATCCATAATGCAGATAAGTTTTTGATGCTGTTATTACCGAAAGTCTGATCTGGTTCTGAAACGGGACAACTACACTTGTTACCCAGCATTCCTGTGAAAACCGATCATTTTCGGACACTAGGCTTACAACTTTTCAAAACTAGAATTCAAACCGTGACTGAGTTCGATCGCCGTCTGAATCCACAACACATTGTAACTGCAATAGCAGGGTAACATTGTGGTTGACTCAGCGTGGTACTACGCAAATCTAACCTCCCTCGGTGCATAGATATATTTTCCAGGCTGGTTCATTGCAACAAGACACCGTGTTATGAGCTACGCATTTGCTTCGCACTTCGCACTTCGCATTTCGCATTTCGCATTCCGCATTCCGCACTTACTTCACACTTACTTCCGATTTGCTCCACGTTCACCTGACAGAACCCCTAATTGTGTCACTCCCATCCGTTGCCTGGACCGACCCTATCTCAGCAAGGCATTAGTATTGTTCGCAAGTACCGAATTTCACGTCCACATTCATTGCCTTTCTCACTTAGTCCATTTCAGCCCTGTCTGCTACGGCCATGCCGCAACTCTGGCAACTTCCTCCCAGTGCTAATTGGCCCCACCCTGACTCATATCAATAGATAGTAGATAAAAATTTTACTTCTCTAGATGATTCTATGACTGATTGTCTTATGACAATAAGATCGTGGTATCCGACGGAATCTTCAATAATGTGGGCGGTGGGCGGTGGGGGTGGCTGAGAACATGGCTGTGGAATGATATTCTTACAAATAACCGTTTTTGTTAGCGGAAAGCATGTCCCGGTGTATGTGAATACCGAAGCCAAGTTCCACGACAATGACTCTTAATAGAAGGTGCTAGATGAAACAAGTCATACTGGAGATAAAGAGAATTAGTCACAGATACTGATTGCTGTACTATATTCTGGGAATATAGGATCTGGTGGTTTTAAGGAAAATTGAAAATTAATTAAATTGTAGAAAAGCTACGGTCAGACTGGAAGTAAGGTACTACAGGATGGTGGCCAGCAGATCCAAGGAGACCAATGGTGGCGGAAAACGTGAGCAGAGTGCTCGAAATGACAGACAAGCCCGAGATGAACGGGCGGCTGCGTCTACAAAGGTCATTAGTGACCATGATTTTGTTCTGGAAGACGTGTTACCTTCGTTCGAAATGCACAACTACCTGTTCAACAGAACCGTCTACGACACAGAGGATACAGGCGGCACCTCAGATTTACCAAATTACGAGGAAGACTCTTCGCGTGCTCAAGTGCAGTTTCACCAACCTCCACAATCTGTGTGTAATGTAGATCCCACCCAGAACGAAGACATTCTTGTGCTGAATAACCTAGAGAATCTTCAGAAAATCGATCTTCCCATGAAGGTTAAGATAAATTTAACTACAAAGTTTCCCAGATATGGAACAACCCCACAGCGAGAAAACCCACTAAGAGAGTATCACCCGGGTGATATATTAACTGGATATGTGACAGTCGAGAACACGAGCAATGAGACTATTCCTTTCGATATGTTTTTGGTATCTTTTGAAGGTGTGGAAACTGTTCCAGGTGCTACCTCCGATTCAAAACTACAAAGAAACACTTTCCTAAAAATGTATGATTTAAGTGCTTGTTTCCATTATGGTTGTATTGCTGGACCCGGTGAATCCATTACTTGTTCCCAGTTCGACCCTTCAGATGGTACCTATAACGGCTTTAATGACGACAAAGAGATTCGGCCAGGATTCACCCACAAAAAATGCTTTATGTTCAAGCTTCCAAGCTTGCTGCTAGATACAGCCTGTGAGCATCAACTTACTGAGCACTTGAGTTTGCCGCCAACATTTGGTTTCGATTGTGAGTCTTTGGACTTGAGGTCGACACACTTGACAGTGGACGACGTATTAGGATACGGCAGAATGGGGGAAGCTGGTTCTCCCCTTCTTACAGGCGACTTGCACAATCGCGGTCAATCGATTTCTTACTCTGTAAATGTGAGAGTCATTGGAAAAAGGCTTGATTACTATAAAAAGTATTATTACAAGAATACGTCTCATGAATATGATTTCATTGTTTTGAAAGATATTAAACATCACATTCGATTTTCTGTCCCTCAATCTTCACGATCAGATTCAAACTACAACTTCCAATCCCATTTGTCCACAGATGAACAGCTCTTGAGTTTGGAAAAGCTTGCTGAAAGCAGTTTGTCATCGTTGAACGAGAGATTGCAACTGATGAACTGCGGAATAAATGACAGCTCTCAACTGGATGAGTTACTCCAAGAAAGCACACAAAACGAAGAAAAAAAGCGATTACAACTAGAGATTGGTCCTTCAGAGAGTGATGGAAAATTTCCTTCAGAATTCAAACATAACCGCACCGATGAGATCAGTAACGAAGCGAGTTCAACAATTGAGAAAAATCTATTCTCTAAGAGTACTGGTGATGTTAAAGTCAATATCAGCTACAAAAATGATGAATGCCTACCAAGACTTATACCCAAGAGTCTCAAGAGGTTGTCACTTTCCTCTAATCCTGAACTGCTAAAATTACCATTGCAGTCCGATTTATCCTCTGCTTTAAGTCCTTCTGGTAAGGCAAGAGGTAGCTTGAATTCTCTGTTTGAAACAGATGGTTCATTATCCACTTCAATGACAAGTATGACCTCTTCATATGGCTCTAACGGTTGCTTCAATTCGAGCCCATCTTTCAAAAGACTACGTTTCTTGAATACAGAGATTCGATTCAAGCCATCAAAACTGTCCAAGCCACCTCAACAAGTAACGGCAAAGATCAAATTGTCTGTGGTCAATTTGCAGTCCGCTCATCCAATACCCGTTATAATTGATGGGGAGTTCATCCAGAAAGATGGCCTCACGAAGCAAATCAGGAATCTGAGTAAGAAGTACGAGCTTTACCTCAATGATTTGAAAAAGCTGGCCCAAGCTACAGGTAAAAGAGTACCCAAGCAATTGTTCTATGATATGTTGGCTTTGAATAAGTTGAGATGTACAGAGAGAGAGCTCGACATCTTTACCGATTCAAAACACTCTTTGAATTGGCTACCCGTTCATAACACAGATGGTTCTCTCGAAGAGTATGTTGCCAACATAAAGATTCCAGTTGAGTATAATGACAAAACTGCAAGGAAATATCACATATCTCCGGGATTTCAAAGCTGCCATCTTAGTAGAGCTTATAGGTTGCAAGTGACACTCAAATTAAGGGCCCCTGGAGAGGTGAGCGTTGCACTTCCCGTCGATATTGCTTCCATTCAGTGATTCTGCACCGTTTAATTTGATTAATTAGCTTTTCGATTCTTGCTTTCATAAATGACATACTTAATATATCAAAAATAAAGTAAAGCACTAATACTAGGTGATTGGAAGAGCTGTTAGGCTTTTCAAAGACCTTTAAGTGTAGTTTAAAGCAAGATTCCGGCAAGAGAACACACACAACCTGGATCTGATCTCAGATTTGTGCACAGCCACGCTACACAGCCACTAAATATTTTATCAAGATATTTTGATTTTATGACATGTTTGTGTTTACCTTACTGTACACTTGCGTGCTTCGGTTAAAGATAGATCTTGAAGCCATAATAGCGCTCAAGCGAGAGAGCAAGAAAATATACGTGTACGGTCTGTCCTAAATCAGAAGTATTTTTTGGGTGGCATCAATTGCATGGTATACCCAAATTTATAGTAGATTAAACCGAGCAAGGTAAATAGCCTTGAAGATCGCCAACAAACAAGACCAGAAATGACTCGACAACGTGACATAGATACACAGAATAGAAAAACAGATGACAAATTAGGCTCTGCTGATGCAGACTTTGCAGGTACCTCAAATACCTATGAAAATTATTCTCATTTCTCACCCTCTAATGCATCAGAAGAAGATAAAGATCCGACTTCTAGTGCTGTCAATAACGCCACAGATCGGCCTGTCTCAACTCTTTCCGGTGCATTTAGTCCGAGAAAATTTCATGAGGATGATACAGTTTGCTCAGATGACTCAAGCCTTGGCAGTCACAAAACAAACTCCCCCTATGCTGGAGCATTGGACAATCATGCTACGAGTAGCATTGCAACGTCTGTGCTAAGTGAGGCCACACCAAAAGTCTTTAATCACAATAGTCGGCATTCTGGTGCGAAGGGGTATTTTAGATTGCTTAGTACACACGCAGCTCGTAGCCGTGCTTCAAACTTTTCTTCATTCAACAGCGAGGATGACTCTAGCATTAACCTTGAGAATGAATTTGATATTGACATTGACAATACGATTAGCATTCCAATAATTCCATCTTTTGAAGCGCAGGACTCTCTTTGGTGCGATGGTCGATCGTCCACAAAAAGTACCAATGGGCATAGTGATCTTTCTGGTTTTCTAACAAAACTTTCTTTAAATGATGGCGTCAGAAAGTCAGCCCAGAATTCACAAGAGATCGAAAAGCTTCAAAAAGAGCTGACAGATTGTAAGATCCAACTAAAGCTTCAAACGGAACTTCTACGTGATCGTGAGCGACAGGGCGAATCAGTTTTAGATAATATTCAAAGAGATTTCACATATATGATCGAATCAGATAAAGAAAACAAACAAGTTGTGCATTTGAAGCGACAGCTTCAGTTGGGGCACAGTAACATATCAACTGTGATGGAGGAGAACTTGAATTTGAAGAAAGAGTTGGAAAGTGTAGTGTCTTCTTTTGAGCTTTTACAGGAGCAATTTGATATTCTTCAGCAAGATCATGAAAATTGGCAAAATGTTGCTAACGCCATCTTGAAGACACAATTGGATAGTGAATCAGATAGTAAGTTACAGAAATCTTTAACTGATGCCATGAAAAAAAGAAGTCTAAGTGTTAAGCTTGAAGCTCTGAAGTATATTGCCGATTCAGTGAAGCCCTACTTCGACAGGCAGACTTATGAAATGATACTATCTGAAAAAGATACAACAATCAAGGAACTCACCGAGCGCATGGAAGATTCATTGAACGAAGCAAAAAAGTCTGAAGATACCTGCCTTCGCCTCAGACAGCTTCTGTCAGAAGAGCAAAACAGGCAAAAAGAAGTTTTAAACACTAACTCAGCATTAGAGAGAGAGATCGACTCAAAAAACAAGGAGATTGAAAAGTTATCTTTCTCAATTCATCAGATGACGGGAGAAATCAGTCAGCTGAAAGACCGTATCGAGATAGCCGATCAGACTCCCTCTCCCACATTGCTTGATGACTCTATTCCAGAAGAAATCATGAAGTGGAAAAGCAAAGCGGAAGGTCTTTCCGATAGAGTTCAACGAATGCAACTTCTGAATGAAGAAATGAAAACCAAAGTGACCAATCTTGAAAATCAAGAGTCAAAGCTACAGACCAGGATAAAAGAGCTGGAAAAAGTCAATATAGACGATCTGAACAATCATATAGAAGAGCTAAGCAAGGAATTGAACAACTCATTAATTAAGCAAAGACAGGCAAATTCTGAAAAGATTAAACTCAGCTACAAGATCGACGAAATTTGGACCAAGTACTCTGCTTTAGAATCCGACCTAGAGGAACAACTAAGGAATAATAATGATCTTCAGATAGTCAACGGAGATCTTGAAAATCAAATAACTGAGCTTGCCGCTAAGTTTCAAGACTTTCTTACGTGCGATGTTAATTATCAAACACATTTGATCAAAATACTCAGCAAGATTTTGGATAGACAATCGACCAAAGAAGCTGCAGGAAAAGTCCTTCAACTGGCCAATTGGAAGAACCTAGGGCTGGATGACCTTGCAATCAAGAAGCTTTACGACACCATTTTTCAGTATGATCTGGCTGCAGTAGATATGGTAGTTGATGCTTACGGAAAATTATTGATAGAAGCAGGCAATAAATCCAGCAACGATCCTGAGTTGGTCAACGAACTAAAAGAGAGAATAGCGGTATTGGAAGATTCTATATCAAAACAGACAGATAGCTCAAAATCAGGTGCTGATTATGAAAGCCCTCGTTCGAAGCTGCGCCTTGATGAGCTGACGAAGCGTTGGAAGGGGGCCGAGGAAGCTTTGCAGTTTGAAAGACGCCAGGCCAAATTACGACTAGATGAATTGGAGCAGGAAAATAGCAGACTAAGAACCGTAATACGAGCTCGAAATTCATCGCTTCACTCAAAATAGACTTATCAATGTACTATTGGATTCTAAAGTGTTTTACCTACAACAAGGATATACAGACAACTTACTGATCCATTTCTTCATTATCACTGCTATCATCATCATCATCCTCGTCACCCTCTTCCTCAGCATATTTGATGGCAGCCTCAAGAAGGTCTTTAGGAACGAGTTTGTGACAGCCGTTTGTCTCTTCTTTGCTTATCCACGTCATTTCTAACTCAAAGTCTCTGTCTTTATTGTCTTCGTGAGCCAAGTATATGATTCTGGCAGCTTCCTTTATAGCCTCCTTCACGGAGATGTTCGGTAGATCTAACTTTTCTAATTCTGATTTTGCTGTCTGTCGTCCTTTACCAGTAGCAGCACCATAGTATCCCCAATATGCTCCACTTGGTTCCACCATATACAGGTGAGCGCCATCATCATCTATACCACCAACAATGGCATTGATACCAAATGGTCTCACAGAATTGTAGCAGGTATAAGCCTGAACGTAGTAACCTAGTCTGTCCATCAGTCCAGGCACACCAATTGGACTCTTGTATAATGATTTGAATGACTGCGCTTCATCCCTGCCTCGATTCACAAAGTGTCTCCCATCAGGTATCAAACCTGAGTATACAACACCAACATGCTTATCTATCGATTGAACTCTTTGGTTCTTGCCAGGCACCAGTAGCTTGGAGGATACAATTTTCTCAGTTGCAAGGACTATACCATCTTTGCATCTGATTCCAATTGATGTTCCAGCATTCTCAACGGCTTTGGATGCATATTCCACTTGGAAATTCCGACCATCTGGAGAGAAAATCGAGTTCGATAAATCGTATCCTGTCCCAATCGACGTCTAGTTGTGAGCATTAGTTAGTAACACTTTACTCTTATATTTTCAACCATCATTTCTGATAATTCGCTTACCATTGCCTCAGCTCTCCACCTATTTGGCTCGTTTTTTTAAAGGGTTTTATGTTCCTCGCCCTCCACAGCCTCTGTACAATCAAAAAGATCTCAAAGTAGCAGCTTAGAGCACCTTCGGGTCGTCTTAAAGAATAACAAAGACAACTCCTCCAATTTGCCCTCAGTGTTGTTCAAGCTGAATCTGCTTTTCTGCCAGAATATTTTACGGCTCATTAATCAACATCAAATTCCAGAAATATGTACCGAATCTATAAACTGACCAACTTTGTCACTAATTGAAAGCAAGAGGAGTTGTAAGAGCTGATAATCGAAAGTAATGGACACCATACGGGTGGTGGTATGTGGGGATGAAGGTGTGGGGAAGTCGAGCTTGATTGCCACACTTGTGAAAGAGAAATTTGTACCTAACATTCAACATGTTATACCCCCTATCAATATCCCTCGAGATTTCTCGAGCTCTCCATACTCCCCTAATTCGAGCATTCTCATTGATACATCTGCATCAGATATAGCGGCACTTCAGGATGAAATTCGAAAATCTGATGTGATCTGGTTAGTATACTCTGACCACTACACCTACGAGCGAATATCGCTGTATTGGATTCCGATGTTCCGATCCATGGGTGTGAATCTTCCAGTTGTCCTCTGCAACAATAAGATGGATCTTGATGACCGTGAAAATGATAGTGAGACTGTTTTGAACGAGGAGTTGATCCCCTTGTTGAAAGAATTCAAAGAGATAGAGGCATGCATTCGCTGCAGTGCAAAAACCAACTACAATGTAAACCAAGCGTTTTACCTATGTCAGCGGGCTGTCACACACCCTATTGCTCCTTTATATGATTATAAAGAGAGTAATTTGAAATTTTTAGCATTATCTGTACTGAAACGAATATTTTATCTTTGCGATAAAGATCAGGACGGCTACTTGAATGATTTGGAGTTTCTCCAGTTGCAACAGAAATGCTTTCACAAATCTATGGATATTAATGAACTGACAACAATAAAAAATACTTTGAATGATGCGATACCTGGTTGTGCAACCAGCAAGGGAATTACCGAAGAAGGATTTCTGGCTCTCAATAAGCTATACGCTGAGACCGGACGACATGAAACAATATGGGGTATCCTTCGCGCTTTCTATTACACCGATTCGCTTTCAATCGATGATAAGGTTTTACATCCAAAGATGGAGGTAGCTCCCAATTCGAGCGTTGAACTGTCCCCTAATGGTTATAAGTTCTTTGTTGACTTATTTCTGTTGTTTGATAAAGATAACGACGGAGGTTTAAATCTAGCAGAGCTCGATCAACTTTTCTATCCTACACCAGGAATCCCCAGGTCCTGGCAGGAATCGGATTTTCCTCGAACAGTAGTTTGCAACGAGTTGGGATATGTGACGCTGCAAGGATGGTTGGCTCAGTGGTCCATGACTACGTATTTGGATTATAAGACAACTTTAGCTTATTTGGGCTATTTCGGTTATGAAGATGGAACAGTAAGTAGTAAGATTGGTGTAACCACTACATCAGCTTTACGAGTTACCAAACCGCAAAAGCTCAGAATGAAAAATGGAACGCCATACCGAGCTTCTGTCACCGATAGAACTGTTTTCAACTGTTTCTTACTGGGTGCACCGGCCTGCGGTAAGACGTCATTGATGGAGTCGTTTCTAGGGAGGCACTATAGTGAGTATTATTCTCCTACTATTCATCCTAATATAGCTGTCAACAACGTGGAGCTGGCAGGTGGAAAACAATGCTACCTTATATTACAGGAACTTGGAGAGCTAGAACCAGCCGTTCTTGAAAATACAAAGAAACTAGATTCTTGTGATGTGATATGTTATGCATATGATTCATCTGATCCAGAGTCTTTTCAACATCTCATAGAGCTTCGGAAACGTTATCCCAGCCTAGACAACCTTCCCTGTGTATACGTTGCATTAAAGGCTGATCTTGATAGGCAACAACAACGCTGCGATCTCCAACCAGAGCCTTACACAAGAGCTCTATATTTGCCTCCCCCTTTACACATTTGTACCAGCTGGACTTCTTCGTTGGGCGAGTTACTCAGCCATTTAGTCAACGCTGCTTCTGATCCAAGAAACTTCACTCCCGGCATTGAACCAGAGCTTAGCGACAATGAGATGGTCACCAACCCGTTTGTTATCGGCTGCGGAGCTGTAGGGTTTATGGTCATTGTCTCTTTCTGGTACTTAAGAGGTTCTTTTATAGGTAATCGTCAGTAAAGATATTGCGTGTATATTTTCGATTAGGAACAATTCTAAAGATTAATGATTTTAAAAAAAAATTAAGATTCCAGATCTGGAGACAACATTCATAGTTTAATTATGATGTGAAAACGTTATACAAGAGCAATGCAAGCAGCTTTAGTTGAAACTATCATTGTTTCTGTGCTCTTATCAGTAGGATATGTGGCAATTCTTTATATACGACCTAAACAAGGGCCGAGAAATTCAATACCAGTGATAAAGTCCAGACTCAAAAGAGTGATCATCTCAACTCTGCTTTCTCTGGTTGTTGTGCCATTTTCTATGACCAATATCATAGGTTCCGCAGATAATAATGCTAGCGCTATACAATATATGGGTCTCCAATTGAACGCAAGAACTCTTTATGATGGCGCAAAAGTTCTCATTTTATTTATTGGGCTATTTATCGGCCCTGTACTGGAGTACTTTTCTTGGGGTGTCGAGTCGTTTTTGCATGATTTTCATTCATATAATCGATGGAATTTGCTTAGAGATCTTATAATAGCTCCTTTAACGGAAGAACTAACTTATACATCTTGTGTTTTGGGACTTTTTTCGCCCTTTTTGCCTACTGTTTTACATAACAGCCGAGTAAGTCAATCATCGAGTCCCACATTGATAATAACGTTGACACCTCTCCTGTTCGGGATAGCGCACATTCATCATGCCTACGAACTTTGGAAACAGAATAGACATGGAATTCCAACTATCTTGGTGAACACCATCTTTCAGACAATCTATACAACTTTGTTTGGTATTGTGACGAATTTTGTGTTCATGAATACCAACTCAGTCTTTTGTTGCGTTATCGCTCACTCTTGGTGTAACTTAAACGGCCTCCCACACTTCTCAACCGAGGGAACTTTAGCCTGGAAATTGGTCTACTGGTCACTGCTCATTTTTGGTGTATGGTTCTTTGCAACATATTTTGGGGCTCTAACTTCAAGTCCCTGCTGCATTGTCGACTGGTCTCTACTTTAAGGATAGAATAGTTTACAATTTCAACAATTGACCAACCGAATAAACATTTTAGTGTCTGTGGTTATATACTTGATATAAAGAATGGGTGACATATACACTATGTCCTCGATGATGCGCAAATATCAAGATTCATAGAATGCCATACTGTTATCATAATCGCCACGCTCATCATAAATTTCCTCAACTAAGTAGCCACCATCCAAGTTTTCATAGGAATTTCCAGATATGTGATCATTGCGCTGCGGAAGCTCCTGAGAGGTACCATCATAAAACTGATTACTGCCCGAATCTAGTTGCTGCGGATGGATATCCTCCAGCTGCTGTTGTAAGAACAAGGTGTGGTTCACCAGGTTCAAATATGCATACATGAAGTTACTAAGCAAGACCTGCTGGCACAATGGCCGTTTTGGATCAGCAAGCTTGAGATGGCTCAATCTGTAAATTGCCCTCTCTACATGAATCGGAAATCTGGAATCCAACATCACAACTGTAGAGGGTGAAACTGGCGGAAGTGGAAATCCAAAAGCCGAATCAGTCATCTGAAGGGGTTGGTTCGGTTTAGAACTGCGCCTTTGCTCTTTCAGGGTTTGCAACAACGTCTGATTGAACTCCGACACGGGCGCTGAATGTGGAAGGCGTTCTGAAGGTGCAGTTAGTTCAGGGTCCAATGAATCTCGTATTCCATTATCAAAAATAGGGGATTCCTGTTGGACTGGAACTGCTTTCTGTGGGGTAGCTATATGTAAGGGTTTTTGTTCCTCATTGGACTCTTTTTTCTTTCTGGTGAACTGTGTATTCTTGTCAGGAGTGCCAATATCTACGAATGACTCTGCAGAAACGATTTTCTCAGCTTTCACTTTTTCCTTTTTCAACTTAAAGAAATTCGATAGGCTCTTCTTCTCCTTGGGGATGCGTTCTGGCTCTTGAGGTGGTAAAGGCACTGTTGCATATGCTGAGGTGGACGTCGACTTTAATCGTGTGACATCATGTGCAGTTCCATGCCTATTGCGAGTATGATTTGGAGATACTTTATCTTTGGCCTTAGTATTGTTAGTGTCTTTGTCTTTACTGAGCCAGCTCCAGCCACCTTTTCTCCATGTCTTGGAATCCGTAATACTGCTATTCGGGCGCTCTGTTGTTTCAACAGAATTTGAGCTTGATTCATGTACGGGAGAGGAATGTTTGCTCTCATTGGGCGTTGCTGTCGGTCTATTTAGCTTTATGAGTCTCTCTGAGGTCTTTGGTATTTTAGATGGCTTCTTTTGGAGCCTTGTTTGGCTGTTTTCTAGCTGGTTATTATTCAATACTTGAAGCTTGTTTGATGTCCCTTGTGGTCGTATAAGGTCACTCAAATGTGGACTCGTTGGGAGGGCAGGTAGTGGATCATCTTTTGCATGGGATGGTAATGCAGGCAAGGAACTTGAGGGACCCTTCCTTTTGATCTCTATGTAGTCATCTGTGGAAGCCAATTCAGTTGAATCTGGCGTATGCACTGGTAACGATTCGCTAGTGTGTAGAGTCTTAGCAGATTGTTGTCTGTGTGCTCGAGTTCCACTCCCTCTTCGATATGTGGTCCATCTTGATCTCTTGAGTTGATTATTGAGAGGCGGCAATTCCAATGAAGTTTCATCATCAAAAGTGTTATCATCAGAGGAAAGATTACCATTCTGTGCAAGATCAGAAGAGTCCGAGACAGAAGGATATGATGAAGACATCAACGAAGATGGTTTACGTGAAGGAGTAAAGGCATCCCTCTCCACCTGAGTAAAACCAAGAGATGATGATGAGAGAGTTCTAGCCAAAGTTACCGCGTCTGTTGAGTCTAACCCTGCCATTTGAGAGAGGGCCTCAAGCTCATCCGTCAACTCTTTCAGCGATGGCTTTTTACGCTTGGTAAAACTCATAGGAGAAGGACTACCAACTGAGGATGGTGATAAGGAAGCAGAATCCACCGTGCTGTCTCTTGTGGTCGATTCATTGGACAGGGAAGACCTTATAGAATTAGATCGCTGCAATTTTGCTGTAATTTCATCAACAGTCTCCTGAACGTGTTTCCGAAAGTTTTCAGGTGCCAACTTCGGGTGAGCTGCTGCAGGCACCCACATCAATTTATTCGATTCCAAAATGACACTGTCTGGATCAATTTCATCGTATTCGCCTTGATATGAAAGATCGTCAAATTCACATCCTGAGGTGGGACTTTGAACGATACTTTTGTTTCTCTTGATAATGGGAGTTCGGTATGCGTCTATGATTGATTCTGAGTTGTCCGTAGAATGCTGCTGAATGTCCAGATATCCTAGATCATTGAACTCGGTCTCGTCCAGGGGTAAATCGGGATCATAATTCAGACTGTTGCCAATCGAAAGCCTTTTGAGGGCTTTCACCATGTTGAGCTCCTGTTCTACGGCATGAGAGGCCGCGAGCAACTCTTCATGAGTTGACTTTCTTGAGCCCTTGGTATTTGTATGTGTAGTGACATCGCGCGAGCCGGGATCATTGGCAGCTCGGTAGGACGAGTGTATATCTGTCATGGAAGAGATCAGTAATAAATAGCAACGTCAGAGGTGGAAGTGAATTATGCCATCTATGATACAAAAAAAACAGTTCAACTGGAAACCAAAAGACCAATGTTGAAGCAGTAGCGAACAAACTTCAAGACGTTCACCAGCAGAGCACCACTATAGATGCAGCTATTTATATGCACCAAAAATTTAATCAAAAGCTTTACCAGCAAGCCAATACGCCAGGCTTCTGAAGGCAAAAGGGGGTAAACAATGAATGATTTACGAGAACCACCAACACGAAGTGAGACTCAAATAAGCTCTATTCTAACTATTAGTAAGACACAACCGATTTTGTCCTGCTCTTTTAATGCTGATGCTAGATCAAATCCCTAAAAATGAAAATAAAAACAGTTGTTTTGCTGTTTTGACACTCTCCTGCTCGCCGTCAACTTATGATACTCAGGTAACTGCCTTGCCACGATTTCCGTCTTCTTTTCTTGCCCGTCTTCTGTGAGCCACTCCCGGTGTTCATCAGAAACGCGCTACTGTAAGGACAAGAAACCCGTTTTTCCACCCAATTATCGGTGCACAGATGTTTACACATCTGTGCACCGGGAAATTTGTCTGAGATGAATCATTTTCCACCCAAAAGAGGAGAAAGACGACGATTCAATGAATTATAGTATTAATCAGGGCCAAAAAAGGGTTGGAAATTGCAGAAAAGGCCATGATCAGTTCTTGAAAGCTCAGAAGTGCGCATTAGTTTTAGCTTATCCATTTGAGGATCGTAAATAAGGGCTTATCAGCGGGTTCTCGTATCATTTTTATTGGTTTGATCAGAGAAAGAGCACTTTGAGTGAATTTTTTTTTTTCTTGTGAAAGCATCGAAACGTCAACTTCTGCTTGAAAACAGCTTGTGGAAGTGGTATTGAGCCGTTACAGAAGTGAAATACCTCACGACAGAGATATTCCAGCAGTATTCATTTTGGTATATAAAACTTTGGAGACAGCTCGAAGCAGATCGAGTTTTTGAGATACTGTTGAGATTACGCTGTATTATTATAGAGTCATGCCTACAGAATTCGTGATAAAGGTCCCTGCATCGTCAGCCAACATTGGGCCTGGATTTGACGTCCTTGGTATTGGGCTGTGTATGTTTTTAGTTCTGACAGTGAAAATAGACGAGCAGAATTTTGGGGAAGCGTCTAAGACACACTCTAATAACTGCATACTTTCATACGAGGGAGATGGAGAAGAAAATGTCACTTTGAATGCTGAAAACAACTTGATAACCAAAACTGCGCTTTACGTTCTGCGCTGCAATGGGATACAATCTTTTCCTGCAGGAACAAAAGTTCATGTGAACAACCCCATCCCACTGGGCAGAGGATTGGGATCCTCCGGAGCAGCAGTAGTTGGTGGTGTTCTACTCGCTAATGCTGTTGGTGGACTAGGATTCTCCAAACAGAGATGTCTCGACTACTGCCTTATGATAGAGAGACACCCAGATAACATTACCGCTGCCATGATGGGGGGTTTCGTTGGCTCCTATTTGAGACAACTAACAGATGAGGAGTTCAGTCGTGTCCATGGCCCTCTAGATGATTTGTTTGCTGTTCGTGCCTCTGGATCATCGCCCCCTAATGCCCCAGTGGATCTAGGAAGACACGTCAAGTACCAATGGTGCCCGAAGATACGGTGCATTACTATTATACCTGATTTTGAAGTACTCACATCGGATTCGAGATCCGTTTTGCCTGCCTCATATGAACGGTCGGATGTAATTTTCAACCTACAAAGACTAGCAGTTTTGACCACCGCTATAGGTGCGCCCGAGCCTAACCATGAATTGATCTACAACTCCATGCAGGACAAAATTCATCAGCCTTATAGAAAAGCTTTAATCCCAGGCCTCTCTGAAATTTTACAAGAATTCACGCCGACCTCGCATCCTGGGCTTCTGGGAATATGTCTTAGCGGTGCTGGCCCCACGGTGCTCTGCCTTGCGTCGTCAAATTTTGAGCAAATTGCAACGTCCATCGTAGCAAAGTTTCAAACAGCAGGAATCAGTTGCAAGTGGACGGTACTGGATCCAGCCAACGATGGTGCTACAGTGGAAGAGATTAGCAAACTATAATAATTTTCATTAGTAAAGAATTAATGTTTGATAGAATAGACTACGTTTTTTGCTAAATCTACCTAAACTAAAATTCTCTTGATACTTTGGGGAAGAATTGAGCATTTTGCTAAATTGATGGATCTAATATACGCGAGCTGTCTAAAATGCATTAATCTGTCCAAATGTTTCACCCTACTTGAATTCACCTGCTTTACCGGCCATCAGCAAACCAACAATAAGGCCAAAGAGACCGAGCACCGATCCAAAAATCTCAATCACCAGGATTTTCACAAACAGCGACGAGTCGGCAGCATCAGATATCGCAGCAGTAGATCCTGTGATGCCGACAGCAATACCACAAATCAAGTTGCTGAGACCCACAGTGAGCCCTGCCCAGAATAAAGAGTAACCTGTATAGAGATTTTCTTTCGACATAATGGTTATAGAATCGACAGAAGTCAACTTCGACGAAAACACAATCGCCATGATCAAGCCATAAATGGCAACAACTTCGCAAAAAATGATGGAAATTAGGTTCTTGGTTGTGATACGAGGTGCCTTAACACCGGCTCCAAGCACAGATGAACCAGTGACGAATATGCCCCAGGCTGCTCCAATCACTGAAAAGCCAATGCATGACACAATTCCAAGCGATGCCCACATATATGGAGATATAGTTTCCAAAAATTCTCCCACATTGAACGTTTCTCCCGAGTCATTAAATAGCATGTAGCCACCAACGATCGCTGCTGCCGTCAGCGTGAGCCACGACGTACTCGACATTTTTGTATGATCCTGCTTCCGTAACTGCAATTCACTAGCTCCCCAGCGTCTTAAGATGCTCTCTATTTAATCCAACCTATCTGTTTCCGCTTTGACTCCCACTTGTTGCAGCTCAAGCTATTATCCTCAGAGCTATCATGTCTCTTCTTAACTCCCAATAAACAGGTTCAGGCTTTGCAGCACACAAAAAACTTACTTTTGACACTAAATTAGTTTGACAGACACGAAAAAACAGACGCGTCGCTCGACGCTAATTTTTCAAGATCTGGTCGGTATTCATTTCGACATCTGTTGGTATCAAAAGGAAGTATTGAATGTGATAGGACACATTTGAGCAGGTGAGAGGTCATAGAGAGCTGCAAAGTGGCAATACAGTTAATTTTTACATAGAGGAATAGCTGCTAGTTCACTGGAATACTTATAGAACGGCTACGAAGGTCAGTTCACTCACGAAACATCACTTTGAACACTGCTGGTTTGCATTTTCCAACACTTGTTCTGAAACTTTTAGGTCGTAGGACAGTTTCGTCAATCAGAAGAATGACAGCACTTCCTGCAGAATTCAACGAGCCCGTTAGCCTGGCCATAATTGGGGGCACAGGACTCTACCATCTCGAGTCTCTCGTTCCTGTGGCTCGTCTCACCATTTCCACTCCGTGGGGCTTCCCCTCCTCTCCAATCACTATCTCTAGAACTGCTTCAGGATTTCCGATTGCATTCCTTGCCAGACATGGTCAACACCATGACCTTTTGCCCTCTGATGTTCCCAACCAGGCCAATATCGCAGCTCTCAAAAAGATCGGTGTCAATACAATTGTGGCTTTCAGTGCTGTTGGCTCATTACAGCCTCATATAAAGCCTCGGGATTTTGTCGTCCCTAACCAGGTGATTGACAGAACCAAGGGGATCAGAAAGTCGACTTTTTTTGAGAGAGGGTTTGTTGCTCATGCTGGATTTGGTGAACCTTTCGACTTGAAGTTGAACAAGCTAATTGGAGATGCATGTTCCGATGTTTTGCAAGGAGACTCTGTGAAGCTTCACACCAGATTCACGGAGAACGATGATCTTACTTTGATTTGTATGGAGGGACCAGCGTTTTCTACAAGAGCTGAGTCGCGCTTGTACCGGTCGTGGGGTGGATCTGTAATCAACATGTCGTGCATTCCTGAGTCGAAACTGGCAAAAGAGGCTGAAATTTCCTACCAGATGATTTGCATGTCTACTGACTATGATGCCTGGAATGAGAATGAGGAGCCCGTGACTGTTGAGACAGTTGTCGGCAACTTGAAGGCTAACAGTGCCAATGCTCACCTGGTGGCCGAGAAACTAATTGAGGCCCTTGAACCGCTCATCAAGTCTGGTGAAATTGGTCAAGACCTCAAGCACTCCATGAAGTTTGCTGTCAGCACTAAGGATGATGGCAAGGACAAAAGGCTGCTAGAGAAAATGCACTTTTTGTTTCCTGGCTACTGGCCTTTATGATGACTATCGTTTTTCTAACATGTAATCGACCCGTATCTTAGACGTATCTTAGATTACAGTTGCCCTTTTTCGTTGCAATTTTGTGCAACATCAACTACAGTACCGTAATCTAACACCGTAATACAGCTTTTGCTGGTAGATCTCATCTTTTCGTCGCCGAAACGTAGATCTCAAGATGACGCACTAAATCTGTATGTTGAAAAAAATAATAATTACTTGTGTTCTTAACTTGACATGGTTTTGAAGTAGTCATTCACGGTAATAAAACAAGTGTAGAGGGGGTTCTTGGTGTTTGGGAGTTGAGAAAAATGTCAACTGATACTCCAGTAACATCTAGACTGAGCAATAACTCATACTTCACACCGGGAAATGATACTTTTCTTCAGGTGAAGCGAAAGACGAGGCAGGGAGAAAGCATGAGAGAGCCCGCCGCAGCTGGCGACAGAACAAACAGCCCTCTAAACAGATCTTTCTTAAGCGATTCCAGCATCAATGCAAATACACCAATAAAACCCCTCGTCTCATCACCGTTCAAGACGTCAACCATGCACACAGCAAGAAGCAACAGAATGGACCGATTAATGGTTTCATCGACTCCATTGAACCACACTGGAACAACAAACATTGGTTCTGCAACTGCAGGATCGCGTTTTACTGGAAGACGTGTACCATACTCTCCATTGCGTCGTAAGCTCCAGGAGGCCCGAATCCAGCAAGCTGAGCCTTCAACACCGCCGGCGGGCTTTGAGAACGGGGCCAAGTTAGCCGATTTGTCTTCGTTGAACCCTAATATATATCAAAGATCAATATTCAGATCGAAAAGGGAGGATAAAAGTCCCATATTCTCAAATACTAGAACACTAGGCGGATCTACGTCAGAGACGAAGCCAGTGCCAAAAGGTACTACCAACAGCGAGGACACATCCCAAGCCTCTGCAAAAGAAGAAGACGATTTAAAAGGTCCTTTTGTCGAGCTTGCCCTGTCACGCATAACGAACAGATACGCAGAGACCAGAAAACTACTGATCAACTCGTTGTTGCTACTTGCTTACAGGTTTGTTCTTGCTGTTCTTCGATTACTCTCGGTGGATTTGAAAATGAGGCATATTGATATAACTAACGAAACTGCACTTAAGTCTGGGAAGGTTATTGGGTATTTTGTCCATGCAATGCTGTTATTTAACATTTTTACAAGCGCTCTAAAGCTGATAAAACCACAGGACAAATGCCTTGATTTACCACTGACAAGCAGACAGAGAAAGCTATTGGGTTTGTCTCTCGAGCCTTCCTCTACTAGTGATGACCGGGACTTTGAGGATCTTACAAGTTCTGTGGCGCATAAACAACGTGAAGAATCGTCTGCAATCGTGAATGCTCTCGGTGTATCTTCCAGACTAGGGACACCGCTTGCTGGATCAAAAGATCGTGCTGACTCATCTCTTGTGGCTCTAGATATATCGAGATCATTTGCCAACATGAACATATCAAATTCCAACAAAAATTCTATGCACAAGTCTGGGCAAGGGATCGGTGAGACTACTTCTGAAAAGATTAGGGAGCGGCTTTTATCATCGAGGAAGGACGTGGGCTCTACTGGAATCCAGAACACTTCAAATCCGTCAGCTACCGCTGATAATCTTTTGCGAAGACCATCAAGCAAATACATGTATGATTTGAGAAATTCTCGCGCTGTGGACGTTGATGGAGGATTTGATATCAGTGGTTCTACCAATTTGTCATTTTACTAGATCATCGCGGTCAATTAGTATGTCAATAGATATGTTTCAAGTAGCTAAAAAGATAGAGATGCATGCGCTCAACATACATGTGATTGAAAAGTTTCAATGGGCGTAGTATTGAATTAATACACTATTTTAACTTGTTGCGCTTGTTGTATTCGATTGCGTCAAGTTCAGCCAACATGTTGCTTGCTCCAATTAATTGAATAACATTCATCACTTGTTTGAAGAACCAGACAGGAAGGGACAAGATAGTCAAGAGGCGTGGAAATGATACTCCAATAAATGGCAGCGCTTTATAGTCATAGTGGTCTAAATACAATGCCATATAGAACAGCTCGTTGAAGCCACACACACAAAACAGCACAATTCTATTTTCGTAGTATAGTCTGAGAAGAAAATTACTGTCCTTCTTTAGTGTTTTGTGACTTGATGACCCACTTGCTATGGTGGAGTACATATGGACGTAGTGAGACGCTAGATCCAAGGAGACTAAAAGCTGCCAAAGAACTGTCCAGCGAGGGTATAGGACCGCAAGAAAGACAATCAGCGAGCAAGTGGAGCAGCGGTCGGTCACCATGTCCAAGATAGCACCGAACTTGGTCGACTGATCGAACTTTCTTGCAGCATACCCGTCAAAGGCATCAAGCAAGCATGATGTAGAGTATAAAACGCCCATAGTAAACAAAGGATACCCCTCCATTGTGAACAAAGAAGCAATGAGTGTTACAACTCGCATAGACCCTATGATGTTAGGAACGAACCTGTAAATCGCACCTGGGCCTATGGCAGGCCGGCCGTTCGCATCGGCCCTTGACGCCGCCATCTTACTATCCAAGCAACAAACACTAATCAAGCTGCACGATTTATCTTTCTAAAGATTGTGAATCACCAGTTAGTGATTGAAAATGTTGCTTTCCGATGATATCAACTAGCTAAAGAAGCAAATCAGTACCATTACTTGTTTCCTCTTCGGAATTTATCAAGATGCTTCAAAAAGTGAAAAATCGACTTGCATAAATTGTACCCGCTTTGCTGAAGCAGTTTCGAGTTAAAATTCAGATTATGTTATTGTGTGTTCAAAATATGTACATCTATCTAAACGTCAAAAGTCATAGCAAAGTCATCTATAGAGTCTAAAAACTGCTCCCATCCGTTGTCTCCCAAAATGTCAAGAATAGTGTTGGGAAGCGAGGCTGTGGCGCTGGTACCCACCTTTCTCTCCCGGGTTTGTCTTTGAATTGATGGCCTTTGTCCCTCAGTAACAGCAGTGCTTTCTGTAGTGGTGACGGAGCCGTTCAAGAACCCATGCTCTGGGATGCTGACACCAGGAGGGTGGGTCCGGTGAATGTGGGTCTCATTGAACTTGTGAAGTTGCTTGTCAGTCAGACTAGCAGTTGACGAAACGGCTGATTCATCAGACTTCTGTCTCTGGACATGGACTCTGCCATTAGATCGCTGCGGCTCCCCACTGTAGCAGTTGATGAACTTTAACGGGCGCTGGGGGTGATCCGAATAGCGCCGAGTATCCATAACAGTGGGCGGAAAGTCAGCTTTGAAGCTTGTTCTATGCAAGCCTACACCATTTTCAGAGTGTGGTACAGTCTGGCCTACCAGTTGCACAGCTGGATTTATCTGATCGGAGGCAAGCACAGCACTGGACGATTCAGGAGACAATCCAGTGGAAGGAGCTTCCTTTTTTACCAGTTTGCTCAACTTAGCTATATTGGTATCGTTGTCTTCACCCAACATAAGGTCGATAAGCTTTTGGATGACATATATTCCTCTAACAGCTGGTCTCATAACTTGTCTGTAGGAGCCTAGAACAGGACAAATACGCTGTACTAGCGATATAGTTGCCTTCTGATATCTAACAATTGGCTTGTTCAGCATACAATCGACCAGTAAGAAAACAGCTGCTGCAACGGCAATCTCTGGCACAAACCAAGGCTTCTTGAACAACAACGGGATATCGACGGAGGAGTAGCGTAAAAGGATGGTTTTGGCACAGTTGTAGCAATTGTCATAGCATTTTCGGGTCCATTCACTATATGTCATGAAGGTGGACATCTTACTGTTGATATCTAACCGTTCGTTCAGGATGATATAGTCGACCAAAAATTTCATGAATTGTACTGTGGTGGCGAAGGTTTCGTCTGTCTCTAATCTTTCATTGTCCATATATTTTTCAAAGTCTCTCTTACATTCAATCTCAAGCACGCATAGTTCAACATCAGCCTTGTCCAGCAGCTCCAACGTCAACACATTCTTCGTTACCATATCATCAAAATAGTATTTTTTCTTGATTGTGGCAATCTTGGTGACAAATCGTTGATAATAGTTATCCCAATTGAGGATCTGGCCTTCGATCAGCCATTGACTTGGAAGCGGGGTCGAAAAAGTCTCCATACCAATGAGCGAATATCTAAATTGATCTTCATACCAGTCGACATTCACAAGAGACCACCAACATCTACTTTTCAATTGAAAATCTTTATCATTTTCACTGTCCATTGTTGGCTGAATACGGTCCAGTTTGAGTTTGCGGGCATTGTAACATACGGTGCCCAGTAAACAGTTTTGAAGGTTGACCCCTCCTAAAGTGTGTGACATAAGTTTCATGACAGCAAATATCTGAATAGACATGATATTTGGGTACGTCATATATCTTCCTCTGTAGAGAGACTCGAGACCACAGGAAAAGAAGACTCTCGGAAATAAGTCCCACTCGTCATCCGTGAGACCAAGTTCGCTTTGAAGTGATTCATCTGAAAAGAATATTCCCGCGCACATCAACATATAGTAAAGGGACAAAAACAGATACTCTTTATTTGGTCTAGAGTAAAAAGGGGTGATATGCTTCTCGAAATCAGCCTCGTTATTCCAGAAATCATTATATTCCTTGAAAACAATGTCAAAATCGAGCACGTTGTGTAGGAAAGAAACCCCGCGGGCCCTTTTCAGAATGAGATCTGATTCAGGCTTGCCTATTTTACCGATAATCTTGAGTTGATAATTCCAAACGTCAGACTTTTCATCACCTTTTTTGATTTCGTTTATGAGAGATTTGTTGTTGATGCGTGACCATTCCTCTGTGTTTGCGTCGAAGTTCTTATCATCATCATCTTGGAGGCCCTCTGCGAGCCCCTTGCTAAGGACACTGATAGTGATGGAATAATTGTCCCAACGGCGGGAGAGTTCGGCCTCCGAAGGTTGCGACATCTCGCTAGTGGAATACCTACGTTTTTTGGAGGAGTCATTGCCATTGTAATTATCGAATGTAATAGTGCGCTGTCCCGTTGCCTCAAGAGATGGATCGTCACTGGACTCATAACCGAGGCTATTTCTGTGTAGCTGATTGGAACTCAGACGAAGCACCGTGTCTTCAAGCTCTTTGATTTTTCTCTTGAGCACCTCATTTTCCCTCGAAAATTTGAGCTCCACCTGATCACCAGCATTCACTAGTAAACCGTCCACAATTATAGGCTCTCTGCTGCAGAGATGCGCTCTATTTCTCGCGATGCAGCGATCGCAAGGGATGTCGAAATTGCATTTCACTTTTCTTCGTTTGCAGCTGGAACATGATTTGGAGATACGGTTGGTTCTTCGCAGTTTGGATGAATCTATCTTGGCCGAAGCCGGGGGTTGTGGAGTAGGTGGGCCCGATACATGTTTCAAAGACAGTTCCGGGCTTGCCATGTTCGCGGAGGAGTAGATGCGGTGCGGGGGGCGATGCGAGGGATGCCACAAGATGCTAACAAAGTCACAGAAACAGGTGAAAACAGGTGAAAACAGGTGAAAACAGGCGTGCACAAGGAGCTACAGCGCACGCAGCTGCACCAGTGCAGTGGCCTAGTACCAAGGAATCTAAATCACTGGTTTTTCCGCAGATTCGTGTGATCTGGAACATCTACAGAACAAGGAGCCCTATGAAGACACGCCTATTATGCACACAAACCCTTATCAATAGTTATCGATTTTTCTTTTATTATTTGACTGTTTTTGGTTTAAAGATGCGGGCCCGGTGGTTTTTGCGCGATGAAATCTGCCTGGCAGACTTCACCGCGCCACCTGGGCGGCGTGATCGACGAAGCGCACGAACAACAGGCCAACAAACAGTTCGCGAATGTTTTGTGCAGGTACAAAAACAGACACACCGACACCAACATAAAAAATGTCTGCAAAGAATACACCCGTGCACCACCATGGGTGATGAGTGCAGAGAATGTTTTACAGGGAAAGGTCTGTTTGTTTCACCGCCACCCACAATTAGCTACAAGTCAAAGTACAGAAAGCTAGGAATGTAAGATTAACAAAAAAGCATGGAAGTTTGCGAAACTCGATTCTGTTGGGTTGATGCGCCTCAATGGCCAGGCATGAGGCCGGCTGAGCTGGCCGGCTCCAGATGCCGGTGTTAAGGGATCTTTTCAGTCGCCGGGATCGGTATTTTCTTTGTCATGTATACGTAGTTGTTAGCCACATGATTCTTCCTATATTAAGTGGAACAGCCTTTTTTTTGACGGCTTTCCGCCTGAACGGCTTTATATGATCATTTGTCTGTTGATGTTCTCCCCCCCATTGATTTTTCTTAATATTTTCAGTAGCGACTTCCAGTGACTGCCAGTGACTGCCAGTGACGCTCCCACCTCACCTTCCCGGTGTTGGTCTCTCACTCTCCATATCGTCATCCGTCTGTCGCCGTTGTCCCGCTGCCTCCTTGTTCCAGCTTGTTCCACCCTGTTACCCTTCTGCCTTCCACCCCGCCGCAGTATCATGCCTCAGCTGCCGTCCCCGCAGCATATCGCCGTGCAACTAGCCAAACCCCTGCACCCGATTTGTAGTGCCCAATCGGGAAACAAAGTGGGGGTGTAAAATGCGAACTCGGACCACTGGACACGCAAACGCGGGGCTGTGAGGTCACAAAGAATGCCGGTAACAGCCACAAAATGGCCGACCAGATGCGCTCCAGCGTGTGCTCGTTGGCCGGAGTTTCCCAGGATTGATTGGACACCAAGGTCTATTCCAGCACACAAGTTGTCGTCAACTTGTTAGTGGTGCCACTCTGCCTCTGATCCACCCCAGCTCTCCACCCCAACTGCTCACCCCTTCCTTCGGACTACGTCACCCCCTTACCCCTCCCCCAGAACACCACCGAGGGGTGTGGTCCGGAGCTTGTGGCACGGCTGCTCGGAGGGTGGGCAAAATCCGATAGGCAGCCACGTTGGAACTTTTCGAGGCAAGTGGAGATAGCAATAGTAAGCAAAGCGGAGCTGGACACATCGGCCTGACTGGACTATAAATAGGGTGGTAATTGCTGCTGCAGATGTATCTAATGTGGGCAAAGTGTGTAGCCATTGAGTAGTAGCTATAAACCGAAAGAGATTTTGGTTTCTTTGCAACGATAAAGTTCACTCAGTGACCGAGATTTCACTCTAACAGCTCAGCTATCCTATAATGACGTCTATCCCAAAGACCCAAAAAGCCATTGTGTTCTACGAAAACGGAGGACCCCTCAAGTACGAGGAGATTCCTGTGCCAATTCCAAAGCCAAATGAGATCTTGATCAATGTCAAGTACTCCGGAGTGTGCCACACAGACCTGCACGCTTGGAAGGGCGACTGGCCGCTAGACACCAAACTTCCGCTTGTGGGTGGCCATGAGGGTGCCGGTGTGGTGGTCGCCAAAGGCTCCAACGTAACCAATTTCGAGATTGGCGATTACGCTGGTATCAAGTGGCTCAATAGCTCCTGCATGGGTTGTGAGTTCTGTCAGCAGGCTGCTGAACCAAACTGTCCTCAGGCTGACCTATCTGGTTACACCCATGACGGCTCTTTCCAGCAATATGCCACTGCTGACGCTGTGCAGGCGGCAAAGATTCCAAAAGGCACTGATCTTGCCGAGGTGGCCCCTATTTTATGCGCTGGTGTCACAGTCTACAAGGCCTTGAAGACAGCAGAGCTAAGTCCAGGGCAATGGGTGGCCATCTCTGGTGCTGGTGGAGGACTAGGAAGTCTTGCTATACAATATGCCGTGGCCATGGGTCTAAGAGTTTTAGGTATTGATGGAGGTGAAGAGAAGGGTGCTCTCGTCCAGAAGCTTGGTGCCGAAGTGTACATTGATTTCACCAAGGAGAAGGATATCATCAAGGCTATCCAGGATGCAACCAATGGTGGTCCCCACGGTGTGATTAACGTATCGGTATCTCCAGCAGCTATCTCTCAGTCTTGTCAGTACGTCAGAACGCTAGGAAAGGTTGTTCTTGTTGGTTTGCCAGCTGGTGCTGTTTGTGAGTCTTCTGTATTTGAGCATGTGGTTAAATCTATTCAGATCAGAGGTTCTTACGTTGGTAACAGACAAGATACTTCCGAGGCCATTGACTTCTTTGTCAGAGGTCTTGTAAAATCACCAATCAAGATTGTCGGCTTGTCTGAGCTTCCAAAGGTCTACGAGCTCATGGAACAGGGCAAGATTGTCGGCAGATATGTTCTTGACACATCCAAATAGAGATCTAGGCGACCTCTCTGGGTTTACGTTTGATGAATAACGCGCTCTTTCTTTCTTCTATTGAGTATGAAGCCTAAAAATGACATGACACATGTTCTACCCTTTTTAACATAAACCTGTAGTGTACACGTATTTATTGTAGTTTACCGACCCCACTAACCTGCTCGAGTAATGTATTCATTTTGTGGTAGAGTTCCAGGTCCGCTTCTGCCACTCCTTCTTCGTTGTTTGCCTTATCAGCCGTCAGGGGCACCTGGCCCACGATCCATGACTCTTTCAAGCTGCGTGTCATTGCAAGAAGCTCCTCTGTAAGCCTTATAATGGTGGAAGAGTTGGACTCTATTTGCAGCGACTCAATTGCTAGAGTCTCTTGAGACTTGTTGGTGATAGACGAAAGCTCAATAATCTCGTGGAATTTCGACAACATCAGCTCCACATTATTATCCACCTTTGATATTAGAGCTGTTGAACGTCTCTGCATGATATGAATTAATGGCGTATATCGTTGTTAGGTCTTGAAGGAACAAATGGTTGGTAGAAGAGAACGGCCTTATGCTTCATACAAATAGTCAGAGATATTTCTTCAAGTGGAACGTGGTGCACAGATGTCTAAAAGTCCGCAATAAAGGAAAGAAGGGGTAAACTGAAATCAAGGATCCCAGCGCTTGCATGCTTGTGAAGCGTTTTAAATGGTAAGCAACAGAACCGGGATCAGCTGGCTAGATTAGGTACAGAGATGGTAAAGAGTATTGAGAATCATCATGAAATACCGCAATGGGACTACGGAACAACGGCCAGTGAAATCAATCCGCCGCCGTCAAGCTCTTCCTCAGGGCTAATGCTGAAAGGTAAGTACTTGTTGGAAGTGTTGCTTGGGAGAAGTTGCTAACAATAGGTATTAAGAGCATGGAATTATGGCTGTTGCCCAGCCAGAGGTACTGCAAAACTACCTTTTCCCCATCAGTGATATTTTAACTGAAAAAGTACTGGCCTATCGAAACGCCGTTAACAAGCTGCTTTCGTCGGATATATTCCAAAACAACTACCGTGACAGTCACGCACTGCAGCCGTCCCATCATAAACTGCTGCTGATTACAGGACCTTCATCGATCAAAGACCCAATACAGTCGAAATTCTGTGCCCAGTGGATTTCGATGATTTCAGGTAAGCGCAGATTCAAAGTGTCAATCCCGACGGTAAATGAGCGCAATAACTATACAGAGTTAACCAGTATGTACAACGAGCCGATGAGGTTCTTTCATGAGCATATCGATGCACAGCATTCTATTTTGCTTGCGATGCGTGCAAATGCAACCACTCCGGATGTATCAATGGAGCCGATACATGCGTCGAAGGAGGTGCATTTTGGGCTTCCTCTATATCGCACTCTTTTACACGAGCTGGCACAATACTGCCCGGTGACAGTAAATTTATCTAACACGATCTCGCCGCAGTACTTCTCGGACTTGTGTTGCTTAGGACTGGTTGATTCTTCGTTTTTGGAAAGCCAGTTGCACCGCGAGCTTGTATCTGGGGTATCTTACCCCTGTGGGTTTTTGACTGCCGGAGATGAGGAACACAAGATAGCAAAAGGGAAGGAGGCGATGTATGCGTCGAGTTTTCCACATAGTTTTCTGACAATCACCAAGAATGGGTCAGTGGCACAAGTGGAAACTACAGGGAACAGCGACACTTTTCTGGTTGTCTCTGTGGATCTCAGCAAGCCAAACGACAATACAGGAACGAAGATAAAGGAGCGGTTTATGCAGCTAGTGGGACAGGAAGAGTTAGGAGCGACAGGCAGCCGGCTGCGATTGGTTGTAGACGTTGGGAGACTGAATTCAAGCAACTACGGCGTAGCCGTAGAGATGGTTCAGTGGCTGATCCTGACGGAACAAACCTACCGAGCACTTCTGGGCTTCATGATCGACTCCGGCGACCGGTATCTTCCCGAGAGAGCGGTGGTAGAGGAGCCGCATCCGCCGGAGCACCATACCCCGGATGGGTTTGCGTTCAACAATTTGAAACACAAGCTGATGTCGCTGAAGGTAGACCGCAACGTTGCAAAGAAGGAGTACGGACACTTTGTCCTTGCCAACCAGCTGGTCCGGGTGATCACCGAGGCCAATGAGTTGCGGCGTTTAGGGGAGTGTGGGGGGTGCGTCGATTGATGGCGACGGCGACGGCGACGGCGACGGCGACGCGCCGATAGTCTTTTTTCTGCGGCCGCTATTATCGACTCGACGCGACGCAAGCAATTTTTCCCGATCGACGCGTCCCCCGCTGTCTGTTGTCCCGGCTGTTGTTTGTTGTCTGGGGACGATCAGCGGCGGCAGGTGCCCCGGCAGGTGCCCGGCCATGGCGGCTGCAGTGTTCCTTTTGGTAAGTATCTTCTCTAAATAGACTACAGACAGTAACAGCTGGCTCGAGCCGCACCAATCAATAAAACTGCCTTCAAAACTACCCACGCACTGTCGCCGAACTTGCCACTGCCGCCGGACTTGCAACCACTGCCGGACTACCACCGAAGTCCTTCCGAAATGCCATCGAATCACCTGCGCACCATCCGTATACCATATTGCCGGACTTCCAGTCCAGCACATCCGTCGCACACCGCACTCACGCTTGTGTTGGCTGCCTGGTGACTGCTCCGGGTTGCGCGGGCTGTGCTGTAGTATCGCGTGGCACACACCCGGAGAATTCTTTTTTCTGGCTTGCGGGGCAGCATCAGCGGCCGCCTGCGGCCGCCTGCGGTCTCAGGCAGCGGCTGGACATCAGCTGGCAGGCGAACCGGCCACAGGAATATAAAGGCAGCCTTTTCCGTACATGTCAGGCGACGTGGGGTTACAAAGAAGATTGAAAAGCAATTGAGAGGCAACTAAGAGACATTTAAGAATCGATTAAGAGCCAATTGAAAAGCAGTTGTCCAGACAAGACAACAAGTGATAAAAGATTGAACATTTACAATGACTCTGGACTTCCTCAAGAGAAAAACAGGCGTGATTGTCGGGGACGACGTGAGAAACCTTTTTCTGTACGCACAGGAAAAAGGCTTTGCGATCCCAGCCATCAATGTGACGTCGTCATCCACTGTGGTGGCGGCGCTGGAGGCTGCAAGAGATAACAAGTCGCCTATCATTCTCCAGACGTCCAACGGTGGTGCAGCATACTTTGCAGGCAAGGGCATCAGTAATGAGGGCCAGAAGGCAGCCGTCGGCGGCGCAGTATCGGCTGCTCACTACATCAGATCAGTAGCTCCGCTGTACGGCATCCCTGTCGTATTGCACACCGACCACTGTGCAAAAAAGTTGCTTCCATGGTTCGACGGCATGCTGGATGCCGACGAAGAGTACTTCAAGACCCACGGCGAACCATTGTTCTCCTCTCACATGCTCGATCTCTCGGAGGAGCCTGACGACGAGAACATCGCTACCTGTGCCAAGTACTTCACAAGAATGGCCAAGATGAACCAATGGCTCGAAATGGAGATTGGTATCACCGGTGGTGAGGAAGACGGTGTCAATAATGAGAACGCAGACAAGGAGCTTCTCTACACCAAGCCAGAGACCGTCTTTGCCGTCTACAAGGCTCTATCTCCTATCTCACCTAACTTTTCTATTGCTGCAGCATTTGGTAATGTCCACGGTGTTTACAAGCCAGGTAATGTGGTGTTGAAGCCTTCCATTCTTGGTGAGCATCAGGCGTACGCTGCCGCACAGCTCGGCTCCAAGTCTTCAAAACCACTCTTTCTTGTGTTCCACGGTGGTTCTGGCTCCTCTCAGGAAGAGTTCGACATTGCTATCAAGAACGGTGTTGTCAAGGTGAATCTTGACACTGACTGTCAGTATGCCTATCTTGTTGGTATCAGAGACTACGTGCTCAACAAGAAGGACTACATTTCTTCCATGGTTGGCAACCCTGAAGGCGCTGACAAGCCAAACAAGAAGTTCTTTGACCCTAGAGTCTGGGTCAGGGAGGGTGAAAAGACCATGTCCAAGAGAGTCACCGAGGGCCTCAATATTTTCCACACTGCTGGACAGCTCTAATAGTATCTCTACTTTCAGTGTGTTTCTTTTCCTTCAGTCTTTCTATTCACTGAATTGTTGTTCTCTGCCACTTATATAGGTAATTAGTATGGCTTAGTGATCTTATAAGGAACATATATTCAATTTAACTAAAAAGATCGTCAGCTTTATGTCGTGCACAAATCAATAATATTTGTCGTCGAAATTTTCCACTCTCGTCGAACAAAAACTGAAAGGCAACTGGAAAAAGCGATGGTTGGCTCAGAAAGGGTAGTAACAGAAGACGACACCGTTGTGCTGGACGGAAAAAGAGACTGAACAGGAGTTGCAATCCAGTGAGAAAGGTGGGAGAATAGCGTGCGAGGAACGCTGACAGAAAAAAAATACCGGGACCTACGCAGCGTGAGGTGAGGTGAGTGGCCTGTGTGGAACAAAGGCATCGACCTACAGAAGGCGTAATTTTCGTTACCAACAACACATAATGGCGCACCCTACAACAACAGAACAACTCGAGCATGTGCCTGAGCGTACTAGTAAGAGGAATAGTAATCCAAAGTTCAGAAATAACTCAAGACGACACACAAATGACACCTCATCAGCAGGAGCACTCTCGGGAGAGCTCAAGCAAAAGTTCCAAACTTTAACGGAGTTTTTCCCCGACTGGACGTTCCAAGATTTTGTCACCATTCAAGAGGAGATCGCTGATGTGGATATAACGGAAATATCAGAAGGCATATTAACAGGAAAGATTCACAAATGGGACCAAGTCGTTAAGAAGGAAGAGAAGAAAAAGATTCAAGTTTCAGACGAACAGGATGAGCTCCAACAGTCACAGCAGCATCCACAACAGACTAACCCTGCAGGAAATGGCAAGAAAGAATTCAAATCTCAACATCAGGCCTCCAGATACAGCAATCCAAAGCACCCTCAGAAGCCACACTCAAATAGACATAAAGAGCCTGCGGGAACCTCCCAATCCAGCAAACCTTCTAAACAAGCTTCAGCATCACAGCCAGCATCTGTCCAATCGTCAACCACGGCTACATCGTCTTTGCCGGCACAGGGATCGTCATGGGCTAGCGCATTAGCACAAAAACCTGCTCCTAAACCTGCTCCTAAAGAAACTGCAGTTACAGAAGATGTCAACGTGCCAGAGGAACAAACCGAAACGGCCACTGAGGAAACAGTGGACGTGCAGACAAATCACAAGGCTGTCAAACAGGAGACCTTTGAAGAGCCTGCTAAGGTCGCTCCAGCGTCAGCCCCTGCTACTAGCTCTGCTGCAATGAGTTGGGCAGCTGCTGTGGCACCTAAGCCTAAAGTTAAAAAAGCTCCTTTGAAGAAGGAAACAGTGGAGAAACCTACTGAGGATGTGAAGCCTGTTGAGAATGTAATCGAGCAAGTGAGTGAGAATGCCAGTACTGCTACTGTGATTGGACTCCAAAATCAGGAGAAGGAGGCAGCGGCAGTGACAAAGGCTCATAGAAGATTTGAACAAGAGCCTGCAGTTGTGCTTCCATCGTCTGCTGCACAGTTGGGTACCGTTGATGGCATTTCGTTTGGTTCAATGTCGTTGAAAGATAACGACGAGGAAGAGGTGGCGCAAGAGACTCAGACGTCTCCAAAGCAGCATCAACAGCAGCAACCACAGTCTGAGCCACAACCACAATCACAGCAGCATCAGCACCACAACCAGCAGCACAATAACAGAGGTTACAGAAACAACTACAACAACTACAACAACTATGCGAACTATCAGCAACAACAGAAAGCTTATGAGGGTAGCAATTATTATGGAGGTCTTGGCGAGTTGAACAACTATCTTCAGGGACCAAGAAACAACCAGCCTTATGACCAACAGCAACAGCAGCAGTACCAGCAGCTACTTAGTCAGCAACAGCATCTTCAGCAGTCTTCATCATTACCTGGTTCTTCGTCAAATGGAAACGAGTTGAACTCGCAATCTCCTGTTGCGAACCCTGCGGTTCAGAAGCAGCAAGCTACATCACAGGAAGCGGCTGCCTCGTTACAGTCTCAGGTTAGCTCTCAGGCTCAAGCGGCAGCACAGGCTCAAGCAGCTGCGGCAGCGCAGGTGGCTGGAGGAGTGACACCAGGAATGAGCAATCCAATGATGGGTGTTCCAGCATCGTATTATCCATACTTCAACTACTATCTTCCATTTTACTCACAGCCAAATCCTGCTGCTAACCAATTCTACATGAACTATCAGTCTCAGCAGAGCCCTTCACAAGGATCTGTGCAACAACAGCCTAATGCGTTTGGCAGTACAGCATTCCAAAACAAGATCTACAGCCAATACCAACAACAGGCTGCAAACGGCACCAGTGCCAACGGAAACGACGAAGACTCGTCGGCGGCTTCTGCTGGGATGAACCAGCCTGTGAACCCTGCAATGTTGATGCAGCAACAATATGCCCAGTACCAACACCAGTACTCGCCTGTCCAGGGCGTGACGCAGACTGTTGCAGGCCAGGCTGCTGTTCCAGCAGCTGGCGGTGCAGCAGCACTGGCGGCTAGCTCCCAGATGTCAGGAGCAGGTGTTGTCCCGGGTGGCTCAGTCCAGGGCGGCTCCGTTGTTGGATCTAATCCTACTGGGTACCCATACTATGACAACCAGTATCAATACACTGGTCCTAGTGAGTATAATGGCAACACCAACAAGGGATGGTTCTAAAGGTACAGACGTCTGATTTCGTTTCGAGTCTTAGACTGCAATTGTGTTGGTCCTAGGTTGCTTGTATATTTAATTGTATCTTGACAGTAATATATTGTCTGGATCCAATGCCAGAAAAGATGCAGTAAGATGTCGTAAGATGTAGCAAGGTGGTAAGGTGGTAAGATGGTAAGATGGTAAGGTGTAGTAAAGGAGCAATAGATACCAAAGAAATGTTAAAGGTGCTAGGTGTGGAGTTTTTTTACACAGCTCGATCGGAAACAGAGGTCTGAACGGAAACTGAAACGGAATGAAATGAAACAAGAATTTTAGGTTTAGCAGTAAAACCAGATTCGATTATCGGAGACCGGGAGTTACCCGGCCAAAGCGCCTAACCACCAAAACCTTTTTCTGTGGTGGTTAGAAATTGGCATATAAAGGATTTTTAGTAGGGCGAATTTGTTAGTCGTTACTTTAACATAGTAATAGTAGGTAGTAATTTTTTGCTAACAAAATTTGGTAGCACGATAAGATTAGATAGTAAGTACGATAAGCGAGCAGGAGCAGCCAGCGGGCGATGGTAGAGTGGAATTAAGGATAGCAAGATGTAAAGCGATGTCAGGAACGTTGCATAGCAATTAACAGGTGAGAACTATGGTGGTTGTTGTGCAATTGGCCTGCAACCACGCAGCGGTGTGGGCGGGCCCCACACTGATTGTGGAGCATTTTTGCCAACCTGAAATCGAGCTTCCAACATGGTATACTTTTTTTTCGCGTTTTCCAGGCCCATGCTAGGCTCCTACTGCTCTAAGCAACACGTTAGCTTGATGGTTGCTGCTGTGAACACCTCACCCTCTTGCCTTCTTTCCTCAATAGCAAAATTCTCGGGGTATCCACAAGTATCCTAAAATTTTGTGTGTGCTGCTATTTCCGCTTTGAGTTGGCACTCGGTGCTAGGTGTACCCGTATTCCGTCGATGGCAGACACGCGGTGTGCGGATTGTTTGCGTGTTTACAGTGAAATGGATGGTTGAAACCACGGGAAGCGTTGCAAGAGAGCATATAACGGGGAAGATTTCGATAGGGAGGGAAGCCAAGCTTGTTTTGTTGCAATTACTAACAAATCTAATATATTAGAGGAGGATAAAAAAATGGCCGCTAAGAGAACATCCAGAAAGAAGAAGGACCCAAACGCTCCAAAGAGATCTCTCTCGGCATACATGTTCTTTGCTAATGAGCAGAGAGACATCGTTAGAGCAGAGAACCCAGGCATTGCGTTTGGCCAGATCGGTAAGCTGCTAGGTGAGAAGTGGAAGGCGCTAGACGACGCTGGAAAGGCGCCATACGAGGCCAAGGCCGAGGCAGACAAGAAGCGTTACGAGCTCGAGAAAAACGAGTATCTCAAGACTCAGGCTTAGGCAGTCCTTCCTACTCGCACCAGCGCGTCTGGCTCCTGTGTTACGTACTTCGGCTGTATATTATGTGTTGTTCAAGGGTCGCCACTGGCGTGCCAGTGACACCTGCTTCCCTTTAGTTGTTTGTTCTTTTTATTCTTCTGCTTATTTGTTCCTTGTTGAACCGCAATAGTGTTTTGTTACTCCAGTAATATACTGCCAGTTCGGTTACTAGCCACATTTACGTCCAAGCACCGCCACACCCTCCACATGGTGAGTCTGGGGAAAGAAATCGAAGCCTCGCACGCTCTCGACAGTGTAATCCCTTCCCTGGGATGTCTCATTCAGAAAGTATTCTAGATCCCGCGCTTGAGAATGCACATTGCACGACACATAGACGATTCTGCGAGGATAAAAGTCTCCTAGTTGGCGCAGAAACACCTCGTCACAGCCTTTGCGAGGAGGATCTAGGATCACCACAGTCTGGTCCTTGGGAAAGTCAATTTTGTCAAACAGCTTTTCGGCCTTGCCCTCTATAAATTGGCAATTTGTGACATGGTTCAGCTCTGCATTCTTGTTGGCGAACTTGACTGACTGTGCAGAAATCTCCACTCCAAGAGATTTGACCACCGAGGACGCCAAAGACAGACCAAACAGTCCTGACCCGCAATAGGCATCGACAAGGTAGTTGTTCTCCGTGTCACTCAAAGACAGACTGGCGCGTACATGTTCAAGTACTAGCGGTAGAATGGAGTTGTTGTTCTGGAAGAATTCGTTCGCTACAAAGTCGAACCGCAAACCGCCCACATACTCGCTCACAACGGCATTGTTATCGGTGACGCATGTCTTGATTTTATCATCTGAATCCTCCAGCGTACTGAGCTGACCCAACACATCTTTGGACCCTTTAAGCTCTACGTCTGGACCACGTTTCTGGGTGTCCTCTCTCAACAAAATAGTAGCACCCTTGTCTGTCTTGATTTTTTTCTCTTCAAACGCTTTAGACAGGCGGGCTCGTTCGTTCTCCATCCCCTTGCGTACTATATCTGTGCCAATGATACAATCCTCTATATCCATCACTTCCCCAGGATACTCTCTGAGAGGTACTTCTGGTCGCCAGGTTGGTCTTCCTTTGGCTCCAAAACCAATGTTGGGCAATCGATCTGCAGCAGCATGTTTACTAAACTGATAATGTGGAGTCAGCTTGGTCCGGTACCCATACTTCAAAGGACTTGCAATGGTAGATCCGATTTCTGGAAGTCTCCCCAATGCTGTCAACCGCGGAGCAAAAAAGCGATATGCATTTGATATTGTTGTCTGTTTAATCCGCAGTTGATCTTCGTACTCTAGGTGCTGAAACTGACACCCTGAACAAATGCCAAAATAGTTACACCTAATCAACGAATTGTTACGCTCAGGAGATGGCTCTTCAATGGAAAGAAGATCCGCCTCAACGTGAGTGTGTTTGGTCATGAAAACTCTAATGCTCACCACATCTCCAGGCATTGCAAATGGAATCACAGCCACCTGCTTTCCATTTGGGATTTCCGGGTGCGGTATGAGAGCCAGACTGCTTCCACTGTTGGAATACTTGAGCACTTTGACCCCCTTTACAGTTCGATTGTAAAGGGCTCTGACCGATTCGTCATTCAAAACTCTGTTCAAAGGATTTAGTATATCTGCCTCCGTTATTCCGTGCTCCCGACAGAGCTCAGGTATCTCGTATGTCAAAAGCACGCCCAATGGAGTTGTTGGTTCAACGATCAATCGTTTGGCCTTTCTTTTTTTGGATTTAGGTCCTTTGGGAGCACGAACAGCCGATGCTCCTGTAGAAGCAAGCTTGGTTTCGAGTGCGGATGCAAATGCTGGAGCAGACTCATGCTTCCCCAATTCGGCGTTGTGAAGCGATGCCATGCTTACCCTAATAAATAATAAATATGCTGATGCTGAGCAAGATCTAGTGATAATCGATGGTACCCCACACCTTTTCAAAGTACTGTACATGTAGAACAAAACACTGTTTCAACAAAGACTAAAAACCATTACCAAACAAATGACGAGGAAGTCTTTCTTGCGCACCTCTGTAACGCTGAGCAGGGTAAGCAAGCTACCGAATCTTGAGGGAGGTTACTAGTCCTCCTTTACTCATCCCAAAGCAAGCAGGAATGAAAATTCTTTGAAAAAAAAATCTGCGTTATCAGGCTGTGCTATTTCAACGGTAAACGTCTCTTTGAGAACTGTTCTTCTTTCATAGGGATAGGAGAACAGTCGACAGCGATTTGAAAAGGAGAAGAGTCGAGGGAAGGGTGACATTCTGGATAATGGAATAGGAAGGAACTTGGATGTTTGCTGGGGACCAGTCGTACAGAAATTACATGACTACGGAACAATCAGTCTCGTCTGTATCTGCTACTTTGGCGCAGTAGAGACGGTCGCCACCTGCAGGTTTAAACAACGTCAAACTCTTTGCCACCCGCCCTCCTATTGCAGAGGTGTCTGAATACACCTGAAAAGGGGCGATTTCACAGTACAAGGGGCTCGTTAATCGGTCGATAACAGGCACATAGTGACAAAGTTTTTCTGCACCTCTGATTTTTTACACCACTGGAAGTGTAAGAGTGTTTTTTCAAGTGTGGGGGTCTTTTCGTGACCACTGCAACCATTCCGTCAGCCAAGTGCGGTCGATCAAGTATCTGCAGTAAATGTGCTAGCTTCCGATTTGACGTTCGCAGTTTTGGGCCCTTTTGGACCCTTTTGGGCCCTTTTGGGCGCCCAACCTATATGATCCCACAATAACCCATGCCTTTACAAACCTCTCGTGAACCGTCTCCACTTCCAGCCTACAGAGCAGTCTGGGGGGCACCCATATTTGTCTGTCCCAGGCGGCAAGATGGGTTTACAATACCTTTGTAGCACGAAAACGCGCCTCTGCATCACTTAACACATCTCTGCACAGACAATTCCCGCCCGTCCCCATGTTAATACAGTACCAATACCACAAACACTGCATTGCCAGACGGCGGAAGTGCAAGAGAAAGCAACGCCCTACCACAACCAGTCCCACTTTACGTTGTAACCGGACTAGCAGCCGACGGTTGGCACTATTGATGTGGCGAACAAAGAAAAACACTTACGTCATCCATCTCATCTTCTCTCCCAAACGACTGGTTGGCCCGGTTTTGAGCCCCGTCCCGCTCTATCTGACTCCCCGCAACGGTCTCTGTCTCGACAATTAATCCATCCTCTTTGCGTCCTATAACATATTATTATTACATTAGCAAGCCAGCGAAGCATTATGTGTCACGGCTGTGCCACAGCAAAACAGGATGTGGCGGTGTCGTCGATACTTGACACTAGCCACAATCAAAGTTGCACAGCCATTTAATTGTTTGAGGCTGTGCAGATCTGCAGTCTACTACATTTCTATATTTGGCAAACAATAACAAATGCTATGACTTTTCTGGGATTGGATCTGGAAATACTCAGAAGCGAAGGCGAAGCAATAGCAGCATGAAGGCAGGATAAAGGCAGTGAGAAAGATACTATCAGAAGAGAGGAATCGCAAGAGGACAAGAAGTTTGGGTGAAAGTTGTTGCAAAAGTTGTTGCAAGAGTTGTTGCAAAAGTTTTGTCCTTGTACAGGTGACCGACCGTTGTTCATTTGTTGCTATATATAAGCATCAGCAGAACAAGGATTATCCGAAGCAAGCGAGCCGAAAGTCGCAGGCGAACTTATAGTCGGCAGCCAGATTATTGTAAGTTGATTGAGGTGCCTGGAAACCGCTGGACTGGTCAGTCCGAGAACCAGACTCGCACAACCGCAGATTGCTAACCCCACCCTCCTACATCCCAGAATTCTAGCTGTAACAGCCCGTCCCATATGAGTCCCCAGCTTTGCTACATCGACAATCCAGGCCGCGGCCCGGCCTACAAACTGTTGGACGAGTCTGAGACTCCCATTCCAGACCCCCATCTGCAGTTCAAGATCGTGATTGTCGGCGACTCCGGTTGTGGAAAAACATCCCTTCTCTCCTCCTACATCAAGGGCTCTTTCCCTGTCGACTACGAGCCTACAATTTTTGAAAATCACAGAGCGTTTGTCCAGGATACCAAGTCCGGAAGGGTACTGACAGTTGATCTCTGGGATACAGCCGGCCAGGAAGATTACGAGAGACTTAGGAGACTAAGCTACCAGGATTCAGACCTCATCATTCTAGCCTATTCACTCTCTTCAAAAGACTCTTTGCTCAATATTCCTGAGGTCTGGGGTCCCGAGATCTTAGGCTTTTGCGCGAGCACCCCTATTGTGCTTGCCGGTCTCAAAGCTGACGTCCAAGAGTACCAGGTGAATGCAGAGGACGCATACCGCGTTGCCAGATCTCTCGGTGCTGTGGCCCACGTTCAATGCTCTGCCATGAGAGGGTTCAATGTTGACAATCTCTTCAACACCTGCTTCAATGTTGTCTACAATAACCTCCAACAAGTCCAGAGAGACTCGAAACGGTTCAGCAAAGGTCTCGGCCATCTACGGACAGGCAGCAAGCAGTCTAACAACACCCATCAATTGACCACTGCTGTCTCACCGTATAATTCAGCAATATCCGAGAATGAATACAACCTTGAGCACTACGAGAAAAATCGTTGCTGTACTATCGTTTAGCACTTCAAGCTTACTTGCAGTTGTCTCGCCGTTTTTCTGTGTATCTTAATAGGTTTATTGTATTTTTAGTCGTTTTAATGGAGCTTTCAATTTAGTTTTTTGCACTTTTCAAAGCCCTGCTGGCTTCGCCAACCCCAGAATCCCGATTTGGTCTTGCAAACGTTCGTCATGGTTCGGTAGTTACTCTCAATCGACGGTTATCACAGTCAACACAGCCTCAAAATAACGTACTGTGTTATTATTTTATTAGCGAGTTCATGCAGTCTCCAGTAAAACGCACGCAAAAGCGTGCTGCAACGGTAATAACTAAATGGCGAAAGTAACCATCCCAGAGGGTGCCAGCCAGGTTTCTAATTCTGACAAGGTAAACAGATGCTCTTACAACTATTCTCATTCCGAAATGAAGAAGAGGTCGCGGATTGTCAACATGACATCGGGTACTCATCCTCATGGTGAAGAACCTGCGGCGCGGTTAGAAGCAGCTGTCGAACCATTGGCGGAGGCAGTGAGCGAAACGCTTACCGTGGACACATTTGAAAAGACGTCTTCCGGGGATGCGGGCTTACGCTCAGAACAATTTTACGAACTTCAGATGGACACGGTGAGATTCAAGCTGAGATCGATTCTACTGCGTCGCGTCGAGAAAGAAAGTGAATACTTGAGCAAGTGGCAGAGCAAGGTTCGAAACAAGATACTAGATGTTTACTTTCCCCACACGGCGAATCTCGCGTCTCACACGTTCTATGTCCTTTTCCTCCCACTTCTCGTTTGGTTCGGCCTAATGAACATATGGAGATGTGCCGTCTTTGTGATCGCGTTAACGGTCTACGGCAGCGGTGCTTTGAAGGACTATTTGTGCCTTCCTCGTCCAAAGTGTCCTCCTGTTGTCAGAATCACGCTGAGTCACTACACCGCGAAGGAATATGGGTGTCCATCGAGTCACACTGCAAATGCAACATCAGTGACCTTACTTGTTGTGTGCAAGATGATTGCATACTGGGGCACCTTTTCAAACAAAGTCAATTGGCTCTTTTTGTTCATTGCCGCGTTGTATTTGCTGTCCTTAGTGTGTGGGAGGGTCTATTGTGGAATGCACGGACTGGTGGATATTAGCATTGGAGTTCTGACTGGAGTCGTCGTGGTGATTCTGATATACATTTTTTTGCCGTTCTGGGACAGCTTCATTTTGTCCAGTTCAAAGCTAGTTCTACCATTAATATGCTGCCTCTACTATGGGATGATTTACTTCCATCCAGTTCCGCTCGAAAACTGTCCGTGCTTCGAGGACAATGTGGCATTCGTTGGGGTTTTGTTGGGCTTGGACGGCTCTTACTGGATTCTAGCGAACTCTCCGTTCAGAGAAAAGGGTGAAGGGGTTTCTGTAGCCGAGACATTCTACAGCTACGAGCAGCTAGGCTTGTTGAAAACGATCGCCCGACTCCTTGTCGGCTTCGTTATTGTTGGAACATGGAAAATCTACTCCAAGGACTGGCTATTCAAACTTCTTACTCCTCTCTACAGCCGCATCTTGGGCAACACTGACAACGTTCAGGACGCTGAGAACATTCAAGACACCGATAACACTGAGAACCCCGAGAACTCCGACCACGACCAGGACCACTGCGAGGCCTTGAAGCCCCGCTATTCCATCAATGTTGTCGTGAGACTGTTAAGCTATGCCGGACTTGCCTCTTCGGTTATCTGGTCCAAGCTTGCCTTTGATCTCTTTGGACTCGGAGTTCACCCACAGTAACGGGATCCCCGATACCGCATCAAAAGAGAGAAAGAGAGAGACATTTGAACCCGCCACATCCTTGCACCGCCACTTCAATCCGACCCATTTCCCAAACAGGAAACTCTTTTGTGACTGTGAAAAATTATAGACACACCTCGCACCTCCCGGTGGAACCAATACTTATTTTGCCTGGTGGCGGCGGTTTTGCACCACGGCAGCCGGGGCTGGACGGCTGTGGAGAAATAAAAATTTTTCGTGTGTTTCGGACGGGACAAGGGTGGAGACACTGGAGTGATACTGTATAGTTGTTTTTTCTAAAGAATTATATATATGTTAGAGGAAAGACTCAAAGTGTATATACGACCGGTGAATCTAAACACAGTAACAAGATACTATCACGATGGAAAACGATAAGGGAGAATTAGTAAGTGAATAGTTTGCGTCGCTGGAGCAGTTTGGATGGGTTCGGGCGTTGTGTCGAGGGTGGATACAGTTTTCAGAGTGTTGGGCCTTCAGGATGGTGCGTCTTCAAGGGAACAGATGGACCACCGACATGCAACGTGCAATATAGCCAACATACAATGAACAGCGTGGTATTGGCTTCTCCAGATATTGTAAATTGGTTGCCCATGCCATGGTTATCGATAATGAGAATACCGATGCCACAACTGACATCCCAGCCCACAGGCTGCCGCGAGATGCATTGCGACACACACTCGGCAAGCACATACTAACATCGCATAGGTGGAATTATACATTCCAAGAAAGTGCTCTGCCACTAACAGAATCATCAAGTCCAAGGACCATGCCTCGGTCCAGATCAACGTTGCCAACGTGGACGAGGATGGAAAGGCCATCCCAGGCTCATACACTACATACGCTCTCTGCGGCTACGTCAGAAGCAGAGGTGAGGCTGACGACTCTTTGAACAGATTGGCCCAGCAAGACGGTCTCTTGAAGAATGTCTGGTCCTACTCTCGTTAGACAAGATATATGTATTGCACAATTTAATTAGCTCTTGAAGTTTTTTGTAGGAAGTCTGTGCACTGGTGCAGCTACTGCTACATATTGTCCGACTTTTATGTCACCAATCCCTATTTGCACACCTTCCATGTCTAAATCCCCATAGCTATAGCACTATCTATCCTGGTATAGCCAACACATAATTTCCAGCGTTACCCGGCCTGCGTGTCTCGTCCCAACCGTCTCGCGAAAATTTTTTTTTTCAATTTTTTTTTTTGCCCACGGCGTGAAATTTTTTCGCCCCCTGAGCCCCTTTTGCTTGCGTGTGGAATCAGGATAGCTAGGCAGGGAATAATAAGCAGTTGCGTTGTTGAGAGGTTTTACAATCTACTCCATATAGTATTCTCATATTACAAGCGCTATAGTCTTATTTGACTGTAGAAAAACGAAGTCAATTACTCAGCAACAACAGTTGTCTGTATTTCAAACCATATCAGGTTTATATCTACGTAGCAAGCAATCAAAACAACCTATCCATTATGTCTGACGGAATTCAAGAGGTCGACTCCAACTTAATCGAGTCCAACTACGATAACATAGTGTACACATTTGATGAGCTGAACTTAAAGCCAGAGATTGTGAGAGGTAAGTGCATCTAAAGGGCAGCTTTGCATGGTTGCGGCGGTTTGTGCGCTCCTGCAATTTTCAGCAAAGAAACGCATTTGCAGTTCGACTTGACATAGTATACTAACTATCATACAACCAGGTATTTTCGCTTATGGTTACGAGCAGCCTTCTGCCATTCAGCAGAGAGCTATTTTACCTATCACTGAGGGCAGAGACGTCTTGGCTCAAGCCCAATCCGGTACCGGTAAGACTGCTACCTTCACCATCTCTGCTTTGCAGAGAATCGATGAGAAGTTGAAGAAAACTCAGGCCTTGATCTTGGCTCCAACCAGAGAACTGGCTCTACAGATCCAGAAAGTTGTTTTGGCCATCGGTATGCACTTGGACATCACTGTTCACGCTTCGATTGGTGGTAAGGCCGTCACCGAAGATATGGAGGCTCTAAGAAACGGTGCTCAGATCGTTGTTGGTACCCCTGGTAGAGTGTACGATATGATCGAGAGAGGTTACTTCAAAACTGATGCCGTTAAGATGTTCATCATGGATGAGGCCGATGAGATGTTATCCTCTGGTTTCAAGGAGCAGATTTACAACATCTTCCGTTTCTTACCAAAGACCACCCAGGTTGTTCTGCTTTCTGCCACCATGCCTCAGGACGTTTTAGAGGTTACAACAAAGTTTATGAGAAACCCAGTTAGAATATTGGTGAAAAAGGACGAGTTGACTTTAGAAGGTATCAAGCAATTCTTTATCAATGTTGATGAAGAAAGATACAAGTTTGACTGCTTGTGTGATTTGTACGACTCCATTTCCGTTACACAAGCTGTTATCTTCTGTAACACAAGAAGAAAGGTTGAATCTTTGACCCAACAACTCACGGAGAACAACTTCACTGTTTCCGCTATTCACTCTGATTTGAGTCAGCAAGACAGAGACACCATTATGAATGAATTCAGAACTGGTTCCTCCAGAATTTTGATTTCCACAGACTTGTTAGCCAGAGGTATTGATGTTCAACAGGTCTCCCTTGTTATCAACTACGATTTGCCAACCAACAAAGAAAACTATATTCACAGAATCGGTAGAGGTGGTAGATTTGGTAGAAAGGGTGTTGCTATCAACTTAGTTACCAGCGAAGACACTGAAATGCTCAGAGAGATCGAGAAATTCTACTCTACCCAGATCGTTGAAATGCCTGCCACTATCACCGACCTTTTCGATTGAGTTTGAATACCACATTTTGTTTTCTTCTCTTTCGTTGAACGAGGGTATGAGTGTGAGATTGTTTTCTCCCTAATGTGACCATTAGTAATATCATTTGAATTGAAGTCCCACAGATTTAAGGTGGGACTAGTGTTCTTGAAGTTTTTAGCCTCATTCAGTTTTCGTCACTGTGCTTCTTTTATACTGACTGGACTTGCTCAAGAGTCATCAACACATAAATATCTTTAAAACTTCTTAGGTTTAAACTACTAGTAGTTGTAACGGAATCTACTGTTGCTTTCATCTATTCACAGCCTTATCTATATATAGAGGAAGATGAAGATGAAGATGAAGGCCATAGGCATAAATAAGTGTGCTAAGAATGAACTAAGAGCTTTTTTTCTCAACAGATTTCAATTCCTCTTCAATGATCTTCTGTGGGTCTTCCTTTTCTGGCACTTTATCTTTCGATGACTCAGATTCTTGGGCTTCACCTATTGGACTGTCATCTTTTGATGCTTCAACTCCTTCTTTCGCCGTCTCATCTTTAGTTCCAGAATCTGACTTCTCATTTAAATCTTCTAGCTCGTCCAACTTCAAATCATCCTTTATGCTTTTAGTAACACCCTGGTTCCGGAGATTTTCTTCCTTGATCAACTCATCCTGCTCTTTCAAAATGTTCAGCTTCAGTTGATCATCATCATGGAACATCTCCAGCTTTGCAACATTATAAAGTTCATCTGGGATGGAGCTCAACACACACAATAAAGCGTCATAGTAGCTCTCCAAGTCGTCTGCATGTTCTCCATAAGTGAAAGTTGACGACAAAATAAGGAGAGAAGAGGGGATCTTCTGTCTTAGTCTTAGATCTAACCATATTTTCAAGTCGTCTCTGAGACGAGCAGGAGATGCACCAGAAGTTTTGATACCTCGAGATGCACATGCTGTTTTTAGTTCAGGGACTGAAAGACTTTCAACCCCCTCATAATCTATTGCTCGATCATCTTTTATAATTTGCATCATTTTAAATCGAATTTGGTATCTTAAAATATCATCTGTTCCGTATCCCGACAAAGCCATGTACTTGGCCATGGCCATCAGCTGGGGTCTTGACAAATTGTCCAGCACTTGATCATTTTTAAAGCATCTCGCTATTTTTATAAGCTCTTCATGGGTGGGCTTTTGGCCATCGTGAATAGTCTTGAAGAAGTTTATGAAAAGAGTTCTGTCTTCCTCACCGATTTTGGTAGGAAGGTTCAGTCCACTTTCTTGGAAAGTTTTGCGGATGAAATTAGAAGCTTTTTGCCTCGTGGTCACCAAAGTACTGGACTTTTTCTTTTTATCTTTCTCTGATTCATACGTTGAAGGAAGCATGTTGGGAAACATCTTAAGGGCCACAGGCAATAATAGTTCTGCAAACGGAACCAGCACAAACATCGAGAATGGCAACAATCGGAGAATATCTGAAGTAGTACGGGTCAACTGACTGGTCTCTCTTCTTGTCAACTCATATCCCGCCAGCATTTTTATCAACAGTTTCGAAGACACCTTGATTTCGTAGCCCAGTAACTTAGTCCCATGCCAGTAGTGCTGAGCTTCCTTTTTGATCCGCTCGCTAATCGGTATTTTCTTTGTTGCGTCATCATGTATCGCCACGTCTTTTGGATTTACCTGGGATTTTGAAGCTTCCTCGTCTTTTGGTATTTTTGGCGCCTCGCTGTTGGTAGAGTACATGTGCTGACCTCTAGCTGCAAGGATCACCATTCTGGCTCCAGCGCCTTGTGTTCCGGCTCTCAGCCACTGCGAAGTACCACGTAGCATCTTATTGGTTTGTAGGTTTCTATATATGGCCCGTTCTATCTTCAACATTTTGCCCTATAGCTTCCAAGGGCATTTAATAACCTCTGGCTTTTTCTAAGATTCTATATACTAGCAAAGAAATTTTACTTGAAAAAAATGTCACTTTCTAGAAATGGCTTCCAACTAACTTTTCAAGCGCTCCGGCAGCAATCAAAGTTAGCTGTAGCTCATTCTTACTGTACGTGGAGACCTGAGACACTGAATCTGTTTTAAAACTGCTAGAATCATCAGTTGATGTGTTTGGTCGAGCCATTGATCATTTTGCAGACGACTATCTTGCGGTTGCTATCAAAAGCCGTGACACGTCGTTCAGGTTGATTAGTGGAACGTAACATTTAGCAGTCCAAACCACAGTAATCGCATCGGAACATGAAATATGGTTTGCTGTAACGTTCTGGAAAGCGGTAATACCCTGCCACCCATGCCGTCACGAGCAGTAATCCATATTCATCATGACGCCAGGCTCGGCTGCATAGTTAACGGAGTGAGAGAGAAACCAAAGTCAGGAATTTCGGGGAATAAATCAAGCATACGAACAGAATACTCAATTTTCCAGTTTTGTTCGCCGTAGAGTGCTCTTCCTTGTGTTTCTGACACCCTTGAAAGACTGGTATTACCTCCAAACGAGGGCCCAGGCCCGACAACTGGTGGCTAAATTGTGGCTGAGTAGTATTTATGGGGGTGGCTGAGTAGCAGTCTGTGTAAAGAGCTGTCAGTGAGGAAGGGAAAATGATATGACACATAGAGCATCATCACCAGTTGAATTAGCGTAATAGGAGTCTCAACCACTTCTTAAAACTGAAATAGAACTGCATTGATTGCTTTATTAACCCATTTCTTTTTTTGCGGTGAATGATTCCGCCAAGGGGCGTAGAGATCGCCGACAACTCACACTTAAATGAATACCCACTACGAAAGCACTGTGGAGTATGCGTCCGTTGAAGCTGCAGACAGCTCTTCCGCTGCGGCCAGTCTCATCAAGATAAGAAACAATCTGAAAACAGAGCTGCTTCAAACCATGAACCTGCTACTGATTTTGGAATTACTAGTGGTGTACCTGACAGACCAGTCTTTCTTCAAGCTGCTGCTAAAGACTACAGTGCAGCTTCTGCTTACAAACCTTACAGTGCACAACCTGCGTCAATGGGTAGAATACAACCTGATGTCCGCTAACGAATCGGTTAATGACATCACTATTGCGGGCCAGGTGCGCTACTTCCGCATAGTGGTCCTTATTGAGATTCTGTTGTTTAATGTGCTTTCAATGATAGACCATTTTGTGTTTTTCAAGAACTTTGCCTCCATTGAGAGTATGGAACTGACAGCTATAACAAATCCCGCTGTTAATGATTTCTTGAAAAGGCTAGGAACAACTATTGTCCGCTACATGAACCAAAATACTCAGAGTGCCGTTCACATGTATGAGAACAAAGAAAACTTTGAATACTCATCGGTGTTCATCAACATCATGGGTGAGCGCAAACCCTCGAGCGTATATGGCCTGCTCACTATCGACCTGCTGATTCTTATGGGCCAGCTGGTGACATATCTAATCATTTTCCGCGACCAGGATACGGAGCAGCATCATCAGACATCATTAACTACTTCTTTAAGCGAGAGCAGTGCACTTTTGCTTCGCAGACCCTTTGAGGACGGTTACCAGGGCTCCATAGTGGTGCTATCGGTTGAGTTATATCCCCTAATACCTTTCTCAAAATTCATGTTTACGAAACGAGTACGTGGAAACACAACTTCTTAATAGTCTCATTTACTGTACGCTATATAACTGACGCTATGTTGTATCTATTACCCTCCAGAATGCATCTTTTATTCTTATTAAATGTCTTTACGGCTTAGCCCCTGTCTGAGTAACTGCCTTTAATTTTGAACACGACAGAATTTTTGAGATTTATTAAAAGGGCGTCTTGATAGATCAGAAGTTAAAAGAGAGCGATTAGTGAAGGGGCAAAATCTTATTTAGAGCAACAATTTTACCTAGAAAGTGATCTGAAAGACCTACTAGAGCGTGGTGCGGTCAAAGGGCGTGAAGTTATCACGAATTGGTCGACGTGAAGACTTAGAAACTCTGACAGGCATCCATAATGGAAGCCGAGGCTCTCGGTTATGGGGACAATGGAGACCAGTATTCTGTGCTTTCTGATGAGGACATGATGTTCAATATCTCAGAAAGGCTTTTGCAGAGTAATAACCGGATTCTACCACCCGATAACTACAACTCACCCTACTACAACCCGCTCAATAATGACGATGAGCCAAAACCAATAGATAAGCTGGTCACTAGATTCAGCGTCTGGAAAATGATCATCAAGCAGCTGATCTTCTACTTCAAGGAGATCAGCATCTTTAAAAAGCAGACTTATTTTGGCAATAAGGCTATGTTGGAGAACTTGGAGCTTCTGCGTAGACAAACAAGTGGAAAAGTGAAGCTAAAAGGAAACCCATCCAAGGCTCTCAAACACAGTATCAGTTCCAGCGATTTATATCAAAATGGCATACACAGCTCCACACAGCAGGAAAATATCCTCAATAAGTTTGTGCAAACTTCCTTTTTGCCGGTGGGAGAGTTGTCCATATCATCAGTTTCCACCACATTGTTTAACTATCATAGCACCCTCGCAGAAAAGGAGCTGATAACCCATAACCAATTGACACTCAAGATTATTCCAAGACTAGAGAATCTGAAAGAGAGTTTGAATGAGGCTATAAAACAAATTGCCTCTTTGAAGGGGTCATCAGACTTCAAAACCAAGGACCTAAAGACAGAAATTGCAAAGACAGGCGCTCTATTGGCAGACTATATCACATCTATTGAACTCCTTACAAAAGGTGAAACTACTACATGTCTGGGCTCGTTTGTAAAGTTTACAAAGCTGGAACCGAAAGACGATCCTTATTTGTTGAGACTAAAATTAGATCTACAACTGAAAGATCAATTGTATACAGAAGCTCACTTGAAAGAGTGTTATTTCGAACTCCAACGCAAAGCTGTTCAACTCGAAGACATTCTATACAGCGAGGTACAGAATTGTGTGGGAAATTTTGTTACTCTCATTAACACAGAACTTGACTCGGTTAAGGACGGCATGGTTAAGGAGTTCATGACCGGCTTTTTGAAGAAAAGTCATGGTGTTGATTGGGACTTTTTCATCAAGAATGACCAATCCAAGAACTTACTCAACATTTCAGCCAAAGATACTTTTGAGAAGAACAAACAAATTAGAAAAAAATCAGACGTTTGGTATCCGTATCAAAAAGAGAGAATTAGCTCCTGCGTTATAAGTGGTTATCTTGAGAAAAAGTCGAAATACGTTAAAAACTACTCAAAGTTCTTTTATGTTTTGACATTCAATTTCTTACATGAGTTCAAAACTGATGATAGAAAGAAGGAGAAAACACCGATAAATTCCTACAATTTAAACGATCTAAAAGTCAGTACTTCTGCTGATGACAAAAAAAAGTTTATTGTTAGAGTTCAAACACATAAAACCCTGGAGACAAAAATCAAACTTACGTTCAGATGCCCCAACGAAGAAATCTGTGCAAAATGGATCGAACATTTGACTGATCTATGTGGATTTAGTGACCAGCTTGAAAGAAATAATCCTAAGAACAATTTTTATCTGTCAGAGTTCTCCCCTTCTCAATCTTCTACAAATATCTCCTCAATTACAGACAATTTGAGTATTAGAGATGACGTGAGTGCATATCCATCACTCGCTGGCAGTTCAGTGGATGTAGCAACACTACATTCCCAACTACATTACAGAAATTCATCATCATCCTCTTTGCATCTTCCTACTTTTCATTCGGTTAAACATAACCCATCTCAAGAGTTTTCAGCACAACCTACTCCAACCATTCAAAGCACGTTGAGAGGTCATGGCAGATCTTCCAGCTATTCTTCCCTTTCTGCTTCAAGTGCGAGCGCTCCAACACTCCAGAGAATGGCCTCCACAGGAAGCACAACTACATCAGAGGGAAATTCAAGTAACTCAAATCCAACGTCTCCTCAATTCGTCGATAACACCACAAAAATTGTCATTAACTCTCCTGAGTCAGTTGCTAACTCAACTGCGACATCAGAGGAGGGAGGCGATTACTTCAATTACGTCGCTCCTCGGCCTAAACTAGTCTCTTCAAACTCTTCGTCACTATTGCTTCCACAGACTGGCCAGGGTGCCAATAGACCTCCGCCTATTCTCAGATCAGCTTCGCCTGTCTTTCGATATGGTTCTCCTAAACATGTTATGGATGCAATGACAATGAATCCAAATGCTGGGGTGCGCGCTCAGTCACCTTCTACTGTGAAAAGTACTACTGGGGCCGGATCTTTGAGAGCAGCCATGGCATCTGCCACTGTATCCAAAGGGCTGGCAAGAGGACGAGAAAAACTAAATGCCCAGTTGAGGGGTTCGGGATCTAGCAGTATGCAAAACATCTCTTCTGGTGCCATACTGTCCTTCGACAATGATGATACGGCGGCTAGTTTGAAGCAAGCATCCTTCACTTTGCCTCAAACCCCTGGAATTCTACCTCTCAAATCCATTGGTGACGTTTTCCAGTCTTCAGGAGTGCTGGAAAGCTCTACCAATGAAGATGATACTAAATCTGTTGACCCAAGTCCATGACATCGGCATATATGATATCTTTAACGTTTTGATTATGGCTATATGAGTTCGTAACACTACTTGTACCTTGATGTAGTTCCTCTGTAGCCGGATGACATGCACCAAAAATCTGCTATAATATAATATGTGTCACAAGTTGTTTCGACTCCGCGAAAAAGACGAGACAAAACATCTGAGTCGCATCAGAGATAAACGACTGTAGACTACTTGAAAGGCGTTTTTTAGTTGGGAAATCGCTTCTCTGTTGTGTTTGAGAGCCCTATAGATCTAATCAAATAGATCGGTTACTTCAATTTTAGTTGCTGCAGAAAGCAAGGCTTGAAACGGTGTTTTTATCGCAGCAAGCCTCGGTGCGAGTGATCAGTTTGTTTACCAATTTTTTTTTCTTGAACCGGATTACTGATTGCAGCCCTCATTGATAGCTAGCAGAAGAATATACAGTTTCTGAGGACGATGTCTTCAAGACAAAGGTCAAAAAAGTCCAAGGTGGCCGATTCGTCGGGGCTGAATCAGAATTCTTCGTCAATTCTTGAGAAGCTCAACAATAAAAAGATTGGTAAGCTTTTGACTCGAGAAAAATCCGACAGCAGCTTACCGCCTGGGGACGAATTTGAAGAAGAAGATGATGGTTTTGTATTCAAACGGGCATCGCAATCACATTCTCAATCGTATACTGCTCCTCCTAATGAATTGATAGATGATGTCCCCAAAAATCAGCCTGTGAAAAAACGCGGTAGAGCTCAGCAACAAAAACCAACTCAGGCACCTAAAAAAGCAAAGAACACAGCAAAGAACATTGGAAAAAAGAAAGCAGGATTGACTGATGAAATAACGACCACGCCGCAAAATTCAACAACCAAGGACAAGCAAAGGGTACGAAAAAAATCTGATAAGGTTGCGTCCACGAATCTCGAGAAGCCTGCTCCAGAAACTCTTCTCGATGAACTGGATAACTGGGATTCTGACGACAGGAGTGAAGATAATGCATCAAATAAAGTGTTCTCACTTGATTCCCCCATCGAGAAAAAATCTTCAAAGCGCAGAACGCGCAAACCCACACAGGAAAAGCCTCAGAAGGATAAAAATAATGAAGCGATACCTCGGGCTAAGTCAACGAAAGACTATACTTCGTCTACAGCAATATTATCGCCACCGCCTAAACAAAATAAAGCTGCACAAGATCTCAAAAACAGTGACCAAAACTCTCACGTAATATCGCAATACACTTCATCAGCGAAGGAACGTCAGGTAAAGACCAACCAGGAAAAACGGAGGTCTTCTCTGAGCAATAGAGGTAAGAGACTTTCGTCTGTTGGAAACGGCTTCGTGGCGGAACCACATAATGAAGTTCCTGTGACAGAGTTTTACAAGCATTTTGCTTCCGATTTACCAGACCCCCACAAGATGCGACAGCTACTCGTCTGGTGCGCAAAGCGATCTATTAAATCCACGTCTTCCAAAAATGTGCAGTCATCAATAGCAGCAAACGTATCTCAAATAATTAAGGATGAAATCATCAGGGACCTGGCGGATGGCAAGCTCCACACTAGCTGGTGGAGTAACGATGATGACGGCGAGGAAGAAGGTATTACGAGCGACGCAAACAAACCTATAGTGGTGAGACCCAACAAAGCAAACGTGGAAAATCAACGTACTTATGAGGCGTTTGAGAAGAAATTGAGTGAATTGAAAAAAGAGGAATCAAGTTGGATTGAGGCTACAAAATCCATGAAACCACTGATGTTGTGTGATGATATCATTGAGGACGGCGACGAAGAGAAACTGATTGACAAGAAACTCACACAGATTATAGATAATTTAAAGACACTAGAAGCTTCGAAGGCGAGCATGAGCAGTGTTGAACTTACGAGAATGATGGAAAACATTAGATACACCACCCATAAATTAAAGCAGTCAAAAAATGCCATTAATATGTACACAGAGTCGAAAATCGGTCAGATTTCCAATAGATTAGGTCAACTGTTAGACCGTGATAATGAAGGCAACAAAATAAGCTCGCTGGACTTACTGAAATGTTTTTCCGAGCTTGCTTGAGCGAGCGATGCTCCTGTATTTGTATATTAGCTGCTGTGCACAACATCCCAGTGTTCTATTTCTGTATACTATGTATAATATTTTCCAGTACATCACATGTTCACAGGTACTTTTTCGCCAAAATCCTTATTTTTGAGTCAAATGATGGGCTTCGTATGGGATCGTTGATATTGTAGAACGGATTAAGGAGTGTCTTAACATAAAGCTCGTTCACCTCGATAAGAAATTGTCGAATGCTCTCATCGTGGTTCTTCGTGTTTGTAGATATCAGAAACTTGGCATTACCCTGGGTGAGAAAGCTGTATATCTGGTATCCATAAAACGAATCCAGATTTTTAGTGAAAATCTGGCGCGATTTGAACTGTAAGTCTTGCAGAAGGTCCAGCGACGAGTTCACAATAAACTGCTGCAACTCCCTGATATCGTTAGGGAAGTTTGGTGTTCCGTCTCCGGACTGCTTGTATGTTCCTATTTCTAGCTCATAAATCGGGTTATCATTTGTTCCAATAATTGTGAAGTAGTACGACATTGCTATGCTCCTTTAAACCACCAGTCCCGTGTTCATATAACGCTTCCAGTGTCTACATCGCTTTTAAGCTCCTAATGCTATAATTACATAAGCCACAGTTTTTGCTGAGATAAGCAAATTTGTGATGACGTAATAAATGTATCAGCTTATGTGCTAGAAAGATTAATCTCGCAATACTAAGGAAAGGAGGTGAAGATCTAATAGGGAAAAAGACTTTTGATAGCGGTAATATGCGTTTTTTGTGGAAAGTGACCATTAGACAAATACTTGTGAGCCAAAAGTAGGAATGGATGAGGTTCGATACTGCAGTGATTCAAGTGTAAATTATTGATGATACAATTATTCGAAACAACTGAAGTGATTGAAAAGCTTAGCAAGGAGAACGGCTCCGCCTTCAAGGGATGTGCGCCTCAGTTTTGAATACCCACCTCAAGTTCAAAAAATATAGACCAATTGACAACAAATCGTATGAAATAGACGACCCGCTTGATCCTGACAGTTTATATAATGTTTATACAGGAGATAATTTGAGGCAGGACAAAGCCAACTCATTTACTTCCACCACCTTGACGAATGGCTCATCAGAGTCATCGCTAATACTTCCACCCAGCAAATATGATATGTTACTGGAAGACGCAAGTGAACTACTCGAGAGCAGGAACAATTTGATGGATGATCTGAGAATCCAACATGGTGCTCCTGCCCGTTCCCTCCGTACCAAGGACAATCCGAACGCTGCATTTGATGATGACGAGACATCGAGCTATGATGAAAGTAGGGTGCGACGAATCCCCATTTCTGATATTGCCAGGAAGAGGGCGGAGCGAGTAAGAAATGTCATCGAGAATTATTACAATTGCTTAGAGAGATATCAAAATTCTATACACTACGCTGACGAAAACCATCAGGTCCCTTGCTACCCAAATGTCGAAGGTGTTTTCAACCCACTGCAGATTATACGAAATCGCAGAATTAGGAGAAAGCATAACGAAAAGCTAGCCAATTTTCCGTTTGGTAGCTTCAAACCTCCGTCCAGGGTTTTCAGCAAGTATAGATCTCAGCATCTTATATGGCAAGTTAACATGAACGAGTACAACAATGATATTTACTGGCGAGAAAATCACTGGTCAGAGCTGAAGTCACCGCGAGGAGATCGTTGGTTTCCTACAATTGAGAGCAAGCCACATGTTACCGGAATTCATGGTCACTCAAAGCGACGGAGACGACTTCACGAGCAACTGTTTGCCGGTTTCGACGGAGAATATAACAAAGAGGAGGAAGATTATGCAACAGACGAGAAGCCACTTAACTTGCTACCGAGAATTAACGAAAGTCATGCTTCTTTAGCGAGACAGGAACCTTATCATCGAGTGAACAGTTTTAAAAAGACTCACAGTTTTTCTGCTAGCCATGGTGGCAACATTCAGAATGGCAAATCTCCTAATCATCTCTTGAGTTTATTGTCTAATGGGAGTGAAGAAGAGATGGATGGTTTAGAACCACCTCGCGGTTCTATTGCGGGATCTTCCAGTGAATCAAACGCAAATTACAATATCAAACAGCTTCATAATGAGTTGGAGGAGAATGTCACAGGTCTTCTACAGCCTCCTCTTGGAAGATCTGCTCGATCTTCAGATTCGTTGTCCGTCTTGCCTTACTTGCCTTCGGCAAGCTTCACTACAGGTGGAGATACACGCCGTAACTCATCCCTTGATGCTTATTACTCCGACGAAGAAGAGCCAGCAAACATTCTCTCAGACCAGATTAAGAGTATCAAGATAATGAAAGGCAAGGTTCTCATGGCAGAACGAAAAATGAATTCCTATGAACGACAACCAGAAAACATTTTGCTCACAAGCCGTGATGGTTTTCAGATAAAAATAGAAGAGTTTTCTAAACTGCAAGATGAGACAGAGACTGTCTCTAAACTTTTACAAGCTAAGTTTAATGAGGTAGACCAAACGCTTGAAAAATTCAATGGTTTTAATAATCACAATTCTGTTCGAATCGAAGAACTTTTAGGATTCTGCTATCGTACTAATGGTGAAATAAACACTTCCATCACTTTGAGGATAAGAAACTTATTTGAAAAGAAAGATCAAATTTCAGGCGATACAGACGATTGGATATTCAATTACGTCTATAACTGCTTAGAAAGCTTCATTGTTTTGATATTATGGATGGTATGGATAGTGGTTGAGATATGGCGGATTGTGAGGTACTTACTAGTGTTCTTCATGAAACTTTTACATTTCATATTTTTATAAATTGCTTCAACATTTTTATTCTGCACTCTTTCAAGGGCAGTCATACATTGACCAAATGAACTTTTGACGTTGTAGATGAATTAGCTTTTCGCACCAAAACCGCCAGTAGACCCAAAACCGCCTTCACCCCTAGTAGTAGTTTCGAGCTCCCATTCTTCAGCCTTTAACTCAGACACTTCAGCCATAACTATCTTCTCCAATACTAACTGAGCCACTCTGTCTCCTTCTTTGATTTCAAAGTCTTTGGCAGAGTGGTTAAAAAGAACAATTTTGATTTCACCTCTGTAATCTGCATCAATGACACCAGCCCCAGTCGAAATCCCATGTTTAACAGCAAGTCCTGATCTTGGTGCAACTCTTCCATAAGTTCCCTCAGGTACAATGACGCTGATGTCCGTAGCCACCAGGCCCTGGCCATGACCGGCTATAACAGTGTTTTCTGCAGCATAGATATCATATCCAGCAGCTAGAGCCGATCCTCTAGTGGGGACCTTAGCTTTAGGGGACCGTAAAAATACCTTCAGACTTTGCAATTGAGGTGACATTTCTGCGTTGGTTTTCTGTTTTTTGAAGTTAGGTTCGCCTGATGTCATCATTAAGTTACGTTTCACTTCCTTCAAGTGTCCTTACTACGTGTGTCAAAAACTAACGCGTCATGGACATTTTTTACAAAGCCGCGGCATGATTTTTTTACAGTAGAATCAAATTACGTCCAACATTGATATTATTTGAAGTACTATTAGCTTTAAGAAACATATGCCGAAACTTTGATTGACCGCGGCACTTCACAGTAGACTCATAAGCATTCACAGTTTGGTCAAACTTAATTGAAATATCATTTATGACCATGAAATTTATGAGACAAGTATTTATAAGCTTCTTTAGCACCTAGTAGCTTGCCGCTGTCATCGGTATAAACAAGTTCAATTTTGGGGTTATAGACACCGTCTTTCGATGGATTCTTTGAGGAGCCACTGACTGTTCCAGATTTGCCTTTCAACAGCTGTAAAGCAGCAGAAACACCCATGGTATCACCTTGCAGTTCGTCATGAAAAATGCTGGAAACCTTTTCGGATACATAAGTTGAGTTGCTTTTCGAAACTGGTTGAGGCTCTTCTTCTAATCTGCGCCTCTTTTGCGATGATTGATTGTTATTGGATATATTGTCTTCTTTAGAGTTACCAACATTGGACAAGAACTCGGTGTCTTCATCTATTGTTAGACCAGAGCCATTTGGTTCGGCTGAGACGACAATATCCTTTTCAGCTTGAATGCCAGTAGAATCATTGTCATGTGCTCTTTTTTGCTGAGCTCTCTGCCTCGATATGGAAATGAAAGCGTTCAATTCAGCTGCGTCTTCCTCTTGCAAATCCTCATTAATCAGCTCGACATTTTGAAATTCAACGCTGCTTATAAGTTTCTCCGAGTTATGGTTTCTTCTGTTTTGTATCGTGCCTTTCAACCTTTTGATTTTAGTGAAAACTCCACTAGATGGCTGGTAATCAGAATGAGAATCAGATTCGCTCGATGGTTCAATATCATTATCATTCAAGTTTACTATCACTCGATTTTTCTGAATCTCTTTGCTTGGAATATTATGGTTCATCTGCATTTGTGGGATCGTTGATCCACTCAGTTTGAAAGAGCCTTTCTTGATGTCTTCCGATGGTAAATCAATCTCCTGCTCTTCTTGGCCTGATCTCTTGCTATGTACTCGCTCTTTCAAATCTTCCTGAATATGCATTCTCTCATTCAGCTCCGCATTCTCTAATTCATCTTCGCTTATATCCTCATCATTAATAGACTTATCCTTCAAAGTTAATATAACTTCGTTTTTTTCATGAACCAAGTTATTGAAAGATGAAAGATCGTGCTGAATTGTCAAATTGTTCAAATCATCAGCACTGGACTGTTTTGAATCTGATTTAGTTTTTGTTTTCGGTCTCTTAGCTCTATTAGATGTATTCCCTACTCGTTTCAACCATTCATCATCTGTAATATCTTGATCTTTCATGCTTTCAAGCAGACTTTTCTTGGAAATCAGCTTCTGCCTCGTGAGATCTTCTCTAGCGTTTTCAATACGATTTTTTAGTTGCTCTAGGTGCTGCTGCTTTTCTCTCTCGTTCACCAGCTCCTTGTAATTATTATAGTTCGTTTCATCAGTATTTACATTTTCCGCCCTCTCTGAAGCATTGATCAAAGGAAGGCCAAGCTTCTTCCTAAGTTTGTTTGTTTCTTCTATAGATATCGATTCCTTGTATTCTGAAGTACCATCTTCAGCTGCAGCTTCTTCACTACGAGCTTTGTCTGCCTCCTCAGTTTCTATCAAAGGTAGCCCAATTTGAGCTCTCAGCCTATTGGTCTCCTCAATACTAATAGATATTTCCATGACTGCTGATTTGCTATTCTTTTCAGCAGCGTCTTAGAGAGATTGATTAGCACCATACAGTATAATTATCAAACTATGTTCTTAAAACCGACCACAGAAGCAGAATCCATACGACGATCGACGTGGAGAAAAAGTATCATGGACCAGCTTTCTCCACATTTCCATGATTACAAATCTCTACGGATTACAATAATGGCAAACGTACCACAATTGGAGTGAAACAGTATTTGTAGCGACTGATTTTGCGATTTGAATATAACTGTTAGACTCAGAAAGTAGTTGCAATTTCCAATCAAGACACAATGGTTCACATTCTTGTACAAGATCAAGACCCTAAGGAGAGTGCCATTGAGGCTCCATACCTCAAACTTTACAGTATGGCAACTCCAAATGGACAAAAAGTAACCATTTTATTAGAGCTGCTTGGCGTTGACTATTACGTTAGAAAGGTTGACATTATGAAGAACGAGCAGAAAGAAGACTGGTATCTCAAATTCAACCCAAATGGCCGAATTCCATCACTCACACATGTGGATGATAAGGGGAAAGTCTTTTATATAAACGAGTCTGCTGCAATTATGATGTACCTATGTGACAAGTTCGACAAGGACAGAAAATACAGCTATGAGTATGGTACTGACTTATATTATGAACAGCTGGAATGGGTATTTTTCCAGATGGCAGGTTTGGGCCCAATGAAGGGACAATATCACCACTTTGCCATATTTGCCGCGGAGAAAGATGAGTATGCCATTAAGAGATACTATGACGAAACAATGAGATTATTTGGTGTTTTGGAGGAAAGATTGTCGCGCAACAAGACAGGTTATCTTGTTGGAGACCATCTTTCCATTGCAGATTTGTGCTCTTATCCTTGGGTTGCTACACGTAAAATGGATGAAGTTGAAAACTTCCCAAGACTCTCTCAGTGGGTAAATAAGATAGGTGAGCTGGAAGCCGTCAAAAAAGGTTCTGTAATTCCTTAATCTATCCAGTGTTTAAGTTCTTGCCTCCTGCCTATGAAATTGGTTCCTATTGTTCTGTTTTGTTTTGTTTTGTTTTTATGAGTCTATTCGTTGTTTTTGAGAGCTGTGTCTGTCGAGATGTTTTGAATAAATGACGTCCAATCAAGCCCTTTTAACAGCGCCTGTGCCATTGAATTGCAGTAGAAGCTTTCGAATTTTCCCAATTCATAATTGTCTAGGTCATAGCAGCCTTTGGTAATATCTCTGGGCCTGCTTTTAGTGAACTTTATAAATATTAAAGGAAGTAAGCTTTTGTCAAAATCTATCAGTCCTTGCCGCGTAAAGCCAGTTGGTGCGACTATCATATAAAAAGAAGTTGAGCCTGTGGGTGAACTTCCCCTTTTGTAGTTTTTATCATTCTTGTGTTGTCTAGCATCCGCAAATGTTCCGTTGATTTCTCTCACCATTTTTGCATCGATTTTGGATTTTTCCCAGCACTTACATTGTACAAACAACTTGACATTCAAGGAACGTTTGCTATGTTTCTTGAGCACTAGCGGCTTCACTCTTTTCACTGCATTGACATATTCAAACACTCGACCATCAGTTATACTTAGTTTCCCAAGACCTGACAAATCCCAGTTCGCACGAATATCTATTCCTTTGTCATCTCGTCCGCCCTGGTGTATGATTCTGCTTAGATTGAAGTTATTTCGGAGAAAATCGAGAAAGCTGAGCTCGTATATGTTGCCTTGAAAAACTGTAGAGATGCTGGATACACTTGAATTCTTTGCGTAATCTAGATATGTTCCTAAATCGTTGTATTTAGAATTTCCAATCACTGGAGGCAGCTTATTTGGCACACCTGTTTGCAAATCTGATGTCGTTTCAAGTTGTGCAACTTTAGCCATAAGTAATTTCTGAGAGGTGTTAAGATTTCTGCTGTTGCTTTTGACTCTAATCTCCTTAACAAAAGAAGGGGGGTTACTGGCTGACAAAGCTAGGCAACTAATCAGACTCGGCGAAACATTTGTGATAGCAGACAGTTTATGGACCTGGAAAGATCCTATTATCATACTTTCAAATATCACCAATTGGAATTTCTCCGATTGAGTGTTTCTGTACAATTTCTTCAACGTTTTACAGCTTATACGGTCCAAATCTTATAACAGATTCAACAGCTTATCATCATATCATATCATTAGTTCATATAAAAAACAGACGCGTTTCTCGAGATAAAAAAGTAGGGCAGTGCTACTTATACTAAACGGTCGCTGCATCGTCGAGAGCAAACTACTGCTCTAGAACATCCTCAAGACGTGATAGCACATACTATATCAAAGAGGCTTTTCATACGAAAAGATATTGTGGAGGGTGAGAGCTCCAAATTGACGGTCTTACTGAAAGCAAATTTGAAAACTTCAGTTTGGTCTTGCTTTTCGTACGTTGTACTTTTCCTCGTTCAAGCACATCTTCCAGTTATCATCAAATCCTATTTTCAATCTTCTCCAGCCCTCTTTCAATTTTGTCGAATGACTTGGTAAGCTCCGCATCCATTTGGCTAACCTCTGCCAACATATCTTGTAATTTTGTGGTTAGACCTTCCGTGACCTCCGATATGGATAGCTGTGAAGTTGCTGGCACAGACTCCTTACCGTTTTCCAGTTTTTTGTCAGAATTTTGCTTGTCAGCGTTCTGTGTGGAATCAACTGAGCCAACAATAATCTGTTTCGTCTCATTATTGGTTTTCGCTGGGTTTATGTTTTCGTCTGTGTTGTCAACGACGGAAACCACACTCCCACCAGTCGTACCATTTGCACCATCTACAACATCTTGTATTTCGGCCATTCTGGAAGATAACACAGGACCCAGTATAAACGGTGATTGGCCTTTTCTTTAGGTGTATGGGAACTTTTACGATATTCGTAAATCTGATTTTCAGTTTGGTAGAAAAAAAAAATTCCATCAAGAGAAAGAGCATCATAAGCAGGTAGTAGAATTCGAGTTAGTATTATGGTTTGAAAAGACGTAAATGGACCTTGTGCTCAGCTTGAACCTACTATGGGACATAAAAAGTCTAAGAACCAACTCCGACGTGAGAGGGCGAAGCTGAATAAGAAAACCGATGCGAAACATATTGTTGATTCCAGCAAAGAAAGCGAAAAAGAGCCTGAAGACTCAAAACAAGCTTTGAACAGCGACATTCAAATCGTTATCGAGCAGTTACCATTTCTTGAACAAACAGAGTTTGAATCCGTAGTCAAACGATTCCAACAAAAAGATGCTTCTGATCCAACTGAAAATGACCTCAAGTCGCAAAAAGGAGAGCTACTTACTGAAGATACCGAAAATCAGTTAGTGGAAACGTATAATACAGACTCTAAGAATGATGTAAACGCAGACTATGAGGGATATGAGAATGATGAGCAGGATGAAAATGCAAAACTATCCAAAAGACAGTTCAAGAGGCTTTATAAAATACCCTTAGCAATTCTCAAAGCTGAGTCGTCTCATCCTGAGATGCTAGAAGAAATCGACACAGACTCTCCTGACCCCCGAATGTTAGCATACCTGAAAACACAGCATAATATAGTAGAAATTCCGAAGCATTGGACTTCTAACAAAGGCTTCCTCTCGGGAAAGAGAGGAGTAGAGAAACCTCCTTTTGAGCTTCCAAAGTTCATTCTAGATACTGGAATATTGGAAATGAGAAATGTAATGCAAGAGGATGAGACAACTTTGAAGCAGCGAATGAGAGAAAGGGTTCAGCCAAAGATGGGACAATTAGACATAGATTTTATGAAGTTACATGATGCTTTTTTCAAGCACCAGACGAAGCCAAGTTTATTAGGGTTTGGTCATGTGTACTACGAGGGGTTAGAGGATTCGAATCAACTAAACAAAGCTACTTTATCCAAAATAAGGCCGGGGAAGCTTAGTAAAGAACTGAAATTTGCTCTTGGGATGGAGAACTCTAATATCCCTCCCTGGTTTGAACGAATGCAAAGATTGGGCCCTCCTCCCAGCTATCCCTACATGAAGATCAATGAAAGAGGCGTGGTTACCTTCCACAATGACAATGACTCTGTTGTTGACTATGGAGAGCCGGTGGAGAAGATTCAATGGGGGAAGCTTGAACAATCATTAGAATCTGAGAGCGAGAGTGAAGAAGACGAGCAGGACGAACAGGAGAGCAACGATCAGGATGAATTAAGTGAATATCTACCAGGAGTGAACGATGTTACAATTGAAACTCTACCGAAGACCGATTCAAACATACAAGAAGCATTGGACGGTACGATAGGTACTGACGATGAGTCCGAACCAGGTTCCAAAAAGTTATACACAGTTTTGAAGGAGAAGAAGGCTACTCAAGTTTCTAGCATTTATGGCAGCGAAGCTGCCACATATGACATCGGAAATAACACCACTGAAACTGCCAGCAAGGAACCAGAACTGGATAGTACTGACCGTCCCTTTAAGAGGCAGAGGAAAGCTGAGGAAAACAAAAAATTTCGCTTTTAACTTGACGTTTGTTTTAAATAGTTTTGATGATGGTGCTAAATTTTTCAAATATAAGTAAAAGAAAATTATATGAATGAGGTTTTGGAACGTAATTTCGAAATGAGGACGATAACTGGATCTTGTCATTAACAAATTGCCGCGGTACGGCTTCAGCTTTTGAGATAATAGTATGGAAAAAGACACAGCATTCCAGAATTCATCAAGGAAGCGAAGATACGACTCTGAGGAGCATAGCTCCGAGGAGAAACATCTCAAACATCAAACTTTAGAAAGAAAAAATCGACTCGACACTTCACTCCTATCAGAAACTGCATCTTCTAAGGCATCCATAGAGAGATTCACGGATGAAAATTCACTCAACGCTGCGGAGGCTCTGAGCTTAGAGCGTTCTGTTAGCCAAATGAGACAAGCTGCAAAAAAGATAATCACAGACTCGCCGAATGTCAAACAATTATCCAGAATAGTCAGCAATCTTTCTAGCAAAGTGCATTCCAGGGATCTGGGCTCACTTGATGATGATGATGATACGATTCAACTTCTTTCTCTTATATCTAGAAACCATAACCTAGAGCTCGCCGCAAAACTGAAAACACTGCATGACAAAGGTAAACTGCAACTATTCGATCAAATTATTGCTTTTGATCCGAATACAGAACTTAGAGGCTCCAGGAGTTTGCGAATGAAGCTCAGGAGAGACGAAAAGTTGACTGGCTCTATAGACTCTGAGAAAGAAGATACTGGTTATCCTCCCATTCTTCCCAGAATTAATGATCTCCTTATTGAGTCCAGAATTTTTATTCATCGATCTGTTACCAACAACCTTCAGCATTTGTCCAAAGCAGAAGCACTACGCTCCAATAATGAACGTCTGGAATTTTTGGGTGACTCCATCATAAATGCTGCCGTTACCCAACTGATTTACAAAAAGTACCCAGACTATGATGAAGGAGAGCTTTCCATTTTGAGGTCTCATCTGGTTAGTAATGCGACGTTGGCGGAGTTTTCCCATAGTTATGGTTTCAATGAAAGGTTAGTTATGAACTTCAATAAAGATGATAGCTTTGGAAGTGGTAAGCAGAAAATATTCTCCGACGTCTTCGAAGCTTATGTGGGGGGTCTCTTCATAGACAGAAATTACTCCAACTTTACTGAAATAATGGAATGGCTAGAAAGATTGATAGAACCCAAACTAGCGACATTTATTCACAGCAGAAGCGTATCTTCTGTTAAGGACCATAATGCCAAAAACGCTCTGTATGCATTGATAGGTACGGCAGCTCTACCGCCACGTTATGTCACCGTTCAGCAAGGAGACGGCCAAACAACGCCTTTCATTGTACAATGTGTAATAGGTGATAATATCATAGGAGAAGGGCAAGGAAACAACTCAAAAGATGCAGGATTGAAAGCTGCAGAGCAAGCTTTGAGCAAAAGGCATATTATTGACAAATTTAACAGACTACGAAGTTTGACGCCTCGAGATATTTCCGTCATTCCTGAACAGACATCTGTTGAAGAGCATCCTAAGCACAATAGTGACGCCACTGAGACTTCTGAAAATAAGAAAGATCATCATACTACGGATGTTATGACATTTCCTGTCTCTCTTCCTCCTATATCAAAAGAAGAAGTGGACGCACTTGCGAGCGATAAGCTTTACGCCATTCTGTCGAAAAAAAAGGTACTTCCAGTTTATAATGTTGTTGCTACAGACGGAAAATTTCAGGCAACTTTAATGATTAATGACATTGCTGTATGCAGCAGCAGCTCAAACAGCAAGAAGAACGCGAGAAATCGTTGTGCCATGTTCATTCTTGAAAACCCAGATATCCTACCACGATGTTACGTATTTTGATTCCAGAGCTTCGATGTTGCTAGCCCAATAATGGATATGATCTAGTAAAATTCAAAATAGCAGCTAATAAATAGTGAATAGATAACCACCTGGAAAAAGACGGCATAAAACAATCCACATAAATAAATAAATATGTGTGATAAAAAGGACAATATCTAAAGTTGTGCTACAACGACCAACGATCTCCGGTTGACATGACTTAGAAGGTCGATGCTGCCTCTATGATTGCCTTTTAAACTTCTTAGGCTATTCCAAGGTATAGATGAGCGTTTTCGTCTTGAACTTTCTCGATTTTCGGTCCAAAGCTACCAACACACTGTGCCATCGTTTTAGAATTTCTCGAAATCACATCGGTGAAATAGAAGTTCTCAATTGGGTTCTTCAAAGCTTGTCCGCTGACTTTTCCCACAGAGGCACCTGACGCAGAGTCCAACGCCAGTTTGAAAATCTCTGATGAAACTGGCTCTATTGTATCATATCTTACAAGATGAGGGGCGATATCATTTATTCTGGCTCTTAGCTCCATAGCCGACTCGTATGGTAATGGCTTTCCGAAATACTCACTCAACGCTCTCAAAATAGTCCAGTCTTCTCTTGCCGCACCTGGAGGGCCAACTGCAGCCTTTGTCAATTGCGGTCTTCCTTCAGTGTTAACATAAGTAGCAGACTTTTCAGTGTATGCGGCACCAGGTAGAATAACATCTGCAATAGAAGCTCCTACATCACCATGATGGCCTATGTAGACAACAAAGGCATCGCTAGGAATAGTTGTTGGATCAACTTCATCAGCACCTAGCAAAAATACAAGTTTTGGAGTAACCGAGGCAACTTCCTGTGAAGAAGTGTAGAAGCCAATGTCCAAAGCTCCAGCTCTGGAAGCCTCACGGTGCAAAACATTGAGCCCATTCCAACTTTCACTTTTGAAGTTCTCCTTACCCTTAATGAACTGAGAGACGGTTTTGAAAATAGCAGTAGCGTCCGGGTTATCGAGAACTCCTGAACCAATCAAAATTAAAGGCTTCGCAGCGGAAGAAAGCTTAGCTCCCACCTTACCCTTAAGAGCCGCAGCCAAATCATTGGCATTCTTTCCTACGTTATTGTATGAGAATGTTGAGTCAAAGTCCTCTCCCAGGTAATGAATTTCCATATCAGAATTCAACCATCTGCTTCTAATTCTTGAATTGAGAACAGCAGCCTCGTGTCTAGGATTTGATCCAATAATGAAAAGTTGGTCACACTCATCAATGCCCTCGATAGTGGAGTTAAATATGTAGTTCGATCTGAAATCAATGGATGGGATCCCCTTTAGAGGAACGTCCAAAGCAAGATTATCTGAGTCAAGTCTGTTGACAAGATCCTTCAGAGCAACCATACTTTCTACGTCACTTAATGGCCCTGTAATACCTTTCACTTGATGTTTGGCAGGCTTCAATTGAGAGAAGGTATTCGCAATGTAGCTAAGAGCATCATTCCAGCTGGCGTCAGAAAAACTGTCTCCAGTTCTGATCATTGGCTTTGTCAACCTTTGTACTTTCAAAGCATCATAACTGAATCTTGTCTTATCACTAATCCACTCCTCATTTATATCCTCGTTCAATCTTGGAAGAACTCTCATGATCTCTTCACCTCTGCTATCAACTCTAATTGACGATCCCAAAGCATCCATGACATCAACGGATTCAGTTCTTTTAAGTTCCCAAGGTCTGGCTTTGAATGCGTATGGTTTTGATGTTAAAGCACCAACGGGACAAAGATCGATGATGTTTCCACTCATCTCAGAGTTGACATTTCTTTCAATGTAAGTTCCGATTTGCATATCGTTACCACGACCAGCAGTTCCAAATTCAGGTGCTCCTGCAACGTCATTGAGGAATCGGACACATCTGGTACAGTGAATGCATCTGTTCATAGACGTTTTGACAAGAGGTCCAATAGCCTTGTTTTCAACAGCCCTCTTTCCTGATATTTCGTGGAATCTTCCCCGGTCAGACCCGTATCTTAAAGTCTGTTCCTGAAGGTCACATTCACCACCCTGGTCGCAAATTGGGCAATCCAGTGGATGATTATAAAGCAAAAATTCAGTAATGCCTTCTCTCACCTTCTTCACCTTGTCAGTATTTGTCAACACCGACATTCCGTTCATAACAGGCATTGCACAAGCAGCAGCCATTTTTGGAGACTTTTCGACTTCCACTAGACACATTCTGCAATTACCAGCTATCGCCAGTTTCTCATGGTAACAATATCTTGGAATCATCACACCAGCCTTTTCTGCTGCCTGAATAATAGAGGAGCCAGCTTCAATGGACACCTTTATCCCATCAATAGAGACCTCTACATCCTTGCTACAGGCGTGCGAAGACGCAAAGCCACGTCTCGTCAGGCTTCTAAACGAAGCCCTACCTGCTGCCCAATGAGCCGATCTCAACATTGTTGTCTCACTCCGCCTCTGAATTTATCCTCCTAAATAGAACTATTACACTGTAAGTTCTCTTCAGAGCAGTCTGGGAGACACTTGAGGCCCTTTTATTAATTAAAATCTTTCTATAGACTCCTGCCCAATCTCTCAACCACGATTGACAAATAAGATTTAAGTAAAAGACAAGAATATCTAAATCGGCCTCTCATGTTGATAAAATTTCAAAGAAAAACCAAGTATGTTGGTTATGCTGCCCTGGCTTCTGTAAAACTATACATCTCTACACCAGAATATCTTCCGGAGGTGATATTACGGAATGGATGAGCATCAAGAGCGAAGCATCATTGTGCATTATCCGATCCCGCAGATATGGTAAATCAGACTGTTTGGCCAAGAAGTCGGGCTGGTCCATCAATCAAAGGAGCGGAATACTTGAGAGAAAACCAAAAATGTAACCATTGTCATAGAAACTGGTATCTAAGTGAGAAATAATGTATAAACTGTTATTCAATGTATGAACATGTAAGGCAAGTGGATAACCTGAACGAAAAAGACAACTGTCTCAACTTTCTTCTTCACCTTTGATCGCGTTGTCATTATCATCCTCCAGACCCTGTTTCGGTTCCAAGGATTCTTGGCGACTGACAGTGCCACTGGCCAAGCTAGTGGCATCTTCCTTCTTGGGCATTTTCCTTTTGAGTGCATCAGGTCCCTCGACTTCACGAGTTATTGCCAGTAAAAGGGTACCCACTCTTCGGCTCAATTCATTAATTGACCGTGATTTAAAGAAGAAAGCGCATCTGAACTCGTTCTCAGTTTGTATGTCTGCCTTAATGAGATCATACAAATTTTTGTGATTGAGACCATACTGGTTCACCTTGAGTAGCAAATAACGGTCTTCAACTTCCGTGTAAAGTCTTTTGGAGTTATTCGGAGGATAGTGTATTATCAGCTGCTGTAGAGGCGCTTTCAAGTCCTTTATCTTATCTGCGAGCAGTTCTTGCTGCAAAAAAACACGCCGCAACTTCTTCTCACCTTGTTCAATTAAACTAACGTATCTCTCATGTCCCTCAACCTCCCTGTAGCGTTTCCAAAAAACAGCGCTGTATTGCTTTACTTCTTCCGCTGTTTTGGTTTTGACATCTGCCGCGATAGCAGCATAGTTATCTGACCCATTGCGGCAGCAGCTGTGAATAAAACTCAAAAAGTCCCGCTTGTTCCAGTTGCCAAAACCTTCAGTCAAGAACTTATCCTTCATCTCAACTTCCTCTGGAGTTAGTTCAACCGCATTGTCAATCCTGGCCTGTTCCTTCTCCTGTTTCTCTTTATTTTGAGCACGTTTGGCAATAACTTCAGTATCATTTTCATCTTCACTCTCCTCAAACTCGTCAGCACTCGTTTCTTTCTCAACTAACGGTACACGATAGCCAATTTTCTTTTTGAAGGCTAATTGCTCACGTTCCAGCAGATCTGCAAGCTGAGGAGGATAGAACTGAAATTCTTGAATATGATATTGTTTTGGTGCCTTAGGATGTTGAATTTTATTCAGTGGAGCAGATTTCGTACCCTGCATCACATCTTTGTAGTAGTTGTCAACAGAATATTGATGTTCCTTCCTATGACGCTTTGTAGGATTGAGCCAAACGTTCAAACTGGAACTGTCCCTTTTAGAGAAATTTTCACCGTTCCACTCGTAAGCAGACGAATCTGATGTAAAATTCTGCAAATCATCAAGTCCAAGCTTGGCATATTTAATGTTGAGGTTTTCAGTTTTCTCCCTTCCACGGTTGAGAATGGTATCTATATCTGCATTCAAATCATTATCCGTTGCCTCATTGTCAAAAACGTTTCGGGCTCCATGCTGAATCATGCCCAATAAATCGTCTTTTGTGTTGCCAATGGTGGCGGAAGTCTGCTTATTGCTTCCCCGTCCTTGTTGAATCACCAACTGATCCAATCTTAGCTTCTGTGCAGCTCTTTCAAGTACTTTCTCCTCAATAGCGTTTTCAGTCACGAACCTATACACTTTAACTTGCTTTTTCTGTCCAATTCTGTGTGCACGATCCATAGCCTGTAAATCAGCCTGAGGATTCCAGTCTGAATCATAAAGTACAACAGCATCCGCAGTAGTAAGATTTATTCCCAATCCACCAGCTCGGGTAGTCAGCAAAAAGATGAATTTGTCAGAGTCTGGCTTATTGTACTGGTCAATGGCTTGTATACGATCTTCGTGAGGAGTTGAGCCATCAATTCTGCTGTAATTGTAGCCTCTCAAGTAACAGTAATCTTCCAATATGTCTAACAGTCTGCTCATCTGGGAAAATATTAGAACACGAGAGCCATCTTCCTTCAGTTTTTTTAGCAACTTATCTAAAACAATCATTTTTCCAGAATTGTAAACAAGATGCTCATCTGTTGTATAGGGTGGACCTGGCTCTGCTCCTTCAAACAAATATGGGTGGTTGCAACACTTTCGCAGTTGCATAACGATATTCAACAATCGCGTTTTTCCTTCTCTTTTCCCGAGAACGCCATTCACGGCATCTATGTCTTTCTCGAGTAAATTTCGATACCATTTGACCTGCATGTCAGTCATCCCTACATATACATTGGTTTCAATTTTAGGAAGCAACGACTTCTCCACATCAGACTTGACTCTCCGAAGTAGAAAGGGCGACAAAACCTTGTGCAACTTTTGAACTACCAAATCCTGGTCTTCTTCTCCTTGATTTTCGAACCACTCATCGAAAACTTGATCATCTCCAAAGACATCGGGCAAAATAAAGTTAAGTAAGGCCCAGAGCTCATGTAGGTTGTTTTGGAGCGGGGTTCCCGTGATCAGTAAGCGCTGCTTTGAGTAAAAAACCCGAATTATCTGTGAGAGAGCACTCTCCTCATTCTTGATTCTGTGTGCCTCGTCAATAACGATATACTCCCACCTGATTTTTCCTAATTTCGCCTTTTCTCTAATCACCATCTCAAAAGAAGCTACACAAACATCGAAGTCAGCTTGAGAGAGTCTATCACGAATCAAATTAGCTCTTTTTTCCTTGTCACCCTGCAAGACTAAGACGTTAACTTCTGGAGTCCATTTCTCAAACTCACGTCTCCAGTTATCCAAAGTGGATTTAGGAACAATGACTATAAAAGGTCCGTCAACACCTTTGTGATATCTCAAGAAACCCAAGAAAGCAATGGTCTGTAATGTTTTTCCGAGGCCCATCTCGTCTGCGAGTATACCAGACAACCTGTTTTCGTACAATGAAATAAGCCAGTTAAGGCCCTGAATCTGGTAGTCTCTTAAAGTACCATTTACGTAGCTTGGTGACTCAGTAAGTACAGTAGTTTCCTCTTCATACTCTTCATCATGCATCAACTCTGCGTCTTCTTCCTTTTCCGATTTCCGTCTTCTACCTGTTGTTGAAACAGTGGACTTTTTTATTTGTCTCCCGGTAGCCTTTTGCTGGTCTATTTGCCTTATTAGTTTCAGTAGATCTTTATCTTTGGCAGCATTTATGTCTATGAAGTGGCGAAAAAGGGAGGTGAGATTGAGCAAATACTTGAACCTTTTAGCCGAGTCTTCAATGTCCTTCAATCTTTCTGTTTTGGCATCAGTGGAAAGAAAGAACCTTTTCTTTCTCTGCTCGAGCGTCTCTTGTTTGGCTTTATACTTCGAGAACGTCTAGTGAAATGCTTTATTAGTACTCGTGTTTTCTGGAGACGAAGTTTGTTCAAAGAAACTTACCATTTTGAATCATTCGGCCTGAACCACTGTTATTGTGAAATAACTATGCCTGGATAACGATGTGAAACACGCTGGTTGCTATCAACTGGGGTGCACCGATCAATGAATCAAGAAAAGAAGTTTCTTATCAAATCTTCGAGTGCCAGATAGTCTATAGAACAGGCTTCAAATCTGCTTGGAGAATTAACACTATTAAGTCCGTCGTCACTACCAAAACTCAGTGGCAAGTCAGATTATGTTTGTGGGCCTTGAAAACAAATGGTTCACGCAAGAAACAAAAAACAGTTTGCAACTTTCATGGAGTGAGCACAACGGAAAAATTAATAATATTCTCTACCTACCTATCTATATATTTTACTCGGTATATGATTCAAGCTGTTGGTGAGCGGAAGCCTGTCCTTTCATGAGAGCATGTTTGATCACTCAACTATATTGGACCCATTTTGGAGTAAAGTATTAATTCTCAGACATTGATCTGGGTCTGAAAGAATAAATAGCCAAGTGATGGCAAGAGGCCCTTCAGAAGAACAGCTAGCTTTTCATTATGCGGTTTACTCTATGGTGAATAAGATTCCTCATGGAAAGGTCACTTCATATGGTCAAATTGCGAAGCTCCTCCACAAGCCTCAGAATGCGCGTCAAGTAGGTATGTCACTGAAAAATCTGGACATGTATCAGAGCTTTTTCAATACGTTAGACATTACTCATCTTCCCTGGTGGCGAGTGGTCAATTCGCAAGGAGTAATATCCAAAAGAGAAAAGGCTGATTCTGTAGAACGACAAGCTGTTTTATTGAGGGAAGAAGGTGTACAGGTAAATCATAGCACAGGTATTTATTATGTCGATTTGACCGAGTTTGGCTGGTTTCCCCAGCCAAGTGGTGAAGAGCTCAGTAGCAGTGATGAGTCAAACAGCGATCAAATCGAATGAGCATTATTTGTAAACGACACCTATGTTAGCCGCAAGTTTTTACTAAGTGTTCTATGGCTACATTAGTTGATTGTTCCGCTATATATGTTGTGCGAAATCTTATATAAATAAGCTATCATGTACTTTATACAGTTCAAGAGAAACTCAAATAATTACAGGATTGAATCTTAATCGCAGTACTAGTTACCCATTTGTCTGGCTCGTTATACTATTCTTTCTGGTGGAATGATTATGGTGGACACCAGCTCTGGGTCCAGTATTCGAAGTCCTATTTCCTGTCTTATCTTTTCGTCTATTGCTCGAAGAACCTTCCTCAAAGCCCTTGCTTCTGGATTCATGATCAATTTTTTGGTCCTTCTGCCTATAAGCAGAACGGTTGTTGTGCTTTCTGTTCTCCTCTCTCAGCTGCTTTGAATTGAGCAACTCAAGCTGAACTCTCGCACTTTCCTCAGCCCACCACCGTTCGAATCTTTCTTCTGTTTGTATGTCTTCCAAAGACTGAGTATGGTTCTGTCGATTGGTGGCCATCCGTTGCTCCAACAGAACAGATTCAAATGAAGGGAATTGCACTGAGTTGGTAGTTCTGACAGCACTGGAAGCAACTCTAGAAAATGATGCGACCTCCTGAGCTTTAGTGGTGTCATCCTGCAAAGTATTTGAAATTGGTTTTGAGGGAGTGGTAAGAACACCCCATGCATTCTCAGTGGGTCTACTCCAAGGCATATTTTTGTTCGGAGAGCAGTCAGCTGAGACTTTCGATTTTTGTTCCCTTAATTGTTTCTTTCGCTCTCTTTGGGAGAGTCGCGGCATACTAGTTGTACTGGCGCGTATGACAGAAGTAGAATCTCCCTCTTTCTTGGACGAGTTCAAGTCTTTCTTTGCAAGTGATTCAGAAAGTGGCGGCATCTCTTCGAGAGACCCTTTTGATGCAGAAATTGGAGTACTCACTCCTGACTGTAAGCTTATCTCAAACTTCTGTTTTGGCTTGCTGCCCTCATGCAATGAGCTAGAACTACTAGATGAACCTGTAGGCTGCAATTGGTGGGAAGTTGATGATAATCGTCTGGATATGGATCTTCTACTCTTGGAAACAACAATAAACTCTGCCTTCTGCTCTTCATCCTCATCGGCTATGGCATTCTCATCTATGCTCTCATTATCTTTATTTGATAGGTTCAAGTCAGACAAAACCTTTGAAAAACTAGGTGACTTCTCAACAGCACCAGGAACAGATGATTTTATCTCCTCTATCTTTCGGGCGGAGGACTTTCTTCGCTTTTCTGAAAAACTCAATCTCAGAGACTGAGATCGTTCATTTTGTTGTTGTTGCGGTAAGAAGTTTAACTGTGAAATATCAAAGAATGGTCCAACAACATCCCATAAGAGAGGATGGAGGTAAATTCCATTAAATTCCTCTATATTTTCAACAAAGCCTTTGATCAGTTTGACTGCCTCTATTTCGCTAAACGTAGGAACAGCGATCTGCTTATGGTTGTAGTACTTCAAAGTGCATAGCCATTTGAAACCATTTTCTAACTGGTTCAGTAAGGCAGTTTCAGTAGATTCATTTGAGACTAGCTCCCTTAAACCTCCTTCCAGCAAAATAATGTCCATATTGTTGTACATAAACCAAACGCAATTCCAAAACAGCTTGGTGGCATTACAGTTGAAAGAATGAACAAGAAGACAGTTGACATTATCCAAGTTGATCAAGTCTTTCAGATGCAACTGGCAAATATCGGAGAGTTCATCCAGTAGTAGTTCATCTGCCGCCTGCATGACATCAACGGCAAAGTTGATAAAACTAGGAATGTCTGAAAGTTCCTCAATATCATCAAAGAGCTGTAGACTATCTTTGCCTGCCAGAAATTTCAGTATAACTTCGAAAACCTCCGTCGGCATATCCGGGAATCGAAGGTCACTGTGAACAATAGACCAGCGCTGTGAGAAATAAGTTTCAAAGTAAGCACTACGAACAACAAGAAGAGGCTTGAAAAAAGTCAGATCACCTTTTTTTAATACTGCCCTATCATCACTAGCTTTATTTAAAAAGCTGATGTCTGTTAGCAAGTCATTTTCATTGGCAATACGACCTGCCGCAGTGATAATTCCCACCATTTTTGCCAAGATGTCAAAACTAGATTTGGTTCTTTCAATCTCGAACGGCATTTTCCCCAAAGGAAAGTTCGACCATATATCAATGAGAGAATCTGTGTAAAAAAAATGCAGCACTATAAGTGCTGCACGGATAGTCACATCACCACCTATTTTCAGTTTATTGTTAAATTTTGAGATTGAAATATTACTCATCTCTAAAACATCTGAATTTTCTAAAACGCGTTTTAGTTGGCGAGATCTGACAGCCAAAACCTCACTGTGAGCGGCAATCTCAAAGGAGCTGCCGGAGATTGTATCCTCAATCAATACTGACAAGTTGTAATATTTTCCAGTAGTCAAGTCAGCAAGTGATAAAAGATATTCAATGTTGTCCGACTGCAGCAGCTCTTCTAAAGCATCTGATTTTTTGATATCGATATAGGTTTTGGTTAATCCCTGTCGTTGTGTCCATCTGGACTGGTGATTAGAATATAACAGATCATTAGTGTCATTTATTGACCTAGAATAATCATCCTCAACTCCGTTAGAAACAAAAATATCGTTTTCCGACTCCAAATAATCCTCTTTTTTGAACAGAAAATCGGAAATAAACGTTGTTTCACTAGATGCGGGGACTTTTTGGTCTTCAAGAATAATTTTCTGCAGACGCCTATCATCATCAATTTCACCCAAAGGAGAGAGTCGTCCAAAGTCCGCTAGAATTGTAGATTTTGCTAATCTGTGGGGTATGAGATCAACATCGTCTCTTATGAATGAAAATTTTGAAAATGAAGGATCAGTGATTACACGAACTACCTTGTTCAACTTGGACATCCTGGTGAACTTATACTTGTTTGAAATAGAGTGGTGGGAAGATGCGGAATTCTTCAAAGTTGCTCTTCTTGTTCTCTTGTATACTGACCCATCTTGCACACATATTATTACAGATCCATCAGTGCTCATATCCGCGTCAATACATCTAAGGTGAACTTTTGAAGCCTTCCATACAGTTGTAAATTTCACACTGCTTTGAAAGCTACTATGATCATAGCTTTGTGTATCTATTTTCAATTGTAGGATATCGCCATTGCTGAGCAACAGTAAGCACAGATTCGAGCTTTTAGGAGCCACTGTTTTCAAAATTGTTTTCTTTTTAGATAGTGAAGTTGGTCTGAAAGCGTGAAAGCTTTTGTCGTCGACTTTGTTTTGAAGCGGTGGAGTAACCTTGGAATGGAATCCATTCAAATAAAAATGTAAATCATCATTTTCTGTGTGCAACAATGTGAAGGCATCGGTAGCATGCGCAGAAAAGACATTTCCATAACTTATAGAGAGTTTTCTAGGCTGGCTTTGTATCAAACCAATAGTGTTTCTGTCTTGAGTTTTACTTGGGTCAGGATTGGAAGTAAATCCCAACTGGCCAATGTTCAGTCCCCAGAGATAGACTTCATTTTTTGTGAAGACCAGAGAATGGAACTTGGAGCAGCTGACACCTATAAACTTGCTGCCTGAAAACTTCTTCATATCTCCGGTAGACACTGTGCGTGGAGAAGAAACACAAGGCTCCAATTGTCCCACTGGAAGGTCAACATGATATCCGAGCTGCCCATATGTATTTGAGCCCCAAGTGAAAACTTTTCCTGAAGATGATAGGCAAATGGAATGATCGTTGCTCACATCTACATACAATATTATATCATCCTTCAATCCAGGTACTGGAGCATATGAATCTTGAGGTTGCGTATGACCAAGGCCTAACCGACCTCTGCTTCCAACACCAGAAACAAATATGTTGCCTTGCGATTCTGTGGTGATCACAATGCTATGATTTCGAGACATCTTTAGGTCTCGAATTCTTGGTAAGCCAATACGATCTCGTAGTCTAGGATAGACTGATATATCCCCATATCCCAACTTGAGTCTTCTCAAGTCAATTTTGCTGATATGTTGTGAAGCATCAGTCATCTCATTTATAGAAGTTGAAAAAAGAATATCAGAGCCTCCGCGGATCGCTGAAAACTGGCTTTTGATGAATCTGTTAGGCTCTTCTGAGAAAGCGTCAACCTTGAATCTGGCTTGCAAATGAATTTGATCAACATCAAATCTTGACTTCGGCTGATCTGTGATTGTAACACATTTCTTTCCATCATCTGAGGACAGATTATTGGAGGTTCGCAACCCAATACTCTCTGGTAGCCATCTTAGTTTCCATAAATCAGTCCCACTGTTCAAAAGATCCAGCGGTGTGAAGTCTTCCCTATCTTTTGTTTGAATTAGCCTATAGTTTTCAGAGAGCAGTCTCTGAGCAATCATAAAATTCTTGTGGAACATAGCATAGTGTAAGCAATTCCAGTTATTTTCGATATCAACGACATTGAGATTGATATTAGGATTCTTCAAAAGTTTTTTTAATACATCATATCTGTTTGTTAGGCAAGCAATATGGAGAATTGTTCGTCCATATAGGTCCCTTTTTTCTAGTTCTTTTTTGGGCAAAGTTGAGAGAGAGTTTAGAAACTTATTAGAGAAGAAATGGGATGTTGGTGCTGTGCCTGGCGAAGCGGCAAGAGAATCAAGTCTTGCACGCTCCGTAGCACTGTTATACGCTGCGAAAGTGAACGTTAAAACATATTTTTGTAAATCGGACTCTTCAACTTTCGAGTCTAGAGTGATTCAAATCAAGTAGCTCTAAAGGGTATTACAATGGTATAGTAAAGCAAAAAAATTTCAGTGATATAAATATCAAAATTTTCACAGTTCACCAGCACCTCACCAGCAATTAGTCTTAAAGTTCTTCCCTTATTCTAAATTAGAATAGATCTTTCTTTCAGAATGGATGTTAAGATCACAATATAGAAATTAATCGTTTCTATACCTCGTGGGCGTAAACCAATATGAGTCGCTGACCTAAGCATTGACTCATGAGAAAAAAAAAAAGACGAAGTCTTGCTTTTTCTGTTAATCTTAGTTTTAAAGAGAATTGAATGAAGTATAATAGGATATAAGGAGAGGATAACATATCACTTTATACCTCTAGTTCTGCAGACTCTTGTGTTTCAATTGCCTTATATAACTATGTCGTTTTATTTGAACCATGCTGATCTGTCTCCAGTAGATGTGAGTCCTGTGCGACTGCAGATCGCAGAGCTCCAGTTCGATGCGCTTACTTTGTCACTACAAACCTTGACAAAGCAGTGTGCTGTCAAATGTATACCTGACGAGTATGGGGAAGCGGATCTCAACAAAGGTGAGATGGTTTGCTTGGATAGATGCGTCGCAAAATTTATGCAAGCCGGAAGAATACTTGGTGCTTATGCCCAATCGGTGAGATTCAACGAGGCTGACTTAAGGCATTTTGAGAGCATAAAAGAGAAGTACCTCAATAAGAAGGAATCATGATAAGTGTTCACATTTTTTGTAAATTAGGGTTCCGATGGTTGCTGCTGCATATCTATCATTACTTGTATATAAGTCATAATTAAATTGATGTTAAACAGATGCGAGACCTTCAGTTTCATCTTCTATACGAAAAACATCTTCTGCATGGTGTTCCGGTAGGCGAGGGGTACTAACAATGTCCTGTAGTTCCATGGTTGTGGTAGAGTCTTGATTGAGATCAAATTCACTCAAATCAGCAGTTTCTAAGTCATTCTCAATGAATCCTACATCATTATACTGACTCAATGGATCCTCCGCAAAAACGTCATGAAATAGCAGCTTGTCATAAGACCATCTGCAAAACTTATCGCAAACAGGAAGCTTGCCAAAGAACTTCACTGAAAAGAAAGCAGCGACGGCCAAAGAACAACCAAACGTAAGGTCAAAAAAATAGTGATGAGTCAAATACATGGTACTAAACCACAGCCAGCAGACATAGACACACCATACCGGAGTTGCTCTTGGAAAGAGATAGCACAACCAAAGAGCGTCGAGTGAGGAGCAGGCAGAGTGTAGAGATGGTAAAGCCCCAAAGATCAATGGAGAGTTCGTAAAACCAGAAGTGTACAAGTCGATGCCAAATATCTTGTCTATACGAGCCAGTCCACCAGGACTTCCTTTCATGCTATAGTTTGCTTTCTCTAGACCACGCAACACTTTGTACCATGGAGGAGCACAGGCAAATACAAGATTTTGGATGATGACACCCACAAGATTCATGTATCCAAATGAGAAAGAAAACATTCTCAGTGTCTTTGGTGGTGCAAAAAGAAATATCAACGCTGCTACAACGAAAGGAAGGGAAAAATGAATAATTCCGTATGGTAGCCACGCTATAATATCTAGCGGAGTGCTGGTATAGGACGCCAAAATCTCAGATAAGTTGTCTCCGTAAAGAATAGTTTCCATAGCAGGAAGTACTTTAACAGAGATGGGCGGCCTTATTGACAATGGTATATATCTTGATGAAAAGAAAAGAATGACCCATGCCAAAACTGGGAGACCATAGTTGAAAAATTGTGAGGTAATTGGCACCAATATTAGGATAGACAAGCCCACGGGGATAGCAAGTCTGACGTACCAAGGAGCAGGCATGATGCAAAGAGTGAAAGCAAAGACAGCTGCAACAGTAGCATAATGAAAGCACGTGGCCAGACGGAAAGGCTCGTTTCTGACCTTGGCGATCGTTACCAAAGGGTTTAGTTGGAATGTCAGCGCAGGAAGATCATTTCCAGACTCCCTGCTCTTCCTGTATTCAGCATACAGGTCAGATACCAACCATACCATCAGCACTGATACACCTCTTGGGATTTTCTTTGGCTCCTTAGAGACTTCAAGCAAGATAAACTGGGATTTGCACTTAGAGAAGCTTGAAAGTCTCCGTTGGTGATCAAATCAGATATCTTCGGAGTGTTAAAAACAAGCAGTTCCGACTTGTTCCGCAGGTCGATCGACGCATCATCTCACCTGTCAAAATGAGACATTATCTGATTTGACGGTTCAAGATCTCGTGAACAAAAAGCAACGGTTTCTTTATCATGAGATTGATATAAAAGAACGCAAGAGTATCTTGGAGAACACCAAATACCGATCCTTGCATTTGTTGATTCGATACAGGTACCTAAAGTTTTGCTATTATGAATTTAGACCTAGAAGAAGAACCAAAGGGGGTTGCCAGTCCTGGAACCCCAATTATCTGTAAGTAGACTTTCACCTATTCTGCAGTTCAGTTGTACTAACATACTACAGTTGCGCCTAAAACGTATCAATATGAGAAATCTCAATTGTCTGAAAAAGATCTAGAGAATGATCCGATTCTACAATTTACCGAGTGGTTCAAAGATGCTTCGACCAATTCCACAGATCCGATACCTGAATCTACGGTACTCTCGACTGCGCAGTTGCCGTCGGGGAGAGTGTCTTCGCGGGTGGTTCTCTTTAAAGAGTTAGATCACAGAGGTTTTGTTGTGTACTCGAATTTTGACACTTCCAAGAAGAATCGCGATATCCAGAGTAACAAGTTCGCGGCTTTGAACTTTTTCTGGAAAGACCTGCAAAGGCAAATTCGTGTAGAGGGAGTGGTGGAGTTTGTTGGATACGATATCTCATCCAGATATTTCAATACCAGACCTCGGGGATCGAAGCTGGGTGCGCATGCATCGCCCCAGTCTTCTGTGATTGCCAGCAGAGACGAGCTGCAAGAGAAATACGAGGCCGTTGAGAAAAAGTACGGTGGCGTTAAAGATGAAGATATTCCATGCCCAGAAAAGTGGGGCGGAATTAGAATTGTTCCTCTGGAGATAGAGTTTTGGCAAGGCAGAAAAAGTAGATTACATGATAGACTAACGTTCAGACGGGAAACAATTGAGTCGGAATGGCAAGTGTTTCGCCTTGCACCATAGCTACAGAAAATCTTTAGCATTTGTTTAAATTGTGTATATTGATAAATTCTAGAAAAAATTACCAATCACAGTAGAGAGACTTAAGCAAGCTTAGCAGTGACGGTAGCGAACTCCTCACCCTGGGCGTAAGCAATCTTTAGCTCAAGCTCAGATGGGCTTCTGGAACCGTCAGCACCAGCGATAGTTCCGGCACCCCATGCGGAACCACCGTGGACCTGGCTTATGTCAGAAAGGTCACCGAACACCTTGGCGTAACCCAATGGAACGTAGATCATACCGTGGTGAGCCAAGGTAGATAGAGCGTTGACAACGGTCATTTCGTTACCACCACCGGTACCGGTAGAGATGAAGACACCAGCTGGCTTGTGGTACAATCCACCGGAAGCCCATAGACCACCAGTACCGTCAATGAAAGCCTTGAACTGGGCTGGGAAGTTTCCGAATCTGGTTGGGAAACCAAAGAGGAAACCATCGTAACCCTGCAAAGCCTCTACGGTGGCAATAGGGAACTCTGGCTTTGGTGGAGCATGCAACATGTCGAGGATCTCCTTTGGAAGAGTCTCTGGAACCTGCAAAATCTCAGCAGTGGAGCCAGCAGCCTCGACACCCTTGGCAACCTCCTTGGCCATGGTGGCGATGTGGTGGTACATCGAGTAGATAATGATAGCGATCTTAGCCATTTTGTTTGTGTATTGTCCTAGTTATTTCTGTCCGAAGCTGATACAACTGTCAATGGCTCCCTCGTTTATCTCCCTATATCTCGCCTCGAGGAATTCGACACCTATATATATACCGCTGTTTCACCACCCTGTGCAAATCCACGTGGCGGTGTCCCACACGCCACACTCTTCTGCAGTCACACCCGCCACCTGACTAAAATTGTTTTAATCTTTACTAACTGCGCTTGTGCACATCAGCCACTGAGTAAGCAGTTCGTCATCACCACCGCCACGTCTTACTAAGACTTTACGCTCTACCGTGCCGCTGACTAAAACTTAGTCATTGCCGTGCCACAACTCGAGCTTTGTGTTCCACCAGACAACAAAATTTGGCAATGGTCACTACCACAAGAAGAAGTTTTTCAGGCTGTGCGGTGACGGAAGGTCGAGAAGGAGATATATATTTATCAAGTGGTGCGCTGTATTGTTGGTGGCGCGAATTCGCCGAAAGGAAGAGAAGGACGAAGCAAAGAAGCTGAGAAGTGTAGATTGGACGCATTACAAGCAGTGAAGGTGACCAGAAAAGCTATAGCTCGCACGATGGCCAAGTTTGCAGTAAGTATTTTGAAGAAAAGGGGGTAGTTGGCTATGTTGCTCTTGTTTATATACTAACGTAGGCCGCTTGTGCGTTGCAGATTATCACGTACTCCACGTACGGACACATCACCATCCTAGCCAATGAGATCATCAAGGGCATAGAAGCTGCAGGCTCCTCGGCTGACCTGTACCGCGTTCCAGAGACTCTCTCTGAAGACGTGCTTGCCCTTATACATGCGCCTCCAAAACCAAGCGACATCCCTGAGATTACTGCCGACAAGCTTGAGCAGTACGATGGTTTCCTCTTTGGTTTCCCAACCAGATTCGGTTCCGCTCCTGCGCAGATTAACTCCTTCTTTGACTCCCTAGGTGGTCTATGGGCCAATGGTACTCTTTACCACAAGCCAGCTGGCTTCTTTTCCTCTACAGGAACAGGTGGAGGTAACGAGGTCACCATCAGAAACACTCTCAGTTTCCTTGCCCACCACGGTATGGTGTACATTCCATTGGGTTACGCCAAGGTTTTCGGTGAGCTAAGTGACATCTCTGAGGTTCATGGTGGTTCTCCATGGGGTGCAGTCACCTATGCAGGTGCTGATGGTTCGAGACTCCCTACTGACCTTGAGAAGAAGATCGCTTACGAGCAGGGTAAGGAATTTGCACCTGCTGCTGCCAAGATCTCTTCTGTCGCTCCTGTCGCTTCCTCTAAACCTGCCGCCAAGAACGCAGCTTCTTCAGATTCTGCTGAAAAGAAACCAGCTGTCACATCAAAGCCTGTGACGAAGTCTGCTGCTACTACTTCAGCTCCTAAGCCAGAGGCTGAGAAAAGCGGATGTTGTGTAATTGTGTGAGTAAAATAATTGGGACGTTTACTAGCCTATTTTGTTTAATTAATGTTTGAACTCTATTAATATCACTTATCTGGCGGTGACAACCGTTTTTCTACCTATTCTTTTTACCTTTGCGTACTTGAGCAGAAACTTCTCTGTTTTAAGATTCTTGGTGTTGACGCGTTCGACGAAAGGTTCAATTTCGGTAACATCCCACTCTCTCTTGAGTGAGAAAAGCTCTTTGATTCTGGTGACCGTATCCAAACTGAGGTCTTCCTCAGCAAAAAATCGTATCTTGTCTTGCTCAACTATGTAGCATCCTTTCATGTACTCTAGTTTAATTCCTGGGTTGTAATTGAATGGCATCGACAACTTGAGGTTGATTATAAAGTCATCAACATTAACCGCACCAGGCGTCCGCCGCAAGAGTAAAGTGCCAAAGAGTCGTATCACCTTTCCGTGATTCCAGCTGAGAAACCCACTTTCTATGGAATTCTGTGTGAATCTTCGAATTATACAATCGATTATAGGATCAGGATACATTTCATCGTCTTCTGGTTGTTCTGTATTAATTATCTCTCTCAGCCATTCTGTCTCCATATGATCGAAATAGTGCATTACCTCAAGCTCACGACCAGCGTTCACAAGATTCGATATAACCAGTCGAATTATCATACTGAGGCAATGGCTCACGAGATCATCATGAAGAATGTAACAACATTCATCAACTTCCACCAGTTTTAATTCGGGACACAGTAATTTGAACTCACCATAAGAACTTTCAGAGTTATCAAATATTTCTTTCAATGATTTTGATGGTTGCTCACTAGCGACCTTTCCTAGATCTTTCAAACTTCTGAGCACAGGGATGTCAGATACGTTTATTAGAGGTTGAATTGCCGACACTACAAGTTGATCACTGAACGCCGCGTAACTAACAGCCTTTTGCTCAGATTCGTCATTTTTATCAAAGGAGGGTGTTAGAAGCATCACACAATTGGAGTGGTTCTTTTGACGAATTCTAAATGTACGATCATTAGTCACTAATACGGGATAACCCGAGTTGGAGGTGGACTTGATAGAGAGCCGTTCTGACTTTTTGATGGAATTCAGCAACTCATCATTTAACTCCAAAAGCCTCAATTTGCTGGTCGGTGGGCGTCGCTCATGTGAATGGAGTACCGTATAGAGATCCATGGTTTAATTTTGAATCAACTAAGCTTCGATGTATTCATTGCGGTTGAAGAACTCCATGTTTATAATACGCGCTTTTTCGCGTTGGACCCTAAATTGAGTAAAAATTTTAAGCCGGGTTCGGAACTCAGTTGACTATATATGATTTTTGATAATAATAACTATATAATACCTTTCAAAGGAGTGCTACAGTTCTCCAAGAAAGAGGATGGCCATCCTTCTAGTTGGCTTGCTGTATGAAAAAAGAAGAAATTGTTGCAATTTTTGTATTCAAAGCAGGCTTATTTGGAGGCTAATTATGCCTTTCTAGTTTTTGCTTTGTGGGTATGAGAGCCAGTCTTGGTTGGGGAGGCTGCCGCTGATGCAGCTGCCTCTTTCTTGGCCGCAGACTTGCTCTGATCCTTTTTGTAAACCTGGAAATAGAAACTAATGAATAGGAACAGGTAGGAAGTAAGGATCAAGTACCCACATGCCGCAGCCTTTTGGGTACCATAGCAGTCACCTTTGTTGGGAAGAATCCCATCAAAGAAATGGAAGGCATAGTAGGTGTAAGTGGCAAAGTAAACAAAGACAAGATCTATGAGGAACTGGATGATCTGTAATCTAGTGACCCATTCTTTCCACCAGACTCTGATCCCTCTTGCAGCAAGGAAATAATACCAGTACATTAGAACATGGACAGCCAAGTTAAGTGAGATTGGAACCCACTCAACGGCAGTATGGCCGACAATTTGTGTGTAGCACAAAAGACCAGTGGCTCCGTGGTGATAAATGTGGAGGAATCTCAAAGGTTTTTTTCTGAGAACCAAGAAAATGGTGTCAATCAACTCGATAAACTTGGTAAGATAGTTCAAGTAGTATAGAGTGACCAATTTTGGGGTATAAGCACGTTCCGAGCAAATAGAAAAGAGCAGACCATTGTAATAGATCATAGGGATTAGCTGCTCGAGCATGGTGATGAGAAGCACTAGCGAGATCGTTGTGAGCGCAAGGTTGTGGATCTGGAACAACCAATTGAGCTTGATGGGTCTGCAATTTAGCTTGGACAGAACGGCCTGGCCCCCAAAGATGGCAACATAGTAGACAACTATGACAGAAATTGCTTGCAGGGGGCTACCGAGAGTTGTTGTACCGGGGATGAAACGAAAGTCCTCAGCAGGATATCCAACAACTTTCTCGAAGAAGTGGCTGAAAATGGGCCAGAGTTTGAGCCCAAACGGCTGGGCGACCGAGGGACTCGAATACTGGATGTACGAGGGAACCTCGAAGGGAAACTCCATTATGGGGCGGTGTGATTACTAGTTGCACCAAGACGACCAGTGAACAGCACCAGTCTGTTGTAGCCCTAAACAAAAGCTAAGACAGAGTCTGTACGGGACGAAACTGCACTTTCTAGACACTAACACCTTCTAGAAACCTCCGTCTCCGAAAATGCTGTCGATGGCTGCTATAGCTTTCTCTGGCCGCGTGCTGCCTGTCTCTAGATGTTTCTTGTTTAGACTTTAACTCAGGGACCACGATTCACCGCTGGTCCTTATAAATAAATCTTCGTGCCGACGTCCACATTGTTGTGGTGCAGTGGTGTTTCAAGATCTAGAGAAAATTTTCGACGCGCGTGCAGGCGGCGCGCCGATCGTCCCCGTCTGCGCCGCACCGCGCCGCGCCGCGCCGTGCGCCCTGAATGAGCCGTACATGCTAGCTGCCGATGCCGATATTGCTGCGCCACGCGAGCCCACTGTCGCGCACCACGTAAGCTTAGTCATGTCGGCGCAGTGGGGCCAGCCGCCACCGGATGCAAGCAACAATGGCTCGACCGGGTGGCCTGGCAGCAGTGGTCTGTCACACAGTATAGAGAGCTCGTCACTGTCGCTACATTTGCTCGCAGACTCTCTGCGGTTCATCTCCGGCCCATATCCGGCCCATATCCGGCCCATCTCCAGCTCGACCCCACGCCATTCCTGCCACCCCTGCCAATCCCTGCACCGCCGCACCCTTGCACCCCCCCCCCCCCCACGTTGCATCAGCCACAGCCAGTCCGGGATCTCGGCATTCAATGCCGGATCCGCTCCCGAGCTATTTTACTTTCTGCCACCTGCTGCGTGGCTCTATATTCTGCGTCGACAGGGTGCGTTGCGTCGAACAGTAAGCTGCAGCCACCGACGCAGTTTGGCCACCAGCCAAGACCGCTGCCGGCGAACGGCTGGATGTCGATCGCTCGCTACAGCCTGGCCCCATCCAGATCAGGGTACAACCACGCCGTCTCCAGCACAGAATATCGCCCACACACATCTCCCTCCCAATCGGCCTTTATCCTCGCCCGCATCTTAGTGCCAAGCTACGCCCCTAAACCACACCAGCCACATTTCTTGCTGCCAACCGCCATTTGCCGAGCTGAATTTCTTACCTGCGCTTGAAAGCCGTTGGTGCAGCGTGCCGCTGCGGCTGAAAAGATCCTCACATGCCGTCCACAGTGCATCAGCGCTCATCCCTCCAGATCGGGATACTTGTATATATATGGTGAGTTTGCGGTCTGCTGCAGAGCTAGTGTAGACAGATAGCGTATTGCCGAGAATCTTGTGTGGTGAATTAGCTCTAACTAGCAGTGGCAAGTCAATATAAGAACCCGACTCCTACTGTAGCGCCACCCCGTTTGCTTCCGCCTGGTTGTTTTACACAGCCTTTTTTTGTCATACCATCGCCCTGGCTCTCTCTATGATGAACTCAAATCAACTGCCCGTTCTGCCGCCTGCCTCATCGCTGATTCTGGGGGAAAACAGAGTGAATCCGCCTTCGCAGTGGTCGGACGCCGCGTCCGCGCATCCAGGAGCTTCCTCCTCCTCCTCCCAGGGCCAGTCGTCGGGATCCCAGCATGCCCCGAACATGGTATTCCTTCCTCCCCTCAACAGCTCACACCAGTACGGCTACCCGACGCCAGACCATACTCCTGGTCAGTATGCGCCTTCGAACCAGTCAAACTTGTCGCCGCTCTTCAAGCTTGTGCTTGACTCCACTCTCCCTATAACCAACTATTCTTCGGGAGTCCTACAACGACAGCAACAACAGCAATACACAAATCAATACCCTCCAAAATCAGGCATGTCTCCAACAATGAACTATGGCTACCCTTCTTTCACAGCAAGAACAAATAGTAACTCCTCGATTCCTACTCTCAGCAGCTACAAGAATCTCGACAAGCCACTACCTCCCGCCAACGGCTTGGCTGATCGCCATGTCGGACCGACCAAAAGACTCTCATCTTCTTCTTCGCAACCTAGAAAGAAGAGGGAGTGTCCTGTTTGTCACAACTTCTTTTCAAATCTGACTACTCACAGAACTATTCACAACCAGGACTCTAAGCCCTTCACGTGTCCTACCTGTTCGCGCTCATTCAAAAGACTGAACGATTTGATAAGACATGAAAAATGCCACCTTTCCAAACTGGGGGAATGGGAGTTCCAATGCCCTTACTTCAATTTGTCCTCCGCCGGCTCAGCTGAAGCTGACGACAAAAAGTTCGAAAATTGTCATCACACAGGTTTTTTCACTCGTTGCGATACATACAAAAACCATCTCAAGGCGATCCATTTCAAGTATCCTCCCAACACCCTCAAAAGTGAGAGATCCAAGGTCAGTGGCAACTGCAAAGAATGCGGTCTCTACTTCGACAATGTTCAGGAATGGCTCGACAAACATGTGCAGAACGGTGCCTGCCCGAAGATAGCTGCACAAACCAGTCCGGGTCTGAATGGAACCACAAGAGCATCGGTCCCACAGACTGCTTGAAACACATACAATCATATTATTGCTCCACACATCAAGTGCACATACTACATACACTTCTAGACATACTTCTGAACATACTCTACATATGAGCATCCTGCAAAGGTTGCTGATCAGCGCTTTCGACCGAGTTGCATGTTTCAGTATAGATCATACAATATACTATACCGCACCATTGCTTCTATTTAACCACAGTCTTATAAACTTGATTACCATACACATTCAAAATGACTTCAACTGGTTGCTGTTGCTTGTCCTTTCGTCGGCCTCGGTAGTCTATGCAAAATCGTCCTTTACCGAGAACGAACCGAAAGGGTCGGATCACGGCGAAAAAAATAATTTGGGCTTCAAATATATGGCAAAATTGCTTATAACTGGGGATTCGCAGTAGTGTAATCTGAAGAAGCTTAACAGACTAGTAAAAGTATAAACTGTCTTTTGCAACTCATCAGCTCGGAGTTTCTGCATATTGTGCAGCTGCAGGTGTATTTGCGGGGTGCGGACAAAAATGATGTACGGCGTGCTTGTGTCGTTGGCGGCAGTGGTGGCGGTAAGCTCCTACAAATATCTGCCATTGATGTACTTTGTGCGTTTCTATGCAATTCCAATCAAGTATTTCATTTTCCGTACTGCTGAAAATTCACCAGAGGAAAACAAGAAGAAGCCACTGTCGCTCTTTGATGAGATAGTAAGAACCTCTTACTGTTGTCCGTTGGAGTGTGATTTCTTCGGGCTCCACAAAAACAATGGTACCTACCTGACAGAGCTAGACCTGGCCCGATCGGAAACGTTCCTCAACAGACTGAATCCTTACTTCCTTAACTACAGAAAGCAGAATGGGGGCAAGATCCCGTACGTGCCGCTAGCTACATTCTCTATTTCGTACCTAAAAGACATCAAGCCTCTACAGTCCTATTCTATTGGTACTAGAATCCTCACTTGGAATGAAAAGTGGATTTTCACTCTCAGTTTGTTCAGGGTAGGTGATAGGGTAGTTTCGATAAGCGTAGGGAAGCTAGTAGTGAAGGAAGGTCGTAAAACTATTCCGCCTTCGGAACTGATAAACTTTTGTGGCTACCAGTCATCAGAGGTGGAAAAAGTACGGGCCGAGAATTTGAAATACGTCAACACCTATATAGATCAAACGACTTTGCTCGATGCCAAATTCAATTAGGCTTTTATAACGACTAGATAGTTAATGTTACAGGGATTATTCATGTGACTTCTTGAATTTTGAAAAAAAAAATGGTTCCTAGCAGGATCGAACTGCTGATCCCCGCGTTATTAGCACGATGCCTTAACCAACTGGGCCAAGGAACCAAACATTAGTGTTATTTGTTTTTGATGCGTCTTCATTTGCTAACCACATAGCGTATGGCTATCCATTAAACATGATATATGAATTCTGCAACCTAAGCTTTGAGATTTTCAGTTTTCATCACACCCAGCTTGAAATTCAACTATTTCAGATAAATACGACTCATTTTCAGTCTACATCACTATATGTTGACTATATGTAATTTTCAGTAATTACCTATTTGTTTAAGCTTCTATCTATGATGACTACATTACTATTCAAAGATTAGAGTTCGCGGTTTTTGAACCTCGTCACGTGAGAGCGATCACTCTTTCATACACCAGACCATCTGCCAATCAGTTCGCTTCACAATAGTTGCTACCTCAGATAGTTGCTATCTTATTGCTCTTGACTATCAGTTCAGCATATCCTAGGTTGAGTCTGCAATCCTCTAAAGCATTATTGGCCTGACGGATGACTGGTTCGCTCAGTGCCTAGCGCAACAAGTATACAAAAAGCACCCCAATGCTGTTCCCAGACCGGATTCCGGTTCTCAATAGCCCTATTGTGATTATATACACAAGATATTCTTGCTAGTTTTTACCATAAATCCGTTTCACGCGCCCTGTAGTTCTTAACGGTCCTTACAACTTTCTGTTTACCGCGGCGACCGATAAAATTTCCACCCCGCAATCTGGAAATTTAACTGCAGAACATTATGATAAGTTATCGGAGCGATAAAAGTCGGAGTTCATATAAAGAGACAAACGCGTAGTAGAAGGCAAATGAAACGAACAAGGCAAGTTAAAGCATATTTGCAACTAAGAAACCAAAACATCTTTCTATAAGCCAGTATTCAACTATAGGATACGCGATCAAGACGCAGAATACCAGCTGTCTTCGCGCCAGATCTGTGGTAATTCCGAAAAAAACAACGGCATGGGTGACACACCAGCGTATAGTGGGCCGCCGCCATACAGTGAATTTGAGAATGTACTGGATCCCGTATTATCACCGCCCCAATATGCGCCTTCAATTCAACATCTCTCGCTCAACTTGCTGTTCTTAGAAAAATTCTCAGACTCATGGCGCTCTGACACTTGTTTCCAGCCTGTGGTGCTGGAGATCAACTCCACACAACTCAACATTTACGAAATCGAGCGACGGTATCATAAGCATATCGAAGTTTGCTTCTCAAATCTTCGCAATGAATCAATCGATTCATCGTTCAATCTTGCAAATAACAAGCCCCAAAGTCAGGCAATGACAACAAAGAAAGTTGCTACAATCGCCCCTCAAAAGCAAAACGTGTTCAGGAGACTGGCTTCAAAAACATCTATTTTAAGGCAGATTGGAACAGACCCAGAAAATCTAAAGATAACCTCCCGTAGTATCTCGAATATCCTTTCCACTAAGCCAAATTTGCGCCAGATCACCTCGTCTCTACCGATCTCAGAAACCAATCCGAATTACACGACGTTATCACAAATGAAGCACCGTCTTATTGGGTCGTTCTCCCTTCAGGACCTTATTAAGTTCGGAAATGCAACAGATATACTATTTCGCCCGTTCACTTTACGTCTCATGTTCCCTCAAGAACAGTTGATTATTTCATCTTACAACTTGAATACCTTCATAGAAATATACTACAAGCTAAACATTGCAAGAGAGCTTTCACTTGATCTGGAATTAAGGTCCATTGATCCTGCTGACAATTGTATACCTAGATCCAGACGAAACAGAAGAGGTTCTCATTTCTGGACAAGAGGCAGATTGAATAGCTTTGATACCACAATTTCTTCGGTCTCATTTGGTGGTGGCACCTCTACGTACGGCGAAGATGGTGAGGTGACAGAGCTCGAGGATGCCCAAGACGGTACTCATACAAACAACGTAACTGCGGTCACTAATAATATACTTTCGATTGCGGATGAGGTTCATTATGAAACAAACTTTGATTTGCCCAACGAAGATGAGCAAGCTTCATCTCTGGTAATTCCTACTTTAACAGACTCAACCAATTCGAGCTACTCATCGGTGTTTAGTGAGATCAATAGATGGAATTCAAAAAGCACGCTTTCTTCTTGTCAAGATTCCCACCAGGAGCAGCCAGAAAATCATGTTAAGGAATCATGCATAACTGAGCACATAAGTCAGGAAGTGCAAGAGCACCACGAGTTAGTTTTCATTCTGAAATGTATCAGGACACTGAGAAAAAGGCAATGCAAGTAAAAGTATGAAGTAGGGTATGTAATGCTAACAAGCCAACATCAATTCAATCAATCAAGTTGGTTGCGAATATGTCACTCAAATAAAACTCAAAATTTTTGTTTAATCGCTTAATGGTAATACTGTTTTCGATATTCTCCAGTCCATGCATAGTTTCCAATAGCAGAGTGGCATGCGCATCCGGTCCGTCTCTAAACAAAATATCCAGTGAAAGATCTGTCTCTAGCATTAAGTTGTTAGCACTGATAATACGCTTTCTTAGAACTTCCGTGATGATAGCAGAATATCTGTCCAAACTTAATACTTTGCTTATACTGAGCTTTATGTCAGGATATTTCTTAGTCCAGACTCTTAGTTGATCTACTGATCCGCTGTATGAATGTAGGCATAGTCTGGAGCCCTGCTTAGGACTAAATAGCGAAGAAATAGAATCAAACAAGACACCATGGCATCCAACACAATGGATACTAACAGGCTTTCCCAGTTTGAGAGCCAAATGCAAGAATTCACTGAAGACGTTGATTTGATGAGACATAGTGACACGGCTAGGAGTCATAGATAAATGTTCCAAACCTGACCCTACAGCTCCCAAATAACCATTAACCGGCACCCTAAAAACTTTATCCAACCCGATCTCCCCTATTCCACCACCAGTTTCTATCAAGTAACGTTCCGCGAGTTTTATATATTCCATTAAATCAACCGGTGTTGGTAGATTGGACAATAATTCATCGCACGGAGCAGGTTTGAGAACGGAAGCATAGTGAGATCGTTTAAATTCTTCGATCGATTGTATTTCAGAACGCGGCTCAGTGTAGAACAGATGGGAGTACCAAGGATGAACGCCAAAGGAAGGTATTATGTGATGTGGAAATTCTTTAGCTAGACTATAAACCAAGTTGAGATCATTAAAGTTTGTAGACATTAGATTTATTAGTGGTATTTTGGGTTCTTTGTCAAGTATCCTATGTAGATGTTCACCAAGCATTTCTGCATCACCTTTTGTTACAGACGATGATAGATGGCAATGCGAATCAAATAAGTACCCTTTATCACATGTATATGCGAGCATTGTTTCATGTTCAAAATGTGTTGTATCATCACATAGTCCAGGGTCATATGTAGCTTTTTCACAAGCAATATCATTGACAAAGGAGCTGGAGTGCAATTATTTTTATCGTACACAGCCCTCGGTTCCGAGATCTCCAGGAAATCTGTTTTGACTTAGCATTTAAATTAGATCCATTGCAGTGGTAAAATCGTACAAGAATAGGCTTGATGGGTGATGTCTCTACAAAATGTTGAAACCACGATGCAGTTTGTTAAAGCATCAAAATAATATTTATTCTAAAGGGGAAATGCAACAGTTCAACCATTATTGGGTATTGCCAGAACTAGCATACTTTGCTTCTGCATGAGCTAAATAATCACCAAACTTCTCAATATACTTCTCAGCTCTCTGTTTAGAATCCGGAACACTGTCATTACAGACCAGTTCCACATCTACTGTCGTCAACAAATCACCAGGTGCGGTCTGTTCAAACGGTTCAAAGTCGAAAACATCGTCTGAGACCTCCGTCTTCATCGTGTTCAAAGAAGTAGACACCTTAAATCTTTCAGCATTTCTTGGTGGAGCAATAATATCCTCAAAGAGAGGGTCTAGCAGGTCTGATGGTGGGTACAGACTGCACCCATAAGCATATCGCTCAGCAGCTTCGGACGATTTTGAGACAAGCTTCGACAAAAGTTTTTCAGGAATAGCTTTGGATATAACAAACTGATGGCTCACCTTTGTTGGCTCTTTTACAACTTCAGGCGCTTTTTTCGAAATTTCTTCCTTTTGAGGAGAACCGCTCTCCTTTGGCTCTCTGAGTTCAATATGAGATAAATCCATGTGAGATTTATCCTCGATATAGGAGGCGATTTTTGTGTTTGACGATGAATCAATTTCACCAAGATAAGCAAGAACATCTCCTTTGAGTATTCTACCCTTAGGACCAGTTGCTGGAATTTTTGCTAACGCATCAGCCCTCGAGACGCCATGAGATTCTAGAAGAAGCTCGACCGAAGGAAAGAACACTTGCGAAGGATCAGCCTTTCCTCCCGCAACCGTGGTTGCTGGCTGACTTTCGGTAGCTGTAGCTGTACTAGGCGTTACCTCTTCAGACTTTTGTGGAACCGGCTCGGTCTTAGGGGCTGCTACATCTTTAGCAGAGTCTTCATCTATCTTTGGAAACTCTAGTTCCGCAACGTTATCGCCAGGACTAGCCAGAAACGCAATTGGTGCACCAACAGGAATATCTTTGTCACCGTCATGCTTCAATATCTTTGCCATTATCCCATCGTCCTGCGCATCAACGGCAATGGTAGCCTTATCGGTCTCAACTTCCAATAGTTCATCTCCAGCGGCAAACTCGTCACCTTCTTTCACCTTCCACGAGACTATACCACCTTGCTCCATCGTAGGTGACATTGCAGGCATCCCAAACACACTAATGTCCTGTTTCAGTTGTGTGGCATGAAATCCTATAAAATGGTACCACCTCGTTAGTAGCTGAAAGTTATCACTTCACCGCAACTTCTTACTTAGTACCTACTTCTTTTGGCCAAAACAGCCTTCAATGCTGCACCCCCATGATGCTGGAATGATCTCAACATCGTTTGTAATAAGAACAATAGTTTCTGGCTCAAGTAAGATCCCACTCAACACTGCTAACAAGTTCTATATTCATTTATGGCCTTACAGCTTTTCCTAAACATTTAAGCTGAATTCTCTGCTGATGCTGAGAACTACCTTGACGGGCCCGTAGTACCCGTTGCCGTCGACACAGTTAAATTTCGTCGACATAAAGAGGTGTCAACGTTCTTTCAGGATCAAAAGTTGGGCTGTGTAATCCACGTGACATAAATCTGAAAAATTTTATTATTTAGTTGAGAAGATAGCGAGGACTTGCTAGTAAAGATTAGTCGATAAGGGCAAGACAAAGGGCAAATTAGACGTAGTCATCTCATAAAAGGATATCCACCATTGGTATATTAGAATGGGAAAACGAAAAATCAAAAAAAGTGTTGAAGTTCGTCAGATCAAGAGACAGCAAAATGAAGATTCCAAGCTTAGCTCAGGACTGTTCACCAAGTACACTGATGAAGGAGATCTTGCTCCAGAAGAGCTCCTCGACGAATTGGGAGAGCAAGAAAATGAAGAACACAGTCAGTCTTTTGAGGGCAATGAGAATGTAGAACAAGATTACGAGCTGAGACCGAGACTATTTCGAGAAGCACGGGAAGAGTTAGAAGAATGCTTGCCTGTAAGAGGATTGGATGGTAAGATTCAAAGACGGGTGCGGATTCGACAAACAAAAAATAAGGAAGAAAGTCACAGCAGCGATGATACAGTATCAGGATCCGAAAACAAAGAAACTAAAGAAGCAGATAAGGAGCTGTCAGATGATGAGGAGAATGAGTACAAGGATTTGACACCTGAACAAGCATTGGTGAAAATTAAAGAGGATATTGCGCAAATGGCTGAACAATTAATTGAAGATCCCGAAACCAATGTTGCGTTGCTAGCAAGACTCAGGAGAATGGCTGCCTCAAAGAACCCAATCACTTCGAAGTTGGCTTTACTTGCACTGGTTCCTATATTCAAAAGTATTTCTCCTTCTTATCGAATCAGGGCACTCACAGAAGTAGAGAAGAGAGAAAAGGTATCCAGAGAGGTTGCGAGGCTAAGATATTTTGAAGAAGCGTTGATCCTGAACTACCGACAATACGTTTCTCTACTTGCATCAAAAGCAAAAACATTTAGCTCTACGAAGAATGCTTCAGATCTTGAAATACAACTTGGCGTGCTATCAACCAATGCAGCATGTGATCTGGCGTATTCATTGAGATTCTTTAACTACCGAAAAGACTTGTTTCATATTTTGATTAGAAGAATTATGAGAAAGCCCTCTAATGATGAGGAATTTGCGACATTTAAGAGATGCATATCGGCTCTCGAGGGACTGCTAAATGACGATGTTTCTCGTGGGGATATATCTCTCGAAATACTTACACTCTTGAGTAAATCTGTAAGGCACCGTCAGTTCAAAGTCAATGAAAGTGTTGTGAACCTTTTACTCTCACTAGCGATTTTGGACGATTATGACCCAAATATTGATGACCAAGATGATAGCGTGAATTTGAGGCCAAAGAAGAAGGACCGTGTACATTTAAGCAAAAAACAAAAAAAACAACGTAAAGAGTTGAAGCAGATCGAAGAAGAGATGAAGAATGCGGAACAGTCTGTGTCTGCCGAAGATCGAGAGAAAAATCAAGCGCAAGTTTTGAAGGTATTACTCTCATTTTATTTACAGATACTGAGAGCAAGACCTGAAAATCTTATGGCCTCAGTTCTAGAGGGAATTGCAAAGTACGGGCATCAAGTAAATATCGACCTTATGGGCGACTTTTTACAGGTGCTCAGAGAAATTAGTGGCGATTTGCTTTCTTCAATAGATGAACAAGACCTTTCTGGAGACCAAATAAGACAGGTCCTATTGTCAATTGCTACAGCATTTTCTTTAACCGCAAATCTACCGACCAAAAAAGTGTATGTTGATCTGAATCACTTTGTAAATTATCTTTTCACAGTTCTTCCTATCCTTTCCCAGGATTGCGACATCGAGTTGTCACACAAATCACTTAGACTGGTGGACCCGTTGTCCAATGGATACACTTATAGACCCTCAGTGAACATTTCGACAAAGGCTGAATTGCTACTCCGTTGCTTAGACTCAATTTTTTTCACTTCGAGATCTGGCTCTGGGAAAAGAGCACTTGCTTTTGCAAAAAGGTTGTATATGAGCTTACTTCATTTTCCTGAAAAAAGTTCGATTGCTACGTTGAAGTTCTTGGATAAGCTTTCAACTAGATACGATGAGTTAAAGGGCCTATATACCACTGAAGACAGAATTCAGAATGGAGTTTATTGCGAAACTGTCGATGACCTAGAGAGAGCTAATACTGAGGTTTCTGTCTTGTGGGAAAATGCTTTACTTGAACACCACTACAGTCCAGCGGTGGTGATGGGAACTAGATCACTCTTGAAAAAGGCGAAATAGTTACTGTGTGCTATATATGTTGAGCCAAGTGTTATATTTGGTAAATTGAACTGGGAATGAAGTTAAAAATAATACCGTCAGGCAAAACTTAGAATATCAAAGAGATGAATCATGCTAAGAATGATTGTCTTTCGACATCATAAACTGTGATCCTTTCGTCATTTTTGTTGAGCGCCTCATTTGAATTGAATTTAATGTCTGAAACACTAGAAGTTGAATAATCAACCCCCCCTTTCTCAAAGTCTGTAATTGTAGCATCCTCATTATCAAAAAGGAATTCTAAATCGTCTTGTTTGGAGGACTCAAAGACTTGTGTGGAGGAAGGAAGTTCTGTCAGATTTGAAACATAAGGATACTGATTATGGAACCAATTTGTTTTTTTGGTAGGGACAGAAGTGGAAACAATAGGAGTCATGATTCGCACCTGCTTATGATTAGAACTTTGACCAACTGTCTGGTGCTCTGACTCTCCAACATTCTGTTCATTTGCTAACGACTTCTTCAATATTCCCATTCCCAGTGAATGCGTCACAGCAGAATGTGAGTTTCTTCTATGATGAGGAGGGACATATTTATCATAAGATGTAATAGAGGTCAAATTCGATCCACAAGGAGAAAATGTTGTAGAAAAAGTAGTAGCAACAGATGTATCTCTCGAGTTGAAATTATTACTTTGGTTCAGAAGAGTTTCTTTGTCACTTGACCGCAACGAAACTTCACCGAACTGCTTTGTCAGAGTACTGACAGAAGAAGGATTGAGAACTGAAACGTAGGATGTTGCTTTCTCTTTGGTCTTGGAATTTCGCAGCACACTCTTCAGTTTCCGGGATTGACTTTTCTGCTGGCCATCATTTGAATTCTGAACGTCCTCAAGCATGAACAAATCATCACAGTCATCTTCTGAGTCAATAGCTGCCTCTGACATCTCCATTGTTGGCGAGCGCAAATTGGGAGGTATATACTTGCCAGGTGTTCCCAGAGATCCGGGTACTTTAGAGGTACTCAGGGATGAAGTGAAACCGGATGAAGTAAAACCGGATAAAAGTTCACCCGCAGCGGGTGACTTAACAACTGTTTTGCGGGATCTTGTTGCACTGTGAAAAGTGTTGTCAGTATTGATGCTCCTGGATCGATTTGAAGTTCTAGGGAAACTGCTCCTTGACTTGAAATTTCCTCGGTTATAGTTGTTGGAGCCTACATTTGAATTGTATGTTCTGTGCTTCCGTTTTTTCCATGCTTGAATTTTATTGTTTGAATTGTAGTAATATGCTTTGTTCTCCACGTTGAAATGCTGCGGGCGATTTTTCTGGACTTTGTCCATGTAATGATTAAATACCGATTTTGGAGTAAAAAAGTCGGCTCTTTTGAAACTTTCATCAGTAGGAATCGACGAGCCACCGTTTCCACTGGCAGTGGTGACTCCATGAGGCTGGTAACGCCGAAATATTCTTCCACTAGATGACCGGGGCGCGCTTGTTTGAATGTTCGGAATCTTGAGCGGTTTGCGGTTGGCACCTTTATATCTTGGTTTCCGCAGCGAGGATATCTTTTCCTCCGCCAAAGGAGAGGAGGGCACAATTTCGTCATTGATAATCTCTTGTGCTTCAAAGTTTACAGCATTGACATGCAATATCTCTTCTTCTACCGGCTTTTCTATAGTGTTGTTTACCTCCTCATCGTCAAACTCATAGTCATAGGTCAAATGTTCAACCTTTGACAAATTATCTCTCATAAGGGAGAGATCACGATTGCTGGGATCAATAGTCAAACTGTATCTGAGAACCGCAAACAAGTCGTAGCTCATTGAAGGGAAAACGTCGAAGATTGTTTCTCTGTTAGCGGCAAAATGAAGAAAAATTGAATCTTTTGAGCTTGCAGAAGAAAAGGGGTTCTTTCCAAACACAATATTCAAAAGGCAAATACCCACGGACCAGATATCAACTTTATCCGCGCTGTAAGTGTCTATATCTTTGTGATCTAGAAGTTCTGGGGCCATGTATCTTTCACTACCAATATCAAAATCAGTGCAGTACTTCTCATCAGTTGCCAGACCAAAATCGGTTAATCTGAGTGACCAATCTTCACTAATAAGGATATTTTCTGGTTTGATATCACGGTGGTAAACACCCATGCTATGACAGTACTCAACAGCAGCTATAAGCTGCATAAACACGCTAACAACGTCTTGGGTTGACACGGGAACCACTCCCATTTGAATCGCTTCATACAAATCACCCCTCGAAGCGTACTCCAAAACAATATAAAATTCGAAAGAATCGTATAGGGTGGTAATATTTGGGTGATCGGAAACCCTCTTCAACATATTAATCTCCTGCTGGGTCTCTTTTAGTATCACCGATCTACTTATAACGGAGCCATCTTTGGACTTGAAGGAGTCAGCTTTGTGAAAGCCATTCTGTGCAGCTCGGCCATTCACTTTCCCCTTAAGGTTGAAATCTGTGGCAGACGGCGAGTTATACTTGAGCGCCACAAGTCTGTTATTCAGCTTGGCATCTTTCGCCAGCGAAACAATGCCAAAAGACCCCTCACTTATATCTTTGATTCTATAGTAACGGTCATGGAGAAGTCCACCCTTGAGGTATTCACTATAATCCAAGCTCATCGAAACGTAGGGCTAATGGTGCTTATTTTTTGAATAGAGAAGGACTAGCAACTGGCTAAGTTGTGGAATCAAGCCACCGCTGAGGAGAAGCAAATGGAGACAGCGACACAAGAGTAGTCAACAATCAACAGCTTTACTGCAAGCAAAAATGTAGACGGACCCTTTGTTGTGGGTCATATAAATGCAAACAAACTTTTATCAATTATTGCTTTGAAAAACAGTTGGTAGTAATTTACCTCGTGCCCGCTAGATAGAGAAGGATGGGGGAACAAGATGCGCAGCGAGAATGAACATGCAGCACCTCACAACACTAAGCTAGGCTCTATTGCAATGGAAACAGTCGCGAAACCCGTTCTTTTGAGGCGACTCTATAGGACGTCCCCTTCTGTGTTGTGACTGAATGTGAGCACCCGAAGGTATAAACACGCAGCTATCCCTCTTTTCAACAGTTGCTAGATCCTCGTGCTATCAGCGTCACTCGCGTGTCTCACTTACTTTCCCTGGCGATCCGTTAACAAGAGAAGATGAATTATCTAGAACAAACTATCAACGAAAATGATGGCATGGTCTCATTTGTTCCTTTTTTGCCATCACAATACAGAAGAATCCCCTTGTTTTTTTTGGCCTCGCGATGTAGAATAATTTGGGGTGGATACACATCCGTACACCGGAATAATACACCTATTGCCCTTTTGGGAAGTTGCAAGGATGATTCAGCTGGGAGGTTGTCGTTGTGATGAGATTGGCAGCTATTAGAGGGTCTAGAGTTTTTGGGAGTGAACCTGTAGCACACTTGATACGGGTGAAGCTGGTTCAGTTTCTTTTTTACTCAATGGAAGCAACAAATCTTCTGATCTAGACCCGTCTCTTTTATTGCTGCGAAGAAGCTTGAAGAAAACCTGAAGATTCTATGCAGGCTGTCGGAAGAATAACAACCGCAGCAGGAGAAGGGAGTTTGAGGTTGTGGAAGAGGTGTTTCATTTATTAGCTCGGCAACTCGGAAGAAAACTATTGAAGCCACTTTTTATTACAGAAAATCAAAGTCGTTGAATGATATCACGAGAACAAAAGAAAGGGTTCTTTCTATGCTTCCAGATGTCCATGCCTATTTTTATTAAATATAGATACCTAATTAGGCAGAATACGGCTATCTAAATCTGGAACTTCTTTAGGTCAGGATACGATACGAGTAAATCAAAGTAGATAAGTGAGATACGCACATACAGACATATGACTAAGCATATGCAGTATGCGGGGAAATGTGATTGCTCCAGGAATTATGAAACATTACTAGATAGGAAACAAAAAGGATAGGTAACTAACAGAGAAACACAGAACTACAAGGTTAAGTAATATAAAGAAGACAGAAGCAAATACGTGCGATCTCATTACCAAACGGGAACCAGCCTTGATAGATAGCCAAGAGAGATAGCAGAAATGAAGCGAAACTTGAGGGCGACAGTGTAAGAAAATAGTAGCCAAACTGTATGTACAGCACAGCTTTTCTTCAAGCAGAAGATTGGCTCTTAGAAGTGAGCACTAAAGTCCCTGGGCTTGCCACAACAGGCGACGCAGTTCTTACGTTGTCGCTGTTAGTGCCAGCAGAAAGAGGATTCGCGCTCTTGGGCTTCCAAGAGTCGTTATCGATGCGAGGTCTGAATCGAGTGTCAGCAGAAATAGAGTCAGCTTTTTCTACCTCACATGAAGGGCCACTGACATTATCAATGCTATCATCGTAAAGACTGTCCAGGTCCAAGTGTTGCAGAGACGGGTTCATTAATCTGTGCTTTCCCTTGGTTTTGTAATTCTTGACAACTTTGCCTCCATTTAGTGCATGGAATTTGTCTCTGTAAAGAATTCCTTTAGAAGTGAGTTTTGAAGTCTTTTGAACGCTCTCATCTGCCGACATAGTATTTGTACCAGTAGTCGCTGAAGGCTTCTCCACTGGAGTCGTAGAGCCCTGTTTCTTTGTGTCAGAAAGGTGAGCTGCACCTTCCGAGGGAGGTGGAGCAGCTGCCTCTGGAGGCGGGAATCCATTTGCAGGCCCACCGAACTGATAGACAGGAGATTGGAAAACTGCAGCTGTAGACAGCGGCTGTGAGTACGTCAATGAGGGGAAGTCAGAGTAGTATGGAGAAGGACAATATAAACCAAAAGGATAGTGCCCCGATGAGGGTAATGGCATCGCGGGCTGAAAAGCCTCCAAATCCATTCCCTCCAACATCGATGTATACGGCCCTGGGTAAGGTACTGTAGGACAGTTAACCAAGACCTGCGGGGTCAGTTTACCGCCGTTGGCATTGCTTTTACCATCCTCGCTACCCGTAGCATTTGGTCGAGAGGACTTCGTTGCATCGCTTGAGGCTGCTTCTGTGCTTCCATTGGAGATGTTGTCATTGCGTTGCTGCGAACCGACATGTCCAGTAGGCGAAGGCATGATCTGCAGTGACTGTAAATGGGTGGATTGGGAGATGGCGTGAGCATACGCCGCTTGCGCATGAGCGGCAGCCGCAAAATGCACTGCATGGGCAAATGTTGCACTATTAGGAGTGCCCAGCTTCAATGAGTTGGGATTTGGAGTTCTGGGGGTCACTCTCAAGCTCTGTGCTGCAGCTGGCGATTGTCCATGTATTCTGGCCTGCGACTGTTGTTGCTGTTGTCCCTGCTGGGAAGCAAACATGAATGGCACCACAGGGGTGGCCTGATCAAGCAAATAATCGTCCACAAAGTACGGTCTTCCAGGAGAAGCAGAGTACATTGAAGGCTCCATGTATAATGAGGGATGATGTCCATATGCAATGTAGTTTTCATGTAACGGATAGTAATCGTAGGAAGTCGAGGCGCCTGATATCATCGGCGACTCCAATGTTTGTAGGAAATCTAAAGGGAAATCGTCATCGTCCGTAGTAATACCGGACTCTTCTTTCACAAGGTGAGATTTCTCTGAAGAATCTTTGGTAGTACTGATAGAATCATGAAGAGCTCCAGAGAGGATCTGGGTGCCCTGATCACTGCTGACCACCTCGCTCTCTCTGGCAGGTCTATCCCTGTCCAAATGTTCAAGAATTTGGTCAGCTAGCGAGACAGAAGGATCAAATCTGAGCGAAAGCGATGGTTCTGCGACGGGCTTCGTCGTAGAAGGTTGGTTGGCGAGCTCCTTCTTTAAGTCTCGCTCCAATGCATCTGCAAAAAGCTTATCATGAGGCACGCTAAACCAGAAAAAGACTTTTTGCTTCTTCTGGGTTCTGAGGCACTGGTTCTTGTGAAGGAACTTGAGGAAGGAGGAGCGTGGGTTTTCGAGAATAGCGTCCGTCCCGCATTTAAGTGCCCTTAGATCACTAAATATGCCTTCTTCAAACTTCTTTCGGTCGACAATGGTTCGTCCAAAGTGAGAGATCTTGTAGGCGACGCAGCGTACGATGTCAGTACCAGTGATGAAATACAGGTTATTCCAGTAAACACAGGAGACGAACCCCTCCTCTTTGTTGAGGAAGTAGCGTCTGATGACCTGGTTTTCGTGCCAGTTGACCGGGGCAGTGGCTAGAAAAAACTTGAGGTCGTTAATAAGCTTAAGCGGCTCTTGGATATCTGGGACAGAGACAGACCTATCAGAAGGGTCGTCATGCTCGATTTTGAGGTTCTGGTGCGCGGCGTTGGGGAGGAGCAAATTAGGGGCTGGTGGAAGGAGATCCATGCCTGGTCGGCTATCGATGTCGGACATATTATGAACCTATGAGAAGGTCTAGATAGGAGGCCAAAGAACGATACAAGTAGGTGGAGAAGCCAGGCCAGAGAGGAAAAGATCAAAGGAAAAGACCAGAGACTAAGCAGACTGCAGAATTCCACCACAGCTCTGGTGCAATGACCCAGTGCTCTGATTGGGACAACAGCAGTTTCGCAGCGATCTGTCGGTCTGTTATCGATCAAAGTCAAAAAGCCACTACTCCGACTTGGTTGCCCGATATATAATTGTGCAAGCAGACAGATTCGCTCCTGGTGATGTCTGCAGTGTGGAGCAGTTTCTTTTTATCTGCCAAAAGCGATGCACCTTGTTGTATGCAGCTGCAGCTGGCGACAGCTGGGATCAATAATAAGTGAAAGTGGTGGATGCTATTTGGGATTGCAACAATAGTACTTAGGCCAGTAACTCCTGTGGGATAAAGCCAACAGCGACGCGAGCGAGTGCACAGAGACGTCGGTAGAGAACAAGTTGTGGGCAGTGTAGAGAAATTTGCAGAAGGATAACGGAGAGCAGCGGCAGCATGTGCGGGCAGTGCAGCGAGCCGATTGGCAAAGAGTTGGGCTGGCTGTCAATATGCGATGCGACAGGGGCTGCAGCGGACACGCAAGTCGTCTGTTAAGCTCTGTCAACCAGCTTGTCTCAGTGGATGTCGCAGCGACGTGTCTTGGGATGCTTTTAAAGCTACTTAGAGCGTAGTAGGACCTCCAGAAGTGTCTGACATATGTTTCAGCTTTGTTTAGGATATTTTTCGCGCCGGCTCTGAAACGCCACCAGGGACACGCCACATTTCGCTTCCGGACGCAATTAGTGCCGCCCACATTTAACTGCGCACAATTGTAGTGAGCCGCTCACGGCGCCGCCCACTGATACCTGGTAAAAAGGCTAGAAGCTCGGCTACACACTACACCGTCTACAAGAAACCTCCAATAGCGACACGCACCGCAGTTCATTCGCCCTGTCATGCTCGAGCAGCATGAACTCAGCGTGACTTGCAGCCCTAGTGCTGCCACTCCAGCCCACTCTCCCATCACCACAAGCGGCCTCAGGGTTTGCCCCCCATGACATCAGGCGCTGCAGCGCGGCTATCTGTATACTATGCCGCGGATCTGAATAGTTAAGCTCCCGCTGATAATCTAATCCAGCTGTCAGGCGTATAAGCATATACTTCTGCAAGTGAATGCATGTGATTGTCCGCAGCAGCCAGACAATCCTGTCATCAGTGTCTGTTCTGCGGGCGGCCATAATACGGGCAGGTCTATCTGGTGCTGCAGACTTTGCAGTAGTCTGCATCTAATATTAGTTTTCGTGCGCACACTGGTGGCGAGCAAGCACCAGCTCAACATTGCCTCATACTGCACAACATCATAATACACTGGCCCACTGCACCTGTGACTCGCATTAAACACATTACATCAACTACATTAGATCAACTGATTGCCAACTCTTTTACTATTCTATTATGTACTGCACTTCCAATGACTAAGTAACCTTGCCTGTCAGATCTGCACCTCCCACCTCGAATTGCAATAAAGGGATTCGCCGCTGATTTGCCAGCTTCTCCACATTATCTTGCTGCACAATAAGAAAGCCCCCAATTAATTCCTATGAGCCTCTTATCTCATAATGCACGCCGCTTGCGCCGCAGGCTGGACGGCTGTAATTCCGGCAATTTTTCTTTATTTCCTGAAATATGCACATCTACCGTCTGCGCCTGTTCCTTAATCAGTCGCTTCCAGTCTGCAAGCCTTCTGCTGTACAATTCCATGTTCCAGTTCCGCCACACCTGCCGACCATAACTGCTAGCCTTCATCTGTTCCTGTTGATCAGCCAACAGGCGCGCAATGCGGTCCTTGTAAACATTGAGCCGCACTGTGAATTGCCACAACCGATCCACAATGTGCGATCCGTTTGCATGGCAAGCAAGTTCCACCACTGAGTCCATCACTGCATTCAAGAAATGCTTGCGCTCAAGCACCCCCACCACATTCTCATCCAGGCAGCTCTCCACCACATGTGAAAAAACACCATGCTTGCAAAATCTGACAAGTGTCTCTTTCTGCAGAGCAGTCAGTTGTGCAAGTGTGCTGCATAAAATCCGTGCGTCGTACTTTACCAGCTTCTCCAGAAACAGGGCCCGGCGTCGCTCTTCCGCAGTTGGCCACTGATCGCCCTGTGCCATCACAGTAGAACTTGATAAATGCAGAACACTTTCCAGTACGCCTGTTGCGTGATTGTCGCCGACTCTGAAAAACTGCAGAAATTGATCGACGATCTCATTTTTTTTGTACTGATCCCGCTCGCTTGAGCAGTCCATCACTGCACCACCCAATTCCAGATTATTGACGATCAGTTCATGCAAGTTCGGGACAAGGACATCCAGGATCGCCTTCTGGCTGGCAGGTCGCAGCCTTCTCAATAGTGCTTGCACCACATACGCCCCCGTAGTCTCTCTGCGAGCCAATTTCAATACCCTGTCCCTCATGTAGAAATTATACAACCGTTCGATATTGCGCACCCGCTGTGTCGACATCGCGCTCTCAAAAAAATGTGAGCCAACGGGATCCGATAATAAATATTCAACAAAGGCTTCCTCAGCCCCATTTTTTGCCTCCTCTGAGCGACCAAACGTCATACACCAAAAGGATCGCTCCTTATCGACAATTCCCTCCAACTGTATTATTAATTGGAGCACGGGAGATCCAATAGGATGGATCGCTAGCTCCCGCAGTGATTTAGATGTCTGCCCCTTTAGAATGCCGCTTAGCAATTCCGATAGCTCAGCCTGAAATTCAGAGGGCACCTGGTAGGATCGTCTATAGTCTTCGTTTACACGAATATCGATCATTTTGCGCGCAATTTTTGAGCGCTTTGACCTGAGCACGGAATTGGCCTCAACCGAAGATGGCAATTCTTTCCCCGCTAAGATCAGCAGCAGCACACGCACCACATGAGACGCATACGGTTGTAACATAAGGTTGTTTAAGTCAGCTCTTAACTCAGCTACAATGTAAAGAACCATGTTCTCCGCGGAAACATACTGGTGGTCATCGCCTTCATTTTCCTGGTCGTCATTTTCCAGATCATTGCCGTCTCCCTCCCCGTCACCGGCTCGCTGCAACACTTCCTGCTCGACTAGAAAAGCCGCGCGAACCAAAAAAGTCTCCACAACATGGGACGAATACTTCTGGCAACAGAGTTGCAAAAAATGGCCATTAAATGCTTTAAAAATCTGACGCATCTGCCCTGGAGACGCAGCGAGCACCAATCGTTCAACCAGCTTAGAACAGATCTGGTTGGTTGCAAGTTTCAGCTCCTTCCCTTTGGCCTCGGCCAATACACCTGCAACAAATCCTTTTCTGTCTGCTGGGCTTTCAAACATGTTCACAGTCAACTTTGTTTCTGCTTGTTTGAAATATTCCATCTCTATAGAGTCCACCAGCCCAAAGAAAGGTGTTGGGGCAACGGAGGGATGATCCTCTACGGGATGTTCAGCTTCCTCAGCTTGCCCTTGGAAGGGCATATCCGGCGCTTTTTCGCTGTCTCTCTTCGAGACATTGTTCCTTCTACCACGTGCAGTTCCCATTCTATTTTTCTGACTAGCTAACCACTAGAGCAGGAGTTCATCTGAGCTTCAAGTAGACACTATCAGCAATGCACAAAGAAACTTTTCACTTTTACAAAGGTGAAAAAAAAATTTTTGGCACCTCGAGGAACTTCCGTACACCATAAAAATACGACACCATTTTTTTTTTTTGATCTTGTGAAGAAACAGAAGCAGTGAAAGGTGTTGTTGGTGTTGCTGCTCTTGTAGTGACAGTGAACGTGCAGTCCTACCAAGCACGCTGAACGACGCTCCTGATCTGTTTTTTTTTTCAGTACGATGGAATCTGATGACGAGTTAGAGCATGAAATTTCACCAGTGAAGGGCACTGCAGGGCGTACCAACGATGCCCGCAGACAAGAAGGCAGACAGGAGAGCAGCAGGCGAGCCCCAGAGGAACTCAAGGGCACAAGCGGTGGCTATTCATGGGAAGATGAATACCGTCGCTCATGGGATATTGTCCAGGAGGATGAGAGCGGAAGCATTGAGGCGATTGTGTCGGGCCTGGTGGAGTCGCAGAAAAAGCGATACCTCAAGAATGTGACGCCATTCCAACGTGGTATCATCCGCTCTATGGTACTTGTTTTGGACTTTTCCAGCGTAATGAGCGAGAAAGACTTTAGGCCCAACAGAGCTGCACTCATGTTAGCCAACGCCATAGACTTTGTTGGAGAGTTCTTTGACCAAAATCCCATTTCGCAGCTCAGCATTGTCATCATGCGCAATGGCCTGGCCCAGCTGGTATCAGAGGTCAGCGGCAATCCGTACGATCACATTGAGGCACTGAAATCAATTCGTCGGCTAGAGCCGCAGGGCGACCCTTCGCTGCAGAACGCTTTGGAGATGTCGCGGGGTCTACTGCTGCATGTGGCCGCGCACTGTACACGCGAGGTGTTGATCGTTTTTGGAGCATTGTTCACTTCGGACCCCGGTAACATTCATCGAACTATCCGCCAACTAGTAACCGAAAAGATAACCGTGAGAGTAATCGGGCTAACGGCGCGAGTTGCAGTATGCGAGGAGCTGTGCCGGGCAACCAACTTCGGAGACTCCACCGAGGCATATCGCGTGGTGCTGTACGAGCAGCATCTACGAGAGCTATGCATGGATGCAGTGACACCACTGGCAGTCACAAAAGCAGAGTCGAGCACGAAGGATGGCGTAACCCTGGTAAAAATGGGTTTCCCGTCGCGTGTCAGTGACCAACGTGCAGTTCTGTGCTCGTGTCACTCGCGTGCCGTATACGGCGGTTACGTGTGTCCTAACTGTAGAAGCAGAGTGTGTGTACTCCCTACTGTTTGTCCGTGCTGCGACCTCACGTTGATCCTCTCTACCCACCTCGCGCGCTCCTACCACCACCTGTTTCCCCTGCGCCTGTTCCAGGAGCGGCCTGTCAGCGACGCCTACACCTCTACCCGTTGCTACGCTTGTCATTCCCGCTTTCCTGCTGTCGTCCCCTCCGCCGGTGCCCACATACGCACTAGCTCGCGCTACCACTGTCCAGATTGTTCCCGTGACTTCTGCATCGACTGCGATGTTTTTATTCACGAGGTGCTCCACAATTGCCCGGGCTGTGAGGCTAACAGCCGCAGGCGCTGAACGCCGCACATGAATACATGCGGCTGCATATAATTAAATAATCAACCCTGCAGCTTTGCTGCAGCCTCATCCCGACTTTGCGAGGTGCTGCTAAGCAACGTCAACACTGCAGCACTGCAGCGTCACCTATATCTGTTCAAGTATCCAAGTACCGCAACACTAAAAGCAGTAATGCAGCTGACAAATCCAGCTGCATTACAGAAAAACCGGCCTCCGCTTATCAGTTGTCATTCATTTGGGACCGCATAAATGTGTACTGTCACCTGGACCCTGGCAGCAGCAGCAGAATTTAACCATCCCTATCTTTGACAAAAAGGCCCTAATTACGACACCATGCGACTGCTCATTACAGCCTTGTTATCTTTTGTCTTGGTCTCCGGCTAAACCTCATCCAATGGCATCATGCCCAGCTGCAATAAGTATTGTGGTGCTGCAGGAATTATTTTTTACTGCTGAGCTATTACTGCTGGGCTACTAGTTCTATAGACATGACTTTTTTTTGCCGTTGCTCACTATGGCAGCAGCCTTTCTCTCGCTCTTCGATTGAGTTGTTATGTCCTTTTTTCTCGCTCGCTGATTTATCCATCTACCAGCCACCACCTACCAGCCACCAGACGTCAGCCACTTCTAATCAGCCACTCAGTTGTTGTCACATCCTACGCCACAATGAACAGCCACATACCAGTGCCTCGTAACCGGTGTTGTGCCTCTTTTTTTCCCCTTTTGCTGCGCCGTGCAATCAAATGATGGAAGCATCTCGGGACCCTCCACTGTTGGATGGCAACGCTGGACCTTGTGCAAGCTGCTAACTCCGCTACCTTAGGCCATTAGATATTGCTTCTTTCTTTTGCAACGGCTGCTTTGCATTATCTTTGCCGCAACGAGCTCCCGACCTTATCCAGTTTCATTGTCTGACCGGATTGCCGCGCCATCCTTGCCGATACGTTGTCCTTACCTGCTGGCATTCATTAGGCTTGCGCGCTGGGTTATTTAACACTGCTAAAATTTGGTTACTTTTTTCTGTACTGACAGGTCTATCTAGTCTTTCAAAATGGCGGGAGGAAAATCTGTTATCAGAAGTATCAAGAACGTCACCAATGGCTACTCCTCCGTACAGGTCATGGTGCGTAATGCGACCAGTAACGATGCCACCGGACCATCAACAGCCCAGATGGCTGATGTCGCTAACCACACTTATGAGAACGGAGAGTTCCTAGAAGTGGTGGACATGATTGATCGAAGATTGAACGATAAGGGAAAAAACTGGAGGCATGTTGCTAAGTCGCTCACTTTGCTCGACTATCTTGTCAGATATGGCTCTGACGATGTCGTTTTATGGGCCAAGGACAACCTCTACGTTATAAAGACTCTCAGAGAGTTCCAGTCCTCGGATGTAGCTGGCACGGACCAAGGTGCAATCATTAGGGTTAAGGCCAAGGAACTCACGAGCTTGTTGAAAGATGACGAAAGATTAAGACAGGAGAGAGATGTTGCGCGGGAAAGACTTGCTGCAAAGCGCTCCCATCGCTCGCACAGAACAAGTTCTGCTTCGGAGCCAGAAGAGTTCGACGAGGCCTTGCAGAAAGCCCTAGAGGAGAGCAGAATGACTGCTGAAGAAGAGGAGAGACGCAGAAGAAATAAAAGCGACGATAGTCTTGAAAAGGCAATTCAACTGAGTCTAGAGGAAGAAGAGCTGAGAAAGAAGAATAATAACTTGCTTGACCTCGACGACTCTGACCAGCAGCCTCCGCAAATGTATGGGTTCTACCCACAAGTCCAGAGCCAGGGTCAGATCATTGGTTACGACATGTATGGCAATCCAGTTTACAGCAATCAAGCTGTGAATACTGGTTACCTACAAAACGCATATCAAGATATGTCTGCTTTGCAGCAACAGCAACAGCAACAGCAAGATGCCTATCAACAACAGCTTCTGCAGCAGCAGCAGCAGGCATTGTTGCAGCAGCAGCAGCAGCAAGCTTTGGAGCAGCAATATTATCAACAACAACAACAACAGGTATATCAGCAGCAGTTGGCACAGCAACAGTTGGCACAGCAGCAGTATGCGCAGCAGCAGTATTCTCAGCAGCAGGTACCTCTACAGACTGGTTCCAACAATCCGTTCGCTCTTGGAGGCACTCCTCAGGCAAGTGTTGGAAAACCATCCACTGCAGAGCATACTTCGGCTCAACAACAGTCACAGCAGCAGCCTTTGAAGCAAACTCCAACAGGAATCCAGAAGATGAATGCGCAGTACTCTCAATTAAATAACTTATTGGCTACCGGAACAGGTGTTGACACGTTTGGAAATGTGGGAGATGCTAGAATTCCTGCCCAATTTACTAAGACAGGAACGTTCATCAATTCTTACGGTACTGGATACAAGCAGGAATCTAATTCTGCCAATCCTTTCATAGGTACTCAGTATACTGGTATCCCTTCTACTGCAATCACTCCAGCATACACTGGATATGGATTTGGCAACCAACAAGTCAAAGGCAATGCACAAAACGGCACAAGACAATCGCAAGGTGGTAGTTTAATTGACCTATAGATCTGTATCATATGGACATCTCATTGTACTTCTCATTATACATCTGGTAAACTGAACTAATGGGTGTCCTGTATTTTTTTCTTGAATCTGTTTCCACTCAATGCTCTTATTAGGGCGGGCATCTATAACGCTATTTGATGGATAGGGATTGTCGCTCTCACTCTTTGCCTCTGGGGAGTATAGAGGCATAAAGCTTCTATATCACTATAGAAAGTGCATTGGTGAATTTGAGAATCAACTCGATCTATTGATCTTTCCTCCACATTATTTGTAGCTTTGGAGTTGAATTTATGTACAATTTAAAAGTATGCCTGAAAAAATGCCAGTAATTCATAAAAGTACAGTTATATGCTGTCCAAGCAACTTTATACAAGCTAGTTAGTTCACTTCACTCATGTGTTCCATCCCCACCATTTGCTGATGGCCTGGAGCGAGGCTGCTCTTCATAAATCTTTAGCAAGTCTTTCAGTCTTTCCTTCTCTACCCTTTCAGTTTCCAGCTCATGCTCAAATTTTTCATTGATTTGAGAGACAAGCTTTTTGAATTCCAGTCTCAGTATGGAAGCACTCACATTATTTCTACCTGGAGAGGATGTCATAACAGCAGAACTTTCATCATTCATGGACGTGATAGGTGTAGATGGAGCTGAAAAAGAAATATTAGATGATAATGGTCTTTCCATTGAAGAGTCCCCCAAGTGGTCTACTTTCAAAATATTTATTTCTTTAGCACTCTCCAAGAGTTCATGTTGCTTACTTGAAATATCATCCTCCAGTTGACTCACCTTTAACTCCAGCTTTAGTAGTTGTTTGGCTTGTTTGGAAAGTTCTCCGTTTGATTTTCGAAGTAGCTCTTGCGAACGGCTCAGTTTCAATCTCATCTGACTCAGAGATTTGTTGTACTGGGCAGTCTCATCCTCATACTGCCGACTCAAATAATTGTGTGCAAATTGTAGATCGCTTAGAGCAGTTTTGAGTTCATCAACCTTTTTCGAGTCACTAGAATTTCCCTTGTCTTTATTGAAAGTCTTCTCAGATAATGGACTTGGTGTCTCAGAAAAGGGCATTTTTTTGACTCCGTTAACCAGGGAGCTTATACAACTCGAGCACCATTCTATTCTCCCGTCAAGAGTCTTCATGGAGCTAAGATTTGGTTCAGGTATCTCAACACGGTTTTGAATAGAAAGAGACATGACAGTTGATACCAAATCTTCCAACGATCTCTCTAAATTGGGAGCACCAGTGACGGCTGAAAAAGTAGAGCCCTCGAGTCGGAAAATATCCTGAATGTATCCCAGTTGAGTAGTCAAGACATAATGATTTTTCAGCAAGGACCTTGATTCTGACAGCTCGTTATCCACCGCAATCAATTTTGAAACAAGACTCGGATCTGTATTTGATTTCAATCGCTCAAACAAATTTTGTTTTTCATCTTCTAACTTGGCTGTTAAGCTCTTCAAGTTGTCAAACTCCACCGCACTAAGCAGAACTTTTGGCTCTTCGTTCTCGAAAAAATCAGCAATTGTTTCTTCCATGAGAAGATTGAGTGTTGCAAAATTCAAATCAATAAATTTCTCACTGAACTTGAACGGAAGTTGTTTCTGATTGGTGATTACTGTCTTCAACCTCTCTGCAAGAAGTAGCGAAGCCTCTGTGACCCCTCTATGTGGAACGACAGAGGATCTAGCATCAGCGAGCAGATTCTCTAACTGTGTGGTCAAAGCTATCGGGTCAGAAATGTCATACTCACTTCCAGGATAGCAATTGTTGCTTTCCAGTAATTTTAGTGCAAGGGATGTCATTATATAGGGAAGTACGTCTCTGACTTGAGAGAAACGGGAGCTATTGAACAAGACAAACAAAGTGCGATTTATCACATTTGATAAACATTACGCGAAACACAGGGTTCAACATGTGTACGGATGTAATTTTGCTACTGTGTAAGGATGTAAATTATGAGTTAAAGCTACCAAATCTATGAAGTATTAATGCTAAACCTTTAATGCTAAACCGTTAATGCAGCGTTTGGACACCTACTGGATGAGTTGTTCATACTTTGAACAGACGGCATCAATCTCATCAAGGATTTGTTTCTTCCTTTCATCAGTTATCCAAGATCCGTGGACGCCATTTTTAGCAATTTTTTTCCACGTCTTGAGGTCAAACCCAAACCTTGAATGGACGATCTTGTAGTTGTCTAAAATATATCCACCAAAGTATGCTGGATCGTCAGAATTAATCGAAAATGAGACACCAGCATCCAGCCACTCCCTAATAGGTAATTCTGAAACGTCGCTTACCACTTGTAGTTTAACATTAGATAAAGGACACAATGAAAGCAAGGTGTTCTGGTTTGCCAGTCTCTCGATCAAGGCTTTGTCTTTGATCGAATTGACTCCATGGTCAATTCGGGACACTTTCAATATATCAAGAGCACTGGAGACATATTCTGGTCCGCCCTCTTCACCAGCGTGTGCAGTAAGCCCTACTTCTGGGTATTTGGTCCGAGTGTATTCAAAGCACTCATTAAAGAGCTCTGGAGGGAAAGGTTTTTCGGAGGAATCCAAGCCAAGCCCATGAATCAAGCCTTTTTCGTAATATGGGTGTGCCAACTCTAACGTCTCAAGACCCCTGGCTGAAGGTAGATGTCTCAAGAGACACATGATCAGTTTTGTCGAAACGCCTAACTCAGCCTCTGCCTTCTCGCACGCTCTGGTCAAGCCCTTGACTAAGGTATCCATCGAGATTCCCCTTTCCAGGTGACCTTGGGGGTCAAAGAACGTTTCCGCGTGATAGAGACCATCGTCCTTGGCCTTCTGGAAGTATGCCCATGCAAGTTGGAAAAAATCTTCCTCAGTCTGCAAAACGCTCATTCCAATATAATAGAAGTCCAAAAAGTCTTGGAGGTCTGCAAACTCGTCGTAGCGTTTCTGCAGAGCTTCCGCACTCTTGGGGAAATCGGCAGGCAGAGCGACCGCATTTTTGCCAGCCAGCTCAAACAGCAGATCGGGTGCAAGGGTCCCCTCAATGTGAACGTGATGCTCGCACTTTGGCAGCTCTCGCAGAAAGTTGTGGATGTGTTCTGAACTGCAGTGTTGCACCATATTGGCTTGTTTACACGCTTATTTTCCTTGATTCTTGTCCAGTGCGTAACCGTTGCCCTCCTTGGACTCTTACAAACCTCTTATCTCCATGAGCAGCACAGCAGCACAGCAGCATTTATATAGGGTTGTTGCAACTGCTAGCAGAGATTTTCCTGGAAGACGCATCGCTCTCGTTTCTTTTTTCTAACCGTTGCCGCGTAAAAGTGGCAGTGAATTTTCAGATCGCACTAAATGAAACGGCTTTCACTAAAAAAATTTTATAAATGGAGAGGCAGTGCACAGATATCAGCAAGAACAGTTCACGTGATCTTGATATCGTGACAAGAAGCGCGGAGTTGACAACAAGTGGGATCAATCATCACCAATAATATAAGATTTCCCGTGGTGGCAGAAGAGAGTTGCCAGTGTAATGGGTTTAATGGATAAGATAAACCATTTCAGAGGCTTTTAGAAGTGATTTCATTTTGATTTCATAGCGTGTGAAGGAACGGAGTTTCGTGGATGATTAAAAATCATCTCTTTTTAATCTTTCAATCAAGGCAAGATTCAAATAAGTGATCACAAGTAGAACCGATTTTTGGAAATATGGGAATATAGGAGCTAGATGCTGAAAAAGTGCAAAGTTATATAATAGAACACCAGTCTTCAAAAGAAAATATACGTATTCAAACAGCAAGATAAGCGAATTTGGCGGCCATAGACGTTTTCAGCCGCAAAAGTTGCCGTGCATAGTCTTCTAGAACGACACTCTTCCCTTTTTGACATAGTCGACGGCCATCAATGCCCCTCCTACTTGATTGGTGAAATAGAAGAATATCCCTAAGAGGGGAATGCTCTCCAACATGTTCGAAACAATGCCAAATCCCAAATAATCTCCTTCCCGTTCCTTTGCAAGATATCTCACTTGTCGAGGTCTCAGCCTTGCTAGCTTGTAGTATCTTCCTTGGAATTTGGAGCCTCGTGATACCGTCGCTTGGAAGCTAAGGAAAGCAGGCCCCAGAAGTGGAACGCAACTGATCACAACCGGTTGCACAAAGCGGAAAAGGTAGATGGGAACCATGAACGGGAGCCAAACTGCAGCTTCCCACACACTGTCCGCAAAGGAAGTTGTCACAACTCGTTTCAATTTTCCAGGGATCACCACGTGTTCAAGACCCTCACGGCACAGTACTGTGTCAAATAACCCATCCATTGGTCTGGGTATCAGATAGTTATCCAAGATATAACTGGTTATGTAATTTGCTTCCTGGGCGGTAAGCGCTAGGCCCGCGAACATCCCTAATGGGCCTGTACAGCACACAGCCGCGGTGACGTTCAACCCGAGAAGCATAGAAAAGACAGAAAGGAACACAGACACATGAATGGTCAGAATCGGCGGTATCAGGCGCAAGAAGTTGGGCCATAATTCTGGATTCTGAAGAAAGTATAAAATTCCCTGTAAAGGATACAAGTAGGAGCCTGATTGAACCAGTCCTGCAACAACATTGTACGGCCGGGTGAATTCCTGTTGAAGGCGTGATCCGATTGCTGTAGAAAGCTCAGACATACTGAAATGAGTTGTTGCCGACGCTGCCCAAGCCGAACTAGTTGCCAATGAAAACAAAAGAGAGCAGTTCACCAAAAAATAAGTTACAGTTGCCTGTGGGATTAAAACGCGACATAAGTTAGGTTGCATACAACAATTTTTAAGTGATCTCGGCATGTGTTATGTTTGCAGCTGAGGAGTACATATTAAACGTTTTAATGTTACTGTAGAGTATAATGAGCTTAGTCGAACAAGCCAAATCCCATATCATCATCCTCCTCTTCTTCAGCCTCTGGCTCTTCTTCGGCAGCAGCCTGCTCAGTAGCACCTGAAGCAGCAGCAGCAGCACCACCGGTAGCAGCAGCAGCACCAGTAGGAACGCTTGCCATCTTCTCGGTACCCTCAGCGATCAACTCCTCGACAGACTTGCCCTCAAGCTCAGAGATGAGCTTATCTAGCTTTTCTGATTCTATTTCAATGCCGACAGACTCCAAAACCTTGGTAACATCACTGGCAGATGGTGATGAGTTACCGGCCTGTACGAGCAGAAGATAAGCAGCTAGGTATTTCACTATAATTGCGAAAGGAAGTTAGTATTCCGCGATAGGTAGAGGCAAAATGGAGATATTCAGATGAAGTGGCGTAACATCATATGAAAGGACAAAAGGACATAACAAAGACAAAACAAGAGGCAAAACATGCGGCAATTTGGTCAATTGTAATTCCTTTACTAGAGTGTTCACTATGCAAACGGATGTCGATCAAACCGCATGGCATATACACATACTAAGTTTCCTTCGAATGATAGCTGCGCTAGGGTGAGGCATCTGGAAGCCAGTAATATTGGATTCGGGACACCTCACTCAAATATGGTCACTTGGACGACTCGATCAAGGTGGGGCCATTCGTAAATGTCTCTGTCATCGAGCCATGCTATTGTTTTGATAGGATGATTGAACCAAAGTGTGTCCTTTTTGTGTCCTGCTTTATTGCCAAAATTTCACGTCCTCGCAGTGAAGACTGCCCACAGTGACGAATATCCGCGGTGAACGTTGCAACTATCATATACCACTTCACATTTCATACGGTATCTCACCTTTCGATGACATAAATTTCGCACCAAAGTCTTCAGTCATCTGTGATGGATATTCAACTAGTGTCTGTTTCTCCTCCCAAAATCTCCCATTTTATCGTTCATCAACTTACTTTTTCAGATAATATCAAGATATGTGCTGTCTTAATTTATTCCCCTCTTTCAAACGTGTGTTCTAACTCTTTTCACCTTCACTATTACCAGCTTTCAAGTTGTCTAACCTCGTATGGCCAACCTTCCTCCCCAGATCCTTTTTCCAAAGACACCTGACACCACTAGTTATTGCAAAAAACTTTTGAGGTATGGACACGACAAAGACAGCAGTCACAAAATGTTTCCGAATTGAGACTTCTTGGTGCCAGGAGGAAGTTCACAAAGGTTGGCGTCCCTGTCTGAAGTGTACTCAAACTGGTTCATAAGAAGACACAATGATCAACCCACTAGCAATCCATACTCTTGTTTGTATCTAGCTTGAGGAACTCGAAATACAGAGCAGCTAACGTTTACTGATTCCCGATAAATAGCAAAGGTGGTAATCACCAGCCACATAAATTTGAAGAAGTTGCCAGTCTCGCGGTGGCTGAGGGAATTGAGGGCTGGAAAATTTTTGCGACCTCAAACACCTGAACTTGGAAATTTCTATAGAGCTGAAGAGTATTCAAGTTACGTTGTTATTATAACTAGACTTCTCGTGTTGTTAAAGGTTCATCTTAATATCAGATCATACACATCATAGAATGTCAGGTATGTAATATGTTATTGAAAATGGGAACGGCTTCTGGCCACGATTTTGAGACAATCTCTGTTCAAAATACTTGGTGAATCATTTTTCGACAACGAACGGACTTGTGTTCTTGGATTGTTGTGTGAAATATATGAGCAAGCAGAGCAAGTAGAGCAAGTAGAGCGACCACTGAGTTGCTCCTTAGCTACTGCACTGCTTTCAACATATCTTCTGTTACCGATGTTGAACTATGTTTTCCCACAGAAGCTCTTTCTTTCATAGTTGGATTGCCACATCGTGCCTTTCTGTACCTCCATAATAGAGTTACTAACATTCAATCTAGCCGTTGAACCAAAGAAGAAGAGAACCTTCAGACAATTCTCCTTCAAGGGAGTTGATCTTGAACAGCTCCTAGAGAAGAAGAATGAGGACTTCGCGAAGCTCTGCAATGCCAGAGTGAGAAGAAGATTTTCCAGAGGTCTAGATTCCAAGCCAATGGGTTTGATCAAAAAGTTGAGAGCTGCTAAGTTGGCTGCTGCTGGAACCAACGAAAAGCCTACCATCGTCAGAACCCACTTGAGAAACATGATTGTTGTTCCAGAGATGATTGGTTCAGTTATTGGCATCTACAACGGTAAGGTTTTCAACACCATTGAGGTTAAGCCAGAGATGGTTGGTCACTACCTTGGAGAATTCTCCATCACCTACAACCCTGTTCAGCACGGAAAGGCATCCTCTGGTTCCAAACTCAAATTGTACTAGGAGTGCAATCACTTTATAGCTTAATCACCTCGTGCTTTTGTTTCTTTACAAAAATAAAAACGACTCCTATAGTTTCTATAACTGCGTAGATAAAACCATTTTATGGTCGTATTCCAACATAAGTGCTCTATTCCAACAAACCCATCTCTTTCAAATCGTCATTAAGTTCGTCGCCATCACAACTTTTCAAGTCATTCAAAGAACTGGACAAGCCTCCTGTAAACTTTTCAACCCCCCTCACCATGCTTAACTCATGGAACAAGTTATTTCGTTTGACTACGAGTTCGTTGATCGACCTCTGAGAAACTATAGTTTTCGCAGTGATGCTATTGTTGTACTGGTAATAGTCAGGAAGATTCAACGTCAAGTTGTCCATCGCTCGCCGCTCTTTATTGATTTCGTACCAGTTTGAAGTGATGTTCATAATCTCGTTCGTCTTAAGGTCTTGACAAAGTTTGAGGAACTGTTGGTGGATGGCGACCCTCATTGCCCTCGTCTGATTATCAAGGCATTTGAGTTTGTATTTTTGAAGATTGACGAATCTCCTTATTTTGGAGTGAAAGTTAGTTTCCACCAGCTTTTGATAGTTTATGAAGTCTGGGTGCTTGTTTGATTCACACAGTTCCAATTCAAACTGAAGTTTTTTCAGCTGTGTCTCGTAAAGCTTGTCTTTCAGTATCGCAAAATCAATTTCGATCGCCTTCAAATGCTCCACAGCTGCTACACGAATAGTTTCTTTTGCTTCTTCTTGCTCTATCCGCTTTAATTGCTCTTCATTTTGCTCTGCCTCCGGTTCTGGTTCTTGCTCTTCTTGTTCCTCGTGTTCCTCATCTTCCTCAGCTTCCTCATCCGACTCCTCTTCAGCCTGGACCCCTTCATCCACTTCAGAGGAAGAGTGTCTTTTTGCTCGTTTCGAGAAAGGTTGAGTGAACTCTTTTGTGTCTGACTCTGCTTCTGGCTCGTCCCTTTTACGTTTCTCTGTATCATCGGAAAGTCTATGCAGGTCACTTTCGTCAACTCCTTCCATTTTATCTGTCTCAGCTTCGGAAGAATTCAGATCTCCCAGCTCAGCTGAAGAGTCTTTTCTATTCTTCGCTCTTTTGCTTACTAGAGCTATGGAAGAGTCGATATTCTGCGAAACTTTCGATTCAGCCATATTTGGTCGGAACTCTATTGCACTTTTTGGCCCTCACAATGAAACTATATGCTCGTCAGAAATATAAGGCTTTTAGATGGAGATAAACCCAAAGTTCGTTATAATCGACAGGAAGGGTTTATACCACCGAAAACCTGTATTCTGACCTTGCTTTCAAATTAGCGCTCAGTGGACTTGCTTCTTGTTAAAGACCGTCAATTGCAGTATGAAAATCCATGGACTTGATTCCAAAGATCTCTCATCAGATATAAGAGAGATATACAGATGAAAGCACTGTCAATTTAATTGTCATTCTCCTGTCCATAGAGCTAATCGCTTTATGAAAACAGGTTTAGTCAACTAATTTTTGACAACGGCTGAACAAATTACCATTACATAATCAAAAATTAATGATTTCCAATTAAACATTAAATACCTAATGAAAACACCCTGAAAGCAATGCCAGTAACAGCAAGCTATGCCTTAGTTTTTTGTGCCAATTGAGAACTTTTGAACGCTTGACTACGCTTGAATGCCCTGCTGTTAGGATTTCTAGGCTTCTTTTTTATTCCGCGAGCACCAATACCATTCTTTATTCCTTTAACTTTTTGTCCTTTCTTTGATCTCTCGCCTTCTATTATCATCTTACCCAAAGCCTGCCTATCGCTCTTGTTCAACAACTTTTTTCCACGACCTATTGATGTCTTCTGCTTGTCATTAAGAGGTCTGCCCTGGGAGAAAGATTTGTTTCCCGTTTTAATATTCTTGCATCTGGAAATTCGTAGCTCTCTTGGTTTCTTTGAGTTAGCTAAAACTTTTTTATTTTGCATCAAAGCTTTGTCCACGTAGTTGGAATCTTTGAATTGTACAATGGCAAAACCTTTCCCAAAGTTTGTCTTCCCATCTCTGACTATTCTAACATTTGAAACCACATTGGTGCTATCTTCACCACAAGTCTTATTGAAAAATTTCCACAAAGATTCCTCCTCTTCTTCAAAATCTAAATTTCCAACAAATACCGACAACTTGTTCTCTTGCTTCAATGGATGTGCCAAGTGATCTACTCTTAAATGGTGGTCAAGAAACACAAATCCATTAAGCTCACTCGCCTTCAAAGAGTCTGACTTTTTTTTGAACACTAAGTAACAATTCGCAACTTTGTTCTTATCAACAGATTTCGATATAAAGGCCACTTTTCGAGGAAGCTTACTGCTGCTCCCAATTGATCTGAACCTTATGGATTCTAGCGGACCGTACTGATTGAATAAGCGCTTGAATTCTTTTGTCTCTTTTTTTGATAGCAGAACGCTGGTAGGTATATTTCCTACAAAAACAGTTCTTTCAGCTTTTTCCATTTCATCATCTTTCAAATTGACAGTCTTTGCAGGCTCAGCTGCTCTTCGTTTATCATCTTTTATAGGTTCGGAAGCCATAATATCCTTTTCGCTATCGCTGTCATCACTCTCCGCCTCGGAAGAAACATCCACTGCCAGCTTTGCTAAGTATTTATCCTCCAGAGCCTCAGCATCCTCCGTCAACGCTTCCTTATCAAGGGGCTTGTCATCAAGTTCACCTTCCGATAAGCTTTCTGCACTGAAATATTCATCGGTCTCGCTTTCCTCCGATGTTTGAATAGAATGACGCTTTTTGGTAACCAGATCTTTGTTATCGATAACGCTCGCCTTACTGAAAAGTGATTCAAAGCCGTTAACTTCTTGCGAATCTTCGCGTCGACTAAAAAGCGACTCGCTCTTTTTCGGATCTACTTGGGTTTGTTTCTTCGCCATTGCAGTGTATTACCTAGAACACTTATTACTCCATGAGCACTGTAACTTAGAGGGCTACTAGTGGTAAAAGTTACAAGAATCCTTCTAGCGAAAATTTTCCACTATAAAATATGTACAAGGCTGTGCCATTAGAATCTATCCATCCTCATGATTTCTGATTTGCAGAAGGATGAATAAATCTTTTTGCAACAGTTTGATAGTGCTCCGAATTATCTGAGAGGTTGACTATCGGATCAGATTTCCAGGTAAGAGCTTGCAGAATTTCCCTGGAGAATTTTGAATCAGGTTTCACAATCTCATCAAGCAAATTCAAAGCACTGTTTCGAGCTAAGACTAGCTTCAAAGCTGATTGAATATTAGGCTTTCTGGTGGAATTGAAGAATAGAAAGCGAGTAACATCAAACCAATCGGGCTTTGAATTGATATCTGTGCCATTTGAGGCAAGATATTGTTTTAATAGACCATCATACAGCTCCCTCTGCTCATAAGCTGAAATGTGTGCAAAACTTTTTATATATTGAATCAGTGAGATCGATTTGTAAAGCTCTCCCTTTTTGGATGCTGTACTCACAATGCCAGAAACATTTGAGAAAGTCAACTTTCCTGAGACAGCCATAGCCTGCGCTATATCTAAAACAAGACCTAAGTCATAGTAGAAGCAGTATACCAGCAGGTATTCCTCAAGATCCAGATCATTTCCAAACGACTCAGGATGCTTTGAAATCAAGGAGAAAAAGTCGTCAGCACTCGTGAGAGTGCCATTGCAACGTTCCATGATCCTCCAAATATCCCTCTTCAATGGTAGTTTTGCATTCAACATCGATGTAAGGAATCCCTCAGTAGCATTCAGCGGGATAATTCTGAAAATAAAGATCCACGTCGCTAGCGTAGGCTGGAGATTCAATTCTATTATTTTATCAACAGCCAAATCTAGGTATTGGAATCTCTTTAACCGCTTGAAAAACACAAGAGAATTCAGAAACAAGTTGATACAGTATATGTCTGGCTCCACTCCATTTTCAGGTCCCACTGAAAACAGAAGCTTATCCATCGCTGTGATATTATTTCCAGTGTTGAGAAAGGTCGCCATCATTCTCATGGTCTTCAGACTTAAAAATTTTGCATTTTGTGGGCTCAGTAACAAGTTTGAAATCACAGAATCTGCATCATACTGTTTGGATGGTGCAGGTCTGGTTTTGGTAAACTCCTCAACGAAGCTATCGTATTGCTGTTGACTCTCAATTTCTTCCGAAGGGGGTTCTATTGAATGTGTACGTGAGTGTCTTATTAAAGAGTCACCAGCTTTAGACCGTGTTCGCAAATTTTGATCAATAAAAGACTCGCTCGCAAAATCAATTTCCTTGCCTTTTTCATTTGCAAATTTGACAAATCTATCTAATGTAGCCTGTATAAGAGCTGGATCAATCCACCTAGAGGAACTCGGAGGTGAGGTTTTCTGTGTGAATTTTCCAAGAGGATTCGACTTTGCTTGTCTCAGCAACTCCAACAAGTTATCATTAATGTTGGACGACTCGAGTTTCAGAGTATCACTGTGAAAACCTGCAGTGCGATGATTACCGTATGAAACTTGAAAGACATCTTGCTGCTTAACGACATCTGGCCTTCTTGCAGTGACAAGTGTCACACTCCGGGGAAAACCCCGTAAAATTCCTCTTTTAGGCCCTACTAATCTGATCATTTCTCAGTATCTTCAAAGTAGCTGGGATATTAAGTTACTGCTCTATGTCCGGTTTTCTCTTCCTTCGTTTTCTAATGATATATTTTTCAGCAGTTACAAAAGTCACGTGATAGATATAACATCCGTGCACTTCAAGTTTTCTGCCGATAAGGAGTTAATGCAACAAAGAAAGGGACTCACGAAATCCCGCCATCAATGTTACTGACGAGAGATTTAGAAGCAAAAGAGTCATTAGACTGATATTAGATCATTTGAAACAGGTATTGAGGAGTGATTCAACTTCCAGTTTACAGGACTTTATTTTGCTTATTTAAGATTTTGGAGCGAGTCCAACCTACTTCCTCTAGATCTCTTTGAGCGACTGCAGAAATGGGATCCAATAGCTCAAAACTCGCCTCCAGACAGGCAACATTTACTCCTGCAAAGTGCTACTCTTCTGTATCTAGTTCATCAGAAGATGATGAACTGGTTTCAAAGCTCCAAAATATGCTATCATTGTCAGGAACAGGGAACCTGGGCCTCGGGGATGACGGAGAGTCTTCGGAAGATGCTAACCCTATTAGCGTCAGCAATTTGGACAAGTGGCGGGGCAGCCTTCTGGCAGATCCGAAAAATCAGCTTGCACTGAACTGTTTTACTGGTAATGATATCACTAATATTATTGCTAATACCTCTAAGATCAACTCCAGCAATGTAGACCTGTTCAACGTTAACATTAAGTTCGAGGGTGGTCCTATAACAGATCAAAAGTCATCGGGAAGATGTTGGCTTTTTGCGTCAACTAATGTCTTCAAAGAGTTTATGAAGGCCAAATATAATCTGGAGTCGTTTGAGTTTTCTCAGAATTATTTGTTTTTCTATGACAAACTAGAGAAATGCAACTGGTTCTTAAATAGAATTCTGGAGTCATACGATGAAAGTATCGATTCAAGACTGGTTCAATTCTTACTGGCAACTCCAGAAAATGATGGTGGCCAATGGGATATGGTTGTCAATATCGTTAAACATTATGGTCTGGTTCCGAAGACTGTCTACAGAGATTCTGCCTCCTCAATCTCCTCGTCTAGACTGAATTATCTTATTAATGAGAAGCTCAGAGAGTTCGCTTTGATTTTAAGAAAACTGAAAGCTGACGAGAAAGCCACAGATATCACTGTTGTTAAGGAGTCAATGCTAAAGGAGATTTACAATATTCTCGCTCTTACGTTGGGCGTCCCTCCAAAGCCTGAAGATGAAATTACTTGGGAGTACATTGACAAATTTGGAAATTTTCATTTAGTCAAGACAACTCCTCTTGAGTTTTATGAGAAATTTCTCGATTTTGATGCTGAGAAACATTTCTCTCTTATTCATGACCCAAGAAACACCGAGGCGCTTTATACGGTTGATAAACTTGGAAATATTGAGGGAGGTAAGCCAGTTGAGTATGTAAATACTTCCATAGAAAACTTAAAGCAGGCAGCAATTGCTATGCTGAAGGCGAATCAACCTGTTTTCTTTGGCTCAGATGTCGGAAAGTTTGAGGACACCACCATTGGATTACTGGATAATCAATCATGGAACTACAAGCTTGGCTTCGGCACCGATATCAACTTGACTAAGAAACAAAGGCTAATGACGGGCTCGTCACAAATGACTCATGCTATGGTTTTGACTGGTGTTCATATTATTGATGGAAAACCAATCAGATGGAAGGTCGAGAACTCATGGGGTGAATATGGCGAGCACAAGGGTTACTTTATAATGAGTGACAGATGGTTTGACGAATTTGTGTTCCAGGTTGTCACATCCGAAAAATTTACAACACCTACATTGGTTGCTCTATGGAAGTCTAAAGACTACAAAGTTCTACCATACTATGATCCCATGGGAAGTTTGGCCTGACCGTCTTCGGGGTTCTTCGAGTCCTGCTGATTATCTCGATTTAATATCCTGAGCAACTTTCTTTCACTCTTTTTGTTTCATTATACAATTTGTGTATCTCAAACTTTGCTCTATTCCCTTTCCTTGTGCCTCTCAATTCTATATTGGCGAAGTGATCTCGATATTTACTCTTCCACCTAATCTAGTTCTGATTTATTTTTTTGGCTTCTGTCATTTTTTTGATAGAACTATTTTATATGAAGGATTACTATAGAGTTGATTGTACCTTCTCAGTGGTCCCTTTTCACGTTATAGTGTTTTAAAACTCGATAAAATGATGGGAAGGTATAGTTTGAGGTTAGTAGTTGAAAAAGATGTTAGTGGTTCAGAAATTCAATAGCAGTATGGTTGACCTGTTTCCTCTGACAAGCCGAAAAAACATAGCTGTAGCACTTTCAGGAGGAGTTGACTCTATGGTCCTGTTAGATCTACTTGTTGGATGGAAGCAAACATATCAGCCTGAACTGGAAATTCATGCTATTACGATAGACCATCAACTACGTGAAGAAAGTCACCGAGAGGCCATGGCGATTCGTGAGGTAGTGTCTAGATACCCGATACACCATCATATATGCCAGATACGCGATAAGATCCAGACATCTCGTCTTGAAAGCGATGCAAGACGACTTAGATATATGCTATTAAGGAAGAAACTCCATGAACTCTCAATTGACCGAATGTACCTAGGCCACCATCAAGATGATCAAATAGAAACTTTTTTGATCAGGTTACACCGTAATTCGACATTATTCGGATTGAGAGGAATGCGGCGTCTGTCTAGTTTTCCTGATCAACTCCCTCATGATACTGGCACTTCAAAACAGCTAGTAAGACCCTTATTGGACGTTAGAAAATCAGATATTTATCGATATGCTGAAAAGAAAAATTTGACTTGGTTCGAAGATAAGACTAATTTACAACCTATTACAATTCGTAATAGATTAAGGAACTTACTGAAATATGACAAAGAAAATATGCCTACTCTTCTTACGAAGAGCAAAATTGTGGAAAGCCTCAATAGTCTACAAATGTTTGGCACCAATATCGAAAAACAGATACAAGAGCTAAAGGAGATCGTCTCTTTAGAGATTGATGAAAATCAACTACAGATCACTATAGCAATCCCACATAGCATCTTTGCTGACTATTTATATATTGTGATTGACAGATTATTATTTCAAGCTGTTTATCAAGTGTCTCCGATAGTTAACTATCATCATAGATTTTCTGTCTTTGATTCCAAAAATTCGACCATCATCAAAAGTGCTAAAGCTAAATCTCTTGCCGAGTCAATTCACTTGAGCACTGTTCCCCCAAAATTCACAATGTTAGGTTGCCTTTTTAAGGTGACATTCCAGGATAATCAAACAATACTTGAAGTACGCAGGGCTAGAGAAAAGTCGTATTCCACCGTTCAGTTCGAATTTGAGATTTCAGAAACACATAAATGGACCCCCTGGATCTTTTTTGACAATAGAGTATCACTGCGCTTCTATGTGTGTAAAGAGAACTACCTTGGGAAATACAAACTGTTGGTATATGATTGGTCGAGGCGTCAAACCCAACAAGGTTCATGGATGAAGGAACTCAAGTTGGGCAATAGTGCAGATGGGCTACCCGTTCTATTGAAAGAAAATGCCTTCGTGGCCCTGCCCACACTTCGGCTTTTCAACGAAGAATTGAAAAAAAACGAGGATCAGTTCTTGATTGAAGCTGTTGGAAAGATGCCCTGGAGCGACTGAAGAAAGCTATTCTCTTGCCTATATAGAAAGGGTGCAACTTCAGCCCCATAGTTCGAGTAATGACGAGATGCATTTGCGAAGTATATTCTGATCAGTGATTAAAAATGATCATCCTCTAAATCAGAATCGGATTCAGATTCGTTTAAACGATGCAAAACTTGTAGACCAAAATTGTTTTTCAAATGTGACAGCAACGAATTAAAAGTAAATCTCACTTCTAAATTATCGAATTTGTCAAGATTAGCAAGAAATACTCTGAATGCCGTAGCGAGCTCTTCAACCCTACAAAACATATCTTCGTCATTCCCATCGGTACTACTTTGAAAATTTTCTGAGATAATGGTTAAGTCGAAATCCAATACATTGAGGAACTTAATAACCATGTTCGGAAACTCGTTAACCAAATCAACAGAATTCAAAACGAGCCTACTCATACTATACCACTGCTGGAGACAGCAGTGGTTGTTGAAAATGAGTGCTCCAATAAATGAAAACTTGTATTCGTTCAAATAGTTACTCTCAAGAATTTTCTCTTTATTCCCGAAGTTGTCCTTGATGAACCAGGTTTTGTCCAGATAATCCTTAGTGACATCTGTAACTGATGCGCCCTTCCTTATCGTTCTTTTTTCATCAATCATGGTGAGAGTTATTTCGCCGAAGGTCTTCTCAATACTTTCAACCGAAAACTTACTTTTGAGTTCTCCGCTGTCGGAAATTGCATTTCTCAATAGTTCAAGTTCTTTCGTAGAAGAGTCATTTGTAGTAATACTTTCTGTATACAGGCTATTCTTGTGCTGGACAAACCTACCAGGTTCGAGGTTGCGAGATATTTCTTTCCATTTATCATTCTGTGCTTCAAATGACCGATAGTTGACCATGTACAAGTATGACTCCCGAAGTTGGTGAGAAACAAGTTGATCGTCTAGCTTTCCATCGAGAGCAGTGCCATCACATTTTGATACAGAGTTGACATTCAGATCTCCCTCAGATCCAAAGTCAAGCACTACTAACTCCCCTTGAAAACATTCAAAGAATACTCCACATCTTGAGTTTGTGACCTGATTAGTCACATGTATTAGATGCAATCCATCATCGACCAATTTGATACCTTTGAATTCATTGTATGATGAATGTTTAAAGAAGAGAAGATCTATTCCAATTTGCAAGTGGTCTGGAATTTGCCTTTGGAACAAAAATGTGGTAGACTGAGGTTCAGATAATGACATATAATACAATAACACAAAGCCCCATACTAGCCAAGTTCTTCTGGAGTTGATGAATCTTGAATCTTTTTGTGATTTTTTTATTAACAGCAAAAAGAATTCTCGGGCTTTCGTAAATAGTAGATTCTAATGATTCACACTCATTTACTTTCAGTTCTCTTTATATTACGAAAATCACCATGAAGAACCCCCGAAAGTTGAAGATTGGACTTGAAATACATACGCAATTGAAGACGGCCAGAAAACTGTTTTCGCTATCTAGCAATAGCAGTTCAAAATTAGAGCTGAAGCCAAACTCGAGAGCATCTTTTTTTGACGTTGGATTGCCTGGCACTCAACCTCAACTGAATAAAGAAGCGTTGTTATGTACATTGAAGACAGCTTTGGCACTAAACTGTCAGGTGGCGAGCGTTTCGGCATTCGACCGTAAACATTACTTTTACGGTGATCAGCCTTTAGGTTATCAGATCACCCAACACTATAGACCGATCGCCCGTAATGGGTTTGTCAAGCTGTCTTCTAGATACGATAGTATACCCTCTGAGAAGACAATCAGAATTCAGCAACTGCAAATTGAGCAGGATACAGGCAGATCCCTCTATAAGATAGATGGCGAGTCTAATATCGACTTTAACAGAACAAATATTCCTCTCATAGAGATGGTTACAGAGCCTGATTTCGAATCAGTTGACGATGTTAGGTTTTTCATAAAAAAATATCAACGAATGCTCATCAATATGGATGTATGTACAGGCGAACTTGAGACAGGGGCAATTAGAGTGGACGTCAACTTATCGGTGGATGACAACTCAAGAGTCGAGATAAAAAATCTGCCAACAACTTCCGCCATAGCCATGGCTATACGATATGAATACCGACGACAGTGTGACATTATTGATAAAGGCGGAAGTATTTTGGAGGTGGAGACGCGAGGATGGGATGGAAAAGAAACACTACGATTAAGATCTAAGGAGGATGCGGTTGACTACAGATATATGCCTGATCCCGAACTTCCTTTGATCAAACTTGATTTGAACGATATTCTACCAAAGTTAAAATCATCAATGCCAGTATCAATTGATGAGAAACTAGAAACTTTGCTATCTAATTATAAAATCAAACTGCGGGATGCCAATATCCTGTTGGATGATCCTGAGCTGCTACAATACTACGACAAGCTTTTCAGACTGTGTTCGGAAAGAGGACTGGATAACCCTATAAATTGGCTAACACACGAATTGCTGGGGTGCCTGTCAAAGTCTAACATCAAGTTTTCTGCTGATGTTTTTCCTGTATCAAAGTTTGCTGAGCTTCTACAAGAGCTAGGGAATGGAACTATCACTAAAAACAGTGGAAAGCTGTTGCTGATGCACTTATTAAATAACCCAGATGATCTACGCCATTCGATCAGACATTTAGCCGATGAATTTAACATGACTGTGAATGAGTTGCAAGAAGATGATCTGGAAAGGATAGTGCGCAAAGTGATTGAAGACAATCAAACCGTTGTTCATGAGATCGTTCAGAACGGTAAGTCCAAGAAGCTGAACTTTTTGATAGGCCAATGTGTTAGGGCTTGCGAAGGTAGGGTGAAGCCATCCGTTTTCCAGAGTAAGATCAAAGAACTTCTCTCACTGTAGTACTTGTATATACGATAAGATAGATTAATTATTTGATTATAGCGAGTTAAACATATAAAGTTGGTATTTACTAGTAACCAACAGAAAAGGAACTAAAGCTGTGAACAGGTTTAACCTTTAGTGAAACCAAGGGCATCAGAAGACAAAAAACAACAAAAAAAAAGTAAAAACAGCACCATCAATTTCCGCATGGAGTCAGTATTGCAACAAGACAAATCAGCAAGTCAAGATGTCAATCATGCTCCCAAAATAACAGAAAAACTCCCGAGAACATACAACCCACGTATATTGAGAAACGGTAGATCAAAGTGTAACTAGATTTCCTCAACCCCCTTTATATCACCAAACGTGTTCTCACCACTGTACAGCACGTACAAGAATCCATCCTCGTCCTTGTATTGCTCATATATTGAGCTCATCAACGCGGCGGTTGGTGGTAATATGTCATTGACGAAAATGAAAATGGCCTTCTCCGAAGGAAGCATAATTCTCTTTCTAATCACATAAACAAACTGACCAACCGTAAGATCTGAAGGGACAAGATACTTGCGCTTGTCAATTTCCGGGATATCGCTCTCCTCAACTTTCTCACATATAACTGGGATACGGTCCAGAAACTTACTTCTGATTCTAGTGGCTTCCGCCTGTCTCTTCTCTGTATTGCAGAAAATGGTTAGTAAGCTCGTTATAATAAACTATGCCGAGTCATCGGTGCCACAGATAACAAGATGCTCTGCGCCTTCGAACACAAGATAACTTACCAAAAGGATGTTCGTCTTTGAATTGGGATCTCATTTTTCAAGTTTTCAGCTGTTGCTATTGAAATCAAGCTCTAGGCTAATATCAGATATTTTGATGAACTGCTAAATGTCTTTCGGATACCGCGGTGATACCCTACACGAGTAAGCGCAGCCTTCTCAAACTATAAACAACTATTTCTCTGTGCTGTTCGAGATCTGATCCTGCACGCTCTTTCACAGTATCTTAGGATCGATATATCCTGACTGTTAGTCTGCTTTTAGTTTGCTCCTCTATCAACTAGCAGCTGTACACCCAGAGAAACCTCGTTTGCACGGAGCCTCCTCAAAACAATTATACTCAATCAATACGGGCAAATTGGTCTATGATAAGAGCGACACGTGTGTTGGTTTGGCAGATGTATTGATACAAAAACAACGTCGGTCGATCGACGCGTGACAGGTTTATTTGTTGTACATATAGTCCTAGATTACAAGTAATGAAGCTCTTCCCCGACTAATCGGAGAGCAAATAGGAAACAAAGGATATGAAAGCCACAAGCAGACACAGTAGAGTAAACGTTAATATAGCTGATGATGTTGAAACGTCGTTATTCAAATCCTCAACGTGGTTAACAAGGTTAACTGCGTCCCCTTTGAGGTTAGAGCGAAGTTGAGCAAGTACTGTGTCAGAACGCGAGGAATCCGATGCAGGTCGGAATTTAAGTGTGCTGTCCTGGTAGGTACCTGTAGAGTTGCATTGGGTGTTATAGTTGTCCGCGGAAGACACATTCTGCAAAGCTTTATCGAAGTTTTGCAGACTGTTCGTCGTCTCAGTAAGAGGAGCAGACGCCCTGCTGAGCAATCGTTCCTTAAGTCTTTTGAGCTTTTCTCGTCTCTTAGTGTCTATCACTCCAGGAGTGAAAGTGGTACCGTCTGTATCCTGGATACATTCTGTTCCTTGGGCAGCACCCTTTGTTGTGATCAAACGGCTTACATCCTCATGGAGTTTCTCCTTATTGAGAAGTAGAGAGCGACGCGCGATATTGTAGTTTCCCTTCAATGTCTCAATTGAAGAAGATAATTTATTGCTGGTTGTGCTTGGACGATACGGCAATGGCAATGGCTCACCCAGCTCGATATCAACTCGCTTCTTCTTAATACGCGGTTCAGTAAGTTTTATATCATCCTTTCCTTGTTGAGATGCTTTTATAAGGACAGGACTAGTGATACCATCATCTAATGCAGATATTTCATCCTTGATCTCAGTTCTTGTAGCAATAGTACTTGCGGTTCCCCGTTTCGTAGTTATAAGTCTCAAATTACCTTCCCGAGAACCGCTCTTAATCCATTTTTCACGGTTCATTGATGGGGTTCGGAAAGTACAAAAAGGTATAAGAAGTTCATTTGTGTCTAGCAATTGTGTAAGCTCATTCAGTCGCCCGATACGCCTTGCCTAATCTTGGACAGCCGTTTGAGATCTCAGTTAAATCGCTGAAACAAAATATTGAAATCTACACACGTCAATGCAATGAAAAATTGAACACGATCTTTCTGGTGATTTTACGAGGCTCTTTCTACCAGCTAACAAAATTACCATGTAGCCACAAAAGACTTATAGTATACATAGAGTGAGATAGCTTAGTTCGATGCTACATAGGATAAACTATTTTAAGGAGCTAATCCCTCGTTATTTTTGAGCGGGACATTATTAGCAGCCACATAATCCTGAACTGAATCCTCACTTAGAATTAGAATCGTCATTATTCAGCAGCGAACTGACACTAATCGCATTCAGAGACCGGTATCTATTGGATTCTGTTATTGGGGGAACTGTGGAGCTGACCGTAATCTTTTGAGCATCCTCACTGACAGCAGAAGCTCGAAATGTAGTTGTAAAATCAATAGCTAGAGAGCGACTCTCTCCAGTAGACTTTTTCAGCTCAGGTAAAGAAGATGTGGGTGATCGAAAGTAAGATGCGGCTGGTTTTTGAAGTTTGTGACCTGTAGAAATTTCAACGGGGAGTCTAAGAGGCGGCAATATGTTGCTGTTTGACAGATGACCTACCATCTGGAGTCCCTGGCTTTCCGCATCGCGAAATGAATTAAGGATTGGACGGCCAAGCGATTGTGGAATAGTGGATATGGGCACAGGGAGAGTTGGAGTAACCACAGGGTGAACCAAGGTCAATTGAGGAGGTGAAACTACCACCGAGTTTGACGAAGAAGGTGGTGAGGTCACTGGACTTGTCAACTCGGAGCTGGGCGTTCCGGTCCCCGTAACCCCTGCATTATGGTTTCTCTTGCGTCTTTTAATGGTGCGTTTCTTCATCTTTACCGGTCGATGAACACCATGCAACTTATAGTAAAGACCGCATGCATTACAAATCGTGTTTCCCGACTCATCTCTTCTCCAGAGCGGCGTTACAGTGGTACCGCAATTAGAGCACGCAACAGCTAGCGGCTTTGCTGATTCTGAACCATCGTGGTCGCTTAAATTTGAAGTCAGACGCGAAACTGACGCTCCAGAATCGTCTGACTCCGGAAGTTTGGTTTTGCCCAGGTTTAGTCGATTATTCAACGATGGACAACCATTGCAGGACCTCGAACCTCCAGTACCATTGCAGCAACCATCTCCTTTACAAGTTCCCATAGCAAATTCTTCTTTGGAGACGGAAACTATGTTGGGTGGTCTCTTCAAGTTGAGGGGCCTGTGAGTATGATTTGCTCGGTAGTAAAGACCACATGCATTACATGTAAGAGTTCCATCGGGTATTCGCCTCCACAGGGGTGTGGAAGTTGCCCCGCAATTGGAACAAACGTGTTTCTGCTCTGGTGTTGGACTCCTCAAGGCCCTTTGCTCACCTAGCTCCCGAGCGACCGAATAGACAGTTTCTGAAGAGACAGACTTCTCTTCTTTCTTCAAATGGGGCTCAGCCATCTTCTCAGAGAAAGGGTTGTGCCGGGTGCTTAAATTGAAAATCGTGCTACCACTTCGAAGAGCAGCTACTGATGACATACTAAGGTGGCGACGTGCAGACCAATTTGTGGGGTCCAATGCAATTTGGAGCAGGCTCTAGGCAGAGATCGATTTTTGCTCAACAGATGAAGTTCGACAAATCTGATGCTGATCTTGACTTGTCGAAAAAACACTTAGACGCAATGTAATGTCAAGTGTGAAGCGATGCTCTCTTTTTCGCAAAAACCTCTTTGGTTATCTAGCTCACTGGTTTCCACGATCAAGCAGTCGGAGACTTCAGCTTTGAAAGTGGGTGCACAAGATCGCAGCGTGTAGTCTTGAGATAAAGGAGAGTACTTCCAGATCACCGATAATTCGAACAATTGTACAAGCGGAACCAAACGTATTCTTACTTCTGCAAGTGGGCTGCTGCCATGAATAGCACAGTTTATCTGAGCACCACCGCACAACCACCACGAGCTCCACCAGGCGGTAGCCAGGCGATTTCTCCGTTCCACCACGCGGTTATTGCTCCGCTGCACAAATAAAGCCGCTGCAGATTCTCGAGTACTTTTCATGAACAATAGGACATAAGAAAGAAAATCTGCAATATCTCATCTCCAGCCAATCAGAAAAAACACGTATGTCATCCATTTCCAGCTCACTGAGATCTGCTCCGAAGCGGATCGTACTACGTTAACACCGTGAGCGCTTTAACAGTCACAATAAGAGATGGGCAGTGTAGTGACATGCTATGAGCGAGGCTGACATCGTTAAGCCGACGTTACGGGGAGCCAGAAAAATGCTCACTCGACCCTTTGGTTTCGTGGGCTCTATCCATTGCTCTTGTTAACGTGAGAATTAATGCTCATGTAATCGCGCCTCTTGCAGCAGGCAATAGTCTCCTCAATCGCTGTTGCATGCCCACATAATATCTCATAGCTTCCTTCCTTATTATCAGCCCTATAATGTAAATTCGGGTCAATAGCGTTGACTCTTGGCATTCGCGCAGCGAAGATTAGAGAAGTACAAAGTCGATCGACGGCAATAGCGGCGGACAGACGGAGAAGACGGATTTTGCGGCGAGCGGCGACCGACGCGCGAAGACTCGAAATAACAGGATTTCGCGTCGATCCTCACTGAGACGTAGAGAGACGTGCACTGCCTAGATTTTATGTTTTAGCATGACATTACTGTTCAATAGAGTTGTTCAGAATTAGCTTATTTACCTAAATGCAGTCTAGATACAGAGGTTCCACTACTGGCCCTTCAAAGACGATCTTCCAGCCTTCAGCAACTCGTCACAAAGTAGAAGATTCGATGCAATGCCGGTTGCAGACGAAAGAGCGTTCCGAATTACCCTGAAAGAGTCCCAGATCCCGTCCACAGACGGATCCATTGGATCGCCAGAGTTCAGATCCACACCCACAACTTGGCCCTCTTCAATCTCGTCTTGACAGGCAGAAATCGTCTCCAGTGCGTCCAGCCCCGAGTTCTTTGCTAGAGTCTTTGGCACTACCAACAACGCGTCTGCAAAAGCCTTCACGCCCGGTTTCAGTTTGCCCTTATTGAGCTTGGATCCAAGCAAATGACTGGAGGCACATAAGTAGAAAGCACCCGCTCCAGGAACAAGCGACTTGTCCTTGATGACGTTCGCAACCGCGCGAAGGCCATCTCGGATGGCATCCTTTGTCTGTTGTACAACGTGATTGTGTGCCCCCTTGATCAAAATCGTGCACGATTTTGGATTACTGTTCTCTGTAACAAATGTAAACTTTTCCTCCCCAATTGTTTGCTCGTATACAAGCCCAGAGTATCCAAGGATACTAGGTGATAGGTCATCCACTGAGTTTTGTGCTTCACCGCCACAGACAAGTTGCAATCTTTCCATGTTTCTTCTTTTAGCACGTCTCAAGGCAAGGATACCGTTCTTAGCCAAAACATCGAGTGACATCGGATCGATACCCTTTTGGTTTATTATAACAAATCCCTTGTCACTATCCTTACCGCAAACTGTATTCTTTAGCTCAACAATTTTCTTCAACTTGTCGTCAACAAATTTTCGCTCGCTTGCCACAAGCTTGTCTCGTTGTTCCGCAGAGGAGTAATAAAAGCTGGAGTTAACTTCAGTTTTTTCGTACTCAAGGGAAACATTTAAAATGAGGATATATGCATTAGGTACCCTCTTAGGCATGTCTGGGTGTCTTGCACCATGGTCGAGAACCAATCCCTTGATAAATTTGGTGTCCTTCGCAGTCTCATTCATCATAGACATAATTTCGATCATATGCAGATCGAGACTCTCATTATCTTTAACATTCAAAACAGCATCAGTCACAATAGGGGTCAGTACATCAGTCAAGTCCTGGCTCACTTTCGTGGCCAACGATGATCTAGCAACTTGAAGAAGTAATTCTCTATCTAATTCTTCTGGTTTGCGCACAAACTCGTTCAAATATTTCAATGTCTCCTCCCTAGCAGCATCAAAACCATCAGTTAATATTCTCGGATGGATACCCTCACCGAGGAATATCTCAGCCTGTCTGAGCAGTTCTCCTACAAGCAAAACCACTGTTGTTGTTCCATCACCAGTGATCTCGTCCTGAGCAGTTGCAGCACGCGCAATCATAATGGCTGTTGGCGATTGGATCTGCATCTCCGTTAGTAGCACTTTGCCATCTTTGGTGATTTTAATATTTCCAGCACCATCTACCAGCATTTTCAGAGTTCCTTTGGGTCCAAGATTGGAGCTGAGCACATCCTGCAGTCCTTGAGCAGCGCTGATGTTAACTTGTAAAGCCTGCTGTCTGCGGATTGACTCCGCTTTGGGATTCAACAACTGAATTGCTGATGACATTATCAATATCTATAGGTTTCAGATCTTCTATGCCCTCTTCTTTGTTTCGAATCACTCAAATCAATCATTTGTTTGTCTGGTAGAGGCAAATTCTCTTTTTCGTGTTCACTTGACGGAATTTTTTTCATTGTTAATGGCACATAAATAAGATTAGCAGAAATAAAGGCAACTGCTGTTTGATAAGAAACGTGCATCGTATCAAATGACCCACACATCGAGAGAAGCGTAAAGAAGCAGCTGGTTGATCAAGACTGCCAAATAAGAGATCGCAGCACGGGGACAGCGTGCTACACGAAGTTTTGGCATCTTATTATAGACATCATTCACTCTTTACTGGGAACTGCGACGGAAAGACCGCGCCATGACCTCACAATCTAATCTGGAGGCGGTCCGGATTGAAAGAATACCCATCTCAGGTGTATCCTATGGCAACAGTAACGGAGGATACCTCTTGCAAAACTCGAATTCTTTATGGAACAAGGTTAAAGGAAGATCCACACTTTTCACATCGGAGTTGAACGGATCTTATAGCACAGATTACGGCGCAGCGAGTTCTAACGGTACTACTAACGGAGAGCAGCACAAGGAAACACAAAAGGTATTAAAGGAGTTTGGTATCAACGGGGAGATTGTTTTAGGGTTTACAAATTCAATTGAGGTATGGGATTGGCTTCCAAGTGTTACAAGTAACGCTCCAAAGTCTACTGAAGGGAATCAGGGATCATTATATTTGGTTGCCAAGTTCGATGATGTGGTGAAAGATGGTAGAATTTTGAAAATATATCCTTTAATATGTAACAGAGCTTGCTGCTCATATACTGTTTTGATTCTTGTCAAAAATGTTTATAAAGAGTTACAGTTACGAGTTGCTGAACTAGGAGAAAGAACCGTCACTGATCTTGACTTTCCTCTTTCTCAAGACGACACACATTTAACAATCAAGGCAAACAGTCCATCTTATTTTGCAGTCTCGAGCAACACTACGGGTCATATTTCGATTTATCGAAAGTCGGATTTAAAGCCTACTACATTTTTTGCCTCTGCTAATGTAGTAGGAAACAGACCTGTATTTGATCTAACAGGACAGTGGCTCATATACAGTCCTACTCCCCAAGACAAAAACTTTCGTGATTATCTCAACCGGTCTCCTATTACACCTTTGAAGTTATCGAAGCAAGCATCTCTTCTCAACAAAATATTCAGAAACTTATCCAAAACTGCCATTGACTCAGTTGTAATGCTATCAGAAATTTCTCATTCCAAGTTCAAAAATATGTTCATGAAGACGACTCCGCAAAATCGAAATCAACAATCTACTGGGCTATCCAAGACACTGGAATCAGATGATGATGATAAGCTGCTTACCAATAGTAACTTCAGAGAAATGCTACTCAAAATTCTAAATACGTTGACGGCAAACTCGACATACTTGCTAGTAGTGGATATTATGGAGCCACAAGTTCTATTTTGCTTCTCTCCTCCAGATGGATGCTCTCATGTCTCGCTATCTCCGTTTGATCTCATGGTAACTTCCGTATCCAATAGGGGAGATGATATTTGTCTTTGGGATTGCTCATTGTTCAATAAAGAGATTCTACTAATGGACAAATATAGAAGGGGTAAAACATCATCCATCATTGATTCTTTGTTATGGACAAAAAATGATCAATCTGTTATACTGTTGAGCCGACAGAATGGCTCGATACACTCATTCAGTAATGATTCCCTATCAGAACTATTCCCTTCGAGGCTCGACGCAAAGCTCCAGATGGAATCAACCACTGCTAAAAATATCAACAAAAATAGTTACAATTGGTGTATTTCGAATTTAAGAATCAAAAAGATATGCATAATCAGGGATTCTTATCATAACATCGAACCGCAAGGTAGCGATCAACTAATGCTTTTGAGTGAAGAAGAAAATTTGCTTATTGTGGATACCTATAATGGTTTCATTGAGTGGAAACTAACTCTTCCTACTGATCCATATCCAAAAACTCCACCGTATTTGAATGTTTCTCAAGTTAGTATGTCATCCGAAGAGGCTCTTTATGCTCTTTCTGAACTAGATATGCAGACGAATAATCTCGATGATCCACTCTCCAAGATGGAAATTGATGCTTGCAGGGCATTTACTCCACTTTATGCAAATCGTCGCGTACAATTTGCTAAATTCAGGGAGGGTGTTTCAAAAAATGAGAGCACTATGGGGATTAAGTTGGATGCGTTTGGAGACATTTTGATGCCTTATACAGATCTTAAGTTTGGCAGATATAATGGCGACGTTAGATTCTCGGATTCCGGCTCTCAAAGTAGAGGTACTAGCGATATATCTCAAGGGAAGGACAGTACGGATAGTGAACTGCTGGGTGAACCATACTCAAATAGCTTGGAGGGCCTTAATGACTTGAAGAAGGCTCTTGAGACAGATCTTTACTTTGAACAATGAGTGACGTGAAACAGTCCTTTCACCATCTGCTTCACTTGTTGCTTGAATACAGCTTTACCTTCTGTGTCCACCTCTTATTTTGCATACGACTCTAATGATTATGGTGCCATGTGCACATGTGGACTCATTTCTAACGATAATTATATCATGCCTTTATAGTGAAAATAATAAAATGAAAAATCAACTCTCAGCATCAACTAGCAAATAACGTTTATGAATCCTGTACCAAGAAAAAATATCTAAACTTCCTAATGATCGATGAAACTAGCATAAGGCAATCCAATATTTTCCTGGATTTGTTCCCAAATTATGTGAGAGCTCTTAACAAGCTCATATTTTCCTCATAACCCAGAGATATATCAGTGAAAATTCAAATAAGGGGTAGGAAGCACATTTCGGCAACAATTCAGACTCTCTTTCCATCTCTGGTTTCCACAAACTTAAGATTTTACTCATGTAGGAGAAATTATCCCTTTATGAATAACGAGAATCATTTGTGTGGCTACCTTTGATAACGCAGATTAGTTGCTGAATAATTTTATTCAAACTGAGCTAAAATCATTTCTAAGATCCCTTGAATGATTTGATGATTATGTTTGGCTACCAAAATATAAGCCGAAAGGCAAAGACAAAGGGGAAAGACTCGCAACTTTTGAAGTGAATTTCCTCAATCTATATATGAAGTTCATTGGCATTCAACATCGAAAATGTCAGATTTAACGGTGGTAATAATTCTCTGTCCTCATTATTGGGCTATGAGAATTACAAAAGACTGTTCTTTTACGGCAAGCTTGTTATAACTTGTAAAAAAAGGAATTTAGAGAGTTGAAATCTGATTATAGCCACCAAAATGATCACTTAATATTAACAGCGTCACGTCCTTTTTCATGTTGTCGCAAAGTGATCAGATAGTGTTGCTTTTGTAAAGAAATAGAGAAGTCTTTGTTCCGATTGCATACTCTTTTCAGGGCACTACTACGATCAATATTCTCTATCTACGATAAAGGGGATTCCAAATTTCCAAATATATTTATTATTTTTGTTTAAACTTTCACGTTATCTGTGCGTCAGATTTACTATGAAGTTACAAATAGAAGACTGTTATTAATGATATGATTAATTATGAAAATTATACGAAGTTGTACAGGGTATCAAACAAAGAGGTTTCTCGGTCAGCTCAGTAGAACGACAAAAAATCAAAATAGTAGTTAGCTAATTGCAAAGGTCATCTTGTTCAAATGGAACAGTCAGATCAAACAACGATGGTTTTCAACTTACTCTTAGAATCATATACAGATTCCGCATTTGGCTGAGCTTAAATCCGCTTAGAGTGAATCTCTACTAATTTCCTGGACGGCGCTTAAGGGGGTTTTCCACCATTTTCGGACTAAAAATTTACCCAGCCCGAAACAAAATCTTCTTGATAGGAGTACATATTATACAGGATTAAGACGTCGCCATATCTTGATCGCGGACGTTGATGAGCGATATCAAGTCTACAGTGTTGATCATACCATCAAATGAATAGTCCGAGCATGGTCTGCATATAAATATGTTACTGAGCTTCATCTTGTTGACTATTTCGTAAACTGTAAGTAGCTTGAAGTTACGCTGCACAACATAAAGCTCAGTCTGGCGGCTCATAATATGATTCAGTGAATAAAAGCCTAGCTCACTTTTTGAAAACTGTGCCATCGTATCCATTGACACCACATTCTCACTCTTGATCCTAGCCAACTCGATCGATAGCTCGTAATGAGTAATATGTCCTAGAAGATCAGGCTCATGGCGAGACTTGAGTATAGGGTGGCCATACTTGCTGCTTGGTATCATATCGAGCTCAGCTAATGTTGGAGCCTCTTCTTCATAGATCACTGACAGTTCTTCCAAACTTTTCATCAAGTGGCCACATTCAAGTATAGCCAATTCTGGCTTGACGAGCCGGTCCTCAAGGCCAGACTCTAGATACGGCTGTTTCGTAGCCAATAACCACATCTCATATATTGATTTGTCCAAGGCCAGCTCATTTATAATTCTTGCAAAGAAAACACCTAACATAATTGGGATTAGGTAGGTGACGGCTCCGGTGATCTCGAAAAGTAATACTACCACAGTCACAGTCATTTTCGTAACACCAGCTAAAAATGATCCAGCACCTACCACAGAATATGAAGCAACAGAAATGCATAGCTTTTTCTCATTGTAGCACTGAAGAAAAAACGTTGAGCCCGAATATCGCGTCTGGAACGACTCCAAAAGACAGCCCACCAATCTTCCCAGAAAGCCTCCAATGACTAGACAAGGGATGAGCAGACCACCGGGTATAGCACTGCAATACGTGTACGAGGTCAGCACAAAAGTTTGCAATATGCAAAAAATTAGCAACGCAACAAGTTTCATGGAGGGTTTTGCGTTCTGTTCTCCTTCGATACAAAGGGGATTAGATAAATCTTCGTTGCAATCAGTGAATAAATTGCTTAGTATGTCAGGCAATCGTAGGCCGCTAATTCTGGTGGGATAAATTAAAACTCCAGAGACCAAAACAATTATTATGACCTCAATCACTTTTAACTTGTTGCTATTGATATTAGATGCCCTAGAGGTGGCAAAGAAAATAGTCATCTTGTTGAATAATACTCCTAACGCACCGCAAACCAACCCAAGAATCATGTACGGAAAAATCTCCAGAGACAACCAATTGTTCCCCAGGTCCACTTCGAAAGACTGATTAACTTCTTTGTGCAAAAAAGGGTGAAGTTTTTCTAAAAATGAAACGCTTACCGTGGAGCAAATGAAGGCATTCCACATCAATTTGTCAATTGGGTAAAAAGATTGAATTTGTTCAAGCCCAAATAACACGCCTGCTATTGGAGCATTAAATGCCAATCCTATCCCAATAGAAACAGCTGATGAAAGGAGCTCTCTTTTTATAGCTTCGTTGCCGTTGATTAAAAAGGAAAATTTCCCTATGAACCAATTTAAAACTCCAATAGATATATGAACTAAGGGGCCTTCAATTCCTATGTATAACCCACTAGCAACTGCAAAAATCAAACTGAAAGCCTTATTCGTTACAACTTCTGTGTCAAAAAATGCTCTGATATTAAAACCTTCCAAAATAAGCTTGACTTGAGAAATCCCGTTTTTAGATATGTAGTCATGTCTCAGCGCTATGATTACACTGATGTATCCAAAAAGGAGACTTAGCAACATAAACACAATAAAGTTATTCATCTTTCTAATTATTCCGTTCTCAATGAAACCCAATACCAAGGAGGACCAATCAACGCGCTCTTTGCACTTGTCCGTGAAGTCGAAAACGTTGGACTTACATATCCCTGATTTGAAGCTGTGAAGCAGTCCAGAAAAGTAATCTATGAAAATTGTTATAAGACTCATGAGGAAAGAAGAGAAAATCAAAATAAACCATCGCAAGTTTGTGTGCATTGTCCTCTGTAGAGGTGTGGAGTGTTCCAATCGTACACTTCGGAATTGACTGTAACTAGCATACTCAAAGTCCCAGTCTACAAGTGAGTAGTCCTCATAATTTCTCTTTCGGCCTTTTTGTGAGGAGTGTAGTAAATCTTCTGTTTGAGCTTCTGTTTCTTGAGGCTCGCCCTTTTTGTAGCTTATGATAGGAATATTCTTGAAACGAGAGCTATTCTGCAGTTCCTCAATGACGGTTTCACTCATCGTGTGACAAAGATATCAGCACTATTTTGTTCGTTCAATTCAAAACAGGTACATGGCAACCAAAATCATTCAAAAATCTCCTTCCTTTAGACTTCGATTCAAATGGCTGTTCCCCGCTTCAAACAGTAGAGAACATACTCCATATTGCAGGTTAGATATAGGAGCTTATTGGATTCTACGCCAAAGTAAACCATCTCCGGGTAAGTCTAAAATATGTCGTCGTGACTGAACAGTATCGACGCGCCGATGACGTAAATTCTGGCCGTCGTGGCCACTTCCATTTTTAGATAATAGTAAACATAATTGGTTGACTGCTATTGATTACAGCCACCTCCTGGGAACTGCTGTTGTTGTATTGAACTTTTATAATGTCAAGACTTCAAGACGGAAAACCCGGATTCGAAATAGGTGATACGCTCAAATCGGCTTCAAAAGAATCTTACTCTAGCTGAAGTCGCTTGTTGACGTTAATAAGGCCTTGTCAGCTTCTAAATGTTGAGATCAGCTAGATCATTACCTACTCTTAGAGCGCTGTACCAGCATTCGGTCGCCCACGAGGCGGGACCAACTACGGCTTACGCTTCTTCTAAGTGTTACAGTACAGCAGCGAATACTCATAATGTCACAGAAGATTCTCCTGCAGGGAGAAAATCCACTCCCCTCTTTCAATCGAAGATATTCCGCCGTGATGTTCACCAGACCACCAAAAAGGAGACTGTTTTAATAGGCTTCAACTCCTCTACCAAGTACTCTTCTATGAATTTGCAGGGACTAAAGAATGAATGTAAGAGAAGGGGTCTCAAAATATCGGGAAAGAAAATTGATTTGATTCAAAGATTATCCCAGTCTGAATCCTCACAGGTTGCTATGGACTCTACTCGTACATTCTCTACCACCACATCAAGCAAGGGTGCATCGCCATTGAAATCGAAAAAATCTATTAAGCAGTTATCCAAGAAATCTTCTACAACATCTAATGTGGAGAAAAAACAACAGGAAAGATATATTGGCTCCACCCCTAACAGGGAAGCCAAGGGTGACAATTCTACAATTGACTTCTATAAATTTCCTCAGAATCCTTACCCCGAACCTGATGGACGTCCTCCTTTGAAAATTCCCTCTCTTTCTACCAGAGCTTCAAAGAAGGATACTCCATTGCGTACTGGGGGAACTGGCAAGGTTGCTGTGGGTGTTGACTCGTCCTCTACAATAAGTGCTGGAGGTGAGATAATTGCGGGTCACGAAAATCACGGAAAATCTGAGGACAGAGAAGCATCGACAAATGATAAGATCTTCTTTGGTGTGTTTGGTCTTCTTACCCTTGGTTGGTGGTCTATAAAAGATAAAGACGGAAGAAACTGAGAGGACTTTCCTTTATACTCGCTAAGGCTGTTTTTTTCTCTGGGTTTGCATTTTCTTTAATAATACAGTTTCTCAATAAGTTCGAATTTGCTATAACGGCTAGTACTTTGTAATCTTGCAACTAGTAGAGGTATAAACTATCAACACAACCAAATCCAGCAGCAACACCTCCTTCATTACTTGAGCTAGTTTTGGATCTAAGTAAATGTCCAGAACAGTTGTTGTAAATCACTTCTCCGGTATTCTCATCAAACAAGCAAGAGCCGAAAACACCCAGCTCTGAAACAACCCCATCATTTACCAACTCACCATTTCGCAGTATTTTGTTACTATTAATACGAGGCTGGATCATCTCCATTAAAACATAAGCAGCCCACTCCTCTTCGGGAAGTTCTTTCAGGAATAATGGGATATCCTCCTTGTAAATATTGTTTCCTCCTCCTTCTCTTTGAGGCTTTAAAACAAATTTCTCAGGGCACTCAAAGGCCAGTCGTTTTGCCACAGAACCCTGTTCTGATGAATCTAAAGGATATATATTAACAAAAGTTGATATTAAATCATGTCTCAATACCATTTCCTTCGCAGAAGATTCACCGGATAAAAATCTATCGAGAATGACTTTGTCTGTTAGCAATTGCTGAATTTTTTTTGCACCACTAAGTTGAACCAACAGAGAAGGGCACTTAATTGCCAAAGTCGACTCTAAAACTAGTCGACAATCCCATGCCTCCGAGCAGTTATACTCTGCAGGTCCGTAGCCAGATCTATAATAAACCACCGACACTTCATCTTTTCCTAGAAAAAGCCTGTGCGACTTTGGCTCAATGGTAACTCTAGCGGTCACTAGCGGTAGTTCGATTCTCTTGCATCTGACTCCCAGTTTTGCCAGGCTATATTCGATGGCACGTTGATCAAATATATTCCTTTCATTTGGCTGGACGACAAAAAGCACAATAGTGCTTTTATTTTTGGTGCAATTAGATTGATAGTAGTTGACCGCCTGGAGCAAGTCATTTGCCAGCCCAGAGGCGGATTCGCTAATAGGCAACTCCTCCGGAAGATAATATCTTTCTCCTGAGTTGGAGTAAAACCCACTATCATTTATATAGCTGTGGATATCACCAACGATAGATGACAAACCACCAAAAGACACACTCACGGTGTTAAATTCCACCTGCTTGATGGACTCCGTTACATCGTCTAACATATAGTCAGATCGGAAAATTCCCAAGGAAACAGGCTGCACCTTTCCATCTTTCGTGGCTGCAAGATATGTTTCAAAAAGTTTGCCTGTAAAATCTGTATCGAACTTGGAAAGATCAGAAATCACACTCACTAGCCAAATCTTCTCGATGACAATACGAGCGTAGAGCTCATTGAATTTCTTAGCAATTGATAGTGATTTTTCAAACTGAGTTCGAGGAAATGGCGTTGGAAACAAAGTTATGGGTGCAAGGTTTGGAGAGTACGGCTCATAATTTGGTGGATATATGAGTGCACCAGATGAAAGTCCGTAGTGAGTTAAGTTCTCCACTAGGTCTGACACATCCCCATCAGAGAGTTTGGGAAAATCTTTCGGCGTCATTTGTAAAAAGTAGTCCCCATAGAAGGTTAGGAGTTCAATTTGTCCCGCCTGCCCGTGAACGCTGTTCCACCAGCACTCATGTGAACATCGTCTTCATAGACTATTAGTAATTCATCCTTAGATGTTGAACTAGTGTCAAATTCAGGCAGTGCATTTTGTGATAGTTACCCTCTTGTTTTCTTGAAGTGCTTTCTACTTCAAACTTGGACACAAGAATTTTCTAAACATGGTGGATAAACACGAGAGTAAGATTGTTCAGCTTGCTTGTGCCAATTGTGGGCCAAGAACATAAAGAATCAAAGAAGTATTTTCTTTGATCTGACTGGCTGGCTTTCTTGATTGCTGTAGGATGTCGGTTCAGTTTGGACAAGTGCTTGGGTTCACCAATGAATCCGAACCCAAAACCGAACCCAAGATTCAGGAATCCGATTTGCAAAGACGGAGAGCATTAAGGAAAACGAGGCGTCTTTCAAGTGCAGCAGTTGTTTCTTCAGGGGCAGGGGCTCTGGGATCTCTACTTTCATCATCTTCAATCGGACCTTCCATCAACTCTAGATTCAACTCTTCGCAGTTTATGAAGGAACAGCCTGTGGATGATAAATTTATTCCTCCTCTTTCATCTACTCCTCCACTAACACTTGTCGGTCAAGTGATTTCCTCGTGTATTGAACGTGATAACAATGCACCAGTTTTGAATGAGATGCTTTCAAGATACGCGATTGACAACTACAACTACAACTATAAGGAGCAGAAATCTCCGGGTGCATTTGCAAGATTTGAAAAATCAAGTATTTACAATATCCCAGACAGCATTTTTCAGGAACACAGCAGCTATGATTGCATTACAAACATGGGAATTTTCGCTGAAATGGAAAAGGCATGGCTGACAATTGACAACAAACTGATAATCTGGAATTATAAAGCAACTGCTCACGAGCAAGAATTTTACACGATTGACGAGTTCAAGAATACTATATTGACCGTGAAATTAGTGCGTCCAAAACCAAAAGTTTTCGTTGAAAGTGTAAACTACCTCTTACTAGTTTCTACTTCAATGGAAATTCGAATTCTGGCAGTTGAGTACTCCTCGAAAAAGTTGGAGATTGCAGATACAAAGATGTCTGTGCCTACTCAAGGTTTGATAGTCAACCACTTTGTCACCTTTGATGAAACCAAAGATATTTTCTTCACAGGAATAGGTGATGGAGAAAACGTATGGAAATTATCCTATTCGAACTCTGAAGAGTGGTTTCAGCGGAGTTGCTCTAAGGAATGTCTGACGAAATCCGGTATTTTGTCTGTGGTACCAAATTACAATATCCTGCAGAAAATTCCTGGCTTGAACCTGCTAACACAAGATCAGGCGGATGGACCAGGGATTGAAACTATCATTCAACTGGAGATAGATCAAAGTAGAAAAATTCTCTATACGTTATCCTCCAAGTCTGTCATCCGTGCATACAAATTGAAAGTGGTGGATGGAAAGGTGGTTCTGGGAGCAAGCATATTGAAAAGGCCTTACAATTTGTTGAAGGACTTGGCAACAACAACTTTCAACATACAGTCACCCTTACTGAAAAAAGAGACTCTGAAAATTGTGAGTATATTTCCTATAACTAAGAATGAGAGTGATAATCTTTTTCTGATTGCGGTGACGAGTGCGGGTTGTCGGTTCTACATCAACGGTAGTACAATCTATGAGCGTTTAACTTGTACTGCAAGTCATGTCAAGTTCCCCCCTCCAGATGCAAAGTTCTATGAGAAGCTTGAAACAATTAAAAAACAAAAGTCTTTACAGGATCAAGAGTTCTACAACAAAGAGAGCACTCAGAATCAGACAAATACCCCTTTCTCCTCTTTGTTTCCCTCAAATCAGCCAACGACGTCAGGCTCTGTAACAAAAAATCCCGTGGCCGATGCATTTACGCCTCAGGATTTGAAACAGGCACAAGAAAGCTCAGAGTTACTCAAAGGTGTTCAAAATTCTATTATAATTTCCCCCGGAATCTTTATTTGCTCAGTTGACAATAAAATATACACATCAGTCCCAGATTATGGAGTTTTGAAAAACCATTTCAAATACATTGAAGACTTTGAGCTCTTAGATAGCAATTTGACGGGAGTTAAATCTATCGTACAAATAACCCCGAGTTTTAACGCGACAAATAGGCCAAAGGGTTATAGTAACGAATTTGCATCTCAATACTTAGCTGGCCCTTTAGAGTTCGCCCTAATGACTTCAACTGGTATTTATATTTACCGATACAGAACCCCAGATCTTATTTTGGAAGACTCCCTAGACGAGAAAACATTCAATGAATTTTCGGAGAAGTTCAGTTCGAGAGAAGCTTGCTCTACTACGTTATATTTGGCATGCAAGTACAGGGGTTCAGACTCATTCAAAAATGTAGCTACCAAATTTTTTATTTCTGGTGGCAAGAATTCTAAGCTGAACAAAAACATGCAACCGGTAGTTGATAACGTGGAGCTAAGCGATAGGTTCTACGCAGCTGTTATTCTGCTTTCAAGGCTTGTGCGTGAATTTTGGAATAAAGAGGTGTTCAAGCTTGACCCTCAGGTAAAGTTCACTAAGGCTGGGTTCATTGACACTGAGTCTCTCAAGAAATTGAAAAATGATCGAGTGATGCTTTCTCAAATCGGTATTACGAAACAAGAACTCGAATATTTTCTTTGTTCTCTTCTTATCATTCTGGGCTATTTCGAAGAAAGCAAAAAGATTATTCCAGGGTTATCGGGGCCAAGTTATCAGTTTGATTCTACTGTTAAGAATAAGGAAGCAGAGATCTGTTTTCAGGCGGAGCATATTGGGTTTACTGCAATCATGAAGTTCTTAAACAGTGCCAAGGAGGCTTTATCATTTTTGGCAATTTTGTATGATGATGACGAAAGCACTAACAAGAACTTTACCGACATTATTAGCTACTTGTCTTTACAAAGTCAAGCCGATCTTAGTTGTCTGACTTTTAGCGAATTTTTTACAGCTTCTGATCTCTATGTCTCGGAGCTAGTTAAACAAATACTCTCTTCCATAATAAACAAAAGCATTGCATCTGGTAACTCAGTTGAGCTAGTTGCCGGTGCACTACAGGAGAAGTGTGGTTCATTTTGCTCGACAGGAGATGTTCTTATTTTCAAAGCTATTGAGAGTTTACGAAGGGCTAAAGATTTTGCGAGTAAGAATGATACGGAGATGAAAATGATGCATTTGAATGCGGCGACAAAACTGTTAGAAAAGACAGGAGAGTCATTGTCTTTGGATACTATTACGGACTGTATTAATGTGATGTTACAGCTAGACTATTATCCAGGAGCAATTGAGTTTCTGTTGAAAACAGCAAAAAATTCTGACCAGACAAATCTGGCACTTCAATTCGATGCGGATGGAAAAACATCGATGCTTCTGGACGATCCTAAGAAAAAAGCATACGAAAGAAGAATCAAGCTTTATCAATTAATCTTTCAAATCCTAGTTGATATTGATGAGCGGGCAATCATTAGTTTAGAGAAGGCTGCAACCGTAAATGAGATAGCTCCGGCAAACCCTTTCGATAATCAAAATACTACTTCCACGAATGCTGTTTTCATAGGGCAAGATGGTCAACTAATCACGCATTTTTCACAATTAAGAGACATAAGCTATGAAGTTTGTTTCAATCATAATGACAAACTATTTCACTATGAGTTTTATAAGTGGTTCGTTGACCACAATGTTGGAGAAAAGTTACTGGAGCTTGACACTCCCTATATTCTCAGCTTTTTGGAAGACTATTCCACGAAGAATTTGGAAATGGCTAAGCTTTTATGGGTTTATTATTCACGAAGAGAAATGTTCTTTGACGCTGCAAAGGTTTTATATCAATTAGCTACTTCCAATTTTGAGCTAGATTTGGCGAACAGGATCCAGTTTCTGTCTCGAGCAAATGGATTTTCCAACTGTGTTTGTCCACCCAATTTGAGACAAGAAATGTCATTTTTGGCAGGGCAAATTAGTGACCTAATGGCTGTTGCTAACTTGCAAGATGAGTTACTGTTGAGCATTTTGGATGATGACCGAGTTAGTGAGGTTGCAAAGGAGAGCGCAATCCAAGAACTTAATGGACAGGTATTAACAATAAGTGATTTATACAATGATTACATCGATCCTCTAGGGTACTATGAACTGGCTTTAGTGACTTTTAAAATCTCAGATCATTGGAACTCTGAGGACATTTTAGTCAATTGGGAATCATTATTCCACAAATGGTATGCATTATATCTCAAATCACAGGATTCTTCGAGTGAACCTTTCTTTTCAGTCTTAACAAACAACTTTATTTTGGTTGCGTCGAGGTTGAGTGATGCTGATATTCTAGTGCCTGTCATCGACCTATTTCAGCTCTTATGCAAGTACTTGTATTCTGACTCATTCTCTGTTGGGCAAGCTGTAAAGCCATCAGTGGGACTGATTGTTGATTCATTTGTAAAATCAGGCATTAATTATGGCAAGATATACTACAATTTGAAGGAGCTTATTGAATCTACAACTTTTGAGGTCTTCAAAGGATTTTTGCAAGTTTCCAAGAGCGAGATGTGCTATCTCATCAAGAATTGGTTTAAAAATGATAAAAAGCTCCGAGACGTTATTCCTTCTGACTCAATCAGAGATTTAAAAGAGTATTCGTTGGAAAACGATCCAGTTGATAAATATATACGGTCAACGGGGAACCCCTTATAGGTGGATGTTAAACTATGTGTCGTTTACGTCAATTCGCTGAGACATAAACTGTGACTAAATTAAAATTCTCTACATGTATATCTCAATCTATGACTATTACATTTTGTCCTTGTAGTACCGCTCCCTCATCCTTATTTGCCTTTGAATGTGAATACGCTCCGGAAGTTGTTCCCGGATTGATTGCAGAGTTCGCTTCATGCTCATTATTCTTTAACGAAGATAACTCCTGTTCTTCTTCTGAATCGTCCAAGTCAATAATTGTCAGTTCAGTATCTTTGGGCACCTCTTTATCTTCTTCTTGAGCACACATTTTGCTGTCTTTGATTCGTCTCTCTGTGGCTTCTAACACAAGTTCACGTAAAGACTTTCCCGACAAGCTTCTTCGATCCTGATTAGTTCCCAACTTTTCAACTTTTGAAACGTATTTTGTTTGACCCAATTTCAAGAGTCTTGATTGTCTCACAGTTACATTCATTCGCTTACTACTACCGCCCAAAACATTGTTCTCTGCAACAAATCCGGTAGATTGAAGAGCCCCTTTGGACTTAATATCGTAATATTTATCAGTGAGTTCATCTAGTAGCTTGTAAAATTTGGCATCATGTGGTCCAACAGTGTTGTGAGTTAGTTCGTGAAGCATTGTTCCTATGATTTCGTTTAAGGGCAAAAACCATTTGGAGTTTCCAGGGGACCGCAAGCGGAGACAAACCTTCGAGCCGCTATTGACGTTTAAGCCCAATAATGAAGGATTTTTAGGGTAAAACTCGCATAAAAGACCAACTTTGAGACCATATGCTCTCATCACCGGTGCAACCTCCATTGCCACTTCATGTAATATATTCAATGCTCTATCTCGATCGTCCATTTTTGAGAGAGGCGCGATGTTATTTATCATTGAGGTGGGTGATCGTCTACTCTTTCCCTTCTGGAGAGGTGCTTTCCTGGAAAACCTTCCTTCAACTACCATGATCTCAAATCGGCAAAAACTTTCCCCACCTTTACTTGTATTAGTACTCCTTCTCAACTGTTATCCTGAATTTCTTGTCATTTACTACTTATGTTGGTAAGATGCTCCGGTTCTAATCCCGCTTAGGAGGCAAAATCTTAACTGAGTACCGATTTTGAATATTTATGTTCTTTATGTAAGCAAATAAATTTCTGGGGTAACTCATTTTGAAATAATCACTGCCGATTAGAACAATCTTCTCAATATATCCGAAGAAAGAGCTGAGAGCTTTGTAATCTGTGTTTTCATGTAGTGCACTATGAAGCTATATACCTTGAAATTTGACATAGCTAAGATACTTGGTTATCTACAAGATGAGAAACAAAAGTTCAAATTACATACCGCGGTTGAACATAACCTTGCTAATTACATTACCATTTTTGTCCTTTAGACCGCTGAAATTATCCTCAAGATGGCTAACATCAATTGATCTATGTTGCGGGAAGACGGCCAGTGCAAATGGCAAGACAGCGAATGAAGTCGCAGCGATAATTCCAATGTTAACCAGGGTCTGAATGCCCATGCTTTTACCTTTTAAAACCGTTTTTTGTAATCTCACCAAAATAAGAGGAGGTATGACCATAATCGGAGTAGCATTAATTACTCTAGAGGCAGCAGTCTCGCCAACAGCATGCCATGCAGCAGTCTTAGAAGTTCCCAATGCGTTTCCGTCCTGATCGTACACAGTTATACCCTTTTTGATCTCCTCACTTCTCATCAAAAAGACGTTCACAATGCCAGCTGAAACAACAGCAGCAAATGGAACAAGTCTGCTCAAAATTAACTTTGTGTTTGGAGATACACGCTTCAAACGTGGAACAACTGAGTTCAGACCAAGGGCCACACTACACGAAGCACCCACTGCCAACAGATAATTTGTGGCAAGCTGTTTAGTTGATAGTGGATGCGATTTGTTTGCATTGGCTGTGTTGATTGCAACATTTAGTGATTGGTTGGCAATTTGCCAGAGCACAGTTCCCATGTTTCCTAGACCGGGTGTCAACATTCCAGCTGTGACAACCAGGTTAGAAAGAACGCAGGATGACATTCTAAAAGGCAAAAGTACAGTTTCCCCTGTGTCTGGATGGATCGACGAGTCCAATATCCTTTTAGCCCTCCACAGCTCTGGGGTCATGCTCGACGTTACTCCGTTCTTGTAATCCCACACTATTCTTTTCGATCTCTCGATATCCGCCGATGTGTTGAGCAACATCGTGGGATCCGAAATTCCAGCGCAATGTTTTACTCTACCCCAATAGGTCGATAGATCAAACTGAGAGGCAGGGAGAGCAACTGGACCGGGGACAGACGATGCCATTTTTCAACTAGGATCTAAGCGTGCGCAAATAGGACCTTCGACACAGATAAAGAACACAAGAAACCAAAAATATGAGTCAACCTCAAATATCAGAAGTCACCGTACCAAGATAAAGTCCGAAGATACAGTCCCACACCGTTTTTCTTGCTCGCTAAGTTCAACCATGGTTCTCTTTTACAGCAGACAAAATCATCATTAAGGCAGCGTTCAAGGTTGAAAAAAAAAATTTTGGCCATCACGAATTTTAAGGCAGTGAATGGCGGTGTTAAATTAAGGTTTGTTTACTTTTAAATATCTAATGAAAGGTTTACTGAATTTGCAATATATATATCCAATGGGTTTCTTTGATAGAATAGCAGTTTAATTGGACGTTATGAATCATGATGATTACTCGAGAAGACGAAATGTACATCGACGAAGAAGCTTTAGTTATGTAAGAAGCGCTGATAGAGAAAACTGGATGGAAGACAGAAGAGATCAAGCGCAGTTCCATCGCAATCCATGGGACGCAGACACTAGAGGAAATACTGCTCAGCATCAGGTTTATTCAGAAGACGACTCTTTTGAGTTGCCTACCGGGTTTCCTGCAGTTGCAAACGTTGAGTTCCCCGATGAGGAAGGTGTGCGGAGCCGCAACAGGGATGCGGGCATCTACCGTGCTCCCCAAATATACTACTCGAACGATAGGCTGCGACGGGATTCTACTGAGCGTTTGAACTTTGAACCTTCTCCGGAACGGAGTTTCACGCACTCTGAATCACCAAGCAGACTGAACTTTTCTCCTTCACCGAGCCGAAGTAGAAAGCAAGATTCGTTTATCGCGCCCAGGGTATCGCCTTTTGATGAAAAAGATGACTTCGTCAAAACTGAGCTCCACGCTGGTCAGCCGCCAAGGATTCCGAAGATCCAATTTGAAGACAGCGTTTTCGGTAGGGACGGCCTAAATTTAGATGACAATTCACACGATACTTTCATTCCATTCCCGGTGTTGAATAACTCTTATTACCCCGTAAACACTCCCCGAAATTTCTACGACCCCTTCGAGATGAATCAATTTGAAGACGACCATGAAAGCAAAGAAGGAATGGGGCAAGATAATGAGGCATTTTGGCATCAAGATGTTGATCCATTTCGGAAACCTCTTGAGGATGATCAGGCAGAAGATGCTCAAGCAGCTGCTCGACAAGTCCGCATGGTAAACGGTAATCTAGTTCTGGATTGCCCGGTCTCTGATGTCTTGCTGAGTAAGTATACAGCTCCACTAACTGAGAAAGATCGAGAGTTTTTGTTTATGAGGTTTCAAGCTTGTACCTGTCAGCCTTCAGAGTTCTCATTCAAAAACTTTTCCCTACGTCAAAGATTTTACTCTCAACCAAGAAGCACTGAAATGATGATAGTTATTACTATGTTCAATGAATCGGATGTTCATCTCGCCCGCACTCTGAAAGGAGTCTTCAAAAATATCAAGCATCTCTATTCGCTTCAGCATTCTTCTACCTGGGGAGTTGATGCATGGCAGAAAGTTGTCGTCTGTATTGTCAGTGACGGAAGAAGAAAAATCAATCCCAAGGCAAAAGCTCTCCTCGCAGCACTGGGCGTTTATCAAGAAGGATTTGCTAAAAATAAGGTGAACGATAATAAAGTTATTAGCCACATCTATGAATACACAACGATGGTTGGAATATCGAAAGTGGAGGGAGACCATGTTAAACTGACGACCGAAAATCAAATTCCTATTCAGCTCATTTTTTGCTTGAAGGAGGAGAATCAGCAAAAGATCAATTCTCATTCTTGGGCGCTGGAAGCCTTCGGCCCAGTTTTAAATCCAAACATCGTTGTTCTTCTTGATGTCGGAACAGTACCTGAAAACAAAGCTTTGTACAAGCTTTGGAGATCGTTTAAAGATCCGCGAGTTGCAGGTTCTTGTGGTGAAATCAGAGTGAGTTTGGGAAATAAGGGGAGGCTTTTATTAAACCCTCTGGTTGCTGCCCAGAATTTTGAATACAAAATATCCAACATTCTAGATAAACCTATGGAGTCTGTTTTTGGATTTGTCACCGTACTTCCTGGCGCATTCAGCGCATATAGATATCAAGCTCTTCTCGGAGCACCTTTGGAGAAATATCTTAAAGGAGAAGATTTGAAACGTTCAAATGAAGGTGGTGTCTTCAACGCTAATATGTATCTTGCAGAAGATCGAATACTCTGCTTCGAGCTAGTGGCCAAAAAGGACTGTGAGTGGATTTTAAAATACGTGAACTCCGCTTCAGCATATACGGATGTTCCAGAGGAGCTCCATGATTTCATTTCTCAAAGACGAAGATGGCTCAATGGGTCTTTCTTTGCCGCGATATATTCTGTGTTCCATTTTTACAAGGTCTGGCACACGTCCCATTCAATCGGCAGAAAGCTAGTGTTGCACATTCAATTTCTGTATCAGTTGATTTATTTGCTAGTTTCATGGTTCTCTCTGGGATCGTACTATTTGGTTTTTCGAATTCTAACAGTCTACCTTGCTGAGCCCGAGGCAAATTTTGCCCCTGGAAACATTCTATCTGTGTTCTTTCTATGGCTCTATATTGCCTCGATTGTCACAACTTTTGTCTTATCATTTGGGAACAAGCCGAAAGGAACTAAGAAGTTCTATCTCATGATTGTGACGTTTTTTGCTATTTTGATGTGCTATATGATCTTTGCAGCCATATATATGGCTGTTGACTCTATAAAGGAGATTATAAGAGACCACTCTGAAGATTTTACTGTCAAGCTGGCATTCACAGAATCGAAATTTCGAGACCTGATAATAGCCACGTCATCTACATACATTTTGTACTTAGTTGGCTCTCTTTTATTTATGGATCCCTACCATATGTTCACGAGTTTTGTTCAGTATCTGTTATTGAGCCCAGCATACATCAATGTTCTCAACATCTATGCTTTTTGCAATATACATGACATATCGTGGGGTACCAAGGGGGAGGATGCCACGAACGACTTGGGTGTTGCAAAAGCTTCGAAATACACTCAAGACGGTGAATTGGAGATTGTAATTCCAACCACAAAATGGCAAATTGACAACGCTTATAAGAAAATGATGAACGAGTTACTTACTAGAGAGGATAAAACTGGCACGGAAACCAGCTTAGAGGAGAAAGATGTATTTTACTTTGCATTTATGCGGTCCATGACAGTGCTACTATGGATGGTGACAAATTTCATTGTGGTAGCAATCGTCACTGAGGCTGCTGGACTATACCAATTTACTCCTGATGATACCAGCTCTGACAACTACCTTCCAGCTACGCGGACTTCCGTATTCCTTACAATCATTTTGTGGATTGTCGCCTTTATGGCTCTTTTCCGATTTCTCGGTTGTTGTTGCTATCTGGTTCTTAAAGTGGTCGATAGATTCAGATTGCAAAGATTCCGGACGCAATATAGTACAAGAGGAGCGTCCTATGGAGTTTAGCAAAATAACCTTTGCTAAACTTCTATACTTAACGTATTGCATGATGTATATAGTGAGAGAAAGTGATGTGAAGAAGGTCCTGACAATGGATCTCAGTATGAGGCTGTGAAGAGCAGCGCAAAATTTTTTAGAACTTGATGTAGTGAAAGGACGGTGTAGGCCATGGTATTATTTGAAACGGTGACATCAAGTATATGTATATTGTTCACTGGTTGGGCTGTTCATATCTTGACTTTCTTGAAACGGTCTATTCAAGATGAATAATCCGTTTTTACCTCCCCCACAAAAATCCTACAATGAAATGACACAGGAAGAACAAGCGGAGCAAGGTGCCAAACAAATAATGGACTTCATTGCCTCCTGTCCAGGAAAAGCGGTATTGTCTGGTGTCTCGGGATATTTTCTAGGTGGCTTTTTCGGTTTGTTTATGGCTTCTATGGCATACGATGTGCCTGTCGGAACTAGTTCGGTCACTCAAATTTCAAACTTGCCTTTAAAACAACAGGTCAAACTTCAGTTTACTGATATGGGGAAAAGAACTCTTTCCTCGGCCAAGAACTTTGGTTACATTGGAACTATTTTTGCAGGGGTGGAATGCTCCATAGAATCTTTCAGAGCCAAAAATGACATATGGAATGGTACTATGGCTGGTTGTATCACCGGTGGAGGTCTTGCTATCAAAAGTGGTCCCTCTGCAGCTCTACTTGGTTGTGCCGGTTTCGCAGCGTTTAGTACAGCGATAGACCTCTACATGAGAAGTGAAAACGGCAAGCCACCACCTAATGATTACGATTTGTAGAAGTTACTCACACCCTGTACATTAATACTGTTTATAGTTAACACTGATATATCCCTTCGGCATTAAATCGCTAGATGGAAGCAACGGCCCTGATTCTACCTTCTCTCTCCAAGGGAGGAAGCTCACGATCAACAATTTCAGCTTTGGGATAGCTTCCCATCAAACCCTTACTTTCGGCAAACTCAGAAGATCTGATAAACAATGGATTTTGCTGGTAAAATTCATCAAGAATCGGATGAAGTAAGACTGTCTGTCCCTTAACTGTTAGCGTTGTGTTTGTCGGCACAGAAATCCAATCACCCCTCTCAAATGTCAAAGGTTCGGACGCAATCATAATGATATCCTGTGATCGATCAAGACGCTCCATTTTAAATCGTGTAGGCTCAATTTCGATAAATCTTGATCCCGTCGAGAAGTAAAGAGAAGCCGCCTCATCAGCTTTTGAAGTGACATAACGAGAGACCACAATTGACTCCCCATCTGTGACAGCGAAATTAAGCAGCGAGGGCTCGTTGGTCCCTAGATGAAGATCTTTGACCCAATCTTTAATATATTGTATCGTGTCTAAGAGGGCTTTGCGTAAGATGCCATGAGGTATTCTTTTCTTTTGTTTCGGATCAAAACCAAGCTTATTCAAAGTGTCCAAAAACAGTGCAAAACAGCACTCAGAGTCTGTCGAACCTTGTATTGTTAAAAGGTATTCGTCTTCAATGTGCTCAATGAGCCTTCTTTTTATCTTGCTAAAATTAGAGACCGCTCCGTTATGCATGAACATCACACGATAATAACTGAATGGATGACAGTTGGTTTCGCTCAGAACACCATACGTTGATGCTCTTACGTGCGCAAATATAAGCTTTGATCTCGTTTTTTCTGCAAGGCGTTGCAAGTTAAGATTGTTCCACGCCGGCGTAATAGCCTTGAAGATGCAGGGCCCATCAGAGGCTTCACCGTATTCTGGTGAATCCACCGATCCACTCTCCTCCGCCCAGTTGTCTAAAGTGTAATAGCCAACTCCAAATCCGTCACCGTTTATTGGAGTCTGATCCATGCGCAGCCTTGAGTCGAATGATTGATTGATGATAGAATGGGCTGGTTTCGTCAGAAGGCTTGACAAAAGCATGGGTTCGGTCCCTTTGTAAATCAGAAAGCGGCACATTTCTTGGTAGAGTTCGTTTAAAAAGAGGGCCAAACAATGGTTTTGATGAATCTATAGTGTCTATATGTTCGAAGTTGATCCTTGCTGCTCCGCAATCTATGGCACCGGTAAACTTTCAGTAATTCAGCCAAGAAGACGGAAAAACTCGCAGAGTATTGCAATTCACACAATACTCACCAAGCTCGCTCGTAAGTGAGACTGGTTTGTTGCTATCTGGTTTACATCAATCTGCTCCAATCTAAACTATTGAAGACGAACCACATTGCACAATCTCTTGAGGTTAATGATTCTGTATAATTTTCATCGACACTGAGATTTGTCGACGTAAGGAGTTTTGTCGACGTGCCAAGCCTATTTCCACTTTATAGGATCTCATGTCGACGAAAAATCAAGATATTTCCAAGAAAGAGCGAAGGGAGGACCGTTCAGGAGGGGCTAAAGAGCAAGATCTCAACCAACCACAGTTTATTTAGAGAAAGGGCGCATCTACGAACCTGGAGTCTCTATTCACGGTCTTATTGGCAAGCAATATCCTAATTGGGTCAAGATATTCTAGTGTTTCGGACCAGAAATAACTCCGATTACTGATTGAATGTTGTCAAGCGGCTGAAGCCTGCGCCGGTATCGAGGACTCATTATCATCAATGACTGAGAAACACGATATCAACCGGCCTAAGAACAAAGACGAGCCTTCTTATTCCGACCATAATGGGTCATCAAAGAAAGATGCTGTTAAAAGCCCAAAAGATGGTTCCAACATGGAGGAGATTGAGTACTTCAACAAGCTAGGGTATGTCGATCCGAACGATGAGCCCGATGCTGTAACACAGAGGAATACTATTTTTAATGCACTGATGTATCACATGTCTGATAAAGAGCTTCAGCAGTTGGGAAGTATGCGAGATAGCGACGACAGACTTCTACTATCACCCGTTACTTCTCCGTCGGAATCGTCGTCAATGTCGTTTCCTACAGATGCCGACCATTTGATTTCGTCTACACCAATGAGCCCTATGTCAAGTCAGCATAGGGAAGCAAAGTTGAATGGCAGTGATACTTTCAATAAGGGTGTATCTTTTGAAAACATTTCAAATGGCCAGCTAGACGTTCTCAAGCTTCAATTCATCCTCACGACCAAACACAAAGACTACAAGTTTACACGAACCTCCCGTACATTTATGTGTGGGTACGATGAAAATGAATGTTCTCTAGTGGCCTTAAAATGGGCCATAGATGAAATGATGAATGACGGTGATACTATAGTCTGTTTGAGAGTTTTAACAAAAGACAGTGAAATGATAGATTATTCAAAGGACTACCGGCATGATGGAGAGAAAATCCTTCAAGGTATAGCCAAATTGAACCACAAAGATAAGAAGATAAAGATAGTGCTGGAATTCAAAGTAGGGAAAACACCAGAGATGATTTCGCGGGCTATTTGGGAATATGATCCGCTTATTCTGATTGTTGGTACAAGAGGCGTGCATAAATCGGGCATAAAAGCGATGATCACTTCAAAATCAATGTCTAAATACTGCCTCCAGTATGCCAGAGTCCCAGTGGTTGTAGTGAATCCTAATTATGAGCCAGAGCAGGATATTAATGATCAGACATCTGTTCCGCTAAAACCTATGATTGGCGATGATCATTATGCCAAAATGCTAAGAGACTTTGTACACACACCAGAAGCTCCTTCAGATCTTCATCCAGTAAGGTCAAATGAATCCAATATCAGAATACCGAGGTTTATGAGGCTGAGTCCGTCTTCTAGCAACAGAGAGACTAGTGTCGATTCGCTACTTTCCCCCACAAGATCAAGAGGCTTTTCTCCGGCTAGAGCTCTTAGTCCTTTCAAGCTGTTTGGCAAGAGGTCATAAAATGTGCCTAAATAATTCTTTCTATGTACAGTAGAAGCCGTATAATGATTCACTCAACTATTTGTCCTTAGTATCCCAAACTATGGTGACAGGTCCGTCATTGACCAGGCTCACATCCATCATGGCACCGAACTGACCGTCTTTAACTTTAGACTCACCAATTCCATCTTTTAGTAGTTGAAGAAATGATACATACTTTTCCACTGCCAGATGCCCTTTCTGGGCTTTGTGAAAATCAGGCTTCGCTCCCTTCTTGATATTGCCATAGAGAGTAAATTGTGATACAGACAGTATTTCTCCTCCGCTATCAACAATCGATTTTTGCCAAGGCTTACCGACCCACTCTGTCATAGTGCCAGCCTTCTCAGACATATCTTCAAACAGTTTTAGCTTCAAAACCTTGTTGGCAAGCTTCTCCACATCTTCATTAGAATCATCTGTAGATATTCCAACAAGTAACATCAATCCCCTGCCTATCTCCGAAATGACTTCATTATTTACTTTCACGGAAGCACTTTTTACCTTCTGAATTACCACCCTCATGTATATATATCCATCTAGCTTCTTCTGGCAAACAAGTAGTCTGCCTCCCGATGGTGGTTGTAACTTAGACACCAAAATCGTCTGCCAGATTGATCAGATGAGTAGACCTAAGAATATTACATAATCTGATTAGATCTTGAACTCTCGCATGTTTAAGTAGAGGTCATGTATGTGCTGTATGATACAGCGCCGAACAAACCACAAACGCTTCTATTATATATACAATGTGCTACGAAGTGAAAAAGCCTCTACCGTTGTCTATCTCACTGTTTTTCTCGGCAATGGCCCGTATCCGCTCCATTTTCATTCCTCCAAATGTCTCTTGAACAAAGTAACTTCGGTACAGATTCGTCGACGGATCGACGCTTATCATATTCACAAAACCAAACCGGCTGGCGGAATCATCCTTCTTAGGCACCCTTAGCGACTCCACAGACACTAAATCGTTGTATACCTTGAATCCAGACCAGTTGAGCTTCTGGAAGATAAGTTGTTCATTTTCCGTGAGAGATTCCAAGGTCTGAGGCTTTGTCACATCATAGACACGATATACCTTGTACACAAATGGAGCGTATAAATAATTCACCGTAGGATACGGCAGAACAGACAAAATAGACATTACCGAGCAAAATTCGGGCATGATCAGGTCGGTCCTCAGCATCAGGTAGCTGAAACACAACCCTATTACTCCAAATGCAAATGAGAATCTCTTTGCACCGATCACAAAGTTGACCAGCGGATTACGGTGGAGCGGTTCATTGCTCAGTCTGAAATTTTTGGGAAGCTTCTTCGTAAAGATTGATGTTCCAGCGGCGCGATATCTGATAGGTTCTTCTTCTTCACTACTGTTAGGAACTTTATACTTGGGTTCATCCTCTCCCAACTTTATCGTTTGTAGAGTCGGTCTAGTTGTAGAAAAATGATGAATGCCAACACTCAACGCAGTAGTCTTAGTTTTGGAAGACTGACGCAAAATGTATCCTGCCCCACCGAATGAAAGGAAACTCCGCTTGATAAGCAACATATGAAGGTATATTTCTCTAATACTTGATAACAGCACTCAACATCAAGCAAGCCCGACCGACCATCACCAACCAGGGCTATTCTCAACGGCCTGCTCTTGGATTCTGGATCCTATTAAGAGTGAGTTCCATTTATTTTGCACCGCCCACCTCATAAATTTTCAACTGAGGCTAACGTGTGGCTGAGCAACATCATGGCTCATAACCTGTTTCATAGATTGCACAAATTATAAATGACAGATATAAAAAAGTGCCACCAACAGAGATGAAAGGCCAAAGTTAAAAGGATGGTGCAAATGCGAAACTGAGTATAAAATCCTTCGGTCAGAGAGAGGAAAAGGCTTGTTTAGGGGTTCTGGCGGTTTTTAAACAGCTAGGGTGAGTTGCAGAGGCATAGGAGTAGGGTAGATAGATCTCCATAAAGTTTTTCGTTTTGAGAATACTCTGTTATTGGAACTAAACAAGACTATCGATCGAGAGATCAGCGTGAAGAGATCTCAAAGACAGCGTCATAGTGTATATAGGGGCAGTTTGGGTTCCGCTGTTATTGCATACTGAAGTGTTGAAAGAGATATTTTGCTTAATTATCAGCCATGGACTCGTCGGATTCTACTGCCAGATATGTTCCGGAATACAGAAAGGCTAACTTTAAGAACAAGAACCGTTTTCAACAAGATGAAGTGAGAAGAAGAAGAGAAACACAACAAGTGGAGCTGAGAAAGCAAAAGAGAGAGGAGCTGTTGACGAAAAGAAGAAACTTCACGACCTCTATGAATGATATGGAATCAGAGGAGGAGGAAGATGACACGCAAGTTGGAGATCATATGTTCTTCAGGCAGCTTCAAGACGAGCTTCCAAGAATGGTGGCGAATGTCATGTCTAACGACCTTGAGCAGCAGCTGGATGCGACCATCAAATTCAGACAAATACTTTCAAAAGAGCATAATCCACCTATTGACCTTGTGATTGAAAGCGGAGTGGTCCCAAGATTGGTTGAATTTATGAAATCAGGACCTGAAATTTTGCAACTAGAGGCTGCTTGGGCTCTAACTAATATTGCTTCAGGAAACTCTGAGCAAACCAAAGTTGTTGTTGATGCAGGCGCTGTTCCTATGTTTGTTCAGCTACTTTATTCTCCTTCCATGGAGGTAAAGGAGCAGGCTATATGGGCTCTTGGTAATGTGGCTGGAGACTCTTCAGCTTACAGAGACTACGTTTTGTCTTGCAATGCCATGGATCCTGTATTATCATTATTCCAATCTTCTAAGATGTCGTTAATAAGAACGGCTACTTGGACCCTTTCAAACTTATGCAGAGGTAAGAATCCTCAGCCGGATTGGCAAATTGTGAAGAGTGCGTTGCCAACGCTGGCAAAGTTAATATTTTCTGTTGACGTTGAAACTTTAATTGATGCATGTTGGGCCATATCTTATTTAAGTGATGGAACAACCGAAGCTATCCAAGCTGTTGTTGATGCCAGAATTCCTAAACGACTCGTTGAATTGCTAGGGCATGAATCTATGTTAGTACAAACTCCAGCTCTCCGTGCAGTTGGTAACATAGTTACTGGAAATGATCTTCAAACTCAAATAGTTATCAATGCTGGTGTGTTACCTGCACTTGCGCCTTTGCTCAGATCATCCAAAGAGTCGATAAGAAAAGAGGCATGTTGGACAATCTCTAACATAACTGCAGGAAATACAGAGCAAATACAAGCTGTTATTGACTCTAACCTCATTCCGCAGATTATCAAGCTGTTGGCTACAGGTGATTACAAAACTAAGAAGGAAGCTTGCTGGGCGATCTCCAACGCTTCTTCCGGAGGCCTCACTAAGCCGGACCAAATTCGCTATTTGGTCTCACAAGGATGTATTAAGCCATTGTGTGATCTGCTTGCCATTGCTGACAACAAGGTGATTGAGGTTACTTTGGATGCTCTTGAGAATATTCTGAAGATCGGTGAGTTGGAGAAAGAAGCCAGAGGATCAAACATAAATGAGAACGCTATTTTTATGGAAGAAGCGGGTGGAGCAGAGAAGATTTTCGATTGTCAGAATAACGAAAACGACAAGATCTACTCAAAAGCTTACCATATAGTCGAGACATACTTCAGTGGCGATGATAATGAAGACGAAGCTTCTGGATTACAACCTGAAATGAGCGGCGACCAGTTTGGATTTGGCATGACTTCAAATGTCCAACCAGGAGGATTTAACTTTAATTAGGCTTTAGTTTTTCATAGTGATTGCAAATCTTCTCGTTCTTAGTCTTAGCTTAATTCGTATTATCTTTATGATGGGTTTATCTCTCTTCTCTTTCCTACTCCCGTTCCTGTTGATCATGTTGCATTAGCTCATTCTATATAAGTTTTCGCCTAGTGCTTTTCCTCTTCACCGCGGGCACTTATGAACTATTAATTATCATTTTAGAAGCTCTGTAAGTAACACTTTTTTAAAGACAAGTTTGTTCACCCCAACTGAAGCTACATTTTTATTAAAGATCATTTTTATCAAGTATAAATAAGAGCAGTACAAAAAAGGGAATCGAGAAAGTATTGGATGCCATGGATCAATGGCTTTGGGTTTGGCTAAACAGACACACACATAGAAGAACAAAACACCCTCATTAGTGTCGCACATCCCAACAGAACGTCCATGCGTTTCTATGAGAAAATGCAATTGGCATGGTTCGGGTGGGCCGTTTTTGGTTCAAAGGCCTCATTAGGATGCCATGCATAATTTCGAAACAAAGTCCAATTTAGATAAGAACGGCAGCAGCTCCAATGGCGGCGACACCAAGAGCAAGCCCAAAGCCAGAATTAGAGGCGGCACCACCGGTTAAAGTGGAATCACTTCCAGCGGTGCTTGACCCAGCGTCACGGGCGACGTATACAGTTGAGGTTGTTTCCTGTGGAGTCTTATTGAATCTTCCTTTTCTGTGGGTTCCGGTGTAAGAGGAAGTAGATGATGGGCTAGTCTTATTGAATCTTCCTTTCTTATGGGTTCCGGTGTAAGAGGAAGTAGATGATGGACTAGTCTTATTAAATCTTCCTTTCTTATGGGTTCCCGTGGAGGATGGAGTAGATGATGGGCTAGTCTTATTAAATCTTCCTTTCTTATGGGTTCCCGTGGATGATGGAGTGGAAGAAGGTCTAGTCTTGTTAAATCTTCCTTTCTTGTGGGTTCCCGTGGAGGATGGAGACGAAGAAGGTCTAGTCTTGTTGAATCTACCATACTTGTGAGTGTTTGTGGTCATTCCGTAGACGGTTGTTGTCACGACATTGGTGGGTCCCTCGGTCGAAACACCATCGTCGGCAGCAACAGCACCAGCGTCCGCGGCCACATACAGCGAGTTAATAGCTACCGTTCCGGCAACTATGCTCCAGAACTTCATTTTCCTCCTCTGTCGTCAACTCAGCTTACCTGGAGTCCCTTGAGATTCTAAACCAACGTCTTCACCACAACCCTTTTCCAGAAAAGAAGCAAAGTTTATTCAACTTCAACCACAGGCCGCTTTTTTCACTACCCATAAACACCGACCGCCTGAATTTATTACCTCACCCTCCGTTCGCACCGAGAGCCGCACACAGCGGCTGCCTTAATTTGCCCGATGGCCGCCAACTCAACCCATACAATCCGTCTGGTTGGCACGACTACACACTATTCGTCCCCAGGGCTCCTAATTCAGGGCCTGCTGGCTTCCGAAATCGGCACCAGAACTGGCCAAAAAAGGAGAGCCGTTCTATCCGGGCGCCGCAAAGGGAAATACAAAAACAAGCACACTGGTTCTGGTATTCTGTATTACCCGGACAACATAACTGAGGGCGGTGGAGGAAGGTCGATCGACGTGGAGATGAAATTAATTGTGGGTGCAGCTGGGACGACGCGCTGATAGACGGCAGCACAGCCCGCGCTCGCTTTTCCCCACATTAAACAGAGAACTATTTATTCACTATATGTATATAGCGACTGACTAGACATTGAAGTGGGTCAGGGCACAATAATACCGACTCTAGCGACAGCACTTTCGGTCCGAGTCTTGGCTATCTTTGAGGGAGTCACACGATGACAACGGTTCGTAGGTGAAGATCAGACGGCCAAACAGAGCTCCAAGAATACACGAGATAATAATGTATCCGTTGTAGTACATGAACAGCAGCATGATAATGTACGAAAGCCCCCATTCCAGGGTAAATAAAACTGACCGCACTACATGCTCAGACAAAGTCGGCATAATTTTGTCGCCTGCAGACGGATTGAACAACCGCGACCAGTTCAAAAACCACTTGTGGCTCACAGCAAAAATTTCAGCCGAGGATCCATTAGGCTCATAAAGAGGGATGCTCGAAACGACAAGAGAGCTCTTCTCCTCAGAGGAGTTTTCACTGTTGCCTTTCTGGTTTTTGTCTCTCCTCTGCGAAGCTCTGGCAATGATGGCATTGTCGTATTCCCTACAGAATCTGTGCAACCACTGAGATACTAAAACAAGAAAGAAGCATCCAACACACGAGCCTGCGAACGCTCCTCTGGATCTCACATGCCAACTTTTTGCTATGAAACAGGTGTTGATAGTATTCCAATTCCACAGCATCTAAAAGCGTGTTAGTATACGTCGCAGTGACAGGCTACGTTGTGGTTGTTTCACTTACAGAGATCACACATGACGGTGATTTGCTACTTGAGCTGCTGCTCGAGCCCATGTCCATGTCCATATCCATGTCCGAACTATTTATAACAGAACGTCTCTTTTTTTATCTTTCCTCGAGAGTCAACTCAACACATAAGGATGCAAACCCACACAAACTACTGGATCTAAGAATTTCGATCGATTTATATAGTGTCTACAGCCCTATCCTCAGACTTCAGTGTCGCTCTTTCTAAATCACGTTCAAGTATAAAAATGAGTAAATTAATTTTACTTGCATAGAAGTTAGGGCTGCTGGAGCACAATCACAAGACAAGAGGGAGTTTCTTTTTTTCTCGATAGCCGCTTCATTATGACAGAAAGTTGTCAAGTGGGTATTATTATTGAAACATTTATTCGAACCACAACTGTGATCCTTCTCTGACTACTTTCTCATGGTCGGAAATGAAAGGTTTTCGCGTGAAAGTGCTCATTCAAACCTACCCTTCTTTTTTCAATATTCGTAAATCATAAAGAATTTTGATGGTATTGGCCCAAACTTGTCCGAAATGACAACCGTCTATTAGCCCTGGGTCGTCTAGCTGTCAAGTGAGCCCCGTTTTTCCTCTATGTTATCACAATAGAGTTGTCCAATCGACATTTGGACCCTATTATTAAATCTAAATGAGGAAAATTGCTCATTTGAGCAAAATAATTCTGAAGTATAGGGTAAAAACCCATAAAGAGCAGATAGGACTCTTATGCATTCAAATATCATACCACCACTTTTTAGGCAGCTATCAGGTTTTGGAAGATTCCATATTATTTCATCAAAGTGTTTTTGAAACTCATTTCTCTAATTTATTATCGACTTTATAGTAAAAGTGTACCACCAAAATAGGGTGTACTAATGTTTCTACGGTAGAGCCTTTCGTTATGCAGAGTTTGAGGTCTTTAGTGAGATGGACCTCGATTTTTCATATATAACAGGCAGTCTCATTATGTGTTGTTCAACAATGTCATTCTTTGTCATCGACCTGGGGTCGAAGAAGAGAATTATCGGTAAGTTCCGTCGTAAAAGTAAGACAGATGAAGCTCGCCATATATATTCTTTAAATACACACAACCAGTTTCTGGGTTTATGTCTTTCACTGATGATCTCAGATTAAAACAACAATAGAAGTCTTTTTGTTTGGATAAAGTTCAAAAGTGACTGGTACAATTTTTTGATCAACTGTAAACATCTTTGATTTCGGAGATAACAAGCTTATTAAGAAGTTGATTCCAGAAATTTAAAAGATTTCTCGGTAAAAAAATTATTGAATCATCTGATAAGATTTGCTTCAGATGACTGAACCAGTAATCGGTTCTAAGAAATAAGACAATTATCCCCAAATCATCTGTTCAATGTGGTAATTCTCAGCTCTCACTCACTCGCTTTTCAGATTTACCACCAGTTTTTTCTGCGATCTTTTAATGGCATCGCGAGATGCGTTGTCATACTTCAACCCCACACCGAGCTCAAGAGAAACACCGCACTTAACTTTCTGAATGGCACTTTGAATGTCTTCCAACCCATTTCCTGCAACTTCCGGCTCAGGTGCGGGAATATACCGTTTTTTCTCCAGAGCTTCGGGGAGAAAGTCGTTGAAAATATACTTCAACTCTTTATCATCAGCGCTAAACACTATAAACTTCTTCTCGGTACCCTGCGGAGGCTCAACAGTTGAAATTGTAGCCCCGACAATAAGCTGTTTGTAAGTCATCTTGATTTTTGCTGCAATGTCACAGCATGGCTGAGAATCTCCAGCAGCATTGAATATACCCCTCACAGCTTTGTCCTTTAAGTAAGCGATCATCTGCTCGACACAGTGTTCATCACGATAGTTGAGTACTTTTGAGGCTCCTAACTCAAGTGTTCTCTCGAAATTATTTGGCGAGCTAGTGGCTACTACCTCGTAACCTGCCAAAACGGCCAACTGAACAGCATTGCAACCAACTGAGGACCCAGCACCCCAGACAATGACCACTTCATTTCTTGTTGGAGGATTTATCTTAGGGTACGGCAAACACATATACTCTTCTTTAAAGAGCCCAGCCGTTGCTGTCGCTAATGCAAGAGGAAGTACAGAAGCCTGCTGAAAAGTCACGAAAGGTGGTATCTTGCTAACCTTACTCGATCGAACTGTGGAATACAACTGAAATGCAGTTTCCTTGAAATTATTAGACATGACACCAGAGCAACAAGCTAGCACCTTATCTCCTTCTTTTACGTGAGTAACTTCACTTCCTACCTGGACGATCTTCCCGGCAACATCACAGCCTATAAGTGCTGGATATTTTATATTAGGAGGGAATGATCCAAGTTCCTGGACTACCCAGTCGATAGGATTCAAAGCAATAGCATAATTCTCTATTGTGACTTCATGAGGTCCTGGGGGGTAGTAATCTGCTGCTTTTACCACAAATTCACCCTTAGGAACTTCAAGCCAAGCTCCTTTGTTGTTGTATGACATAGAGTTCTGCATATATTTTTTCAAGAGTATTTTTTGATTTTAATCCTTAATCTACCGAACGCAGATTTATTTTTATGTGATGGTGATCTATAGTCAAAGTCAACTCAAAAGTAGAATATCATCCTATAGTTCCATTTATATATTGCTGATATCGTGAATGCCGAAGCCCGACGCTTTTGAACATCTTATCAAATTTCTACTTGTTGTTTCAACCTTTCGCTGCCAAACTCTATGTCCGTCCTTTAAATCCTATCCCCTCAGTTATCGCAGAAAAAAATCTAGTTCACGCCCTTTCTGCGAATCCTATGTCGATTTCGACACAGATGCTCGATGGGGCCAAACGTTAGTCTAAGAAACTGAAGTTACTTTTTATTCAAGCAAAAGGGTCTGCTAATTCACGTAACGCAACCCTTCGATTCAAAACCATTTTATGGTAGCTTTGAATATTAATTTTTGATCCCTATTTTAGGTGTAGGTTGGATAAGAGTTTAATTGGATATAGACTAAATTTTTGTTGTTTAGCTTGCTTTTTGACTTGGATTACTGATTTTAGCTACAAAGCGTTTTGTTTTTTGAGTAAGATTTGAATGTATTGAGAGTATTGCATGGAGTTATCGTCTGATGCGGGCTTCGGTGCCTTTAATGAGGATAAGGACAAAAAAATGTGTACCAATTTGCCGAAAACTTACAGCGGGATTTTTACTATATCTGCACACTGCGAAAGACCGAGATAGCTCCGCTCCAATGTATAAAGGTGGATAATTTCAACCTTGGAACCAAAACATTAAAGTCCTTATAGTGTCACCTAATTCATATCAAATCATGTCTAACTCTCTGCCCTCCACTTTCAAAGCAGTCGTCTGTAATGCGTTTGGCAAACCTCTGTCAGTCGAAAATGTCATTATGCCCAACATTACTGAAGGCAGTGCAATAGTAAAGATAGAAGTTACTCCTATCGATAAGTCAAGGAAGAAGACCTACACCAACCCGCCCAATCCATTCTTCAGCTATGAAACTCCTTTTGTTCCGGGAACAGGAGGCTTGGGCCGTATAGTGGCTTTAGGTGCCGGTGCTACTAAACTAAAGATTGGCGATCTTGTGATGTTGGAGCCTTTCGTTCGTGCTCGTGATGAACCCAATAGTACGGCTTTGCGTTCCCTATCGAATGCAGGTCCGCCATCAATAAAGAAAATGCTGAAAGAAACAGAGTTTGGAAATGGAACTTGGGCTGAGTATATCAAGACTCCACAAGAAAATTGTCACCTACTGAATGAGAAGATCATCAATGAGCTTGGTTACGATATCAAATATCTCGCGGATCTTAACAGTTATCTCGTTTCCTATGGCGCTCTTCGCTCTATCAATTTAAGTCCTGGAGATACTATTGCCATTTGGCCCGCGACAGGACATTTTAGTGGAGCTGCGGTTGCTGTAGCTTCCGCAATAGGAGCCAGAGTGGTGGCTTTGGGTCGGAATAAGACTGTGCTGGACCGTCAGGCAAAAAACCTTCCACGCGTTCATCCAATCATTCTTCCAGAAAACTGTGAGCTAGATCCAACAGAATTAGCTGAATTCGGTCCACTAGATGCTTATTTGGACTTTACACCGGGATCAATGGACACCTCTCCTTATCTGAACGCTTTCGTCTCTGCTCTGAAACCATTTGGAAAAATTGCAATTGCTGGATTTGGGCAAAAGGATTTGCACATCAAATATTCTACACTTGTATGGAAAAGCATCACCATTAAAGGTAGATATATGTATGACAGAGGGGATATCGAAAGTTTCATAAAACTTTTCGAGGGTGGGTGGTTGAAGTTTGGGCCAGAGACTGGAGCTGAGATTATAGGTGACTACAAACTTGAAGATTGGAAAGAGGCTCTAGATCAAAGTGGATCACATGCGGAATGGGACCGCTTAGTAGTGTTCCATCCTTAAACCTTCTCGTAGTACTGTTACGCCTATGACTTTATTTCTATCTTCATTAAACAATTAATGGATCTGAGTTTGTTTATAGCTTTTGTCAAAACTAAGATTTAAGTGCAAGATATCTACATAATTATGTGTAAGATTACTTTTCAAGGATGAAACTAGCCGAAGCAGTAAACTACAATAGAAGAATTAAGATTTTGGCAATGGTAATTTTATTCCTTATGCGTAAGAAGTGTACAACTCTTTCTGCTATCTTGTGGCCTTTGAAATACTTGAAACACAACTGATAAATACTTCTAATAATTAGTTTTCCGCACCAAGAGTTATGAATGTAGAATGGAGTTTTACATTATTGTAGGTTCACCTATATTTATTCGAGACCTAGTATATTTGGTTTTCGTCCTAAGATTTTTGCGGAGTTTTCATGCAATAAAAGTGTCAAAAACTGATGAATCTTTTACATAGAAGTTGATCTGCAACCGTAATCTGGCTCAGTATATCCCCTAATGAGTTCCCTTTTCCAAATGCAAATGCTTATTGAATATACCTTTTGATAAGACTTTTTGGGCAGTGTCGGTCTGTCAATTTTTGCTATTGCTTGCCACGTGATGATTACATCATTATTGTAGAGCATAATTACCTTAGCTAACTTAACCAGCTACTAACTTGCGGTTTATGGGACCACCCATAACATTATCGTAGGCATATAAAAGTTACTTTGGCACTGATGGACTTAGTGATAAGAAGTAAAACCGTTATCTCAAAGCTTCATGGTTGTTTTTTTAAAACATGCAAATCTAACTATCATAAAAATTCAAGATCTTGGTTTATTTAAAGGTTTGAATACAAAGAACGAAAGGTTTATTCTAACGTAGTAACCTTCAAGAATCTCTCCACTACTTGCCAAAAATCATACTTAAAACAAAAGTTCACTAGACATTCAAAAAAGATGTAAAACTGACAGAGCATATCAAAAGAGAAATCTGCATGAAATTTATTTTGACATACGGCTGTATCTACAATAACAAAATTGTGGTGCAAACTCAGAGATCGTTGTTGTCTCACCTCACTCTTTGGTAGAATCGCGTCCAAAAAAAAGGGACTTAGCCCAGTCCAGACATACCAAAATTCTATTTCTGTAGCCCATCATCATTTTTACATAGGCAACTTTCCAAAACAGGAACGTAAACTCACCACCCCATGAAATATTTGACCAGTTACCTAAAGTCAGATCTGCTATAGCCTTTTCGTTTCCAATATAAGCTAAAGTTCCTTGATGCTCATATTCGAAAGGGGTCATTTTTTCTTGGATTCCAAAAATCTTAGTTGAATAGTAACGAATTTCTGTAGCTGATTCAACTTTTGACATTTCAAATTTGAGGTCATCAATTTGTGCCAATTTATTCAAATACGAGGCCAAAAAGTGACCCTGTTGATGAGCAACTTGTGCTGTTGGCAGAAATTTAGTAAATGTGCAGTCTCCAAGTGCAAAAATAAAGTCATTGCCTTGGAGCTTGAGGAAGTCATCCACAAACAGACCTCTTTTTGCTCCAATTTGTTCAGGTATTTTATTAGATAACTTCTTGGTGATATCTCTTTGTGTGTTACCTCCTGCCCAAACTAGTGTTCCATAAGGAATGATCACTTCCTTAACAGAGCCATCAGCTTCTTTGATAGTCGCATAAACATTATCTGAATCCACTTCTTTTACTGTTGTGTTAGTTCTTAGTTCAACGTTCATTTTTTCAAAAGTATCCTTTGCATACTGAATCAACTTAGGACTGAACATGGATAAAACATTGGGTAATGCTTCAATAAGTGAAACAGTGATTTCTTTGTCAATCCCTGGAATGATCTTTGACAAGTCTTTGACGACAAAATCCTTGATTTCTGCTGCAAGCTCAACGCCTGTAGGGCCGCCACCACAAACTACAACGCTTAATAACTTTTTTCTTTCAGGAGATCCAACAGGTAGTAGCCTGGAGGCCTCAATAGCGTTGAACAGCTTTGCTCTGACTGCAAGGGCATCTCCTGCTTCTTTCAAAAAAGATGCATATTCTGGAATACCTGGTATACCAAACGTGTTTACTGTTGCTCCCACTGCGTAAACAAGATAATCATACTTCACCACCATTTCAATTGAGTTATTTTTTCCAACAGAAACATCACCAATAGGCATTCTTTGAGAATTGTGTACCACTGTTATCTCCTTCTTGCCAGGATCAATGTCTGTTGCTGCCGCTTCAAGGTATTGAACATGACCTGGAGTCTTTCCCGCAATTGATCTGATTGGATCACTAATAGACTTTACATCAATAGTGCCAGTCGGAACAGAAGGTAGCAATGGGGTGAACAAAAAGTAATTTCTTGGCGATATTACCATGACATTATACTCTGAAGTATCCAACTCCAACAAGGTGGAAACAGCACCCCACCCAGTACCTAAAATAACCAGAGTTTTTCTATTATTGCTATTGGGTTTTAGTGGTGTATGCGGTGGTCTTAGTGGGGGATTCGTTTCTTTGTATACCTCAAAGGTTATCCAAGCAGTGGCAGCGATCGAAGAGAGAATAATTCCCCTTCCACTCCATTTGAAAAAGCTACCAAATTTGGGGAACAATTCTCGAACATATAAACTTTTGTTGCGGCGAAATACGGGTTTAGAGCAACGAAATACTTGATTCTTTGCAGCTTGTGAGCTTTTAGTCAATCCCAGAGAGAACATTTGCAAACAAAGAAGAAAGTTCTTACTAAGTAAAAGGACTAACTTAAAGGTTAGTATTTGGGGTTATACAAATCAACTTTTGATTGAAAGATATTTAATGGAGTCTCTGTAAATCTTTAGGTACAGGCTAGTCAATGCTGAACGACCCAACAATAAAATAAAACGAACTTGAATCGATCTTGGGTCTAGTTTAAATATACTGAGACAATGGCTGCAACCAAAAACATATGAATTTTATTTCTTGAGCATAGTCTGCAAGAGATAACAAAGCTATAGTGCAGCCAAAAGTTTGGCTGCAGCTTGTCTGCAGCCATATATTATGACTATGAACCTTGCTACCATTTTTGGATTCGAGTTTTCTTCACTTTGATCCCAAGTACACTCAGGCCATTCTCAGCTGGTAGCTTGAGAAAGTATTTCCATCTGAAGCCAACCAAAAGAAGTTGTCATTCCCTTTCATTCGCCAACTTACTGTTAAGTGCTCTGTTGCAGCATCTTGCGAAGCAGTCATTGCTTATCGGTTACTTGAAAAAGATAGTGGGATATGACAAAGTCTAACGACGCGTCGAACATGATTTTAGGCTGTGTGAATTTATTTGGTTTCCAACAAGTATTCTGTTTCTGGATTAAAGCATGTTTAGGCCGCTGTTGAATGACTCTTACGAAGAATTACAATTGGATTGCAAGGTAAATGAGGTGCATATAATTTTCAGATTGTGAGCAAGATAGTTGATGCAGGAAAAGAACGACCTGCTGTCTCTGAATAATTGCAACAATGTCAAGTATATCAAATAGCATCAACTCCCAAAGAGAGCTCAGGACTCTGTACATCAGAAATCTGAATGAGAAAATATCGAAACAAAAGCTCAAGACAAAGATAATGCAGTGCTTTGCACAGCTAGATATACCTGTTAGGCAACTGATTCTAGTGAGACGTTTGCAGCTTCGTGGACAAGCATTTGTAACACTGTCGAATCATGATGATTGTCTTAGGGCAATCGATGAACTCAACACAGAGATTCTGTTCGACAAACCTATGGAGATTGATTTTGCCAAGGCCAATAGTGATACGGCTGTACAAGAACTTATTGAGCAAAAAGGTGGTGAAAATGTTACTTCTGAGCTAAATGAGTATTTCCAAGAACAGCGAATCAAGCGAAGAGAACAGAGAACCAAGAAGAGAGTGAGTGAGTCTACACAAAGATTTACCAAAAAACAAAAGACCGGTGTATTCTCTTCTCAGAAAGCAGAACCTAACAAAATACTTTTGCTGACTGGCCTTCCCTCAGAGGTCACGGAAAACACTCTACTGGTCATTTTTGAGAAGTTTGCAGGATTCTTAAACCTTACTCTTGTTGGTATAAGGAATCTTGCGTTGATTGAGTTTCGATCAGAGGTAGATTCACAGAGATGCCTGGAAGACCTTGGACAGAGTTTGTTGGTGCTGGACACCGAATGCACTTTACAATTTGCTAAAAAGTGAAGCACCCGCCCTCCCATTTATAGCGGAATAACGAACTTCTCAAATTGCAAATATAGACAAGAATACATATATGTAGATATATATATATAAACAGCATTCAATATTTTCCCGTGAATATAGTCTTCAACGCTGTGACAAAACCTTCCTTCACTTGTCCACCCTTTTCCACGTCAGCCATAAGTCTGATATAGTAATTAGGGTTTCCCTTTGGCGCCAGTAACTTCTTATCCAGTTTATAGCGATTACCCCACTTTGAATCTGATATATGCTTCAAAGACTTATATTGTTCCTGAAGAATATCTGCATTGAAGAGTTCCTTTTTGAAATTCGAAGGAAGTGGATCATCCGAAAACACCATCTTCTTGAGCTTGTCAACATCCAACTTAACCATTTTCTGCTGTTTCTTTTGCTCTAACAGTTGGTCACTGGCTACCTGTTTCGGGATAGGAATCGACCCAATGTTACAGAATCTTTCAACTTGTGAGAACTTGAATGAGGCATAATGCTTTATCTTGTCGTTTGGCAGTTTCTCGAGCAGACCAACAATCTTCTTTGCCATACTGACCACATTTTGTGAGCTCGACATGATGGCCTAGGTCTCCACGTGTTCAAAACTAGCCGAAGCAGTGAGTGACAAACTCTACTTATTCTATTTGTTGAGTGAGGATAATTTTTTTACATAAACTTTATCGACTAGAAAAAAGTTAAGTGACCTTCAAGATGTCAGTCAGTTAGTAAAGAGGCCTAGAAGCTCTAAAAGTATACAATCACAACAGGGTAAAAGTCAAACAGGGTTGGTAGTTGGGACACATTGCAGAAAGATTCCCAGTATATCACTGCCATTCACGGCTTGAAACTTTGTAGGGCTCATTAAATAGTTTGTATTCAAAATCATCTAGTGGTCCGCCTGTTCGGTAAAGCAGATCACTAACACAGAAACGGATTGCGGGGGATTTGACATGCGCAGCACAAAGCTCGCCAATAATGCGGTCACTTCTCAACTCAGTGGAGGATTTTACCTTGCAAAGAAGCAACTTCTCATCGCTGGCAGTCTCAAAATAAACAATATCAGCATCCTGCGCAGCTTGTTTGAGATCTTCCTCATTATGAATTTCCAAAGCATTCACCTCGGAATTAAACGAAATTTCAAAGTCCTTGTATTCTAGTTTCTTTTTGACCGGTTTTCGAAGGATAGGATAGCTGTTGGGCGGAATGAGATTCTTCTTCTCGATATAATTATTCACCATATAATCCACCAATGAACCCGTCCGCAGAATGTAGGCGAGCCTTATGGAAGCTTTCTTGAGAATCAGCTCCTTCTTTAATTCCTTTCTGAGCTCTGTCTGATAATATGGTTGTCTTGCGCCACTAACATCGCACCGCTTAAGCAGTTTCTCTAGATATTTATCATCCTGCTGACTATGAACAACATCAGCCATAATGTAGCAGGGTTTTCGTGCGGTCTCAAAAATGAGTGGATGGGAACGGTCTGTTGAGGCGATCGCCCCCCAGTCTTTCAGTTCATAAAACATCGTTGTTTGTGATTGTTTATGAAGGGTGGCTAGAGCTTCTGAGCTCAGCCCTAATCGTTGTCAAATCTGTGTTTTTATAAGAAGAAGGGATACAAAACAGAACATAGAAAAATTTGGCGGCGTTAAAAAATAGCTCTTTCTGTCGCTATCAACTGTTCCTGAGAGAAATTGAACTAGTTGAAGCTCATTTCCTCGTCAGTATGAAGTTCATTAGCCAAAGAACTGATTTGTCGCACCATCTTCGCACTCAAGGTTGAAGACTGCTCCCATCTGTAGTTGGCCAGCAGATCTATCACCTGCTCTCGCATGGAAAAACATCCTAATATACAATCAGCGATATCGCGTGATACAAAGTGGTTCCAGTGTCGTATCCACTCTTCCACCATGGAGAGCTTATGCGAAAACAAAACCAGGTTCTTTATTGTTCTCATTCGGAAAAACATTGGTATTCTTAATTCTGGTGCCATGTTTTCATTTGGCAACCCCAAGATATCAAGAATACATTCATTAAATGACCACATACAATCCTTTAGACTAATAGAAGAAACTCTCTTTCGTTCAGATTCTTTGAGATGTCCAAAGTAAACGGAGCCCCAGCCTTTTATTTGCAAAAAAGTATTTTCTTCAGGCGAATAAATCGGTTGATCATCCACTATCTTGGACTTTACAATATCGCCTCCGAGATCAAAGGGAAAATAGAGCAAATCGATTGCGAGACCATCGCTACCTTCGTATCGTCCTGTAAAATCTTTGTAATATTGCGAAAGATTGGGCAAGTCAGAGAGTTCTTCAGGAAAGTATTCGTCAATATATTGACGTTCAGATACCGAGTTGATATTCGCGTCATTTATCTGAATACTGAATTTATAAGCAGATGATAAAGAACTCAAAGTCGGCTGTAGATATTTTTCAATGGCTTCTTCGACATCCCACGCGGTGGTATTGTCAAGCATTCCGAATATGAGGTCAACATTGACAATTTCGCTTGTTCCCTTCTGTGACGTAAGCTGATCGCTACAAAGAATGCTGTACTTTGAGGCTTCAGAATGAACTGCTTTCACAAAGCTGTCAATGGAGTACTGTTCAATTTCCCCATTGAAGCAGTGATCAAGGATTAGTTGTGTGATAAAAAAGGGTAAATCATTAGAATCAACGGATTCCATGGTGTAGAACAACTGTGCAGTACCGGCTGATCCATCAACATAGATAGCATTGTTATAACTCAACAACAGTCTGACGAACAGTGCACTTCCTCCTGAAGGTCCATGAAGGTAGGCTCCCTTTTCAGCTTCGGAATACGTTCCCCTTCTGAAATCTATTTGAAAGTCCACAAGCAGCTGATTCTGTTTTCTCAACCGTTCTTCAATTTGGATGGTCAATGCTTGCTCCAAATCTGGAAATTGAAAGTCATCCCATTCTAAATATACCGGTACTTTGACGACCACATCCTCAATTGGGTGTTCGATGTAGTATTCAATCGCTTCTTTCGGAAGTTTCCTAAGTTTCAAAAAATAACTTAAAACTAACTTGTTGCTCCAGGGCACATATGTGGCACACAGTACCACCACCAGGACCGAAAACAATACAAGCTTCATAAAAGTCTTTCTTTTTCAATAGCTTAATGTGAACAAGCTGATTAGTTTCTGATCCAAAAGACCTACCAGACCATCAGGATAACAATATCGATAGCAATTCAGCACGTTCAATGACCTAATCGAAATCGTTAGCGCTAGCGAGACTCTTTTACTCCAGAAAATTAACGTCTTAGCTACTGTTGAGGCCATTTTATCTGAAAGCCGTTCGAGCATCTACGTGCATTGCACAAAGTAAAGATTTGAAGATGTTTCGAGGTGAAGTTACCTTGATTCCTTGCGGCAGTAGATTACAAAGACATCTCTCACGCCCCCAAGACTAATATGTCCGGCCGGATACAGCCATCTCAGTGCGAGATTGATAGAGAAACCAGAAAGTTTCAAAAAACGGAATCTGCAGACCTTAGAGAGTCTTTATACGTGCACGATGTGTACAATGATATAGCTCAGCATTTTTCGCAGACAAGATACAAGCCCTGGCCCATCGTGGCCCAGTTTTTGCAATCTATGGATAGTTTCACTATTGGTGTTGATGTAGGCTGTGGGAATGGAAAATATTTGGCCATTAACAAGAGCCTTTATATTGTGGGATCAGACTATTCTACTGGTCTAATAGAACAGGCCTCAAAACTGCACAGAAATGAGACGAACGATGTCCTCGTTGCTGATGGATTATGTTTGCCGCATGCTGACAATACATTCTATTTTGGTCTTTCGATTGCGGTAATCCACCATTTTTCGACCCCTGAGAGAAGGGTGCAAGCGATCACAGAAATTCTACGAGTCTTGAAGAAAAACGCTAGAGCGCTAATATATTGTTGGGCTCTGGAACAAGAAAATTCCCGCAGAGGTTATAAAGAGGGCATGGATCAGGACATTCTTGTCCCCTGGGTTACTTTACAGAAGCAGGAGAAACCGAAAAACACAGACGACTCTTCTACAGAAACTGTTATTCCTGAGACTAGAATGCGTTATTATCATTTATATAAAAAAGGAGAATTAAAGGAAGACTGTATCAAAGCGGGCGGCATTGTAATCGAAGACGGCTATGAACGTGATAACTGGTGGGTTATTGTCGAAAAATGCTGACCTGACCCACTACAGGATATACATGCTGACATTATAATTGATACCACCAAAAGAAATCCTTATATACACGTCACTTTTTAACTCTCTCATGGTGATTAGTAGGAAAGGCCAGAGGTTGCCCCCTAGCTAGATGACCAAAAAGAACTAAAATGAGAGTAAGCAAATTTGAAACACAAAATCAAACTTCAAAGACGAGAACAAGCAAATGCAATGTCATATTGATGCATGTGTCTCACAACTAATACGACTGATTATTGGGAGAATTTGCGTAAGTCATTGCGGCATTTCGTCTTTCATACTTGCCCTTCTTCATCAATTGTTTCAGCGCGACACTATCCAGAGGGTCTAACAACTCAAATGAACATAAGAGTTCTTCAGATACCGACATCACAGCACCCCAATTATCAAATTCGCCACAATAGTTTGGAGCAGAGAACACGGTGACCAAAGATCTATCATTAAAAAATTCATAACCATCTTCCACCACCATATGAGCTCGAACAACCAAATCAAATTGAAATTTATTTAGGAACTTGTTGATAGCAACTTTGTTAAAACAATACGAGACACCTCGCTCGTTATCTTCCCATTCATTCGGAGCATCTGCGGGATCTGACCAAAGCAAATCATTTAGTAAACCGAAATCAGGAACATCCGTTGGACGTTTCACTGAGCGAATCTCATCCATTGAGTTGAGGACAGGAGAAAGCCCGCCATGGACACAAAAAATCTTCGACGCCACGATAGCCGCAATAGGTAATGTGTTGAAGGTGTCAATAAATGTTTTCCACGTTTTGAGAGTTGCCCTTCTTTTACATTCATCATAGAATCCATAAGCTCTAGTAATCTGTGCACATTCGTGGTTACCTCTTAATAAAAAGAAGTTTTCAGGGTATTTGATTTTGTAGCAGAGCAATAGCAGTATCGTTTCAAGCGATTGCTTGCCTCGGTCAACGTAGTCACCGAGGAATAGATAGTTTGATGCTGGTGGAAATCCACATTTTGTAAATATTCTAATCAAGTCACTGTATTGTCCGTGGACATCTCCCACTATTTTAACAGGGGCACTTAATTCAAGTAAAGTCGGCTGGCTCAAAAACACTTCTCTGGCTTTTGCGCATATCGCTGCTATTTCACTCGTCTTTAAACATATTGATTTCGTCCGCTTTCCTGAATATCCAGCATCCAGCAGCCTCTGTATCAAATCCTCCAAGTTGAGCTCTCTGCCTTTGCTCTCCGGATGATGAATCTCAATAGGAGATTGGCCGAATCTGTGGTCAACGCCAGGGCTTTTGGATTGTCCCCCAGGGGATGTCATCGAACTCACGGTTATGCTAGGCAGCGGAATTGAAGATGAGACGTTATGCGAAGATGGATCCTGATATGCGTTTTGAAGATTTTGGCTGGATGAAGTCCGTTTGGCATTTTGAGAGCTGTCCGCCTGTTGAGCAAGAGAAGATGACGAGTTAACGCGCAATATGGGAGATTTTGGAGCCACACTTATCATTGATGGTGGCAGTTTGCCGTAATCGTCGTTGGAAAGATTGAGTTGGGGTGTTGTTGAGGTGCCCCCTGCCTGTTGCACTCGCTCGCCCGCGGAGGCGTCATTGATGTAATCGTAGTTGTATTCGCCATCGATGTTAAGCTTGTCCATATCGTTAGCAACATCATTCACAGACTTAGAGGAATTTCGTCTGCTCAGCATCGGTGATGATGATGTGGTCTTGAAACTAGCATTCTCGCTTGTGGAGTCCTTGGTGGCAGAACGTCGGCTACGAATGGACCGAGACGACCGCACTGACGTAGACGTATCTGATCGCGCAAATTGGGGATTGCCCTTCTGTTTCGATGGTTCGTTACCCATTATATGCAATAACTGGAGTGTGAATGCTATCTGTTAACTTCTCCACGTATCCTACTTGTTCGCCAGTGCTGCAAAAACTACGGTCAATTTCGCACCAACTAACCTTAGCCTCAAATTACTGTTGAAGCAACTCTTGTTAATCAAAAAAGTGGACGACTTCTCACAATGTATGTTTCTGGCACACTTCTGCCTTTCGTTGTAGTTTCTTAGATCTTATTTAGAACCCAAATACTTTAAGGCCTGATGTTGCTCACCTTAGTCAAACTTGTTGAGCCAAAAACCGCACAATTATTTTTAGAACGGCACACTTCCTTCTGGACCGAACTAAAAACTCAGCAACCGAAAGATGGACATATCCGTATCGTTTGATTGTGGTTCCTACAGTAGTCGGTCAATACTATAGTTCTTTGGAGTTGAGATTTCTCCAATTAGCTCATGTCACAGAAATGGATGCTAGTATTACTGCCGATCTCGAGAAATTTCCCCTCTTTCAGCCCTGTGATCGCTTCCGATCATGAAATCAATGCTTTTTGTTAAGTCTTGAAAAAATCTGCCCATCACTGTCGTGATCCTTTACGAATCAACTTTGATTAGCCCGTATCATCATTTGAAAGCGGCTCCGACCGCTACTTGTATCCTACTCTGTCTCGCACGGCTAGCTATCTTTAGCATACACGCTCTTTCTTCCACAGTGCGGCATGGAACTGGGGTATCTGTATGGGCTCATAACCCGATTAACAGGGTCCTGTCTGATGACTTCTGATAGCTAGCCATAGGCTGCTCAACCACTAACAGAACGCTTGTTGCAACACTATATTAGACTAGCACAGTCGATGTTGCCGGATATTGCTAATCGTCAAGTTCTGAGTCGTCTGTCGCAACAACTCATTTTCTTTATCTGCCTCTATAGTATCAGGAGCTGTGGGGAAGCCCAGATGGATACGAGGCACGGTTTTGTGGCTGGTGCTGAGGCTAAAAAATTTTACCTTTGTTTGGTTGCCATTAGAAAATGCTCGAAGGTGGCCGAAATGGTCAAGGAAACTACAAAGAAGCAGTGTGAAGGCCTATTGAGAAGATGAGATTACTTGCAGTCCATGAGTCTGCTCTATCCACGTATCTACCATTTTTCGGGCGAGCAAAATGTCCAAGAAGGCGGACTCTTCCGGTGAATTGGAGGCAAAAGACCTCTTTTTCCCCCGGAGCTCAAATAGAGAACCAGATTCGCGAGATCGATATCAATGGTACAGACGGTACGCAGACCCACTCTATAATTGAGCAGATTTCTACTGACCCTCAATTAACTCGTGAGGCCAAAGTAGGGTATCTCAACTCGCTTGTCGAGAACTTCACAAAGCGCGACTTTGGCTTGTCGACTATGGCTAGGGCTAAAATCGACCATTTGAATGGGCAATTGACACCGAAGTCAATGGCTGAAATTATAAAACACAATCCAGGAAGAGTGCAAACCAGTTGGGAGCTTTACGAGATGTTTTCAAAGGTTCAGTCTAATGATGATATACTTTTGGCAGTATTTGCCAAACTTGTGCAAGGAGACCAAGCAGCTATTGATGATGGCCAAGTTGAAATTGATCTGCCAGCTGTTGTCAAGATTTTTCAAGTGCATGAACACATAAAAAACAAGTCTGCAATTGATCCAAAATCACTCGAGAGGCTTGTTCAGAGCTTAATTCCTCTGGGTCTATCAGAGCTCATACCCATACTAGGACCGCCTCCTGAGCTGATCTTTAATATCATATTAAACGGCCAGGATCTTAGTAATAAAGACTACCTTTATTTATTTGAATCCATCCAGGAGGTAAAGATACCGGAAACTGTATTGAAAAAACTGCTTTCTCCAATATCGAAACTTCAGCATGTTGATTTGAAGAAATCGGAAGATTTCGTGAGGTTTGAGACTCAACTAAAAGACAAGGGAATTTTATTAAACATACCTGAAACTCTTGCCACTGAGGCTACAGAAGCTTTGGTCAATAAAATTGTTGATATGAGACTAGATACTGATCCTTCAATAATGAAACTCATTCTCATAAGTGTCGGATTGCATGGTCGGAACTTAGAGCGTGCTTTGTATTTCTTTGACCTTTATCAAACTAGATTGCCCCAGGGATCTCCAGCACTGGACGACTTGAGATCAATTGCATCTTTGATATTTGTTCATGAGTCGATTGTTAAAGATAAGCAGAGTCTTATCAAGTTTGCAGAGGTCTTAGTACCTCAATCGCCGACACCTCCAGCGCATAACCTGGCTTCATTTATTCTTGTATATGGATGGTTTGGTGACCAAGAGAAGGCATTAGAAATTTATAATAAATCGGTTGACTTGTACAAGAACGAGAATGACGAAGACAGTACAGGGAAACTTGTACAATCGCTCATTTTGACCTCGCTAATCTCTGGAGATCTACAACTCGCAAACTTCATCAAAGCAAAATCCAAGGAAAATCATCTCATGAATGATCGTTCACTCATCAGTATAAATCAAATTTTCAGACTTTATGGAGAGCTTCAAGATACTGCGAAAGAAGAACCTGCTGCCATGCGGCATGAGATTTGTGATGTTGTTCTAGCCAGTATTAGAGATAGTGCTCCAAAATGACTTTTCTGAATCTTGCACAGCCTTCTGTCTACCCCACATATACACAGCCGTCTATTGATGCTGTCCTCTTAGCACGTGATAATTACTCATAGCATTGTGGCACCATGATGAAAAAATTGAATAATGGAGGAACAGGAATCAGAAAAATATATACAGAATGGACTTATAGCAGTAGTTTACCTGAAAGTCCTACTGATGGCTTCATAACACTTTGAACTGCAATATAGACATAGAGATTTTGAAAAATGGTTACCAATATCACCTGGCATCACAACTTGACGAACGAGGAGCGCAGCAAACTGACGGGTCAAAAGGGTGCTACTTTATGGCTCACTGGTTTGAGTGCTTCTGGTAAGAGCACTATTGCTTGTGCTCTCGAAAGTTTCTTGTTAGAGAAGGGTATCACTTCATACAGATTGGATGGTGACAACATAAGATTTGGTTTGAACAAGGATTTGGGATTTTCAGAGAAAGACCGTGCCGAAAATATCAGAAGAATTTCGGAAGTATCCAAGCTTTTTGCTGATTCAACTGCTATTTCTATCACTTCATTTATCAGTCCTTACAAAGCTGACAGAGATCAGGCAAGAAAACTACACAAGGATGCCGGTATTCCATTTGTTGAAGTCTACGTTGATGTACCTTTGGAAGTTGCAGAAAAGAGAGATCCAAAGGGTCTCTACAAGAAGGCGAGAGAAGGTGTCATCAAAAACTTCACAGGCATTGATGACCCCTATGAAGCTCCAGAATCTCCAGAAGTACATTTGGACACCAGCGATTTGAGTGTAGAGGAATGCGTAGAAGTACTAGTTGCTTATTTGGTGAAAAACGGACTTGTCGACAAATCAAAAGCCACAAAATAAGGACACTTCGGTTTTGCATAATTAAAAGTAACTTATTAATATTTTATTTAACAATGTCAAGCTCGTTAATCAGCTCATTCCAGTATTCATTAATGTCTCCCATCTCCCGTAGCCGTTTTGCCAAACGTTGAAGTCTCTTTAATTATCGATTACAACTATCCTGAAGCTCTATTGTTGACATCACTTTCAAACGAACCCGGAGAGGGTCAAACACAACGTCAATGTTTGTCAACGAGCTGTTTATTTCGTCGTAATGAAAGGAATGCATGTGTTCTCTCTCATCATTTCGAGATTCTGAAAGTAAAATCTGAAGTCTTTGAAATCTAGTCTTCGCGTTCGAGCTTCCTAAATTTGATAACTCTTTCAAAAGGGAGATGGAACAATCCAATTAATGTTTGCAGTTGAGCATTTGAAAATTGAGATCACAACCGCACGTCAACAGAGTCAGGCTGCCACTGTAAAGGTAATATAAATCCATCACACTGTACAGCGCTAGCATATTGTTCTTGAAGAATGTATCCAAAATGTATATTGTTTTCTGCGCTGCGTTTGAGCATGATTTGAGTAGCTTCGGTATTTGCTGGCTTATTTTTATTTCTAATGCAGCATTTTCTTTCCTTTCCTACTAGGTTTTATAAAACCGGTAGAGTGGTTGAGTGAATGCAATACGTTCAATGGTGTCAAAAATAACAACGCTCAAAGCTTTGATTTCCGTCAGGATCAAACGAAAGTTTTAATCTTGAAGGAAGCGGCTCATTCCAGTATACCAGTTTGTGGGGATTTCGCAATAAGATTCAGTAAAAAAATGACGCCTTGGAGGAAGAGTGAATGACTTGGTATATATCTCCCGTTACGCGGGTCAACTATATATAGAAACGAAGCTCATTTCCTTCGAGACTCTTTTTAGCTGAAATTTATCTCTTCTGATTCGATCATACACATCTTTGGAAGGGTCGCTAAATTCTTTCAATCTTCAACAGGTAGGGATCATCTGTTTTCGTTGCAGTAGTCCTATGTAATCCGTGAGCGATCCAAATTCTTCCTGATTTCAGTTCAATCTTCTGTATATCCTGTTTTTTTATTGCCCTCAAATGTACATAAATTTGAGTATCCAGGAAATAGCGCATTAATGTTAGAGTATAATAGAGAATCATTTTCTTGATCAAAAGAACGGAGATAAAGGTTAGCGACGATAAGAGTTGAAACAATTAAGTAACTTTCTTCACCTTCTTCATTATTCGTTATTCGTTACAAGGAGCACATCAGACAGTGTAACATTGAACAAATATTCTATGATTTTGTCTGATTCTCCTGCATATCCCCTTCTAAGCGCAAATGTCATTAAAATGAAAGCCTTGAAAAACCGAGAATGATTCGATAACAAATTAATGAAATTACTGGAGTCAGAATTGATACTATAAAGCCGAGATTTAATCAGGAAAAAATCAACGGTAAAGGAAAGTCGTTCAGATAGAAGTGATCCAGATCAATAGGCCAAATACTGTATTAGGGGATAACTGAGACAAAGGAAGTGTATTCTCGAGCTTTTTATATGTGGAACGGCTCTCTTCGATAAGCTATGTTGTTCGTTCCCCGAAATCCTATACATGATTTCTGCCGTCCAAGTCAACATAAAACTGCTCAGATGAATCAGATGTAAGATCTCTCCCCGGTCCAGATTAACCATCTCGAACAAGCTCGACCGCTCATTGTTTGTAAAATGTAAGCTAGGGAGTTTAGTTTGCTTTGGTAAAGCCAGTCCTTTGCCGAGCCTATCAATAGTATGTTTCATTTCACTATATCGGATTAAAAGATCTGATATTCGTTTCTTGTAGAGAGTGTAGTTACATTCTCTTTTGGCAATTACAGATTTCCCGTATGAAGGTAAATCACGAGAGCATCGAACTTCTTTCACCTACATATTTCACATCTAGAATTTGTCAAAGTCAGTAACCCAGACCAAATGAATAATCCTAGGTCATCGTATATACGATGCTTAGGCTCTTTTCACTGTTCGTATGACTGATTCTTGAATTTCTTCGCTCTTATCCATCTACCCACAACAGCTCAAAACTGAAAATACTAGTGCAATCATCTAGATATGACACAGTAAGCTGATGCGCGTGTTATTTTAGCTATGATGATGGTTAGGCGCGAGATTCCAAGATCGAGCTAACCAATCACAATTCTCAGGTAATAAACATATTTTATATCACATGACTTCAATTTCTCTTTGTAGTAGCACCTTCGGTTATGATACCAGTTAGCTATTGAGTTCGTTGAGCTTATAGAGCATTCTGAAAATAATCATTTCACATATCTCCGGTAGCAAAAAAATTCAAAAGATTCTTTAAATGTCTGTAAAAGTATTTTTAGGCTTGAAACTAGTTTTTGGGAGCAATTAATTTGAAATGCTATTTATCCTTATATGGGTTATAACATTAAACATAGAAAAAGAAAATTAGAGTAGCAGTCAGTTAGAGAATTAGCACTTGGATCGAGCTTAATGTATAGTTATTGAAAATAACTTAAATGGCTAGGAGCCGGGTGCATTAGTTCTTTCCTTTGATCTTAAACTTCTTGAATATATTCAAGACATCATCTTGTTCTTCCTCCTCTAGAACTTTTTCTCTGAATTCAGGATCCTTTAAGTTTTGAGCGCTCGCGAGCTTTGGATCTCTCAACAAGAAAGAAAAGCAGAGCAGAGGAATACACAGGCAAATACCAACAATGACTAAAATTCTCTGAATGTATCTGTAAGCTTCCACAATTAGTACTCTGTTAGGCGAGCCCCATGGGTTCTCTACGATCCATTCTAGTGGAGAATTGTAGGCATAAGCAGCATCGGTTTGGTTCGTAATTTTTGAATAGATTTGACCGGGTAATAAATTTGTCCAGATAGCACCAGAAACTGCACCACCAAGTGATGATCCGACGTAGTAAGCACATAAGTACAATGAGAGAACAGTTGCCATACCCTCGTGGTCAGCCACAGTCTGGATTGATGCCTGAGTAACGTAAGTGAAGAATCCAGCACCAAATCCAAGAACACATTGAGCACCGATGATACCATCATGGGATGAATGGCCTCCTCTGTATTTGATCATCAAACCAAAAGCAACAAACCACATGCAGATACCAAAAATGATAAAAGCTTTCAGTCTTCTGATATATGCAATTGCAAACCCTAAAATAGTTCCTGTAATCACAGACACAAAGGAGTATAAACTGCTGATTCTTGTGGCAGATTTAACTGACTCATTGAAGGCCACAACCAAAGCTGTATACAAGAATTCTCCTTGCATGTACCAAACGAAGTCAATAAAAATACCAATTAACAAAGCAGCCCAAACAGCTCTGTCTTTCATGTATCTAGGAGCAAAAAATGGATGTCTAGCAAATTTGAGTTCCCAGTAAAAGAACACCGGGAAAACAAAGAAACCGATAATCAAAGGGGCTAAGACCTTTGCCTTTCTCCATTCACTGTTATAACCACCACCTAGAGTCATAGGAGTTAAGAAAAGACCAAGTGCCAGCATAATGAGTAGCAAACCAACTATATCCAGTTTCCAGAAAAAAACTTCAACTACGAACTTCTTGAAGCCTAGTCTTCTGAAGTCAGAGATCTCCAAAATGCTATCCAAGTCACCGTTCTTTTTCGCAAGATAGTACATGTGAATAAAGCAACATATCAAAGGAACACAAGCTAGTGGGAAAATGAAGGCCCACATACCAATACCCCAAGACCATGTACGAGACGATAAGACAGCCTCCTGAACATCACCAGAAATCCATGTGTTGATGATGAATGGGAGCGCGGCAATAAAAGAACAAAAGACCCTCCAGTTCATGTTGGAAAAGTCACCAGTAATAATCTGCAGAAGACTGATTACACCAGAATAACCGAATTGGTAGAGAATGGCACCGGCAGCAAATCTTGTCACATCGTATGCCTGAGACTCAATGATTGTTCCAATGACATACAAGACGATACCAATCAACAAAAGTTCGAGTCTTCCAAATATATTGGAGAGTCTCGCATAGAACAGCTGCGCCACACAGGCTGCAACACCTCTCACGACAGAAACAGTGGAAATAAGGGAATGAGCAGAGTAAGACGAGGTTGCATACGCCTGGTAGTTGGAACGAACAGTACCATCAAGACCGTATGCATAGGCCACAAGGAAGATAGAAAAAAAAACAGCAATCTTACCCAGCCATGAATCGTACTGCTTATTCAGAGCCTCAATTCTCTTAACTCCATAACTCTTTTCTTCAGGCTTAATCACTTCGCTGAGCTCATCCCTGTTATCGACAGACTCCAGGCCGTCAGAGCTATTCTTGGATGAGCTATTCTGGTTTGGGTTTCCTTCAGCACTCATTGGTATTACGATAGTAGGAATTCTGATATTATGTCCAACTCTTCGACAGTATCTTGTCCTATTTTAACGAAATGTTTTTTTCCACAACCTTAAATCACTTTATATAAATGATAATCTCAAGCGGCAAGAATGCAAGGAAAATTCTTCACCGATAAAACTCGCGGTTGTAAATTGGGTTTACAGTCAATAAGAGTTGCAAGCAAATTTTTGCAAAATGCCAAGTGTATCCTGTGAACAAACCACCAATCTAAACCAACGAAACTGATCAAAGAGATAATTGAATAGTTGTCCATGCTTCACAATTGAGATGCAAGTTATAGAGATTCTTAACAATGTAAAAAGAAACAACTGCAGAGAATAAAAATTTTGAACGTTTTTTACTTGAGAAAAAAGCCAGTCATATCCGGCTAGCTTGTAGCAAAACAAGGGCAATTGCAGGGCTGGACATTCTGAGAGTACCCGGACTTCAAATTTGGAGAGTAGTAATTGAGATGTTTGTAGTGTGGTCAGGAAGCGCTTAAGATGAAGCCGTCGTGGTAGCGGTCACAATAGTGTGGGCACCGCCGTGATGTGCAGAAAAAAAAATATAGCAACCACCAGTAGTTTCACGTAAGTTTTATTTTTTAGGTGTTGCTGCGGACGCTAAGAATATCTCAAAGGCTTAGTTATTCTACAACACCGGTTGAACGGGTTTACAGCAAGGAGATAGAATTAGTGTCGAAGGTCTTATTATTTGTATCCTCCTAAAGCGGCCAGATTCCTGGTGCTTAAGACCGTGCTCACAGAAGTCTCTACATATGGAGGTTTCGTATTTAGGTGCGGCGTCGCGAGAAAAAGCTTACTTTAAGTTGTTTTCTGGTGGAGACTATTGTTTTGCTGCAGATATTTTTTATTTTGTGAATTTCAAGCTTTCAAACTGCAACAACAGAAATAGAACCTTATTTGCTCAGCAGCTTCTTCACCTTAAAGCTTGAGTGCCTGTGTGATACTCTGTTGTATAATAAGATCTCCCGCCTTGGTTTTCCAACAAGCTGCTCGAATTCAATCAGCAAAAAAGAGATATAGTGAACTTATGGAGATAAGGTGGCGATTCGCTCGTAACAGGAGCAATTGCAACTGGCGACTACTTCGGCGCAACACTACCCCACTCATTTACATTACGTCAAAACCTTGCACAACCTTGTACTACCTGGCACATGCTATTTCGATACTTTACATAGTCTCTGTAGAGTTCATCAGCCCCGTAACACCTGGTAGACCAATAGCATCACAATCTTGGTTGAATGCAGGGGTAGCAAGCTTCACTATGCTGCAATTATTAAGCAATTACTACTTTCCAGGCCGTACCTTTATTTGTCTCAACTATACAGCTTTTCGGAGATAACGAATATTAATGTACATGAATCGAAGTCTAATAGCCAGCATTAAAATTTTTCAAGGGATCAATCCGCAGTGTTTTTATATATCTTTGCTATTAGTGGACGCCGTAGGCTGTAAAGCCACCTGAGACGCTGTTGAACAGCCTGTATGTCAATCAAAGTATCACTTACTCAGTGCTGACACTTTCTATGATTGTACGAATTTTGACATTATTAGATGGTGCCGTGTGTAAAGATTCAGCCTTCCATCAATGCCTCAAGATCCAAAATCCTCTTTTCTCGTCCGGTGTTCCGTTGCTTCTTGAATAAAATCAGCCCCTTTGTCTCGTGGCTAATTTAATGAGGCTGGTGAGTAATGTCGCGTTGGCGTGAGCATCATGACATAAGCAAAATGATGCTTACTCTCTTCTATGAATTGTGCTTTCCTTCCGCGCCTTGAAAATATATGTAAGTTGCTCGTGATTGCAACCTTTGAGGGACTCCTTCGCACTCAGACATTGGAATTGATTGGTTTAACGTTCTGGGCGCGTTAATATATATCAGCATGAGCCGAGAGTCAGATACTAGTGTGTCGTTGAAAACGGAGCTAGCTAAGTTAGACTCAGATCATTTAGAGAATGACGCTGCGGTTGCACAGCAATCGCTTGCTTCAATACTTTCATTGTTATCAACGGCCAAAAAGGAGAAGTCAGGGACTGATATTGGAGATGATTTGCCCCTATTAATAAGTCGGTTGCTAGATTGTTTCGCCTATGACCAACTGCGACCTCACTCTCTTGCTATCATCGCGGTTCTCAAGGACCTTGACGGACCACGCATAGAATCCCGCCTGCGTGTGATTATAGATGATATGGTAACGCTTTGCGATGATAAGGCTGGAATCCATAAGTTATTACTTATTGTCGCGGAGCTCTTCCCAATTTTCAGTTCTTTGTTCAAGGAATTGCTTCTTAGTAATGAAGAATTCAAAGGGCTACTGACGAGTGAAGTCAGCTCAATTCTGAACTCAAATGCGGCTTTGTCTCAAAGCCGAATCTACGATATCCTTGTTTTATTCTCTACATCATGTGTCGATGACTCTTGTCGTATGATGGTGGCCCAACAGTACACGCCACTTCTTGTCACTGCGCTGGATTTTTCTGCCTTAGTTGGTGACAATCATTCGATCGAAAGCATAGCTGCCTTGATATTGCTTAAGTGCTGGAGTTTCATCAAAGCCGAAGATTTCGCTACATTCAAAGAGGTACTCTCACTCGGTCATCTTGCTGAAGTGATTACTCGCTGTGTTACAGATTCTAGACAAGATATAAACCAAGAGAAAATAGTTGTCGAAGCACTTGCATTCCTTTCCTTAAGCATATCACAGCGAAGTTACTTGAGACATGACAGACGCCTAATAACGACGCTGATTGATAGTATGACTGATAATACAACTTTTGGTATTTTATGCATTTTTGTCAATCTCACCTCATTCAACCAGTTGTTGAACGAGGAGCAAGAGTCTCTGGAATCACTGAAAAATTATTCAAATTTCAATACGGCAGATCCGGTGGCAGGTAAGAAAAGATTACGGGAAAAGGATAATGACGAACAAATTACCCAGTTTGTGGGGGAATTGCTAACTCAACACAGCATTATGAGCAAACTTGCAGAACTAACAAAACAGCAGGTTTTCAGATCATCCTCAGGAGTTCAACAAAATCTCATCAAACTTGTGCATAATGTTTCATACCCTCAGAAATATCGGCCAGAGGTTGTAAAGCAAGGAGGCATCAACATCTTGCTAACCTATCTTGTAAATATGTCGAACAATATCGATTACAAACATGGCACTATAAATGTGAAAGGACCTATAGACCAGCCAGAAACTCGGCTGACTGCCATAGAGGCTCTTTCGTACATTCTTGTTAGTAATAATCCTGCTCTTCTCTTCAAAAAATTTGATGCTCTTACTCCAGTTCCATTTTTATCGGAGATGCTAGTTCAATATGACATTGAGCTCAATGGCTCTAATTATAATTCACCTACTCCATTGGAAGGTGTTCGAGTTTCTGCTCCTGAGGTTTTCAATGTATTAATAGCCCTCATTAATTTGTCATCGATCGAAAATATGGAGATTAAAAATTTAATTAGCAAATTGTGTTGGACCCCTATCAGCAACCTTATTTTGTGTCAGAATGTTCAGCTTAGAAGATCAGTATTAGAACTTGTTTCTAACCTAATAATGTCTCCAATATGCTGCGAAAAGTTTTTCAACTGGAAGTCGTCAGCAGATTCAAACTATAAGAACTATAAGCTTATTGTACAGCTCATGCAATTGGATGATCCAAAGTCACAGGAAGCTGTACTTAATATATTTGCGAATTCAAGTGACTTTGAGTTAGTAGCGTCTATATTGGCAGGCTCTGAACTGTTCATTAGTGGTTTGGTTTTCTTGATGAGAGAAGAGCACGAACTTGATCCCATAATTCTGAGAGTCTTTTATATCCTCTCAAACCTTCTTACCTGCTCTAACACGGATCTACTACGTTCCCTATTGTCAAAGGCTCAGTTGGGATCATTAGTGATAGAAGTGACTGAATCGTCCAAGAGTCCTGAAATCAGAGACATGGGTAGAGATATTTACCAGAAGCTACAAACAGGAAGCAAGTCTTAAATTCCAGTTACCTTGAATGCATATCTTATTTGTGTACAACTTAGTGTCACTGTGTATAACCCTAGGAAAACTCCCCCTCAACGCAAGAATAGAACTTCTCGGCCCATTCTTTCTGTTCCACCTTACTAGCGCCTCTTATAGCTAAGTAAACTCCGTTATCCACCTCTACCTCATCCATATTAGATTTGTTCCCATTAATAATAATACCACCTGTTTCACGAAGGACAACCCACGAAGCGCACACATCCCAGCTTGATACGATATCGAAGTAGCCGTCAATTACACCAGTTGCCATATGGCATATATTCATCGCTGCTGACCCAAATGATCTGAATCCGTGGATGAAAGCACCCTTCTCAGCCAACAGATTTTTGTATAGTTTCATACGCAACTCGAAGTTGCTTCCGCTTCGGTCGGAACCAGACTCGAATGCGATGATAGATTTTTGAATTGATAATGGTGTGTCTATTTTAGGTAGCCTTTTTCCGTTAAGAAAAGCTCCTTTTCCTTTGATAGCGGTGAACATCAGTTGCAGTGAAGGGTTGTACACAACACCAACTGTTGGATCGCCATTGACTGTAAAACCCAAAGAAGTACAGAAATAAGGAAATCCGTGGTAAAAATCGGTCGTGCCATCGATTGGATCAACTATAAAGCACGGATCATCTGGAACCGGCTCCCCCGTATATGACTCCTCGCCAATAAATTTATAGGATGGAAACTTTGCACTCAGTGTAGCCTTCACAAGATTCTCAATCGCTCTATCTGTCTCAGTAACAAGATCTACAGCATTTTTTTTATCTGAAGCCTCAACCGATCCTGTCTTTTGCAGCATTAGTTTGCCAGCTTCCTTGGCAACATCAATCAATGCTTGAAGTATCGCTTCAGTATTCACAGTCATAGAAGACGACATTTTTGTTTGAATCGAATTGCTCAAAGGTGATACAAAGTTGACTTTGTTATGGTCGCTGTATACAAGTTGTTTGCCGAAGTCATCGTTAATCTACACTTTCAGCTGAACCAAAAGACAACTTCACAGCCTGAAAAATATTTCCTATTTTCCATTTATCAGTCTATCTATATAATATATATGCTATGGCATTTAAGGAGCTCAATCGTCTAAATATGTGTAACGTGAAGTATTTGTAATCTTCTCGAAGATAAAGTCATCCAACATCTTACTCTCATCGTCGGTCATTATTGGGGGCTCATCAAATTTTCTTGGTTTGAAGCTTTTGAGCGTGGCGGCTCCAGACTCGTATAGATAGGAAATTCTCTTGGTGACAACATCATTAGAGCACAATTCGGTCATATTGCTATTTTTAAAACAATCAAAAGTGATAGACGTCTCAGAGTTGCCACATAAGGTTTCTACGATGGTTTGCCATATCCAGAGCTCAATATCAAATCCAATATTTGGATAATCATTACCATAATTTCGAATCACATTGTTGTCTGGGTCAGTAAAAAGGTCCCGCTCGATATAATGGAAAGGATTCATTTTGGGGTTGTGAATGTGATAAAACAATGGCTTTGAAGGTTTTTTATCAAATGGAAATGTGCCATAGGTATGCATATAGCTGTAAACGTATTCATCCCCTAATCTACTCAGCCGCTCATTGCTGTCAGCCACTGCTTTTTTCAAAGACTCATGATCTATAAGTGGATCATATTGTACAATTGTCGAATCAACAAAGTAATTTGCTGCTTTGACAAAGGTTCCATAGAGCTTATCAGGCTTTTTATAAACCTGATAATAGGGTTTTTTGAGATAGTGTGAAGCTAACACCAGTGTTTCTTTATCACCCTCTCCAGCACCTCCTTGAGACAGCAAAGGATGATATCCTGCTGGACCATCAAAATTATAATATAGAGACAACAATATTGTGTTGAAATGCCATTTTTTGTTGATAGCAATTTGCCCAGCTTCGGTGGTCCAATCAGCAAGTGTCCCCCTTCGATCATGAAAATTTATTGAGTCTTCTACCTCAATCAAATCATTTTCTTTCACATACCTTTCAGTGGGAGTGAAAACGTCATTCAAGTGTCTGATCGGTAAGTTTCCAACTTTAATTCCCAGTACTTGGTACAAGGAAGGGGAGCTAGTCCTTCTCCAAAAGTCGGGCCAGGTTATCATGTTGTATCTGTGAAATAGATCAGACTCAAGAATACCGTCAGGATTAGCGACAGCAAAATTATCAGAGTCCAGGTAGATAATTTCTTCGAATGAGGAGCACAAAAGAGCAAAAGATTTGAACTGATAGCCCTTGATCTCTCCGAACTTTTCCATTACATCCGGTCCTAAAACTGACGATAGCTTGATGCAGCGAGTATTGTAACGATTGGGAAGAATATCTTCACACATATGAGGCTCATATTCCTCGTCTCGTGGGATTATCAATTCTATGGGTAATGTCGATCCAGTCTCCCGAAGCGCACGAATTGATAGGAATGAATACCATGTATAAAAACCTCCGCCAATCATGACATAACCTTTTCCACTATAGAAGTCAACCTCAGACTTGGGTAGAGAGCTGACAATATTTCTGTGCTTCAGCTTGAGATCCTCGATGAGTTCATCCTCAAATTTCATATATTGCAGAAGATCTGTCTCTGACAATATGTTATAAGGTATCTCGTCAAATTTCGTTTCCCAAATAACGGGTTTTCCATCGTGAGAAATCGTCCGTTCAGAATGGGGAAAAAGCAACTTATTGGAAACGAGCACATCGGCAAAAGCACCGATAAACTGTTGGAACCGCGGGCTTCCTTTGGAAAGGGTCTCTGATGATCCCGGGGACAAGCTTTCCCAGGAAAGAGGTTCGTAATGACCCTTAATTTTGAGTCTCTCTTCTTGCAGCAGCCGTTGTCTATCAAGGGAGTACTTTTCACTTTCAGATTCGAGCAATTTACGGATGGTTTTCCCAGTGAACGGATCTTTTGATTCAGAGTTGAAGTAGAGATCAATTACCTTTTGGGAACCCAGATAGCTAGCAATTGTCGACCTGGTGAACTCTATGAAACTAACCTCATATTTCTCTGTGCTGAACTCATAGTATAGTACCGACGAATACAATAGCAACAGCATGAACACCGACAACACCAATAGCATCTGGTACTTTCTTAACTTCATTGTATATCTTATGCGGGGCGCAGCATCTAGGACGATCGCATATGATCGCTCAGGCTTGAAATAAAGCAATATATATCAAATATCGTCAGCTTTTCCCTCTTGTTATGTGATTCTCAGCGATTTAGGATCTCGATTATGCCTACTAATCTCTCTTAACTCTGGACTTCGCCAAACTTTGAATATCTTGACATGTTGAATCGCGTCCGTCGACGCATCGGTCGACCCTAAAAATTCTTTTTGATACATTACTATCTGCTCTATAATGGTCTTCTAGTTGTTATCAGAGCCGATTGCAAGCTATGGATATCGCGATTCTAGATAAATAGTCTTATGCCGAGGTTTTCAGGAGATTCAGATCATTTGAAGATAAACATTGAGTACAATTGCTGGCTAGTTTTCACCTTAGCAATACCGACATGCCAGGATCATTTGTATTCCGAGATGATGATAATACAGATTTGATTGACTATTCTGACACCGAACTGGGCGTGACATTGGGTGAGGAGGATTCAGGTTTAGCCGGACTATATGTTTCAATTAAAGAGGCTGCGATAGCTACATTCAACGGAGTGAGGGAGTTCTACCTGAAGCAGTCACTACCGAAAAAGATCGCCATTTGCATATTGGTGGTATTGGCAGTGAGTGCGGAAATTGTATTGGTGGTCAACTACCAGAAGGTTTTGGAGATTTTAGCAGTTATTTCTGAAATTTGGCGTACTTGGGGAATCAAAGGTCATCTTCTTGTTTCTGTACTTGCATTCGTGGTAAGCTTCCCACCAATGATAGGTTTTGGTATGCTTTCGCTCCTAACAGGAATGGTTTATGGATTCAAAGGATGGCCAGCATTGGCACTGGGATCGGTGACTGGATCAACTGCAGCTTTTATTTTGTTCCGAGGATGGCTCCACAGTATATCTTTGAGACTGTTCAATCGCAACGAGCAGCTCAAAATCTTTGCCTCTGTACTCAATGATGAGGATGCTGGATTTCTGCAGAATTTGCTTGTGCTGAGTCTGATCAGGCTATTTCCGCTGCCGTACTCGCTTTCCAATGGTGCTCTTGCAGCCATTCCCGGTCTTCAGGTTAAGACTTTTACATCAGCCAGCATTGTAACAAGCCCGAAGCTGTTACTGTATCTGCTGGTTGGCTACCAGGTGATGAATTTGAGAGATGAGAAAGCAAGCACTATCAAGCGTGTGGTAGGAATCGTGAGTACTTTGATCGCAGTCATTTCCGTCGCAGTCGTAACTTTTATTCTACAACACAGGTTTAGACTACGTGTAGCGCAAATGCGCGACGCTAATTTCGCTCTTGTTGGCGCTGAAGAGACAAGTGCAGAAGAGGATTAGCTGTAGTCCAATATGATCCACTTGAACCCTCATTTTTTCCATAGTTATAGATTTCATCATCCGCTCAATTATCTGTTGATAGGACAGATATAGTTACATGTTTTGCATCCAAAAGTCTCTCATCAGGCCCTAGGATTGTTCAAGATCGTTCAAGATTTTTGAAACTTTCAAGGCCATAGAAAGCTGTATAGTTCAATATAAGAGACGTTTCGTTGCTAACATTTGAGCAAAACGTGTCGACAGATGAGGCGGGAAAACGCCGAAGAGCGCCTCATCAGTATGTGTTTTTTTTTTTTTTTGGCGACAGAATCTGATTTGTTGTAGTTGTGAAATGTTTTGTTTTACTTCACATAGTGAAAATATCTCTTGGTGGTGATAAGAGGCAGGGATAATCAGTCTAGATAACCCTGAAGTGTCAGCTGAGTAGGTAAGCGACAGACCCGAGTGAAAGGTGGAGATCAAAAGTTCTTACCATTGGTCTTGGCAGCTACTCAGCCTCAATATATAAACAACACGCTTTGTTCACATACCCGGATGATCCCAGTCCACACATATGCTCTGATCTAGTTACAGCTCACATACCACATTTACTGCTTAGTGCTTGGCTTGTATTCGCTCCTTTCTTTTTGCTTAAACTACTGAAGACCACACTTGCACAATGAGTTATGAAAACTTACAGCCCCCAGACCTCTCTACATTTCCAGAGTTCATGAGGACCAACAACACTCAGGTTAGATTCAACTCTGCCTTTCCACCGCTTACAACCTCTAGAAGAGTTCGGAGTGTCATGGAAAGGGCAGGCTTTGAAGTCTATAAACCCGAAAAACCACAGAGCAGTAAGTCCACTCCGTCTCTGCAAAGCAACCGAAACTTCACTGCTCCTGCATTCATGCACATGAAGGGAAATGCATCAGATCCCAACATCCTGACAAATAGAAAATTAGGATCAGCCAGTTCATCACTGAAGTCAGCCCCTGATGCTTCTCAAAGACAACCTCGGTCTTCCTTTAATGGCGATCTGCGTCCTCACGCTCCCGTAACATTCCAAATGGACTCATCATCCGTTGAATCGTCCAGCAGAAACCGTTCTCCTTCTGATTCAGGGCAGAAAAAATTCAACTATATTGCTCCATCGTTAGGAGTTGCTGCTGCTGCAGGTATACAAAGTTCGAACAAGCCGCTCGCTGCTTCTAAAGCTGCCCCAGATGAGCCAATTGCGGTTATATCCCAGATACCACCCTATGAACCTAACAACATGAGACTCTCTGGTTTGAGTGATACTCCTCTAATGTTTGGAACTCCCGCGTTGGCTGTCAAAAATGCTGCTTCTAACAGCAACTCCAAAGGAGTTGGTTTGTACGAGACAGAGAGAAGTTGGCATACTGCAGGCTCTGAATCTTATGATCGTGGAGAAAATGATTTTATTGTCGCTTCGAATGCTTCAAAGTGGCCCAATAACGGCTCAGAGGAAGATGATATTCATAAGTATCAGCCGCGCAAGCTCTCCAGCTCTAGTATTATACATACCCCACCTTCGAGAGAATCTGATTTATCGCGTTCGGTAGTAGCTTCAGAGGATGAATACCATGATGCAAACTCATCAATTGATGAATTTGACCGAAAATTTGAAAATGGCGTTCAAACACCAATGGCTGACGCTTTGATCATTGACAAGGAAGAAGAAGATTCTTTACAGCAATTACTATCGTTGAAGAATGAACTCTCCCCTTCGTTGAATCCTGGTCCTTCTGACTTTCAAATATCAGACATCTCAAAAATGAAGCCAAACGGGACTTTAGGTGAGGATGAAACAATTAGCAACGGCGTCAGCAATTCTATATATCACTCACCTGATGTCAAAAGATTAAGCACAATGCACACAGATGACTTTAGAATATATAATACGCCAAATGAGCCGACGGACTACAATGATATGTCAACTATCAAAGAGGATGCTGAATATGATGAACCAGCTAGCACGCTTTCTAATTCACTTAAGAAAGTGAAATTGAATGCATTGGATTCTCCCTTTCAAAAGTCAAGCAGTGATGGTATTTTTGCTGATGCAGTACTACCGAATGTCGCACCCATCTCACCTGTACCTGGCACAGCCAACAAAGTTGAAGTGGCTTCTGGAGAATCTACCAAGCACGATGAGTCTACTATCAAGGAGTTTGCAAATGTTATAAAATATCCTGCGGGCGAAGGGCCTTGTCGCAAGTGTCATTTGGAGATTACATCTGATCAAAAGCCAATATGGTCAAAAGACAGTCAGCTGTCTGGGCAGTGGCACAGAAAATGCTTTTCATGTTTTACTTGCCTCAAACCGTTTTCGAAGGGAGAGTCATGCTATGTGTTCAATGATCAACCTTATTGCGAGGTTCATTTCCATCAGGTGAACGGATCTCTGTGCCAAATTTGCGGCAAAGGAATTGAAGGAGAATGTCTTGTTAATGAAAATGGAGAATTGTTTCATACCGACTGTCTGCGGTGTAGTGCTTGCGGCAAAAATATCGACAAAGACTACTTTTTGCATAAGGGCAATGTGCTTTGTGAGCAAGATGCTGCAAAGCAGGCAAAAATTCTGGAAAGTGACTCGGGTGAAGATACTAAGGTGACAAGACGAAGAACTAGGCTTATGTATTTATAAGCAATCCAGTGATATCTACGTTGGTTGCTATAAATTATCTTGTATTCAAACTAGCATACGCTTAAATACCTAGAAATTGATTACGTTAAGAACTAAGCTCAGTAGAAGCAGCCTTAGGTAAATCTATCAACACGTCAACTCCCTTTCCCGGATGGTTCACAACCCTCATGTCACCTTTATTATAAATAGTGAAAAGCTTGCAAAGGGGTAAACCCATTCCGAAACCATTTACCTCGTCCTTGTCTATTTCCATGGCAGTGGTGAAATGGAAGTGCCAGATCTTATCCAAAATATCATTGCGCAAACCACCTCCTTGGTCCGATACCTTGATTGTGGAAATCTTTTCGTCTTTGGAAGCCTCTGGACAACACGAAATTGTAATGGCGGTATCAGTACGAATCGCTGGGATAGTAGAGTTTTTGAGTACTTCAAAAAGTACGTGCTGTAGGTGCTGTGGTACACAACGAACAAGAACCTGAGGCTCTGAAAACTGAAAATTAATGCGTGGAACAGGGTAGTCATTTAACTGAAGAATTCTTTTGGTATACTTTACGGCGTTTTTCACTAAAACTTCGGGGGATATAGACTGGAAGAGTTTGTCATCGTGCAGATAATTTGATATTTCGGATGTTGTCTCTATCCTTCGGTAATGGTATTCATTGAAAAATTTTTGGATTTCTGAGGTATAATGCAAATTAAGCCAGGTTAGATCATCTGGAGTAAGCTTTGTTGCGATCTGAGCAAGTTCTTCGGACTTGATGTAGAGTTCATCCTTCAGGAAATTGTTGAAGTTTCTTTCTGAAGCACCTGCAAGTTTCGGCAGATTTTCGTAGCTCTTTGTATAATTCTTTCCTAATGCTGTATAGTAACCATTAATTTGCTCATTAGTGAAAGGAGACCTGCTCGGAGACAGCAAAAGCTGTTGGTCGCGGTAAAGATTTGAAAGCTTAGCTATCATCGCCTGACGTCTAGCGAGCTGTCCGTTTCGCTTAACTGACGGCTTGAAGGCGCTTCCGAGTGACATCATGGGGCTCAGATTGTCCAGAAATGTGTACATAGACCCAACAAACTGAGTAATGGTATTCCACTGATTCAAAAGCGCGCTCTCAGGGATATTTTGTTGGTGAATATGTGCAAATAATTGTGTGTTAATGAATGTGTGCCATTAATCCAACGCACTATCACTATTCAAGAGCGCTCCTTTTGCCTTCCATTACTTTTCTTTGCGTAAACGTCCTCTTCAGTGTCTATTCATTCACTAATCAAAGCTCAACCATCTACTCTTTCGATGTTGTTACAGATGAATGCCATATTGCAAAGGCGTTCGGTTTTTCCTTTTCCCCGGCACTATTAAAAAAAGTCCGGGGACAAACAGACGACAAACTTTCGAAAATCCGAGCAGCGTCGGAGCCGGACAATCAATCTCAAATCTGGGGAAGTATTGGTGCAAGGATGTTATTTTATCCAACTCAACTGGCTCGAGTTGAGCTGTTGCTACTAAGCGCACGAAGCGCACGCAATGAGAGGGTGAGCAACCTCAAGACTATGATCGTGGTATTAAAAGAGACCTCCCAGTAGACTAGTCATTCTTGGAGGCCACCCGGTCACTGGATTCAGCTGTGCGATCGATCTGCTCATACACATCAGAAGGGTCAACTGTCCCCTGGTAACTGGCTGTCCTGTCTACCATAAACGCAGATCCGCCGCTGCTGCTTCGCCGAATTGAGCGCCTGCGGTCAACAGAACATTTTACAGAGCTTCCAGGGGACACGGTGGGCTCAAAAATCTCTGATGACTTGGACCTTAGATAGTATCTCTTTAATGCTGTCGTCGAGGACTCGGAGGAGTTGTGCTCCGGAGTGACATCACCATGAGGCAGTTGAGCTGGACTAATATATCCTCCTAAACGATCGGCCCCAATAGAACCAACAGGAGCCGCAGAAGTGTCAAAACTATAACGTTGAGGGGGCTTTGCTTTTCCAGCAATTGGGGAGCCAGATAACGAGGCGACTTTAATGTGATGTGTAGCGGGCAGAGGAGACACGCCGTGGGGATGTTGCCCAAATGGGGTCAAATTCAATCTTTGTGCGCCACGCGCAATGGTCTTAAGATTAGGATATGAGCTTTTTGAGCGCAATCGATCGTCCAGCAAACTTCCAACAGCTAGAGACTCTGATCTGCGACGGCCATGAGTGCGTGTCTTCATCTTTTGGATTTCTTCAGCGTTTTCTTTCCATTGCTTATCCTCCATGTTTTTCTCGGTCTGAATCAATGTAACTGGAATGTTGGCCAAATTCACACTGGAGCTTGAGATAAGCCTAGATCGAATGACAGCAATGCTTCTGTCTAGTGAGAATTCGAGTGAGCAGTGATTTTTGATAATGGAAACCTTAGGCCATGTAGCTCTTGATCCCCGAACAACGCAATCAAGGAGAAAATCTGGCGTTGGGTTTGCCAGAAGTTTGTTCAGTTCATGAAATCGTATTTCGGGCAAAATAGTTATATCGCCTGAATATGGCTGCGACAGTACTTGATGAAGCTTTGTAGCGATATTTGTAGCAATGCCGAGTTCTTTGATAAACTCAAGATAATGCATAGCTTCAGTTGACACAAGACCATAGACCTGATTCAAAAACTGTTTGATCTTGGCACTGTACTCGTTTTCAACCTCTCCTCCCACACACTGAATAGACATTTTCAGAAAGGGAACAACATGAGGATTCACTTGACAGGCTATGACATGATTCACATTGAAGAGCTCCGAGAGTCTGCGTATAGGAAGGTCAGAATATACTGATCCATCAACAAACTTCACCATTTGGTTGGACCATTCTTGTACTACTCCGGTCTTGAAATTCTTTTCATAAATCGTAGAAGATGGAAAGATTCCTGGTAGAGAGCAACTGGCACAAACTGCAGACCAAATCAAAACATTTGGTGCTGTCAGATAATTGAGCAGACTTGGCTGTTCATATACCGATGCAGGGGACACTGTAATATTCAATATGCGGCCTGTTCTGTTGTAGGCCTCACGGAAAGTCAAATCTCCTAACATATCTTTCATAGTATTTTGCAAATAAACATTATCAAACCATGTGCCATGTTTCAAAAGTCTTCCAAGACATGATAAAAAGCTTTCTGGATTATCTTTGGGTTCAAACACCTCAAAGTTTTGTTCTTTGATGGTCTCCAAAATTTCGAGAAGTTCAGCACTCGTTTTGGAACAAATTATGGAACTTAATATGGATCCGGAGCTGGATCCAGAGACAATCTTTGGTAATAGATCTAACTCCAATAGTGTGGCAAAGACACCTATCTCCAGTAAACCAAAACATCCCCCACCACTCATGGTAATAGCAACCCTACCGTAGTTTCTGCTGGTCTGCATCAACATCCCCAAAACATAGCTATCGTCTAAAGGGCAAGATTCATCAGACAATATCGCCAAACATTTCTCACATTCCTCTATATAATCCTCAATCAGTTTTTTAGTTCCCACAGAAGAATGCCGATACAAGTTAATGTTGTCCATATTGGCCATGTTCCTTGTCCAAGTGGTCCTTATAATATATAGTAGATTCTTGTAGTCTTTTGCTAGTCTTGATTCTCTAAGTTCGTCTAGTCTAGATTGGACGAGCTCGTAATCATAAAGCGCTGACTTTAGTTCTCGCTTCCATTTGTTGTTCTCCAGAAGCTGGTCAAGACGAATGCTTGTTTCAACCCATTCGGCATAGCTGACCGCCGCCTTCTGTTGCGCAGTCAATTTATTTATCTGTGCTATTCTCTCATCTGGGGGTCCTACACAGTGTTTGATCACAGGGACACCTCGTAGTATTTTTGCCACTTTATGACAAAGAGATTTGAGAAATGACGATTGCTGCAACTTTCTTCCCTCTTCTTGTCTGACCTCATCGTTACAAGCATGACTTTCTATCAGCCGTTCTGTTATATCCTTGAACGGATTTGGTCTGTATCCCGAGGGGTCAAATGATGTATCTTTTATGTCATTCATATGGGCTATAACCTGATCTAGAAATCTAATAACTCGACCATAATATCATGTAGAGTCAGAATCAAGTGACAGACAACCCCATCCGCTAGAGATTTCCCTTCTGATATGGTAATTTTTTATAGCATTGAACACAGCCTTAAGTATTGATAAATTTCAATCTTCTTAATTCATATGTATTATTTGCTATGAACTAAATGAGGTAAGGAGCACTCTTCTATAAAGAACAGAAAGCAAAAAGATACTAGTATACATGAACAAACTCAAAAATGGTTCAAGTCGGAAAAGAAGTGTGTCGAAAAAAATTTAAGGACATGTAAAGCCACCATCGCAAACCATAGCGGAACCTGTAGTATAACTGGAAGCATCCGATGCAAGATACAAGTATGCGCCAGCAAGCTCTTTAGCAACACCTTGTCTTCCCATTGGTGTCATCTGCACCCAAGCGTCCAAAACCTTTTTCTCAAGGAAGTCAGAGAGACCAGTATCCATGTATCCAGGACAGATACAGTTCACTCTGGCACCAAATGGGGCAAACTCAACACCGAGAGATTTAGCCATCTGGATGCATGCAGCCTTAGCAGCGTTATATGGCATCTGGAAGTTAGGAACGTTCACAATAAGACCCGACATCGAAGCAGTAATGATCAAAGATCCTTTGCCGTTCTTCTTGAAGATTTTCCCGACGTTTTTGGCACAGTAGTAAACGCCATTGAGGTCGACATCCATCACTCTATGCCAGTCCTTATCGTCATTGTTGCAGTCTTCAAGGATGGAACCAGTCTCCCAAACGACACCGGCGTTTGCAACGAAGACATCAATGGTGCCAAAATCTGCAATCACCTGGCCAATGGCCTCCTCTACGTTTTTAGAGGATGCAACATTCACCTTGTAAGCCTTCGTTTTCACGCCGAACCTACTGGCGAGTTCATTTGCGGTTTCAGTTGCGTCGGTGTAGTCCCAGATGATAAGAGCCTCGCAACCAGCCTCACAGTAAGCCTCGGCTGCCGCATGACCAATCCCAAGAGGTCTAGCTGCGCCCGTCACCACACAGACCTTCCCTTTAAGTGAGAATAGATCCTTCACACCCTTCTTAAGAAGTTCAGTAGGTGGTGGCTTGGGAAGCGGCGTAGGGTCATTCTGGAAGATGAACGAAGTAACAGTAGCGTCTTTAGTCATTTTTGAAAACTATTGTATATGTAACACTTAAAGATGGCGAGTTGTAAATCCTTGTCACGCGTCATTTATTTGTCTCAAAATTCTTGTCTCTTCACCATATATTTATATTCCGACCCAACATATCGTACCAGATCGTACACGAGTATAACAATCATCAAGTTCGAGTAAGAAAAGGAATTCCGCCAGCATCTCTGAACCCCGACGGAAAAAATGTCCGGATGCTCTACAATAGATGACGTCAGATTTTCGGTTGTTACATTATATGAAATAATACTTCGAGTTGACGTGAAAATGCCGTAACTAAAGGATTTCAATTGAATGTCGCCTCAGCAGAGGAACTCCGTGCTAGTTAAAGTACGAGCAAAACATAGTCTAAAAAAAGCCGTTTGAAAAATAACAGAATAACATCTAAGATACAAATAAAACAGAACATAGATCTCGTTTTCGAATCTTTAACCATTGCTTATTTCTTCAATAAAGCATCTATCTTTTCTTCTAGAGACTTGATATGCTGGTCTTTGGAGTCGTTCACAGCCTGGAGCTTCTCAACAGCTGCTTCGAGAACGACTACCAGCGACTGCAGTCTATCAACAGTAGCCTTGAGACCACCAGCAGCCGAAGACGCTTTGCTAACAGCCGTTGAAGTAGCAGGGCTCGTAACCAAGGCCTCAGATACAGGTATGGCAGCAGCCTGGACAGCTGGGGTCTCATCAGTTTTCGAGGATTCTGGCGAAGCAGCTCTGATTCCCTCTGCTGGTTTACTGGATTTGTCTTTCACAAACTCCTCCTTTGACTGATCTTTGGTCTCGTGCTTCTCGTCATCATGTACTGTAATCGCGGTTTCAGAAACGTTTTTCGCCTCAGTAACTGTCAACTGTTCAGCACTGGTGGATTTCGGAGTAACCACCGTCTGCCAGTCTTCGTCCTCTCCTGCATCAACCTCCTGTGTATCGTCATCCGATAGTTCATGCACCTTTTCGAGCAGTTGGTTCACAGCAGGCTTATCCGATAACTCTTCGGTCTTGTCCTTTATTGACTCGGTGAAGGATGGTGATTTAACAGTTTCGGAAACTGGCTTTGATTTTTCAGCGAGGTTACTTTCCTTGGGTTCTGGTACTGGGCTTGGTTCTTTGACAACTGCTGAAGCTGGTTTTGAGTCCGTCAGCGCTGGAGACTCAGAGCCATCAAATAGATCTCTCATAGATACAAGAATTGGGCCGTCCACATCCTTACCGGCAAAAAACTCAGCCGATGTAAGAGCTGGCGTGCCAGAAGGTGCGTCTGGATAGATATCCTCTTGGAACATTTCAGATCTTCTAGGAACAATAAACGAAATTGGCTCAATTGAATTGTCATTAAGTAACTTGAAAGCGCGTACAATTTCATTTTCCTTCATATTCACAAATCTTTTAGGAGCAACCGCAAACCCACGTTGAGGAGCGGTCGACTGGTATTCAGATAGTTCGTAAAGTTCATCGTTTTCAAACTCATAGTATCTAATATTGCCATCACCTTTGCCTGCAACAAATAGGAGGCTAGTGGAAGGATCGTAGAATGGCATCAAGACTCCTGAAGAAGAATCAACAGAGTAAAAACCGCCTATTGGCCCTTCCTCGATTGCACCTGCCTTCCAAACTCCAAGTTGTCTTTCAGAGAAACGATCAAATCCTGTAGTTACTAGTCGATCTGTGTTTCCAAGCCAGCATATTCTGGTCGATTTTGCGCCAGTATGCCCTGCTCCCTCAGAAAGAAGCTTTCCCGTTCTTGCATCCCAAACTTTAATTTTTTTATCTCTCGAAGCAGTAGCGATGAGAGAGCCATTGTAGTTAAAACAAAAAGAAGTGACTAGGTCCTTGTGCTGCAGTGTGATCTCGGCCTTTAATGTGTCCAAGTTCCAAACTTTAACCGAATAATCGAAAGATGACGATGCCAAAACGTTTTTGGCAACTGGATGGTACAAAACATGGCCCACTTTGCGGCTGTGCCCTGTCAATACAGAAGTAGGTTTGACGTCGACTAAATTGTCCTGATCTGCCTTGGTAAACGTGAAGTTCTCCGGGATATCCCAAAGCAAAATCTTACCGTCCTCACCCGCGGAAGCAAGCTTGGAGTCGTCGAAAGGATCAAAGTCTGTATCAAGAACCGATCCGCCTGTATGACCTCTAAACATTGGAACCTTGTCAGGGGCCTTACCAACCTCTTCTATCGGAATTATGATGAAAGCACCAATGCTGTTCGAGTTCAACGAAATATACTTCCCATTGCACTTGATTATGTTGCTATCGTACGCATTCAAAGTGGCTTTGAGGTTTTCATAGCATAGCTCCCTCTTGGCTGGTTGTCCATACACATGTCTGTATTTCGAGGCCCTCACAAATCTTCCGCTATTCAATATTTGTAAAGTTAGTATTCATCCAGTCGGTCAAATTGCTAGAAGATTCACGCACCTCATTTTTAATTGTTCCAGAGCGATTCCCAAGCTGATATTCAATGTATTCTCACACTTGGTCCCTACTTATGTGAGCCGTTCAATATGACTTTCTTTCTTATATCTCACTTACTTTGTTAACGTCAACAATGCCTTTCAAAGCTACTTCAAGAATTTCACTACGTGGATTCTTTTGCAAATCCACACATTTGTTAGCCGTTTCACGACCTTAAATTGGTTCATCTCTGGCCTTGACGGACGGCTACCTGGATTTAAGGTCGATTGGCTTCGCTAGACCCTTGACATGCTGAATCGCTGGTGTAATCATATACTGTAGTTCGTTAAACGCATTTCACGGTACTTCTGTCTGGCTTCCTTGTCAGGAATTGCTTGATCGACTCATTTTTAAAGGTCGAACGACCTACGTCAGAAGAAAATTCCTACTCTTAAAAGAATTTTACCCCTGCTAGTTAGTAGCATATTTCGTTTTAAGTTCAAGATACCTGACGCTTGCTAGAAGGGAACGAGGAGACTGAACGTTGTTCTAGCAACGACTAAGCTGATTGATCCATTTTGAGCGTGGTTTACGACTAATCAATCATTGAGAATCTTGGGATCCTACCAACATTGAAAAAGCTATTTGCCCAAGGAATCTGACAACTATTGATCCACCCAATATTTATCGTCCACGACCGAATTGTCGTCTGATGCTTCCTCATCTTTGACAGTTAACACGAGGCATTCTGTGGTTTATATTTTTGAAAAGCCCACATTGCCCTTCGCGTCCTGGTAGATCTTTGCTCTCGCAATCCTGGCCATGAATCGCGAAAAGAGAGCACTAAACTTAATTGAAAAAATAGAGAGCTCGCATCTCAAGCCAAACGATGATGACGTTCAGCAGGAAGTCTTTAGTGAGTGTTACAGTTATTTTGCTTCGTTGCCTACTGATGAGCACTGTTTTTGTGAAAAACTTAACGCATATATCGTGACCCACATGTTGGTCATCTCCATTGCATTTGACGATTCAGACATTTTACAAACGCTCAAAAATCTAACCCGCTCGTCGTTGGATACTTGTCCAAAATGTATCATAGGGTTTCACGATGCTAGATCCAAAATAAAGTATGATTTTATTCTTAAGAGAAATCTGCCGTATGACAAAGTTAATGTCGTTATGAAGCGGATATTTGAATGGGAGGCAGCATCGCTTGTGGACAAAATGAAGGAACTCAAATTTGACAAAGACGGTGATCTTTATAAGAGCAGAGAGGTCTTGTGTTGTCTGACTGAGTGCTTGCTGTGCCCCAACTTGTTGAGAGTCAACGAAAGTCTTAAAATTCTTTGCTCCCATATGCTAGAAGTAATCTCCAAAGTACGCCCAATTAAGCCTGAGATTGATATGTTTCCCGGTCTAATTTACTTTCTTTTTGAAGGTTCTCAATTTGAAAGATCATGGGCTTTATCTTGTCTTCCCTATGACAAAGAGCCCACAAAGACATTTTCGTCCGATACGTTTTCCCCTCTTGTTATGGAGGAATATGAGATTCATCTGTTCAATATTCAAAATCCAAAGCTTTTCAGTCATGACAAGTGTATTCTGTTTTGGGCATGTATTGTTCCTATTCTAAGATTCTGTACACCGGATGCAATTCTAGATAGATTAGAGTTACCAGCAACCTCGAACTCTTACAAAAAGACAGTTTCGTTCAACGTTGTCCCTCTGACAAAAATATTTATTAACCAAATTATGTCCTATTTGGATAGTCCGCTTCCTTTTCTGCTAAGAGCTTTTTCCATACTTCTTGCTAGACTAGGCCAGAGGTTCTGGGATCGAGTTAAGCCACATACGTATTTGAATTTTTTTGATGTTTCGTTCAACAGTCCACACTTTTTACACCATTTGGAGTCTCTAGAGGTTGGTAAATTGAGAGATCCAGAAGTTGCTGATTCCTCGCTTACTCCACTCTTTCAGGATCTTGTCAACTGGATATTTCCGCTAATAAAGTGTGTTACTCTGCCGCAGAAGATTCAATCCTCTTGCATAGTATTCAAATTTTTTGTTGATAAAATGAAGGAACCTGGCTATGGAGCTATCCTTGCATGCATTGGTATAAACTTGATTGGTGATGAATTGCAGCTTGAACATAAGTTATATGACCCGAAATTGACTGTTGAGATCTACAGTAGGTCCGACGCTCGTGCTTTAGTTGACAAGAAATCGATCGTTTTGTTTGACGCTTGCACGAACTTCAAAATCAAACCGGAGGCATTGCGACTAATCAACCTATCTCTTGTCTATGATATCACGACACTATCGCAGATCAGTCATTATCTAAAAAGTGGGGACTCGAGTATCAATCCGCTCTTCAACTCAGACATTTGTAGTTTGTTGGAGCGAAAGCTTTTCATAAACGATGTTGAATTTGCAAGAGAGGTTTTTGGGAGTTTTGCTGACCTCAATCGCATCTTCTCGCTCGACATTACTTTATTGAAGTGCAATTATAAGGATAGGGATGAGTATAATGATGTCAAACTTCGAGAGTTAGTTGCCACATGCAGCAAACAAAATAAGATTATTTCCACCTTTGTCTGCAGTGTTGAACAGATATACAGTCGTTTGACAGAGCATTTCGATGGCCAGAACCTGAAATCTCTTGTTATTGATAAAAAGTCTTCCTCGGGAATCTGGAGCTCTGTCTTTTCTCCAGAAGATAAAATTTATGATAGCGCAATCAGCTTGCTGTATGAAACATTTGATGTTGACGGCCGCTTTGAGGCATTCAAAGAGGCGTTAAAGTTGAATATGGCGGTGACAATTAGCTCGCTCTCGTATGCTATCAAAGGATTGACTTTGTTGGAACATTTTATGGCTAGTGTACGAGGAGTTCGAGTACTGATGGATTTTGCTAAATGTCTTTATGATCCTATAAGTGGTCTTTTGATTGTTATGTCTAATTTAGACAACAAAACTAGAACAATTTTGGTTGAATTCTGGGGTGACTGTTGGAAGTTCTTGTCGATGATATACAAGGATATATTTGGGTGGTCGAATAATTATGAGAAGGTGAAGAGTTCTATCAAAAACAAAGAACATTCTGACAAGATTTCAAAACATTTATTAGAATTTACCAGAGATGTTCTGGACTTATCACATATGCTTCTAGATGGGTATAAGATGTTGATCAGTTGTATTCAATTTGAGGGGGCTTCTGATGAACAATGTAAGGAAATTCAGCAAAGTTTGTTCCATCCCGTCTTGAGCTCATTTGAACGGATCGTTAACTGGTTGCGTTTAAGCGATTCTGGGTTGTTGGTATTATGTGTTCAACTAACTATCAACATTCTTGACTTGGTGATAGAACTGAAACTCGACTTTTCCGACAATTCGCTTATCATTCTAACAAAACTTTGCTCAAAGGCCAAGAAATTCAACAATAAGTTGTCCGAAGAGCAGCGAGGTGAACTTCTCTTGAGAGCAAGAAAGTTCAATAGTTCACTGGTTGATGAAATTGCTTTCAAGGCAGACGAGTACAGAAGTCAGCAGGCAAAGATTTTGACTCAGCCGGAATCAAAAGGCTTATCTATGAAATCTGAGTTCAAGAACAATCGTGAAGATCGCTCAGAGTCTGGGAATAAGTACCAATCATCGATTACGAGTTTTCTATCTAATTCGGCTCAATCTAGTGATCAGAATTCTGCGATTAAAAGACTTTCAGCTCTGGAACTAGCGAAATTGCAACTGGCTGAAAAGCGCCGACTTGAAAGAGAGAGCAGTGAGCCTGCACCTCCGAGACCATCAGGTTATAATAGGCGTAAAAAGTTGAACGGAGATGAGGAGTCAGATGAGGAGTCCAGCTCGGATTCCGGATCTGATTCAGAGGGTGACGGACTGTTTACCAAGGAACAAGTTGTTGAGAAAATGCGAAAAAGCAAAATGGCGCTTCAATCACTGCAATCGGTACAGTCGAAGTTCTCGACCAGTTTTCTTCGAAACCGAGCACCTGTCACACAGTTTAGTCAAAAGAAAAAGGCAGAGGAACTCATGAGACTTAGACTTAATGTTGATATGAATCCTCTCTATAGAGAGGTTTTATGCTGGTCTTATACCAAAGCCGGTGAGTTTCCCGATTCTAAAAAAGAATCTTCTTATTCCAAAATCGTTGGCTCATTTTCTTCTGCTCGAGATTACCGGAAGACGTTCGAGCCACTGCTTATGCTGGAATGCTGGCAATCAATTCAGCGAGCAAAGCAAATGTCCTCAGAAAATCCATTTCGTCTTATAGTGGGCTCCAGATCAGCTACTGATACGTTTTTTGACGTGTACGCTTCGGTTAAAAGAGAAGTAGTGGTTGATCAGAAAGCAGTCAGTGAAAGTGATTTAATAGTACTGATGGTAATTGAAGACTTGGATTCAAATGGCAAGCCTCCTACAAGATTTCAGGCCCAGCAATGTAAAAAGACATGTTTTGGAAAAGTTAGAGATATAAAAAATAATAGCAATGGATATTCAGACATCACTATTCGGGTGGCGAGTTCAACACCTCTGATATCATTTCTCACACCATCATCAGAGCTTGTTGGTATGCGTGTGATTCAAATGACTACAATTGAAAGAGAATTTTCGTCTTTGGAAGGATTACAATATTATGACCTGGCAAATGAGATTGTTGGAGCTGTTCCTGCTGTTCCAAAGACTATAAGTTTGAGCGAGATTACTAAAATGAGAAGCTTATACGAGGTCAACGACTCTCAGGCAACGGCAATAGCTGGTAGCATTGTTAGTGAAGGTTTTTCCTTGATCCAGGGACCCCCAGGAACTGGTAAAACGAAGACAATCCTCGGAATCATTGGCTACGTGCTCACTTCGAGGTCTTCCGGTACGGCTGTGACCATATCGCGCCCAGGTAAACAGTCTGAAAGTGGTAATACACAAAGAAAGATACTAGTAACAGCTCCATCCAACGCTGCAGTGGATGAGCTGGTATTGCGATTGATGGGTGGAATCAAAAATTCTAAGGGAGAAATTTTTAAACCAAAAGTTGTCAGACTGGGTAGATCTGATGCAGTTAATGCTCAAGTTAAAACCACAACACTGGAGGAATTAGTTGAGAGTCAATTATCAATTTTTAGTAATCCCCCTGAAGACTCAAAAATCAAAGAGGAACACAAGAAATGTATTTTGGAACGAGATGCTCTTCGTTCCAGATTAGCATCTGAAACATTATCATCAGATGACGTTGCATCAATTGAATTGAAGCTTCAGGAGGTTGTTCAAAGACGTAAGGAACTGGGGAAGAAGTTGGATGAGTTAAGGGAGCAACAAGCCGTTAGTTACCGGAGTCGTGAAATTGAGAGAAGAAATCTTCAGTTCAAGATCCTCAATTCAGCTCAAGTAGTATGTTCCACTCTTTCGGGATCAGCACATGATGTGCTAGCAAATATGTCTCTTACTTTCGATATCGTTGTTATTGATGAAGCAGCTCAGTGTATTGAGCTCAGTGCTATTATACCGCTTAGATATGGTTGCAAGCGATGTATAATGGTTGGTGATCCGAACCAGTTACCACCGACGGTTTTATCTCAGAAGGCGGCTTCCTATAATTATGAGCAAAGTTTGTTTGTGAGAATGCAGAATAACTACAAAGACTCGGTTTATCTGCTCGATGTTCAGTACAGAATGCATCCTGAGATATCCAAGTTTCCTTCGAGAGAATTCTATCAATCGCGACTTTTAGATGGTCCCAATCTTGCAGAATTGAACTCTCAGCCATGGCATGTACTTAAAGAGTATGGACCCTATAGATTCTTTGATATCAAAGGGAAGCACGCACAGAATGAGCGGACAAAATCACTCTTCAATGTGACAGAGGCAAAAATCGCACTGGAGATCATAAGTTATCTTTTTGATCGATTTCCCCAAGTCGATTGGCCTGGAAAGATAGGCATAATTTCTCCCTACAAAGAGCAAATCAAATGTTTGAAGGACACTTTCGTTAGAAAGTTTGGTTTTCCGATCACCAAGGAAATTGACTTCAATACTGTGGATGGATTTCAGGGACAGGAAAAAGAAGTTGTACTATTTTCCTGTGTCAGGGCAGGAGACAATAACTCAGGAGTGGGGTTTTTGGCAGATACTAGAAGAATGAACGTTGCTCTGACTCGAGCAAGGTCTTCACTGTGGATTTTGGGCTCTAGGGAAACTCTTCTTAGCAACAAAACCTGGAGAGATTTGATCGATGACTCTTACAGAAGAAATCTAGTAACAACGGCTTATCTTGGATTCACAAAAAACATCGGAAAGCGTACGCTTGATTATAAAGATTTAGGTTCATCTTCCAAGGCTGATACACTCAACGAGCTGCAAAATGCCACTCCTAGTGATAATGATGTCCGAAGAGCTTCACATAAGACAAAGCACAATGATTTTAGTACCAGTTCGAACCACAAGGATAAGAAAAGGAAAACCTCTTTTCATGGACACAAAAACCAAAAAATTGCTCGTGATCCCACTCTTACCTCTTTAGAGGCTAATCCACTTCCTATTGATGGCAACTCTGAAGATAATACATACCCAGAAACAAGACAGGCACTCGATAGTCAGAGCAATTCTAATACTCTACAAATGGTGAACGAAGGAACACGCTCTAATAAATTTCCAAGCTCCGCTTCGTCGAAACCAAAGCTCTCATCCTTCGGTAAAACCATAGATAGATCCGCCAATCAAGACATGATTAAGATCAGCAAACCTAAACCAAAACTTCCCACAAAAGCCCTTCTCAATAAAGGTCTGAAAGCATCAGGTGCTAAGAATAGGCAAGGAGGCACTTTGCATTAATAATTTGCAAATTTCATTTTGAGCTACATCATTCCTACTAGTTTGTAAAGAAGGATTCATATATGACTTAATAGGTCATTTATTTTAATATTAAAATTCGTAAAGCTTCATTAAATGAAATGCATTTCCCAGTACATCAGGCAATCAAATCTGATAGCAGTATTGTAGATTTGTTTTTTCCGCCGCATGAAGGACTGACTCAATCTTTCTTGACCCCCTTACTGTGTTTGAATACATTATTTATGGTAATGTACTTGTCGTTTTTTCCCGACATGGAGCCTGACCTCACCAGATGGCCTGTCATTGAACTAGCAGAGTTTCCAGGATGTGCAGATATTTCTGATGTTGGGGACGTGACTGTTGTAGAGGCAATAGGCTGAGAGTAAGCAGGTTTGATAGGTAATGGGGACATACTGGATGTAAAACTGGTCTCTTCGTTTGTACTATTCCTTTGCGTCGTTTGTTGATTGGGTAGAGTTTGTTCTTCCAACATACTATCATTATAATTTTCGCTCCCTCCTTTTATGATAAGAACAGCTCTTTCAATAGCACCTAGTTCTCCTTGAATTATCGTCTTGACGTAGGACATATCCAACCCCTCTACCTGGTGTAAGCGCTGTTGTAGGTAATCACTGATCTCTCCAATATTCTTGAGAAGCAAATCAGTGTCATCATCAGAGTTGTTGGACGAGATAAGTGACTTCAAAGATGTTTCTGATTTGTTCAAGTTCTCAAACACATCAGCAAGATATACAGAACACTCTCTAAAGTTTATTTCTCTCGAATTAGAAGAATTAATGAGATCAGCTAAAGCCTCAACTTGAAGATTCAAATTTTCAATAATTGCTGTCGGATTTAACTGCTTCTGCATGATTCTGTGAGACTGAAGAGCTTCGATTTCATCAAATTCCTTGGTTTCCAGCTGGTTCAGTGAATCAGCGTAGGCGTTTAACTTGATATCAAGCAACGACTTGGATTGCTTTAATTGACGATCCAGTAACTTTTGTCGCTGCTTCAATTTGAACAATACTTCCTCCAAGTTACTTATTTCGTTATTAACATTATTGAGCTCGCTTAATGTTTGCTTGTAGCTGAGACCCTCTGTGGTTTCATTCTCGATCTCTTCAATCTTTTTCATTATTTTCGTTCTTTTGTTTTCCCAATGGATGAAGTTGTTTAAGATTGATTGTTTGTTATACTTTTCTGTGGTGTATATTTCTCTCATAGCTTGATGGATTTGATTGAGTTGTTTGAACAAGCTCAACAACTTCGTTCTTATTTTGTTCACTTTCGAACTGCCGTTTGAGAGGTATAGCTGGTGTTTTTTTATAGATTCATGTAGTTTGTTCAATAGTATGATTTCCTGATTTTTGAGAAAGTGGTGGGGATCGTCCACAATGCCCAAAGATGGAATTAAAGGTACATCTCGAAAGGGACTTTGAAATCTATCTGATTCTAGGGAGTTTTGGTAAGGCAATAAATTCAACGTTTGTCGTTTAGAGGTTGAATTATCATTCAAAGAGAGGTTGGGAAAAGTAATATTCAATGCGCTGTCCGTAGCTGGCGAGGAGCTTATAGTGGAGAGTTCAGGCCACAAAAAGGTGGAGGAGTTATCAGGTTGCAGTAGAGGAGGAGATGACGCAGACTTGGACAGAACATCTGAGCGTATGCGATCCTTATATCCTTCTTCCAATGATGGGCCCATATAAAAGCTCTGGTCCTGTGGTACTGGAGACTGGTAGTCGTTTTTGGTCGTTGAAGAGCTTGGTGAGAGATGATGCGGCTGATTCACGAACGTAACCAAGTCCTCTTGTGAGTCGTTCTGGCGCATTAGATCTGAAAGCTTTTCACCTAAATTCAGCCTCTACGTTAGTATTGAGTCCATTGATTGTACTGAATTCCCTCAAATGGCTACAACAGTCTCTTATGCAATATGTACTTACTAGAACTCGCAGGAACCGATTTGTTCCTTCTGGCAAAAGAGGACTCAAACTTAGGCGTGTTCCCAGTAGTCGTCTCCATTTTGATAGAAATGGCTGCACTGGGCATTTACCTCATGGATTACCGCTTAGCAGAGGTGTTCGTAAGACCAACGTGACTTCTTATGAAAGATGGCGATAATGTAGATAAGAGGCTAAATAAACCGAAAGCCGCTAAATACAATTTAAATTTTCTTAAAGACAGATTTGCTGAAGCTGTTGACAACGAGCAGATGAAGCAATGAGCGGTGCTGATGATGTTCAGGTTTAGAGGTAGATTGACGGTTCTTACTGCGACAGATCACTTTGGATTAGGGCTGACATTCCGATAGCAAGTGACAGGATAGTAAGGTGAATTTGTGAGGTAGCAGTTACATCAAACGGAAGCCGTAGTGTAGTCGATTCAGTATTATATTATTATATATCGTTCCTGGTTAAATCTTGTTGTCGAGAGAGAGCTTAGATGCCACTTCAGTGTGAGCGATGGCCTTTTTAAACTCTTCGAAGCTCAGACGGGAGTCTCCATCCTCGTCGCTCTCCATGATAGTTCTATCTACAAGCTGCTGCAGCTGCACGTCCGTAAGCGAGTTGGCCACCATCATTCGCAAAACCAGAAACAGTTCTCCATTGGAAATGTAACCATCATTGTCAATATCGTAAACGCGGAACAGAAATCTCAGCTTGTCGTCTACGGACCCGCTAGCAGAAAAGATCGACAGGCCGCTCACAAATTCCTTGAAGTCAATGTCGCCTCCTCCATTGGTATCAAATATGTCGATCACCCGGCTTGCGAGCGGGTTCTGGCCAATTCCGGGAATCGACAAAAACTCCTCTTTGTCTATGGCTCCCGAATTGTCCGCATCTAGTTTCATAAATCGTTTTGCCAGTCGATCGATTTCATCAGACCCAACTAGGTTCAGTTAGTACATTTCTGAAGGTGCGGTGAATGCCACTGTAGAGGCTCCGCCGGCGTTACATACAGTTGGTTCCTTCGGACAAATCGTCCAGTAGATTCGATGGAATATTGCCCATAGTTGTTACTATTCTGTGATGGCCCCCGCTCCGTTGTTCCCCAGTTACCTGATCATCCTAACTTCACTGGCCTTTACTTTACCTTGACCAGGAGCCAAATGAGAACAGATGGGACAGTTACCCGGGCGATCATCGACCCGTCGGTTTGCTGCGCCGCAAGCGTCGATAGACGGGTCGACCGACTCATAATCACGCAATCTGTGTTTCCTGCCGCGCACAGCTACGGTCTGGTATCTTTGGTTAGGAGACCACCAACAACCAATAAGGCAGACGCACTGGATCAAAGCGCGAATGTATTTTTCGCTATCGGTAGAATCATGTAGCAGAAGCGGTGTGTTTACAGTGAAAATAATGAAGCTGTGCTAAATTTTCTGATGGGTTCGGGAGAGAGCCATTCCACCACAGTCAGCGGTGCAAACAGTCTTGTTCAGCAGCAGCTCAAGAATGACTCCGTCTTCTCTATACCGTTTCCGGTCTCTGGACCCCAGCCAAACAGACTCTTCAATCCGCAAATGTCGATTGAGGTTTGCTGACCCGGTGTTGAAATTGTCTTCGAGATAAGAATTTTTTCTTATCAGTGAACTGCATTGAGATAACGCTGCTGCTTTGATAACAAGTGTCGGCAGCATTGTGGCGGTAGCAGCACCTGTGCAGGTGATGAGACTTGCCTGTTTCGGAGAGCAGAGATGGCGTCGAAGTAGTTTTTCTGCCAAATACATGACGTTAGCGAAGTAGAATAGCAAACAAATAGATATTTGTTGGCACCACTAGGAGCGGACGAACAGCACATCAGACAAGGACGGGTAGACGAACTGGACGTGCAAAGATGGACAAAGATGCCGCTGCTGATGCGGTCATCCAGATGCTCAGTATCGTGTATGGCTTTCTTCCGCTCCTACAGATCTTGTTGAACAAAAGCGTCCTCCGCAACACCTACTACGCCCAGTTTCTGGGCCTTTCAAGAGCAGCAGTCTCTGCTGAGCTACTCAACGCTGTGCTCTTCGTGTTCGTCTACGTGATCTCCTTCGAGCGTGGCAACAGTGGATGTAGTGCAAATCTCATTTCTTCCTTTGCCCGTGTCTCTCTCTACTCATACATCGCACTTCAAAGCTACACTCACTATCTGCTCCTGAAAGACGCAGGCACCTCCCTCTCAGCTCAGCCACCGGTCCTTATAAATGATCACCGTTTTCTCTCACCTGCTCAATACAGTGAGTTCGCTTTTTCTCCCAACTCGTTCCTTCGTCAGCGGCAGCAGATGTCTCCTGGATCGAACAACTCTGATGCAATGCTCTTCTCCTTCGACGACGTCAATACATATAATTCAGCACCAGTCACCTCCTTTTTGGGTCCCCATCTTCCGCACACTGCACCGGTGCTAGCAGCCCTTCTGGCTATTTCTCCAGTACAGTCAAATGCTCTGCCACTTTCAACAGCGAGCCAAATAATAACACCCCTTCTCTCCCAGAACCCCACCACCAGGATGATACTAGGGCTGACCAGCTTTTCAATAATGTTATTCGCCAGAGCAGCTCAGCTGCTCAAGATCTGGCGTAGTACTACCGTTATTGGTGTGTCAGTTACCAGCTACTTGGGCGAGTCGGCCGTCCTAGTGCTAGTGATGCTTGTGAAATCTGTATCAAGTAGTCACACGGACGGGATGAACAATTTTGTGTTCTTATTCGACTCTGTGTTGCTGATAGCCGTGGTGCTGACACTCGACGTCATCACACTAATAGCAATATATCAAGTACTTAGATACAACTATTTGCGGATCGAAGAACTCAAGTCTAAGCTCTATTCCAGCACAACTTCAACTAATATCGGAGAAGCTGGACCTTGGAACGGGTACAAGACGTGTGATAATGAACCTGCACAAATGTTGCAGGTTCACCAGTCGACACCGTCTACCAGTATGCAGGATATTCTTGAACGCTCATCCGGCACATAGATGGAGACTATTATCGCCCAATTAAACTATCACAGCTTAATCGCCAGTTGATGTTCCAGCTATGCTACTCCATTTAGCTTGTCGATTCTGTGCAACTCGTATGGTTCCCTGTTAGGTACTGGTTTGAGAGTGCTGACAGTCATATTATGTCAGCTATTCTCTTTACCGTTTGCTGACTCTGATCTTGACTTCCGGATTCGTCACCGCCACTGCATCGGGTGTACTCTACACGACATCGATCTTATTATGCATGCTTGACTTCGACGCTAAACCAGATTTCGACCTGCACATTGCCGTCACCAGTGAAAATTTCTCTCCATTTTGATGGCTTTACGAGTTTTATTATCGGAGCAAATAATGAAGTTAACTAATTACTGGATCGAAATTACAATATAATCCATCAATATATTACATTAACTGGACAACATGTTGACCGTTTTCGAATACCCACAGTTGCTCCATCAATTACAGGTATGTCTCGGTTTTTTCGTTGTGCTCCATTTTTCACAAATTTTTCACTGTGTAGCCAAAGCCACGCAAAGAAGCGAAAAGAAAACGGCTCGGAACATCCAAGATTTTTGGTGCACGGATTTTTAGCAAACGATCACCAAAGGTGATACTAACATAGGCGGATTGGAGTCCAAACAGCGAGTCAATGAACATCTCGACTCGCGGTTATCAGGACTAAGCTGTCAAGAAGATAGCATTGACGCCCTTGAAAATGATCTCAAGCGGCGTTTGCAAAAATTTGTGGAACTGTATCAATGGTCGAACTTTCTACGCACGGTAGGCAGAGTTCCAGCGGAACATGACGAAAAGACAGACCCACAAATAAACAAGTTGCTGGGGCTGTTTGAAAACGGAGTGGCTGACTTCGACGTAGTAAAGTTCATGCTCAATCTAGAAGTGATCAATAGGGAATTGTGCAAATTAGCAGTCGATCAGAATCAAACTCAGGCCGTGCAGGCGGAGAATGTTTTCCTGCCATTCAATCAATTATGGAAAGAATTGAAGAAAAGCGATCAGATATAGTACTGGTTTTGCAGTAACCTTGACATGCCACCATGTGATGTACCAACAGTTAATGAACTCTAGTGGCTCTTGTGTCAGCTCGTGAGTGGGGCCGTTACCGGCCCGGTGATGTGGCACTACGCTTGCACCAATAGCAATATATGTATAGTGATCGCGGAGATAATTTTGCAAAATACACAGGCACGAGCATGGTTCTAAGGACCCCCACTCGAAATTTTTCGTGCTGCACTGTAGACCAGTCCGACTAATGTTTTGCCTCACCAATGAAAGACCCTTAAGAGAGCCCCTTCTTGTATGTCACGTAAAGCCGTCTTTAACATTAGCAAATGAGCTTCCGATAATTCACCACTTCTCAGTTGCGGCTTAACAATAGATCTTTAAAATGCACACTACAATTGTATTGTTCGTGACCTCTAAGACTAGTGCTGTTTTTATTACTCCTTTGGGCTTGGTAAGAAGCATGCCAACCTCCTGAGCAAAGATAAAGTGGGATAGAAGTTGCAAATTGCGGCTTAATAAGGAGTTCAACGTTGCTATGTTCCAGTGAGTCCATTTCTAGAAAAGAGGCACCAGAAGTTTTCTAGGTGGAGATCTCGCTATATGCGGCGTCGGCATAAAAGAATTCTCGACGGCTGTTTACGGGTCGAAAAGGAGTCCGACATATGCTACTTATGCGGGGCATTGTATTGTTGGCAGTTGCGGCTACCTTTTTATCAATTCGATCAGTATGTGTCTTGAAGCTGAGCAGAGAAAAGGTGATCCGAGACGATTCAATTTCTTAGTGGGTGGGTCAAGATACTATCATGCTGCACATTATATGATCTGAAAGCACATTCTCTGAGAAGTATTTCAGGCTAACTTAAATCACAGGGGTGTCGACAGCGACACTGCTAACTTGAGGTTGGTTTAAAGTACTCTCACCTGATTTGCGGTCCCTGCAGCAGTACCTTTCAGGCAGTGAAAAGGATCGGCACTCTAATAATGCCAAGTGAAAGGCGGAAATGCTTAATTAAGCATAGAGTTGCATAATTACTGTTATTTCTCTATGAGAATATACATTGTTGAAGTGCCACCTGAATGTTGCAGAACTCTTGCTGGTGGCTTCGGAGACAAGGTAAAAACAGCACGAAAGGAGGCAGAGTATCCCAAATGGTGCAATAGCCTCGCATCTGGCAATTTGTAGAGAAGCGTCGCTAACAATAGCTAGGAGCACAGAGCCTAGATACCTTTTGTTAGGTCTCTCCAAGCTATCACACTGTTATTACCGAAAAATCCAAGACTCCTGCAGCACTTTGGATGGTATTTTGTTGTAATCTTATTCATGATTGCAAGAGTGATACAATACTATAGTCGTCGCGTACAATTTTTGTTGAGGACCAGCGTCGCATGGGGTAATTTTTTGCTGCTACCATGCATATAACTCATTCAGATGAGTAATTTTCGCATTTTATCTTATGATAATTGGCTAAATAACCGCTTCTCACTCATGTCTCCTTCGTTATTGACTGCTAATTGGGCTCTCCATCATTGAAAATTGCATCATTCTGTCATTTTGAAAGTCCTTTGGGCTCTGATCGCCCTGCTTCTTTATTGGCATTTCTGCTGCCTCTCATATAAATTGCTGACAACCTGCTGCATACTCATTATGAAATCTTCAGTTTATCTCCCTCGTTCATGAAGTCATCGCCGACTCGCTTGTTGATTGATATACTCAAAAGTTCGCCATGAGTAGGGGACTGATTTACTGGATATCGACTTTGCTTTGTATGTCTGCTTCCATAGTGGGAGCAGAGGAGCTAGAATGGAGAACAGAGTTTTACCGGAAGCCTGAAAGTATGATTTTTTACTCCTGCAATTATGTTATTGAGGAATATACATTCAATTTCAACACCACAGCATACTACTCTGGTCCTTGCACTTATCCTCCTGAGACAGGGGCTTTGTTGCTTTGTGCCAATGACTTCCTCAATGGTGACGAGGAAATGATGACCAGTGTTTTTGAAAAAGCCAGCGAAATCTGCACCTCTTACGCAGGTCCCGGAAATTTTACTTCAGACTATTTCAAGCAGCAACTTGAAAATGCAACACAAGACTATAATACTGTTGTGACCAATGTGACTCTCCCCCAGTATAAGCCATTCTCAGTCAACCAAACATTAGTGGCACTCATTTACGATAACTATGATTCATTCTATTTTAATTACGATATGAGTACGTACTATGGTGCCATATTGTTATGCTATTTTGGCCTAGTTATGCTCATTGCTGCTGTGTTCAATTTTCTTACAAAGGCCGGTCTTTTGCAGAAGATTTCCAATCCACTCACAAATAAGTTCAGAAGTTACGTCACCATGCCAGCACTATTTCCAAATGGACCTTACACTAAGCCTGCAGGAGGATGGAAAATATTCACTGGTTTAATTCCAAACAGGCTTGATACATTGATTTGTTTTGGCTTCACCGTCGTTCAGGTTGCTGTCTGGTTTCGTGACTACAGAATTAACTCGGTGCAGCTAATTTTCGATTCAAAGTACAAGGAGCTGCAAAGATTCATTGCGGATAGAACTGGTCTTTTATCGTTTGCAGAAATTCCACTAGTGGTGCTGTTTGCAGGACGGAACAACTTTTTATCCTTTGTCACCGGTTTTTCCTACTCTAGTTTTTTGCAATTCCATAAACTGGTAGCCAGATACATGTTCATAAATGCTGTCGTTCATTCAATTGCTTGGACTGCCCTAGAAAAGGGCTATTACTCTAACGATCTCAAACAATTGTATTTTGTAGCTGGAATTGCAGCTACTGTTTTAGGGGGTGTTATACTCCTGTTCGCAGTACACCCAATCCGCAGCTACATGTACGAAATCTTTCTATACACACACATTGTCTTGGTTATTGCTTTCATTGCCATGTGCTGGTATCATTGCAATATTCTTGGATGGTGTGAATGGTTAGTTGCAGCTTGTGCTGTCTGGGTGTTTGATCGACTAGTCAGACTGATTCGTATTGCTTTGTTTGGGTTACATACTGCGGAGTTGCAAATCGTGAGCGAGAATTCTTTTAAGGTGACACTCAAGAAACCGAAGACCTTCCTTTGCAAACCTGGTCAGTACGGCTTTGTGTACTTTTCGGACCCTCTTCTATTCTTTCAAAGTCATCCTTTCACTATTGTGACTGAAGGCGATAACTTGTGTTTATATATCAAGCAGAAGAGAGGAATTACCGGGAAGGTCTACAAACAATTGATGAAGAATGGCGGGAATATGACCAAGACAATAACTATTGAGGGCCCCTATGGTGATTCCTCGCCTGCTCAGAAATATGATTACCCTTTGTTGATTGCTGGAGGGGAAGGTATTCCAGGTATCATCGATCATGCAGTTCATCTTTCGAAGCTTGACTCTTCCAAACCTGTTAAGCTTATCTGGGTTCACAGAACTTTTAAGGAAGTTTCCTATATGATGCCTCTTTTGATGCTCCTTAAGGATACCGAAACGCAGGTTGATATCTATTTAACAAGAGAGTCAGCCGATTCATTAGAAATTGCTAAGGCTCCTTCTGATAATAACTCAGATGATAAAGGTTCCTCAACCAAGATATACGACTTGGAATTTGTGAACTTTATCTATGGAAGACCGGATATGACGGAGCTAATTGCAAAGGAGGTTTCTCAACTTGAGCATAAGTCAGTTGCTATTGTTTCATGTGCACCTCCCGCCATGTCTGACTCTTTGAGACATGCGACCTCCGTACAGGCTGGTATATTCAATGGAAGACTCGATTACTACGAAGAGCTTCAAACCTGGTAGTTTTACAATAAAAGGCTGGTGTTTTGTTAGATACTTTGAGTCGAGCTTTTATTTTAGTTCCGAGCAGAAGTTACTTTTACTTTATTTGAGCTCTTGGCTTACTATTTAGATCAAATCTAGTTTCATCGTTACCAAAATTTGATTTTCTTTTTAGTATGTCTGACTTGTATTCAGGCAAAGCGTATCCTTGTGGCATAAAGTAAGTAAACTTGTTTCAACGCAAAATATATTGCCGATTAATAGGATTATAGAAGCTGAAAAAAAGCTATAGTTCTGTATCTATAAGTCACTATAATTGACTATCCTCCAAAGTATCGAATCTGTTACGTCAATATAAACACCCAACCAGACATCCCGCATAAAGTATCAAGATTAGTCAAATAAGAAACGGCTCATTAATTCTTCAGGAGCTCTTTGATTGCCCACTCAGAACTATCGAGCGGACAAGAGTTTCTCTTGCTAATCCAGGTATCAATGCAATGTAGATGGAAGGAATGATTGCAGACACCAACAGCTCTCGGACAGTTTATTCTGCCTCCCGTTCTGTTGGCGCTGTTTGCCGACGCGCACTCGATGCATGGTTCCATCAAATGGTTTCTGCAGATAGCGCAAGTCTCGTTGTTTTGATCCCAAGTCCAGAATGCCACTGCTGTCCATTTTTTTACTTCAAATCGTTTCTTCTTAGGCTTGTCTGTTGCAGATCCCTCTAATTGAGGCTGCTCGCTAGTAGCTGATATCGGTAGATGTTAGTACTAATTCTTGAGCATTAAGTCATCATAGTCACTTACCAGGCAGATCAACATCCATTCGATCACCTGACATGCTGAAGGTTCTTAAGCAGTGGTATTTATGCCTCTAAGACACATATAACATGCTCTTCTTTACACAAGACCCTGTCACAAACTAGAAATAAATGTAATAATAAAGGGCGAGGAAAGTCTCAAAAAAAATTGCACGTTATAAATGGTCACAAATATTTGAAGAGAGTTGGTTTTCATTTGTCGGGGTAGGAAATAGAAGCAATAAGTGAGCCAATCTCCTAGTTACTGATATGTCTGGGGGTGAGAGAGAGCTTGTCTCGTCGCTGTACCCACCACCACCGCCATACATCCGCTTTTTCACCAACGAGAATGTCAGTAAAGTCAACAAGTTGCGACGACTTCACGGTGACAAGGCCGACGACGTGATATCAGACATAAAGGATTTGAAGTTTTTGATACCTCCCCATCCTCCCAATAGACCTAACTATAGATCTTTTGGGGATATTTGGAACTTTGAGGACAAGTTCATAACTCTTGAGGAATCTGGAATTCCTCAGCTGTACGATAACATTGCCGAGACTGATGGCGAAGAAGAGATATTCACACAAGAGAGAATTGACGAGCTCAAGAAAATGACAAAATCATTGCTACTGAACTTTTTGGAGTTTGTAGGAATCTTATCCAAAAACCCGGCACTTGCGTATGGTAAAATCGAACAGATAAAGATCATTCTCATAAATTTACATCATCTACTCAACAGCTATCGACTGCATCAGTCTAGAGAAGGCTTGATACTTATGTTAGAAGAAAAGATACGTTGTGATATGGCAACCATCGACAAAATAAGCAAAACCTGTGAAGCAGTTGAGAATAAAATACAAATGCTGGTTTCTGATGAAATCCAGGTAACCCCGACTGAGATTGCTGTAGATGATGAAGTCTCCTTAGATTCTTCACATAGCGAGCGCTTAGGATCAGTCAATGATAAGGAAACTGTTAGCTTAGACGAAAAAGAGATTGACAAACTGAAAAGAGAGGCAATCAATTCCATCATAAATTCGATTAAAGAATAGTCCGAGTTCTATAAAACACTGTTCTCCTATCTCAATATATACATGTTGTTCGATGAAAATCTATGTTTCGTTTAACGAGGCCATCGTCGATCCGCCTGACAATGATATTTTGTTATTCTGTCGATCGCTTACAGGCTCAAGAGCTCCTATGGCTTGAGACTGGCGAACGAGACCAGCTCTGATGCACAATCTTTGTAAATAAAGGCGCTCAAGACTATCAAAATCAAGCGAGGTATTTAGCAAGAATATGTTATTTTGAGTACCTTGCAATGCAGGATCTCCCAAGACCGAAAACTGAGAATCGTCGATAAGACCGTCTAAGGGTCTGAATGTGCCTCCGATAGAGACAAAGTTCGGCAGACTTTTTATAGCATCAATCCCAAGTACAATAATCGTATCCAAGCCCTTGAAGGTAAGTCCTGTTAAACCACTCGTGTTAATGGTAAGAAACTGTTTCTCTTCTTTTGAGTTTAAAGGTTCTTTGAAAAAATCTAGATCGCTAGAGCTGAACGTTGCGCTCTTTCTGCCCGCTTTCTCTAAGAGTCGTTGTAACTGAAGTCCGTTCACCTCATCTGGGTAAACTATTAGGATCTTTTTGCGTCCCAACTTAAGACTTTTCTTTTTGAGTAATTTGATCAATCCCGCCACAAGAATTTGAAGCTCCACATTTTTAAGCTCAGAAGTCATTTTTCCTCTCTTCATGTTTCTTTGCTTTGCGTAGTAATCGTCATTGCCGTTTGGTATTCTAAATGCTTTGTCAAGCCAGTCACTGTGTGTTTCCCCATAATCGAAATCCAACATGTCATGGAGAGAAACTTTGAACTTCTCTCCTGAGCTCAAATGAGGACTAACGAGAACAGAATTCAACGCCACATCAGAGGGAATTGACCTTGTAAAAGGGAGCTCATCTTCACCTTGGAAAGTCCCCAGTGGCAAAAACTTTGACCAATCAAACCACTTCGTTCCCAATTTCAATTGTTCAAGCAAACTATCATTGGCAACTGAGGAAACAGTAAAAGCGATTTGAGGATGAGGCTCATTATGGTTTCTTCTATAATCTTGTAGCTTTACCACATAATCTAGTAGTTGTGCAATCGGAGCTCGCTTGGATGCTTCAAGTCCAGTGATGGGATCCAACATCGCGTCAAAATCATCAACTGCGATGAATTGAAGACTATTGATCATGACGAAGTCCATCCCCCTAGTAGAAAGCAGGTCTAGTAATCGTTGGGGTGTTGAAACCAATATATGTGGTGTGGGGATGTCAGCCAACAGGGTCTGCTGGGAAGTCTCGGTTAGGGCGTCCCCTCTGTACAAGAACTGTGCAATCCTATCAATGTCTCTGTTCCGACGTGGTAAGGAGATGAAAACTTCGTTTATAATTTGTTGATATCTGAGGACCAAATTTGTTGATTTCACTAGCAACAAAGTCGTTATTCCCGGACCTCTCCGAGGACTTCTTTTTTGAGATAGAGCGTGAGTGAGAAGAGCAAAACTTTTGCCCGAACCTCGATCTCCCTTTGCTATCGTACTCAAATATGCACTGGCTACGGAAAAAAATCGCCTTTGGAAATCTGTAGGAGTGTTTGTGCCCAAGTACTCTTCTATGCTCTTCAAAAGCATTGCATTGTGGTAGTAGCTCTCGAATGTGGAACTTTTCTCTGACGGATCAACCTTTATTCGCTCCAAGGGACTTAATTTTTGCGTTTTGTTGTATGTTTTGATCTTGGATATACTTCTCTTCAGATGGTCTTCCATGTTCTTTTCAAGAGATTTATTTATAGCCGCAAGTCGTTTAGAGTACTGCTTTCCCCAGAACTTAGGACTCTTGAAATCTTTCTCAGAATCACTAGAATCATTATTCGGATCCGAACTCAATTTCAGTTCATCATCCTCTTCACTAATCCCAAATTTCGGTTTATTATGCTGCGTGAAAAAGCGTGCAGGTGTATATGCTTTTGTCAAGGGGAATTTAGCCCATAAACCACCACCATGAAAAATTAGCTTCTTGTGCAGCCTGATGCTCCCCGCCATCAGTAACTTAAGTATCTACGACAGTCCGCCAAGATCTTATACAATCCAAATTGAAACTAGAAAGCGAGAAAAAGGTTCACCATTAGCACCATACGACTCGAGTCTCTATCTCAAGAAACGTATCCTATCATCCCCATCTCATTGTAGAAACCAATCTACAAAAACGTTTAAAATTTTTTGTTGGCTGTGCAACTGTCGCGGTGCAAAGATGTGAATTCCTGCCATCTCGAGTAACATTTTATTGATGAAAAGATACAGATTCTCGGAGTGGTATAGTAGTTGATCTTAGTCTGCCACGCATAAATGAGCAGAAGGAAGGACTAGTTGATTATGTATAGTGTGAGACTGATAGGAAGTGATTGCAGATCGATTTTGAGAGGTGGCGTGTCCTTTGGTGGCCGCGTCGGTCGTCGGTCGGTTCCAAGCCTGCCGTTGACTAGAGCGTTCTCCGATTTAGGATATGTTTGTGGGCGAGGAAGGCCACAGTACAGCAACTCATATTTTCTAAAGAAAACTCAAAAACGATTTCAATCGTCAGATAAAAACGCTGACCTTTCTGGGCAGTTGAAAACAGACAAACCTTTACTAATGATCGCATTTACTTGCAAAAAATGTAACACAAGATCCAGCCACACAATGTCCAAGCAGGCATATACAAACGGCACAGTACTAATTCAGTGCCCTGGGTGCAAGAACCGACATCTGATTGCCGACCATCTGAAAGTAAGTGAGATTTTGTCCCAGTCCCAGTCTAGAAATAGATACTAACTCTTTATATTTACTGTTAGATATTTTCTGACACGAGAATCACTGTCCAAGACATTTTGGCTGCAAAAGGTGAAAGCGTGGCTTCTGGCACAGAAGATCTGGTATTCGAGGACATTCCTGAGAAACTGAAAGGACTGATTGGCCATCATGCCCAAAATTCTCCAACAAAGTCCGAGCAGCATACAGACCCTGATACTCCACCTTCTATTGGACCTGGAGATAAGAATGGCCGTCAATAATCACCCTTTAAAACCTCTTGATCTCGACTGACGGCTCACGTCTTTACTCTTTTCTTCGGCTACACCTCAAGAGCCATGGCCAAAATTTGGCTGTGCAAAGAAAGACGCCGATTAATTTACATCACTCTTTTTATAAGGATTCACTTCTCTCCCTTGTTGTTAACATATACTTGTGCTTGAGTCCTCCATCGAACTTGCTATTAATAGTCTCCATTAGTGTGAACTTATTGCTAAATTTGCTTGAAACTCTGTGAAAAAGAAGTCGATACAAAATGAAGAATGAACTAGTTGATATAGCAATAAAGTGCTGGTCTGTCATACCTTGGCGTAAAATGTCCAACTCCCTCCAGCAATTTATTCCTGAGGATTGCCTTCAACATGTGTGGATCGCATCGCATTTTACCACTCTGCTGGGCTTTGTGCTCTATTCCCTTTGGCTACTCAACAGCGCTAATAAATTTCTAGATTCATTTCCTTGGTACAATATATCATTAGCTGGGTCTGTTATCACATACTCGCTAGTTGTATACAGAAGACATATACTTGATCCTGATTTGATACCACAGAGCGGTAAGTTTGTTGGCACATTTGCTTCGAATGAGATGATTTACCAAGCCGTCCCTCTTACTGAAGTGCTGAAATCAGAAAACACTCAGCTGTTGGTTTACACTTTACTTTGGGTGTCTACGCCGGCAAGTATTCTCAAAATAATGCCCTTTGCCGCTTACTCGTTTTTGAATCTCACCAATTATTTCGTTATTGAAGCATTTCCTTATCATCAACTCTCTATCGCTGTGGCGCCGCTAATTGCTTATATCGAATATCCCTTACTGCTTGTGTCCGCACACATTGATCTTGCTGTGATTGGTCTACTTTGCAAAGAATCCAAAAACGGCGGGTCTTTATATGTTTTAATCTTCTACATCTTTGTCTGGGGATTACGTGTTGAATACTCAGATGCAAGCCGTATTGCCGTCGCTAATTTCCTCAAAGTATTCGATGCAATTTTCAGTCAGGGGGTGATTCCGAACTCAGCTCGTGTTGGTTGGGTGACTGTGAGAGAGAGCATAACTTTGATGTTATCTATTGACAATTATGATGCAATTGGCTATAAAGGCAAGAAAGTAGAACCTGATAAGGATAGTTGTGCTTTGGACAAAGAGAGCTCAGCTATTGGAAGTGGTACAGAGAGACCAGAGAAGCCAAAAAAGGTAAAAAGAAAAAGCAGACGTGAAAATATCTCTGCTTAACTTTACGTACAGTCAGTTAATTCATTTATTCATTACTTCCTTCTTCAAATCCTGTAATCGTTCGTAGTCATCTGTCATATCCCAAGTAGACTTGCCTTTAGAAATCAGAGAGCGTACTGCTGTCTTGGCCTTGAATTTCCAGTCTTTACAGATGACATCACCTCCTCCATGTCTGCCCGGTAGTTCCCCAAAGTTTTCATACGCAGACACTAGCTCCACACAAGAATCAACACTCTCTTTCCATATGGTTTCATTACTTGAAAGCTCTGGTGAGCTGGTGGCAGCTCTATAGGCTTTCTCATAATCTTCAAGTGCCAGCCAAGTCTTTCCTCTCCATAAATCAACTTTCGCTATCAATCTCCAAATTTGGGCCATATGATTTACAAAACGTGGGACCTCTTCGCAAATAAATTGAATGCAAGATTTTTGAAAGTTGGTCTGTCTTTTTTCCTCATTATAGGGCTCAGAAATCAGCAATTCCACCAATTTCTCCAAAATAGGGACGTCAAGACAATTGTCACCTTCAGAATCTTTTTTGGAATTCAGTAATATCCTGGAGGCAAAGAGAGCTTCTTCCCATTGTCCCAGCTTAGCAGCAATTGTTAGATAGTTCTCCCAAATTCTCCAAGATTTCTTATTCCGGTCTCCCACATTGACAGCTTGTTTGAGTGCATTGAAGGCTTCTTTGAGTTTGTTTAACCTGATCAGAGCTGAAGCAAGATTGGACCAGGCATAAGAGTTCGAATCATCAATCGAAACACACCTAGTAAATGCCTCAGTGGCCATTTCAAAATTATTGACTTCCAGTCCTAAACAACCATAAAAGTACCAATTCTCGAAATTTAGTGGATTAGCACTTACACAATCAAACTGGTGCTCAATTGCCTTTTGATAATCTCGTTTGAGATTTGATTCCTTAGGAGGATCATAGTAGTATTTAGCAAGTGACTTCTTAGCACTAGCGTAGTGTCCTATATCCCAAGCCTTTATCCAGAGTTCTGGGCTTTGCCTCAAGTCACCAAGCACCGATAGTGCTCTTGCATCATCTGGATTCTCAGATAGCTGTTTTTCCAAAAGATCCTCGGCTTTGGATTTTTGTCCTGTTGAACCGTAGCAAAGGGCAGCGTCTGTCCACAGGTGAAGTCTCTCATATATCTCCACTGCGGACTTCAAGGACCCCAGCTCTAAAAGTTTCTGGGCCAATGTAGAGTCCATTGACCATTTTGGAACGATTGGGAGCTGGTAGAAATAGCGAAGTCGCGACGAATTGACTAAAGGTTTAGCGTCATCTAACAGCATATTAAGAAAGTCACTATCGAAGTGTTCTTCACTTTCCATCTTGGGGAACAACCTAGCAGTTTGGTCAGAAGTCACACCAAGCTCTTCCACAAGCGAATAGAGTTGTAAAACTCCCCGCTCAACTGTCTTCGATTTGTTGGTTTCCAAAAGGGATTTCAGCCAAAGAGCTTTGGAGAATATCAACCAATTCACTGAACTTTCGGATGATGTTATCAATACTCTTCGCACAAGTGCTAGAAGTTCTTCATTAACCAGCTGGTCACCAACCGGGGAGTTCACTCTGACTGCCTCTGCTCTAAGCAATAACTGAATATTATCTAAGTTGAATAGTTCTGGTTGGCTATTTGGATTAAGTTGTAAAAGTTCTTCAGGAATGAGATCTTGACGTAAAGCAACAGGCAGCATTTTCTGCGCAAAACTTTGATTTTCTAATTGCTCTTCAGTATCACTCTTTGAACCATTTTCAATGACATCTCTTAAGTATTCAGTGTCACCCAAAGCATCATATTCCAAGTCTTCCAAAAGGATGTCATCACTTAAATTCACTTTCTGAGGAGCCAGTAGTCTGGATTCAATCAGTGAAGAGGAATTCAAGGATTCATGTGATTTCGCAAGTACTGTTAATGCAGCAACAGATTTCTCCTGGTGTTTCGTTCTTCTAGCTTTACAGCCAGTCAGAATGAATTGGAAGCCAGAAGCTTCGCGTGCTTTTGCGAGGGTATCAACTACTAATGACTCATTATTTCCTGCAAGAGCAATTTCTGAGCGCTCCAAATGAAACAATACCAGAAGATAACGATTGACAGGTGATTGAGGATCACATCCGTCGAGGTAGGTGAGAATCACCTGGTTGGACAGCAACTGGAATGATAAAGTCGTAATGACACTGCTATCCTCAAAAAAAAGAGCTTGTTGCACTTGAAGAGCCCGTGACCTCCACCAGCATATCGATGCAAGAATAATATCGCTATGCTTTTTCAATTCAGGTACGTTAGATTGTTCTAACACTTCAGCCGGTTCAGATCGACTATTCTCCCCCAAAAGAGAAATCGCAGATCCCTGAAGAGCTTCCAAAATTCTCAAGCAGAGAAGCAGTAGAATGGGATACTCTGTGAATTGGTAAGCTTGTTGTCCAGACATAGACAACAATCTAATGCAGGACAATGTAAGCCCATCATTGAGATCTGAGCTGGGCGAAGATCTCTCCAAAATTGGGGCCAAAAATCCCAGAAACGATGAAGCATCATTTAGAGGAAGCTTGGGACCACTGAAGTTAGATTCTATAAACATTTGCAGGAGACAAGCTGTAAATATTAGCAAGTAGGTTTTTTGTGCTTGTTCCTCAATTCCCCAATCACCTAAGATGCGATCAGTTACCGCATCTACGAACCCTCGAACATTGTGGTCCATCACAAGACCCTGTGCCAACTTCTGGTTCTCAGCATCGTGCAGAATATGCTTTTTAAGTATAGATATATCGAGCAGCTTGATATATTGCCCATTTGCAAGTAATTCTAGTGCTCTTACTAAGTCATTTTTTTCCTCTAACAATCCATCAGCATTCAAGATGTCACTGTTCAGCAACACTAACTGAGTATGGATTTTGCGAAAGTATTCATAGTCACCCATTATATTCCTTTGATGTTCAACCTTATACAGTGACCATAAATCCTTAACTCTTCAAATACTATCAAAGTATCTCAGATCTGTTCCGTATCTAACTATGAAGAAAAAATTTATGACAAAAAAAAATTTATCCAGGCTTTAAGGAAACATTCTGAAATCAAGAGATATCCAACAGGGATCATAGATTCGTACAATACTAAGCGATAAAAGGCAAGTAGTACACAAATTAGCTGTTGAGATTATATAAAGAATTAGTCACTCTCAGAACCAGCTCCGTAGAAGTGTAAATAGGCACTCAAAGTTTTGACACCTTCAATGTAGTTGGCTACATCGATCTTCTCATTTACAGAGTGAGCCCCATCATCTCCCTTGCCCATTGGCAACAGTAGAACATTGGTTTTCAGTTGCTCCTCAAAAGTCAAAGTAATTGGGATCGACCCACCTTCCCTTGTTAAGTCAGGATCAACATTCCAGACAAGCTTAGTAGCCTTTTTGGCCGCTGTGAAGGAACTGTTGAAAGGATCGCTTAGCCAGTAGGCACCATCATGAATCAGTTCACATTTGACAGTATTTGGAGATCCTAGCTCTGCAAATTTGGCATTGCAGTAATTGATGACGTACTCATTTAGCTTGTCAGAGTCCATGTTTGGGACAGTTCTGATGGAAAACTTTCCAACCACTTTTGCTGGGATCACAGTCTTGGCTCCTCCTCCAGAGAACGCTCCTTCAACACCATGAAGGGACAAAGAAGGATACCTCCATCTATGCATAAGGATATTCTTCTTGTCCTTGTACATAGCGGTATCAGAACCAGACGCTAGATTTAGCTCGTCCACATCGAACTCAATCTCCTCATATAGGCGTTCTTCCTTCTCTGTGAGAGGGGCGACCATTTCGTTGACACCGGGAATGAGAATTTTCCCATTGGTGTCCACCAGTTTGGACATGACGTTGAACAGATCAGTCATCGGCTCGTGGATTACACCACCAAAGATACCCGAGTGAAGGTCTGCGTTAGGACCCTTCACTGTCAACTGGTAGTAATTGCATCCTCGTAGACCGTAAGTGAGAACAGGTTTTTTGGTTCCAAGCCAATAATTATCAGAGATGCATACGGTGTCAACGCCTTTGAAGTATTTGTCTGCTTCCTGAGCTACCAGAGCATCAAGACCTAACGACCCGCTCTCCTCCATGCCTTCAAAACAGCATATAAGGTTGACAGGGAGTTCGAGACCAAGATTCTTGTGGGCCTCAATGGCGTTTAGCCAACCAATAACAGGACCCTTATCATCAGTCGAGCCTCGTCCATACAGCTTCCCGTCAGTCTCAACGAGCTTGAAAGGATCTGTGTCCCAGCCGTCTTCCACAAGGGCTGGTTGGACATCGTAATGGCCGTAGATGAGAACGGTCTTCTTAGCGGGATCTGCACCGAACTTTGCCAGGACGATAGGAGGTAGCTGTAAGTCGGGATCCGAGACCGGAGGTGGTTGAGTCCCAAGATCTCTCAGCTGAACGTCAGAAGCTCCCAGACTCTCGAGCTCTGTTTTCATGAATTGCGACATGGCAAAAACATGTGGGCGCAACGACTCGTCACCAGAAACTGAGGGAATTGCAACTGCATTTGTGAGTCTTTCAATAAACTTTGGTTTTAGCTTGTCCACTTCGTCGAACAGCGGTTTCAGTGTTTGTGAGACCGACATACTGGGCAGCCTAGCTGATAGCGAAGAAGTCTGTGGAGAAGTTCTCTGTAGCAGACCTGCTGATGTGTGATTCAATGACCGGACAAAGGCTGGAAGTCTTTTTGTCACAATGGTCGTACGGTTCATCAATTGATCACCTTCTGGATCTTGTCACCAACTGTTACACTCCTCCTCCAGGTGTTCTACGGCGTTATTATTAGACCTTAGATTACTAAGTGCGCTGTTTAGATTGGCCCTCACCAGCCACATCAAGCAGCCGTGCTATGCAACGGCTGCCCCAGCCACAATCCGTTGACACTGCTTTGTTTTCTTCGACAGGTTTTCAGCTCGTCGACATTTTCTACTTTTTCGTCGACACTTGTGTTGTGAGCCCGCGATAATTTCCTAATCAGGAAGTTCGTAGTGTACCTACAGATCTCGGTTGAAGAATCGTTTTCACTCGTTGGACGATACGAATCATTTAAAAAAGTATTATGACTAACTAGTGAAAAGTGTTGAGATAATGGAGAGTTGTTGGATAAAAGGCCAAGTTTGTGCATTACAGGCAAGAGATCGAGCAGTCAGAAGCTGAAAGTAGCTAATATAGACAGATCTGGCGCTTGTATTTGTCGGACGAGCCAGAAAGGTAGGATTTCAAGGTTGAAAAACAGAGATATTGAGAACCTACGATGTGTGGTATCTTTGCAGCATATAGAGTGGACGATGTCCACGCTTTCAAAGACAAGGCCCTTCAGTACTCGAAGAGAATCAGACATAGGGGTCCAGATTGGTCCGGTAACAAAACGCTGAACAGCACTATCCTATGCCACGAGAGACTTGCTATTGTGGGATTGGACTCAGGGGCGCAGCCTATCTCGTCGCCTGATGGAAGGTACGTTTTGACTGTCAACGGTGAGATCTACAACCATATCAAGATCAGAGATGAGTTGAAGGATTACAAATTCAAGACGCTGTCAGACTGTGAGCCTATCATTCCTCTCTTCGAGAAGTATGACATCGACGCCCCAAACCACCTCGACGGTATGTTCGCATGGGTTCTTTACGACCAGCAAACGGATAGAATTGTTGCTGCAAGAGACCCTGTGGGAATAACTACTCTTTACATGGGAAGATCCTCCAAAAGACCGCAAACTGTGTTCTTCGCCTCAGAGCTGAAGTGCCTCACTGATGAATGTGACGATATCATCCTTTTCCCTCCAGGACATGTATATGACTCCAACACAGACAAAATAACCAGATACTTCAACCCTACCTGGTGGGATGGCAACAAGATCCCAACCGCCCCAGCGGACTACAAGAAGATTAGGGAGACCCTCGAAATGGCTGTTAGAAAGAGACTCATGGCTGAGGTTCCATTTGGTGTTTTACTTTCTGGTGGTCTGGATTCTTCCTTGATTGCTTCTGTTGCTGCCAGGGAAACGGCGTTGGCAGCAAAGGAGATTGAGTCCAGCTCAGAGGGTATCGATGCGACTCACATGTTGACTGGTGTAGACGAGCAAGGACATTTGGCTTTCAGTGGCTGGGCAAGATTGCACTCGTTTGCTATTGGTCTTCCGGGAGCACCTGATTTGCTTGCTGCTCAAAAAGTGGCCAAGTTCATTGGTACTATCCACCATGAGCACACTTTCACTGTGGAGGAAGGTTTTGATGCTCTGAGTGACGTTATTTACCATCTAGAGACTTATGACGTGACTACAATCAGAGCTTCTACGCCAATGTATTTGCTTTCGCGGAAAATCAAGGCTCAAGGTGTGAAGATGGTATTGTCTGGTGAGGGGTCTGATGAGATCTTTGGTGGCTACCTCTATTTTGCGAGCGCGCCATCTCCAGAAGAATTCCATAAGGAGTGTGTTATGAGAGTGAAAAACTTGCACTATGCTGATTGCTTGAGAGCTAACAAATCGACTATGGCATGGGGTTTGGAAGCTCGTGTTCCATTTTTGGATAAGGAGTTTTTGGAGCTGTGCATGAACATCGATCCAGCAGAGAAGATGATAGATCCTTCCAAAGGCAGAATGGAGAAATATATTCTCAGAAAGGCATTTGACACTAGCGATGATCCTTCTGCAAAACCTTACCTACCTGATGATATTTTGTGGAGACAGAAGGAGCAATTTTCCGACGGTGTTGGATACTCCTGGATTGACGGTCTGAAAGACCTTGCCGAGAAGTCTGTCTCGGACGAACAATTCGCCAATCCAAAGCCTGAGTGGGGGGATGATATTCCTACAACAAAGGAGGCATACTTCTACAGATGCAAGTTTGATGAGTTATTCCCATCCAAGGCAGCTGCCTCTACAGTGATGAGATGGGTGCCAAAAGCTGAATGGGGTTGCCATGAGGACCCTTCAGGTAGATTTGCCAAGAACCATGATGCTTCTATTCTCAAATAGTTGCTCAATACCGAATTTTAGATACATAGACTCTAATTTCTTGTGACAGGTCCCTATATATAATTTGTCTTTGATGGTGATATATACTTAATTATCCACACTGCTTATCAGTAAAAAAAAATGACCTGTAGAAAATCGACGCAACCGATACGTCGATTAGTGTGGTCGCTAATTGATGTTATTGTTTCGAATTGTACTTCAATATTTAAAGCTTCAGGGTCTCCGTATTAATATTGATGAAGTAGTCACCGATTCCATCTTCCTGAACGCTTATGGTAACTAGAAATGTACAAAAAAGCAAGCATCGGATCTTTTGATTCAAAAAACACAATCAGACGAAATAGAGAACACTATGATTACCTCTGTAAAATCATTCTTATAGGGTGTTCAGGATGCGGAAAGACTTCTTTGCTGCACCGCTTTGTTGACAAGGACGTTGATATTATTCGCTCGCAAACGATAGGGGTTGAGTTTACATCCAAGGTGGTAGTGGTGGACAATTATTTGAAGTTGAAGCTGCAGCTTTGGGATACAGCAGGCCAGGAGCGCTTTAGAGCCTTAACCCGTTCATACTATCGGGCTGCGTGCGGGGTGGTTTTAGTTTTTGAGTTGAACGACAGAGCCAGCTTTGAGAAGTTATGGGAATTTGTTGAAGATGTTAAAAACTTGACGGGGCAACGGCGATGCGTGGTCTTGGTTGCAAACAAATGCGATCTTTTGACCCAAAACAGAAGTCCTGTATCAAAGCAAGAAGTTAACGACTTTATAGAGAAGTGCTCAAGCTATTTGGACACTAGAATTCAATATCTGGTTTCCAGTGCTCACAAGAACATCAATGTGGATGCTATATTTCAGGGACTGAGTGAGTCGATCGTCACGAAAGTAGAGATGGGTGAATTGAATCCAGAGGATGCTAGTTCAGGAGTCCAATACGGTGATCTAGGCAATGATCTCGAGTCTACAAGAAGTGAAGAGGGTGGAAGTGGACTCATAGCGTCCATTGGCAGCACAAACAATTCAGGTCTCTCTAATATAGCCTTCAAGGGACAGGCTAAAACAGGCCTACACAAAAAAAGTTATTTTGTTGACTTGCGAATGGGCAATGAGCCTGCCGCCTTGTCTAGTGGTTGGAGTTGCTGCTGATGATTATTCTTCTCTTCGATCTAAACTGACGTCAATCACGAACGACTCTATAAATGAAAAGCCTCTGGCGTCGGTTTCCTCCTTCGTAATGACATCCACAATATCCTTCTCTTCTTCCTCTATTATTTTGTTCAAGTCATCCTCATAATCAACAAAGTCAAATTCATCTTCCTTCTCTTCATAATCTATGTTTTGCTCGATCTCCTCAAAATCAGGTGCCAACGCAGACCACTTTTGAGGTATTATTACTGACCACAAAAATAGCATCCCCGTGTCCATTGTGGTCGCTATTATAGAGCATTTTCTGAAGTTCCAGTCAACTTCTAGCAGTTCCTCATTGGAGCCTTCAAGAATTTTAACAAGAGACCCCATCGAGGTTTCCCAAATGTAGATATCATGAGTCGCACCCAAGGTAGATGCGCAGATGTACTCCGAGTTGTGATTAAATTTGACGGCATTCCATTGCAGACGGTTCACTGCATCTTGGTATTTGTTTTCGAGCTCGAACTCCCAAGTGTCAGGCGAGGCGGTCAAGTCTGGCGTTTTGAACTGTCGTATAATTCGAGCACTGGAGTTCACAGCCATTTTTGCACCATTAGGAGAGAATTCAATGTTTTTGATGTTAAAATTACACACCTTAATAGATCTCACTGTCTGAAGAGAGCGGGCGTCAATTATATTGAGCCACCCTTGGTTTGTCCCATTGAAAATGTAGCTGCCGTCAGGGCTGAACACAGAACACAGGGTCCAATGTTTGTTGTGTCCCATTTTTCGTTTTCTCGCATATTTGGATTCCTGATCATCACTGTCTGTCTCCTGGTGACCGTTCTCAGTGGGTTCAATGTCTTCCAGAGGATCTGTCTGTATTTTTCCGATTGCAGGCACTTCGTCATGCAAGTTCACAAACACTGGATCTTCTTCCACCAGTGCAGCCACAAATTGAAACATGTTTCCCGGCTGCATCATGGCACTCCATACCGGGCTCTCAAAGTGAACAGATCGAACCACTTGTGCAGAATCAAGATCCCATAGGTTGACCTTCCAGTCCCTAGAAGAAGACAGCAGAAATCTCCCACATTCTGACCAGCTAAGTGATGTTATAGACCTCGTATGATCTCTCAGAACTTTTATTATGCTGTTCGTGTCGTTGTCTATGAGCACGATAGTGCCATTGATAAGGCCTGACGCCAAGTAGTCTCCTTTTCGGTTAAACTTAACACATGTAGAATGGCCGTAAGATAGCGTCTGAGATAATGTATCAGGATATTCTTTCGCAACTGCAAATGGATCAAGTAAGGAGAGGTTCATTTGCGGCTTTCACGCTCTCATTTATCCTCCTAGAACTCTTTTTCCTCACAAAATTGTCAAGTATTTGCTTAACATGAACTATCTGATAAATTTTCTTGATATATATCTAAATGTAATTTTTCCAGATATTCCGTATAGAAGTAAACAGTGTAAAAGGCTGTTTAAAAACGTTATAGATACGTTGGACACAGAATTGTGACCACGTATAATGGCCATAGAGTGCTCTGGTTGTTATGGGAGACCGTACGGGGTTTGTGGTGCTGCTAGCACTATGGATCGGTAGAGCATTTGGTGCCCTTCACTTCTATGTGGAGCCGAAGCAAGTGCAATGTTTTTATAAGGACCTGTCGCAAGACGCGCTGCTCATGGTCAAGTACAAGATTGAGCTGTATGATGGTAGTGGTTTTGTGGAGCCGGCGGCTTCGGATGGGGTGAATTGCTTTTTCACGGTCGAGGAGACGTTTGATCACGACCATACTGTGGCATCTATGAAAGGAAGCGGAAACGAGTTTGTGTTCACCTCTCTTGACTCCGGTCAGCACAGAATATGTGTAAAACCTGAATCACATGGATACCGTGTGGACACCAGGGCACGGATCACGCTGGACATGGAGGTTGGAAACGCGGCAGTCCTGGACAGCAGTTCCCGCAACACTGCGGACCATGAACTAGCCACAACTATGTCCAACGTGTATCGCCACCTGGAGCAATTGAAACATGACTACAAGATATTTCGTCACAGGGAAGAGATGTTCCGGGATCTCAGTGAGAAGGTGAACTCGAGCATCGTGAGATGGTTCATGGTTCAGCTTATCATTATGCTGGGTATCGGCTACATCCAGCTGCAAGATCTCAAGCGATTTTTTGTGAAGCAGAAGGTAGTATGAGCGACGGTGGGTGAATATACGGGATATAATGTATTACAATTCAGACGAGATTGATGGTAGTTTGTTGTAGAGAGGATGTCGTTCAAGGCTCGTTTCTCTGTCGGTAAATCGGGTGGTTTATTATTTTTGCCAAACGTGCCATATCACGGACTTGACCATATTAGATCAGCCTTATCCAGGGTATCTGATACCTCTATTGGAGCACCTTTGCTGTTACTACTGCTGCTGCTGCTCTTCAGTTGTTCCGGTCAATCATGACGCTTCTTCTCGTCTGTAGCACTGCCGGGTTTTCGGAATCTGACAAAAATTGAACATGTTCAGTAAAGTTGGCAGTGGCGGATTGGAAAGTTAAGAAGAGGACAAGAGGGACGAAAGAGAGAAGAGACAGACGAGAGTCCATTACAAGAGATAGTTGAGAAGTGAAAAGCTCTTATAGAGCAAGATAGACATATAAGTGAGCAAGGGGCATTTAGATTGACAGAAAAGGTGGGAAAAAGTGAACCAAAATACGGTTCTTGACTAAGAAAAGGTAAAGCTGGATTCATCGGCTACCGTGAAGCGCTTTGGAGCAGTTCTCCCAATCATACAGCAAATCTTTCAGTCTACTGACAGCCGGAAGTTTGAATCAGCTATCAGCAAGAAACAGCATAAGTGATGTATCCCACGGGCTCAGTGGCCCAGAAAAATGCGCTAACACAAGCCCAGGAGCATCCCCCCCAGCAGCCTCCACAGCATCCTCCACAACAACCCCAACAGCATCCTCCACAACCGCACGCTTCAGTACAAGCTCAGGTCCATTCACAAAGCCGGCATGGCATTGAAACGCCAAGTCCGCAACAACCGATCCAGCAGCCGACGCAACCTCAACAACCCCCAGCATTGGAAAAGCTACCACCTGACACGGAGCTGACGGTTGGTACGCACAAGGCCAAGATAGTCAAGTATTTATCTGAGGGAGGTTTTGCACACATCTATGTGGTACGTATAAAGCCTGAGGAGTACGGTTCAGACATTGCATGTCTCAAACGAGTGATAGTGCCCAACAAGGAGGGGCTCAACCGCCTCAGGGCTGAAGTAGAAGTTATGCAAAGACTGGCTGGCTGCGAGAACGTTGTCAGATACTACGATTCAAACGCTTCTCGGATCAGACACACAACTTGGTATGAGGTACTTGTACTGATGGAACTATGTCCCAACAAGTCGCTGTTGGATTACATGAACTCCAGATTGAGCACGAAGTTAACAGAGATAGAGATATTGAAAATCATGTTGGACATTTCCAAAGCTGTTTATTATATGCATAGACTCAAATTAATTCACAGAGATATCAAAATAGAAAACGTTCTTATTGATGTGAACTATAAGTTCAAGTTGTGCGATTTTGGTTCCACTTGCCCTGTTTTAAGATCTCCTCGCAATCCACAAGAATTCCAAATCCTTCAAAATGATTTACTGCATCAGACAACCCCTCAGTATAGATCTCCGGAAATGATCGATTTATACAGGGGCCTTCCAATTGATGAGAAATCAGACATCTGGGCCCTCGGCATCTTTCTTTATAAGTTGTGTTACTATATCACACCATTTGAAACAACAGGAGAACTTGCAATTCTTCATTCAGCGTACAAGTTCCCATCACTTCCTCGGTTTTCATCTGGTATCAGAAACCTTTGTAATCTGATGCTCCAAGAAAACCCGAGTTTTAGACCGAATATTTACCAAGTACTGGTTGAAGTCAATCGTATGATGGGCTACGCAGAGCTTGGTGTCGAAGACTTTTATGGTTTGGGTCCTTATGAGTACCCCACTTCTGAACAAATTCTCCCTCCAATTGAGCCATTCACGGCTAGTATCGTTCCTATATTCTCTCCGTTCAAATCCATGCCAACTGATCCTGTAGAGGTACAGCTGGCCATGCAGCAGCAACAGCAACAGTTGCAACAGAAGACTCAAGAAAAGATGCATCTCAATCCAATGGCTCCTCAGCGTTCTACTGGCTCCGTGGTTCTTGAAATTCCACCATCTCCCTCGGGTGCAATGTCTAATCAGAGTACTAACGGATCAGCGACATCTCTTTTGGACGGAGTGGAGGATAGATTTCCAGCAATTTCTCAGGTTCCTTCGCAGTGGCAGGCTGAGCAGCCGTTGCAATCTGCTGTAAAGAATAAAATAGTGGCGCATTCAACTACTAGTTCTCGGACACCATCACTGGAGACTGAAAAATTAGCGAAGCCGTACATTGTTATTGATGAATCGCGAGAAGCCATGGACTCCAAAGCCCAGAGATGGTCTTCGAACAACCCTTTCCCGACAAGAATGTCAGAGCCAGGTGACCCTTTGAGACAACAGATTAGTGGCGCCTCCATTAATTCTCAAGTTGTTTTTGCAGGTCCCAAGAGAAAATCGAGTCCGAACCTTATCGAGCTCTCACCACAAGAAGGTGAAGTGCGATCACAGCCTTCTTCACCAAACATGGCTCCTTCTTCCCCTTCGATACAGCCCAGCTCTGTCACTATGAATAGTGGTATGAGCGGAGTGTCACTTTCGGTAAGCAGGAATAGTTCGTTGACTGCTCCTTCCTCTGGCTCTGGTCTAACCCGAAACGGTTCCATTGCGAAAAAGTTGTCTAAAAACAATCCGTTCCCTGTCGCAGTTGCCTCTGCTGCTATGAAGCCACGAACTACTAGTTTCAACAGTGACAAAAGTTCTGGTAGCATATTGAGCAATGCTGAAGAGACACTAAATGGAGGCCTCTCTACTGTGTCCTATATGTCTTCCAAAGACAAGAAGTTCAGCTTAAGCTCAGAGCAGTTACGGGAGGAGGTTATTGATTTTAGTGAGGACGAAGACGAAACCAAGGACTAAATACACCTCACGGGGTAATATATTTTTCAGTTTCTCGATATAGCTGTCCATATATAAACAAAATCCACGAGTAGCTTGAAATTATCTGGAGACTATCTGTTGACGCGCGGACGTTAGCGAGTTCCGGCCCCCAACGCATGAGCTTTGAATATCGGTTGTCAACTAACTCGAACCAGCAAGCTAAGCTCCAACAATCTTGGCAAGGGCAAAACTAGCTGCAGACTTGACACAGTAAACAGCAAACATCACCACCATAAAATTGGTTGCATGCAGCACATAACTCTCGCACGTAGTAAGCATATAGTAGGGGAACAGGAAGTAGTAGAACCCGTACACATACTTGACCCCCGCAAGAACATCATGATCCCTCTTCATAGCTTGAGATCCAACGTCTTTATGAGAGTTCTTACAACACTCAATCAATCGTGCTCTTGCCCGCGTTCTTTTCGTGTACTTTTCGTAGTTGTGTTTTTTTTTTCTTTTCTTTCTTTTCAACGAGATTCCAAAAAAGGCGCAATGAGGTGCTAAAAATGTTTTTTACCGTCTACCGCTTACCGATAATATGTAATATTTGCTGCATGTAGCGATAAATAGAACCATGGGTCTATCCAGTTCATTGAATAAGTAGTAAACAAGTGCTCGGTGAGAGAACAGAAGATTAGACTAAAATACATAGAAGAGGCAAAGTACTAGGGTAAGAAGCCAAAATCGTTCGTCAAATTCCAGAAATCGTTTGTCTGTAGAGAACCCCAAGTTCCAAACGGGTCCATGTCTTGCGAGTTTAGTAGAGCACCATATCCACCGTTAGATTGTTGTAAATTGCCAGAAGCCATCAAGTAGCTGTCGGAAGCATTGGAACCGTCTGCAACGTCTACAGCCCCAGACACCCCGTTCGCGGACCCACCTGCAGATATAGAGCCACCAGAATGCATCACACCTTGGAATCCGTTTCCGGGGCTTTTGAAAGAACCATTATTTCCACCACTCTGTATTCTTACCAGTCCTGTCTGAGGAATCTGCTGGCCAGATTCACCGGTCCACACAGAAATGTTGTTTATCATAGTAGTCGTTCTGCCCACAAAGGGTAGCAACTCGGGAACATTAGGTGTTGAGTTCGGCTGTGACTGTTGTGGCTGTCGTGGAATAATATGATGCGATCCAGGAGAAACGGTGTTTTTCAGGTAGGGTGATGATGGCCCAGAATAAGCTGGCTTCATTCCCATCGAAGTTGCCACTCCAGGATATGTCTTATTCTGAGGAGACAGTTGAGAAGGTGCCGCTTGTGAAAGAACAGAGTAAGGAGAGGGCGAATTGTAAAGTCCCGTATCGAAAGTCATAAGAGAGCCATGAGTTCCCCTGCCATTGCCTAATTTGGATGGTGGAACGTTCACGATGCTGTTGCCGCTATAACTGGTCAATGAGGACGCGGAACTGATGCTGCTGCTTTTTAAATTTGGAGGTGAAGAAATGTTTGAGATATTGTTTGCAGAAGAGGGTTGAAAGAGCGGAGTAAAAGATTGAGGCGGTTGAACTCCATCTTTCTGAGAGCATGGAGGAACACTTTGTGGGCCGAGAGGCGGGGAATGGATAAGCAGGTGGCTCAGTCCTCGAGGAATAGCACAACGAGTCAATTGTCCTTTTCGCTTACTTCGCTCTTCCTCCTCTAACTTCTCGGCGTCAGTTTTTTTCATGTTCAATTTAGACTCTAAAGTATAATGTTGCAAAGGTTTTCTAACAATTGCTGGTGGCATTCCAGGTTCGCTGTTATATATGATCTCCGATGAGTCGGGACCACATCTCAAAATCAGGTTGCCAATTGTCGCATGCATTAATTCGTCAAATGTGTCTCTGAAACTTAAAGCAAACTTTGTTCGTTCGGCCATAACATATAACGAGATGGAACAAGCACGGAGATCATCTAGACCTGAAAACAGTGCCTCAGAGACAGCAGGTCTAGTATGCTTTTTGTCATCTCCAAGTAATTTCCTGCGCATATCGTCTCTGTTTCTATGTAACCACAAACAGTATATCAGTGTCACACCAGCAATAAATGTAGTATGTATATTGATTATGGAGTGGCCACTCACTGTCTTCTGATGAAACGCTTTTATTGATTGGCAGATTTGACCAGCAGCCGCTTGACACTCTTTAAACAATCGGTCTTCAGGATCAAGCAACTCCAGAAACGGCTGGATCAAGTTACGGACAGATCTGTAATAATAAACACTTAATGTTTCGTTCTCAATTCCTTTCTTGAAGCCTTGGCATTCTTTCCTCCAATCCTGTAACTCCTGAAAAAATAATTCCACAGCAGGTAACTGATCGCGCGTTACTATAGACGTAGAGCCCAAAATATTCAGCTGCTCGATAAATCTAGCTTCGATCCTTCTTATCTTGATCGACTGATTGATGAAGGTCGTGCCGTTTCCTGGATGAATGGCTTTTGAGGGCTCATAGTCAAATAGCGGGATATCAAGGTCTGATTGGCTCTCCTTCAACACAAAAGGTTTCGAGACTGCTATTCCTATTGCCTTCTCCAAAAGAAACGTACACCAAAAGCATCTCATTCTCTTGTCCCGCGTGTCGTGAGAAATGTTCGTATAGGTTTCACTCTTGTGCAGCTTCAGCTTGATACAAATTTTCATTGCATCTGAAATTACATCGTACAGTCCGTTGGAATCCTTGTCAGTTCGTATGAGATAAAAGCACAACAAAACATGAATCTCAATCTTTTGTAACTCCGAGATGTTGTCAGTAAAAATTATATGTCTTAAAGCGCTTGAGAAGAGACGGGATGGCTCAGGTCCGCGGTACTTCCCGGTAGTTTTGTGCAGTAACGCGCTCAGGGAATAAATGAGGAACATTCTTGCACAATTAAAGTGGTAATCATTTTTGCTGTACCGCTCCAAGTCATTGTTGAAGTAATCGTTGTGAAAACTCACGACTTCCTGTTCAGTCAGCATCGGAAATTTGTACTGAAGTAAAGCAAAATAAATCTCAAGAAGCTGGGTAGACAGCTTGATATCAATGTTGAAAATCGGTTGAGCCTCTAAAAACTCAGTCAGGTTATAATTGGCGATTAACGAGTTCTTACATTTTGTGTCATATGTAGTTAAAAGTGCGTCGCAAGAAAGGGTGAGTATCTTGTCGTATTCGTTCAGCGAAGGCACTTCCACCGGGTTGTCGTCGAGAGAAGACGCCTCTTTTGTTATATCAGTGGCCTCATTTGGCAAAAGCGGACTAATCCTCCTGTATTTGATTGGTTTCTTTATTTCATTTTCGGTTGTATTTGAGTCAGTTAGTGGGTCCTTATTCGTCAAATCCAACAATAGTTCAAGCTGTCTGACCCTCTTTTCCAAAAATACTGTATAGTCGCACTTAGTGTCTGGTTTTCCAGCAGCACCATATCGTGGGGGCTGCACACAAGTTTTGTTAGTTTTGATACAATTCGTACAACTGGGAAATCGCTGGTCGCACTTCTGTTTTCGCTTCTGGCACAGATAACACGAGGTGGATCTGCCTTTTTTGTCCTTGATCTTTGGGGAGGAGGTCTGAGAGCCGTCAGACTCTTCTATGATTTCAGCTGGATGTGCACCATTGGAATAGTCCAACTTCTGCCTTTTCTTAGACGAAGTTTTTACGGAACCCTCACAAGTCTTGTTGATGGGAGGCGAGTTGTGCTGCTCAGAGAGAGGCGTCAGCGGCGCGCTGGAACCTATTGGAACAGCCTCAGTCATGAATATTAAAATACTAGACACACTGTTTGAGTTTAGGAAAGTTTCCCGCCGTTTCTGGTCTTCAGGGACCGTGGACTAGCTATTTTTGAAGCCAAACAACTTCCTGTTCGCTATCCACACCGGTAAAAAAAAGCCTGTATTTTCAGCTCCCACTTTTGTTCTTAGATCCTGAAAAACCACCAAAAAATGTGCACACCAAATCTCTTAGTTATTGTGTTCTTTATCGCCTTTATTCGGCCAAAACTGCTCGTCTAATGCTTCCAAATGATCGCTCCTGTGATCCGAAGCCTTTGTATCAATTTGCTTTTATTAAGAATTAGCCGTTTTCTTTTTTTGCATGCTCTTCTGTGTGGCGCGGCTACGCTCATTTCTTACATAAGCAAAGGCGGAGAATAACGGAATATTTACGTAAATGCGGGGTCGAGTTAATAAGGAGGGCGAGAGAAGTGGGAACGTTAACGTTCATAACGATAGCAGAATGGACTGATATAATAAGTATAAGGTCTTCAAATGAGTAGATTCACTGGTACGTTAGGTGTCTTTGATTCAGATGGATAGATTTTGGTATGACCTAATTCAATGGAAACTAAGTCAGTAGAAACTTACCTGAGGGAGAAGTAATGTAGAAATAACTAATGTTGTGAACGAGAGGAGTTGGTAAGAGTTGGTGACAGGTTTTGTGATATAACGGCCAGCCAGGATAAGAAGAGGCGGTGGACACACGATGTATGCAAGCGAGTATATGCACATGTAATGTCAAGATCACCACTCGTCTGAGTATATGATTTCGAATCTTGGTGTGCGCAATTTGTTGAAGCAACATCCGAATTACAGGTACTGCATGGATCATATCATTGCAGGGCACAACCTAACATAACCACAGGGCGTGTGGCGTAGTTGGTAGCGCGTTCGCCTTGCAAGCGAAAGGTCACCGGTTCGACTCCGGTCTCGTCCAATTTTTTTTCTTTTTTGAAGTCCTAATACACCTCACACCTTGCTGAAGTTGGTTTTGGTTCTTTCTCCACTTAGCTTTGCTAAAAGAGAGGTTAGTTGGTCATTCATGAGACCTTCTTCCTGGAGAGAGGTTTGTCATAAAAGGCAGTATAGACTGTGTGTGTTTAGCAGCGTACTAATCCGTCAGTTGTGCTAATTCGGCTAGGGCTTGGTCCTCATCTGAGTCAAGCAGTGCGATTCCAAAGCCAGACTGGTTGCCATGGGCGCCTCTGCTTCCAAACAGGCCCGATCATTCAAAGCTGTACAGAACTCCGCTGCCAGCTTGAACTTGAAAAAACTTGATGGAAATCATTGGAAGGGCTCTTCAACTCCCTCAGAACAACGAACTGCACCAAGCGATCCTCAACCACACGTCTCAAAAGCCCCTCAAAAGCCCCGAATCCCTGAAAGCGCAACGTCTGATCACAATGACTCCGTAATCGATGATTCGTTCATTCAAAAGGCAATATCTTTGGGCATCATACAAAGCACTGAACAGAAAAGCTCTCCTGCAAACCATGACTCCCTCACTTTGCTAAAGAACAGAGCAAATGTTGAAAAGCAATACGATTCGCTGTTGGAGGAAGATACCGCCAACTCAGAGGCACTGAAGCGTACAGAGCGCACCTTTGATAGCACCACCACAAAACCGGCAATAGATCGCCAACTAGTGAATTCGAATCACTTGACAAAGTTATTGAAGGCTTACAAATCCAGTCCTGCTGACTTCAATCCGAACAGCTACAAAATTGGAGAACAGCCATGGTCAGTGCTTAAGAATCTCATTGATTCGGGGATGATCGACCTTCCTCAGCATGCAATAAAGTTGGCCAGACAAGGCACGGACGCCAAAGAACGCTTTGTAATTGTGGAAACAAGGAGTTTGAGTGAGGTAGAGGATGCTGAAAAGAACGCCCAGGACAGTGCCGCACAATTCACTAAATCACAAACCTTCATGGAGGACAAAAACACACGCCGACAGAAAAATTCTCAGAAGCATGTAAAAGAACTGAAAAGAATGTTGTAGATCATAACAGTATTTATCTAATGTATATAGTGGGTGAATCGAAGTAGCCTAAAATTATAATACGATTATTACCAAGCTCAAAAGAATACCCTCGTTTGGCGCTCGAACCAGTCATCAATCGAGTTTCTTGGAATCACTTCGTTCCCTTTTATCTGAAATAGACAATTGTCGATATTGAAGTATTTCAGTGTTATACCTTTCTCAGGCAGTGGTTCATCTTTTATAAGAGATAAGGGGAGATGCTGAATCCGCAGCCAATTATCAAAGATTCCAGGATGAACATTGCCAAGACCCCAATGCTTTTCAAAGGAATTTGTTCCAATGATACAAATCTTGTCTAGCTTCGGCAAGTTCGCAAAGAATTGCACTTTGTTGGCCGCCAGCTGAGCGAATTGCGCTTGAAATCGCAGCGATTGCAAGCTAGGATAAACAACATCCAAAAACAACGAGTTGAATTGCAATGTTTTAGTCTGCTCATCCACCTCTATGAGATTCTTTTCAACTTTGACTTCCAAAGAAAGCTTTGTCAAGGAATATGATTGGCGAGCAATTGAGTTTGTGTACTCCTGTAACAACTCATCGAGAGTCTTTAGTTTGAGGTTATTGTATCTAACTACCACATCAAGTTCGTTAAGAGAATTAGGCGCAAGCTTCGACAGAAATGAAGGCAAAGAATCGGTTATCGACTGCCTGATATCTATTTTCAAACACTTCAAGTTTCGAGGGTTGAAATGATCAAGAAATGAGTCTGAGTTTGACGATATTTCATTTATGTTGGACAGCTCCAAAAATACAAGCTGATCTTGGATCGGAGACAACTTGAGGTAATCATCTGGGCGGGCAATGACGTTTGAAAAACCCAGCTTTTTCAATTCATGATATCCGTCGGAAAAGTCAATAATGTTCGACTCTCTATTTGAGTCAATCAAATCATTCAACTGTAGCCGTTTGAACTGCTTAATCATCATCAGCTCCTGAAGATGATGACACGGTTTATTCAAGAAAAGTTGAAGTAAATTCAACAAATGCCGGTTATCTGTAAAAGGCCCAATTGACAACCTCTTCAGATCAAACTTAGTTAAATTAGTTACACTATTTGTCCCGTAAAGGTTGACTACCAAAGAGAGTCTGCGGATCGTCTTTGAGATTCCTGATAAAGATCCAATATTTATGGGCGCACTTATTTGTAGTGTCGAGCAATTGGTGAAATATGGCACAAACTTTTTGAGATATGACTCAAACTCTATGAACTCCTGGGGTAACTTGATGATTTTGAAGCTTTTTACCAATTGAAACTCTTCGGTGTTCCCAACTTTGAAGAAGGATATTATGTTTGGCTTACTTCTAATGTATGTGCCACATGACTCATCGTGGTATTCTTTATCAAACTGTGTGAAATCGGAATTGATGATGATGACCTTCAGTAGTTGCTTTCGGCTTACCTTGTTAAAGAACTTGTCAACTTGAAGCAAATTTACCAGATCAAACTGATCTAGATTTCCCACTATCAACTCCAGTATCTCAGGTATCCTAATTGGATCCGAGCAACCCATACTTGACAATGGGACTCCATATATTTGGGACTTTATTGATAGGAGGATAGTGATTGAACTTTTCACGATGATTGATTTTTACTAGTGAAGATGAAAAATTCAGATCGTGATAATCTATTTTATAATTTCCGCACGAGACACGGTGCTGATAACTGGTGTGTCACAAGGTAAGATTAGAGGGGCGAACATGTCGACGCCGAAAATAGCACCTTCTGAAAGTAGTGTTTCTGATGCAGCTTTGGAAATTAAGCCGAATGTTACCCATCATATTCAAAATGGGAGCGGAAACGGAGATGTAGGAACGGTTGTGAACTCAGACGAGGATGATGACCTCGAATTTTACTCATCTTTAACGCGTGAATCATTCCAGTACAATCTTTCGAAGCTTAAAAGTGGAAGAGCTGATAAAGATTTCGAGTTCGATCCTTCTGAGTTTCTAATTGTGAATTACAAGTACTGGTCTCTGGATGATCTGACCAATTCACTAGGTTCATTACTAGTCGAGATTGACCAGGAGCTGATGGATTTGGTTAATAATGATTACTTGAACTTTATTCAACTGGGAAACTCCATTGACGGGTCTGCTGATCTCATACATGACTGCAAGATTGATCTAAATGGGTATGTCAAGGAACTTTCTCTTGCAAATATGAAAATCGGCGTTGACCTTGACGTTGTTGATAATGTTCTCAACTACAAGCGCAAACTGTCGGCCTATAAAACCGTGATTAACTACTTGATACTTCTTGATGAACAAATCAATATTTTCAATGTTCTAGTTGCTTCCAACGATAAAGAAGATCTCCGAGAGCTAATAACACTATTTCTATCTATAAATCGAATATTTCATAGATTAATCGGGTTCAAAGACAGTATTGACTTTCTCAACTCTTTGAACAAAAAGATTACCGGACTCAAATTCGAGTTCAAAAGCGTTTTGGATATTGATCTTGCAAGACTAAGGAAGTCAGAAGATGAAACTGACAAAGATAAAATATTAGAGTTGCTGAAAATTTACAAAGTGTTGGACGAATCAGGTAGCTTTATCAGGATATGTAAAGAGACAAGAAATGGGTAAATATGAATACAGCAGACATCAAAAAGCGTCATCAGAGTTTCTAACTTTAACTCAACGAAATAAGAAAAAGTGAAATGATCGTTAATAAATATGTTCAGAAAATAAAAATTATGCGGTAGATGAAATGTTGCATCCCAATATTGGTGATTCACTTTTCGAAGTATCCCCATCAGCAGACCAGTTAAGATCCAGAACTTTATAGACACTCTTCTGGACTTCTTGCCATATTTGAAACTTCAAATCATTGTTTAAATCAACGTTGTTTTTAACCAGAACACGTTTGTATAAGTTGTCATCGTCTTTGCAGTGGTCATTCCATTTTTTGAGTTTCTTCAAACTACCGATTCTTTGCTTGAAGTCATAGCGACACTGATTCTCTATCGCCAAATTCAACAGATAGTTTTCAATGATGTTTCTCCACTCAAACTTCAAATAATTGTCATACTGATGATGTAAGTAGTTGTTTTCATCGAATGCGTTTTCGGGAACATTGTAAATGTTCACCAACATAGTCTTGTGCCTAAGTCTAGCTTGACGGACAATATATGATGCGGTTTTGACTCTAAAGTCTGAGTCAAACTTGCTTTCTGCGTATATATCTGAATTAGCTAATACCTCAACGTATTGTTCATCGGTGGCCCAGAGGGGTAGGTATCTAATTTTGAAATTGCGGTTGGGGTAAGATGATACCACCTCTGGAATTTTCCCACCCCAATTAGGTCTCAGCTCATCAATAATTAAAAGAGAGCGAATGTCATTCAGCTCCCAATTACGCAATTTGCGTTTGGTGAACGTTGGTCTTCCATTGGAGAAACGGTCAACTTGAAGGTCAGGCGAGTAGTAGTCGGTGAAGTCTTTCGGAAGAACATCGTTGAGGGCAACAACTCCATCAGACCGTTCGTTGCTTAGATTCGATGATGCCAAAGTTGGTACAGTTGTACTGGTATATATGGCTGTGAGCTGGTCGTTAGTGAAAAGGGAAGAGTCCAGCGTGGAATTTGTTCTATATCTTGCGAGGCGCTGGATGTCTCTATTATCGCTTGAATCAATGGAGGCTTCATCGGAGGAGTCCACTGAGGAGATGGTAATTGCGCGGCGGAGTGGAGAGCTTCCATAGGTGAGGTTCTCGTCAGGAGCACGGATGCTCTGCTGTTTCTGTGCTGCCTTGGAAGGCAGCGGAAGCAGTCGCCTACTGTTATTCGACTGCTGCTCGCCCGCATAATCTCGCAGCTTACTGCTCTTCAAGTTTTGGAGGTGCTTGTGAACATCTTCGCGTGCCTTGATTTGAAACTCTTTGGGAGTGGTATAGATATCCTGGCCACCCTTGTTGAAGAACTTGTATCCAAACATAGTACATGTATCAGAGGATGTCAAAGTATTACTCAGACGAGTTCTGTGTCAAGAAGGTCAGGCTTGATTGTTCACCCTGTTCCTTGCCTTGGCTCGGTCTGAAACTGGTTCGTATATGGATGGCTTTGCAATCGGTGCGATGTGGTGCGGTGTGGTGCGGTAGAGAAAATGTAGTGAATCCTCGTGGTGCCAGAGGTTTCGGTGGTCCCAGACTTTCCTATTTGTTTCTATACGTGTGTAGTGGAGTAGATACAGTGTTCAATCGCTCAAACTGTGCTGTTTGCGGCTCGGTAATAAACCACAAATGATCTTGCGAGCCCAGCAAACCATTTTCGCAAATTAAATTTATCCAGCATCATGCTCTCACTAAATTTTTTCTAGTGCACACCTGAGACATTGGGGTCCTCAGCGAAGCCGCGTGGTTGATATTCCGGGCGGCAAGCGGTAGCGGTTCGCAGTAAAGTATGGCGGCAGTGTTTCATAGCCGATAGACAACACTGTGCTAGAGATACGAGGATTAAAAGGCTGTTTTTTACGCTAGCTAGCTATAGAAGGCCACAGCTGGCCAATAAACACATTTTTGAGGGACATCCCGCCTCCACTGGTGGTCTTCTTCAGCAATATGCTACCGCTCACAGCTGAATAGTACCACACTACTCCTACACTCATTACTTTAGTCGCCAATCGCCGTCACGCGCAGCTAATGATCCGTTGCGCAGCATAGTGTGAAGCGGAAGCAGCGATTTTTCCGAGAGCTGCGGGATTTTTCCGAATTCACGTGATTAATCGACATGATCTGAAATACACGTGATCAACACCACATGATCAAACAAACGTGACAACCATCACACGGACACATCCACGTGACTTGAAATGCGCAGAGGCAAGTGTGCTATAAAACTGTTTTGAAGTGTTTTGACAACTCTGGACACTAGAGTCTCGAAACTACAACACAGAGCCTTCTGCTAGACAACACAACGCTCTACTGTATTTACCGCATTTCGCCTACTCTCATCTAAAGGATCTTGGCCCAATAATATCTAAGTATACCTAATAAATAATATTTGTTGTCGGGCCCAGCAGGCCCCAGGCCCGACACCCTGTGGTGCAGACCTACTGCTCGGCCGCAGTACGCTTCTGCTTCAGCTCCTCTAACTCCTTCACACGTCTCTTGAAGTCCAGATACTGGCAATGCTCGTAGTCGTGTCTCTCCTGCTCGCAGTTCCAAGGCATGTACCATCCTTCCTGACGACACTTGTTCAACGGAACCAACAGCGTCGCACATCTGTCCCTGAATGGAAGTGGGATCTGGTTCTTCTTCATGTCCTCATGGCTCACTATCAAAACATGTTAGTACAGTTCTCGTGCTGCCTATTGGTGCGCTTTTCACGCATGAGTCCTGCTTCAAGGTTGCTCCAAAAAACACCCTTCAACTTTCTCGTGTCACTTACTAAGCTCAGGAAGTTCGTGGATCGCCATATTGACTGTTTTTCTCGCACTTTCAATAGATCTTCTCGCTATTCCTAGGGATTCGGCGACCTCTTTTGCTTTAACTTCACTGGTCAACTTTCACCAAAAAAATAACTACAGTAGAGGTTATGAAGCCCTCACAGAATTGTAAACTACTTTCTCTAATTTGTTTACCTATTTACGTGTATCAGGATCTGTTCCAGACACCGTAAGAGCGGCCTGGAGCTTGCTGATTGCTGTTTTGTGCGCCCAACTGAGTCTTCAGTGCTTCACAGACATAGAGGTGTACTATGATTGTAAAGCAGTCGACGTATGAGATTAACACAGCCTCAGAAAACACACTGCAGTCAGGCTCCCCACGCAGATCTCAGCGCATGTCCACTCCTCGAGGGGCTCTGCAGCCCCTTTCTCAAAACGCAATCGACATCCAGACGCATGAACAAGACTCCATCAAAGATTCGATGATCAATGAAGCTCCTGAGAGCGACCACAATGTCGAGCATGAGCCCGAGATTGCCAGACCTGAAACTCCAGCAGTCGTAGCAATAACGCCCTCTCAAGGTTGGAAGACCCCAAGGACCGAGGAAAAATGCGAGCCAAGACTGGTAATAGAGCGCCTTGTGCTTACGAACTTCAAATCTTATGCAGGACGGCAGGTAATTGGACCGTTTGACTCTTCTTTCAGCGCTGTTGTTGGTCCTAATGGGTCTGGAAAGTCAAATGTGATTGATTCCATGCTATTTGTTTTTGGGTTCCGTGCAGCCAAAATGAGGCAATCAAAGTTAAGTGAGCTGATCCATAATTCAGAAAGCTTCCCAGATCTCGGATTTTGCCAGGTTGATATACATTTCAAAACTGTTCTTGATAGTTTCGATCAGAATGGAGAGTCGATAGTGACGGATATACCTAACTCTTCCTTGGTGGTCTCTCGAAAAGCCATGCGAAACAATTCATCCCGATATTTTATCAATGATAAGGAAAGCTCTTATACCGAGGTTACGACTCTTTTAAAAGACCGAGGTATCGATCTCGACCACAAACGATTTCTTATTTTGCAAGGAGAAGTTGAGAGCATTGCCCAAATGAAACCGAAGGCAGACAATGATAGTGATGATGGACTTCTCGAGTATTTAGAGGACATAATTGGGACGTCACATTACAAATCTTCGATTGAAGCAAGCTTAAAGCAGATTGACGACTTGAACGATGTTTGTGTGGAGAAAGAAGAACGATATGAGATCGTTGATAAGGCCAAGCAAGATCTCGAGCCTGGCAAGGCGAGAGCATTTGATTTTCTGCGCAAAGAAAAGGAGCTGATTTCAAAAAGAACCGTCTATCTACAGTGCTGTCTTTTAAAAGACAGGGAGTCACTTACTGCGAGTAAAAGTAGAGTTCAAGAACTACAAACGCAACTGGAAAAGAAAAGATCCGCCACTGCTGAATTCACCGGTGAGATCAAAAATTTGACGAATGAACACGAAACGTTACTTTCGAAAATCAAGGAGATTGAAACAAAAATTGCTTCCTCAAAAAGTAGTCACAGAAAAATAGAGAAGGATAAGGTGTCAACAGACGAGCAGATGAAGCACAACGTGAACAAACGGAAGAAAGCCTTGAAGTCACTAGAAACAGCTAGAAACAATGCACGCCAGCTGGAGCACAAAATTGCTTCTTTGGAAAAGGATATCAGCGAACATGAGACAGAGAGTGTGGAGTTAAATTCTTCATTGGAGAAAGAAAAGTCAGAGCTTGAAAAACTCAAACTCGATATGAGCGATAAGACGAAGGATCTATCCCTTGAGGTGGAAAAATTACAACAACAACTAGAACCTTGGAAGGACAAGATATCGTCCAAGCAAGGGGAGATTGACATCAAAAAATCTCAGCTGGAGATTTTGTCAGCAAAGCTTGCCGAAATGGAAACTGAATTGAAAACCGCACAACATAAAGTTGAAGAAGGCCAACAACTGATAGAGATGAGAAAAAAACAGGTTGATTATTTGAAGAAAGAGCAGATACATGTTGACGAACAAATTAGATTGGGGGAGGTTGAAGTCACGGAGGCATCATCCAAACTGAAATTAATGGAGAATGAACTTATACATGCTAGACATAACGCGGAGGAATCGAGAGCTCGTGTAACCTCCAAAAAGTCCAGAAACCGTGTCCTGAACTCACTACTGCATTTGAAAGAATCAGGGAGATTACAAGGTTTTCATGGTAGATTAGGAGATTTGGGCACTATCGACGATAAGTATGATGTCGCTGTCTCAACTGCTGTGGGGTCACTTGATGATATGGTCGTCGATACTGTAGAAATAGCTCAGCAATGCATCGACTACATCAGAAAGAACAACCTAGGATTTGGGAAATTTATCGTCTTGGAGAAGTTGAGGAAATTCAATATGAGTACAATATCCACTCCTCAAAATGCGTCCAGGCTTTTTGACTTAATTACTCCTCTCGATTCGAAGTTTGCGCCCGCTTTCTACAGTTCAATGTATGACACTTTGGTGGCTCGCAATATGAACGAGGCCAATAAAATTGCGTTCAGTGGAAAAAGACGGAGAGTGGTTACTCTCGATGGTAAGTTGATCGACGTTAGCGGGACACTATCCGGTGGTGGGAGTCGACAATTCAAAGGCGGTATGAGGCTAAGTTCTTCGCATTCTTCAGCAGAAATTTCCGAATTCGATTTGGAGAAACTACTGCAAGATGTTCAATCAAAAGAAGATGCATTTTCAAAAGCGCAGGCTGCATATGGGGAAATGGAGTCTGCTCTCAACTCTTTTAAAGAGCGCCAGCCACAGATCGAAACGGAAATATCCAAGCTGGATTTTGAGATTGATTCGCTCAAAGGGCAGGTGAAGGATGCTGAATTGAGAGTGAAAGAGCTATTGGCGACCGATGAGGAATCCAAAAAACTAACACTTGAAATGCATAAAGAGTCCAAAGTGGTTCAGTCTCTTGAGACCCAACGCAAAGAGTTGGAAGAGCAGTCTGCAGAGCTGCAAGCCAAGATTGATGATCTTCAAGAGCAAATCATGGCTGTGGGTGGTGTCAAGTTGAGGCTACAGAAGGCTAAGGTTGACTCTCTTGTTCAAAAGTTAGATATGATCAATGACAAAGAATCGAGAGATAGTATCCAGCTATCGAAATCGAAAAATCAAGTTGCTCGGCTCAATAGGCAAATAGCTGAGTTTGAAACCGAGGTACAGCAATCAGAGGAACTCATAAATGAAATCAAGCAGTCTTTTGAGAAGAAACTCGCTGAATTCCAAAAATCAGAGAAGGATATTGAAACACTGTCATATGAATTGGAAGATATCACGGAGAAGGCTGAGGGGATCAAAGAAGAAATTGATTCTAGACAGGAACAGATTGCAGAGGCCAGAAAGGAGGAAATCAAACAGATAAATAAAATTGAGAAGTTGGAAGCAGTTATAAATCAATGTGAGGCAAGAATTTCTCAGACAACAACCGAAGTTGGTGCTGTTGAACTAAGAAATATCGACGAACTGGTGATCTGGCTGAATGACGACGACGAGGAGAAAAAATCGCTAAGACAGGACTCGATTACGCCTGAATATTCTGTTGAGCAATTAGAGAAAGTTGATACAGAAGCGCTTCAAGATGAGATAGAAAAACTGGAAGAAGAGCTCGATAAAGCTGAGGTGGATCTGGATGTCTTACACGAGTATGCACAAAGATACAAAGAGTTTGAGGAGCGGAAACAAGACCTGAATGAATCCATCACTAAAAGAGATGAGCTCAAGATGTTGAACGAAACTTTGAGAAAAGAGAGACTGGAGAAGTTCATGGATGGGTTTACACAGATATCGTTTACTTTGAAGGAAATGTACCAGATGATAACAATGGGAGGGAATGCGGAACTGGAACTGGTTGACTCGTTAGATCCTTTTTCTGAGGGCATTCTGTTTTCTGTAATGCCACCAAAGAAATCGTGGAGAAATATAAGTAACCTGTCAGGCGGTGAAAAGACACTCTCCTCTCTGGCGCTAGTTTTCGCTCTCCACAGATACAAGCCTACACCATTATACGTTATGGATGAGATTGATGCTGCTCTAGATTTCAGGAATGTGAGTATTGTAGCTAACTACATAAAGGAGAGGACCAGGAATGCGCAATTTATTGTGATTTCACTGAGAAACAACATGTTTGAGCTTGCAAAGCAGCTGGTTGGGATCTACAAGGTGAGCAATATGACAAAGTCCATAACGCTGAAAAACCAAGACATCTTGGGACACAAAGCATGACAGCTTTTATTTTGCTACAGTGTAAACTATGTATGTACAAGTAATTCGAAATTTAATTCACAACAGAAACTCCTGTATTTTTCTGTTCACAGTGTCAGTTTGATTTGAAGTAACGGGGTGGAAGAAGTGGTTATTAGGGGCAGAGGATCTACCGCCATGGCCGTTGTTTTTCTTGTCTTTGATGGCTGAATCGTCCGGCGAACATCTGATTTTCTTTGTGTCACCTTCAGCAACAATGAGGTTGGTGCGCAACTCGGGAGAGCAGAGCATAAGACATGTGAGCATGGTGTAGTAAGCGTCGTTGACAGCGTTATGAAGAAAAGCGTGAGGAACTCCAAGTTTATCTAAGGCAAAAGTGAGCGAGCCCTTAGTGTGGACTACTCCGAGAGAGTCCCAAAGCCTGCAAGTATCGATGAGTCTGATGTTAGGCGGGAGAGTGACGCCGAATTTGAGGAGACCGTCAACGTCACCTTGAACGTTATGGCCAACGAGGACTGCGGATTTTTCACTGAGTTTATCGAGCAAGTCCGTAAGCATTCGACAAATATCTGTTTTTGGAGCTATTATGGATTGCCCTGTGAGGTTACAGTGCTTATTGTCTGGTACGAAGCGGCCGTTTGTGAGTTTTTTGTGTTCTTCAGTGATAAAATGGAGGTTGAGGAGATGGGGCATGAGTGCATGCTGCTGGTATGTAGGGTTGTATAGAGAGACGCCCAGTTCTGTGACCTTCGACATCTTTGACCACTCATGCCACTCCAGGTCGAGCGACATGATGTAGCACTGTCTTGAGTTGACAAGAGCGATGGACTCCTCTACAGAGAGAATGGGTGCAGTGGACATTTTTCTAGGATGCATGGAATGGAGCTGCTTGCGAGAGCGACCGAGCTGAGGTTTTCTGATGGAGTTCAGGTGACGAATGGCCATGGCACACGTGGAGTGGTCTAGCGAATCGAAGTAAAGCGTGTATTTTGAAGTATTTAGCGGAAGCATCACTAGTCGAGTAGGAGACATGAAAAAGGTGCCAAACCGGCCGTCGTATCAACATAACCGGCAACATAACCGGCAACATTACCGTCAGAAAAAAAAACACAAATACCGGTTACGCTAACCGGTAATATGGCAGTGCAGTTACATCTCTCAGCTTATACAACAAGTTACAATGGTTAAAGTAGATGTCATTGGGGTATATACATGGCGGCACCAATCAATGCCCTCTTGTAAGCACAGAATTGGTAAGCAATTCGAGTGCACTACGAGCATCTGACTCGGGCAGGGTGCGCAAACTTTTGAGAGCGTCGGCACAGTATTTCTCAGCGAGCTCGCGGGTGCGCTTGACACCGTTGGCAAGCTCCACGGCACGTCTAGCTGTCTCGACGTCACCAGGCTCTGAAAACTTGCGAGCAATGAGTGGGCCCAACTCTGGGCGGTCACGCCAGGCGAACAACACAGGGGCAGTGGCGAGGCCTAGCTTGAGGTCGGCACCAGCAGGCTTTCCAAGCTGGTCTGCACTAGTAGTGTAGTCCAGCATATCATCAACGATCTGGAAACATAGCCCCAGATTACGGCCAAACTGGTAGCACTGCTCGATGGTTTGATCGTCGCAACCAGCTAGGATGGCCGTCGACCGCACCGATTTGGACATCAGGGACGCAGTCTTGAGGTACGTCTTGTGCAGATAGTACTGGAATGCTGCGTCGACATTTTCGCTGTGCGTGATAGGAACTGGAGGCGCTGAGTGGTCCATTGGTGCTTCCACGCTCTCTACCGAAGTCTCTCTGCCTGCATCGGGCTGCAACACCGTATTTTTTAGCTGCATGAACTCACCCTCGACGAGGTTGGCAATTGCGGTCGACATCAGTTCCACAACTTCGCTGTTACGCATTCTACCTAGCGCCACAGAGGCTCGTCCCAGCAAGAAGTCACCAGCCAGGACTGCCATCTTGTTGGAGAACGCCACATTACCGCTGGCACGGCCCCGACGGGTGTCCGCCAGGTCAATCACGTCGTCGTGGAGCAGCGACGCTGTATGTATCATCTCGGTGATCTCTGCAAGTCGGCGCTGCTTTGGCAGCACACCGTTGCGTGCGTCGATCGAGTTTACTTCGGGATCAGGCGCAAAGGGCTTGCTGAGCGGATTGAGCACAATGTTGGGGTTGATGCCGTGAAGGATACGCAACGGCGAAACAGAGTCAAGCGGGTGCTGGCCAGCAAACGAGAAGGCGCGCAGGCTGCCTTTGAATTCTGGCTGATCATCGACATCGTAAGGGTCTGGGGTGAGACGGGTGCGCTGCTGGGCCGGGATGTGTGCGAGCGCCTTGGACAGAAGCAGCACAATGAGCGGTCTGACGTTCTTGCCCTGGGCCTCAAAGTAGTAGGTCGCCACCCTGTTGAGAGTGGGGTGGTTCGACCCGATCAGCAGCGCGATGTTCTTGGCCAGAACAGCCATCTCCGACGACACCATGGCAAAGGGGTCGAGGCTGTTTTTCCGCTGCGGCTGCACCAGCTTCTGTGCAGTGTCGAGCGCTGCAGGGAAGCTTGAGTTGTGGCGCATGGGGGTGCATAACGCGGGGGCGGGGGCGTGGCGCAGGAACACGTGGCGCAGCATCATAAGTGGGGGAATGGTGTAAGGATGTCAGAGGTGTTGATCGGTGACGGTGCACGGGTGCGTTTTAAGAGGCTGCTCACCTTGGTGATGAGCAGCGGGCAGTTTGGCGAGTTGGAAAGGTGCTGTTGCAGCAAGTGAACGGATGTACAGCGACAGGACAATGGCCAGAAGGTAGTGGCAGGTGGTGGTCAGGCTGGTGCGGTGTGTTGCGGAGGCAATTGAGCAAAAGGTGCCCCGAATTCGCGGCTCTGTCTGGGCTGGCGGGCGGCGGAGGCTCGGTGGTGGGCGGAAGCTGCTTGCCAGTGGGTGATGCTTGTGCACTCGAGGTGTCCAGTGGAGGCAGTGGCGGCTGGCGGCAGTCGGCAGTTGCTTCAGGTGCTTCAGAGACGCTCAACCTATGCTGTTGGTGTTAGCATTGCTGTTGAAAATTTTTCAGATTTTTCAGATGTAGAAAAGTTGGTCTGCCATTTTCATCCTCGGTGTGACAGGCGTCAAGAGAGGATGGGAGAGCATTGGAGGGTGATATGGAGTGGCTATATAGCTTTCCACTGACCCAGCATGCGCTGGGAGCAGCGCAGACACAGCTGTGCCGGATAGTGGCGAGCGGGCCGGTACCGCAGCATGTGGGGTTCATTATGGACGGGAACCGACGATTTGCACGGCAGCAGCATCTGGACACGAAGGAGGGCCACAGCGCAGGGTTCGACAGCATGAGCAAAGTGCTGGAAGTGTGCTACTCGTGCGGGGTGACGACGGCGACGGTGTTTGCGTTCTCGATAGAGAACTTTCGGCGGTCGCAGTACGAGATCGAGTGGCTGATGGCGCTGTTCAAGAGCAAGATGGAGCAGGTGGTGCAGCAGGGCGAGCTGTGCGACCGCTACGGGGTGCGGATCCGCGTGCTGGGCAACCTCAAGCTGCTGCCTGCGGACGTGCGTGACAAGCTGCACCTCGCCGAGCAGCGCACGCGCCACAACACCAAGGCCACGCTCAACGTCTGCTGCCCTTACACAGCGCGCGACGACATCACCCACTGCATACGGCGCATCGTTGCTGCCCACACCGACCCTGCGCTCATCACGGAGCAGCTGATCGCCGACAATCTCTACACGGGCGGCTGTCCCAGGCTGGAGCTGCTCATCCGCACCTCGGGCGTCCACAGGCTCAGCGACTTCATGCTCTGGGAGTGCGTCGACCCCGACTGCCACATCGAGATCCTCTCGGTCCTGTGGCCCCAGCTTACAGGCTTCCTCATGTTGTGGGTGCTTCTCAAGTGGAGCAGGCGCAGGACCTACGACGCCAGGCCTGCCCGTCTGGACAGCAACCACCTCTAGTACTCTCATTAATCAATAAAGCATATTCTCTGTAGCATTATCTGTAGTCTTACATACACCAAACTACTTGGTCTCCCTGTTCAGCTCTTGAGCATGCTCAAACTCCTCCTTAAACTTGTCGGCGTTCTCCTTGCTGCCAAAACGGATCGCCAGCGTCTGTGCCTCAGCCACGCCGTCCGACACGTCAGCCGTCACGGAGTACACCCACGACCGGTCGGACCCCACGTTCGGCTTCAACGTGTACTCTGGCGCCACGATGTGGTTGGCGCAAACCTTCAGCGTCTTGTCTCGTCTCATCAACAGTCTCACTTTCTTCGTCTCCTTGTGCTGCAAAAACTTCACGTCCCCGGTTCCACGCTCCTTCCACTCTTTCGACTCAGGATGGAACTTGAACAGCTTTGCACGCATCTTGAAAAGCACCTCCTCGTCCTCCTCGTTGTTCTTCACCTCCACCTTCTCCAGCTGCACCAAGGGCTCAAAGTGAATGTCATCCGACTCTGGCTCCTCGCCCTCTGCTTTCTCCTCCTCCTTCTTATCCTCTTCCTCCTTCTTCTCCTCTTTCTTCTCCTCTTTCTTCTTCTCCTCGTCCTTCTTCACCGACGCTCCCCCAAACATGGCAAACACATTCGACGTTGGCGGCTTAGGAAGTGACGTCTTCTCTTCTTTTGTTTGCTCGCTTGTCATCTCAGATCTCTTTTTTTCTCCGCTTTCTCTCTTGAACCCTGCGCTTGTTTCCACTTACCCAAGCTTTCTACGTCTAATCCAGTCACCTCAATGGACACTCAGCTCGCTTTACTGCCCTCTTTTGTCTCCCTACTTGCCTCCCGTCTCGTTGTAGATCGCCAAATCTTCATCTCTCGTCGGCCAAAGAATCAAAAAAAGTATTTCACATCCGTACACCAGATCATACATCCGTACACCGAGAAGTCGCGTCGATCGACGCAAGTGGACGCCATCCGGATGATGCCTTTCAAGAAAAGGAACAAAGGGTGATGAGGGCACTTTTGACATGATGATGGGCCGCTTTGCACGATATTGCAATACCAGAACAGATAGACAAGTGATCACGCTTAGCAGTGACTCTAGAACATAGGCGCTTAGTGTAAGCAGTTTTATTTTGCAAATCCCAGCCCACAATGACGACCCCAAAAGGGTTCAGACGTAAGTCCTCCCTCGATGAGATCGACCCCTATGAGGTTGCGGACCTGTACTACGGCCCAACCACGGACCCATCCAGGTCGAAGAAGGACTCCAAGTACGGCAGAACAAGAACCATGAGCGTGATCATGCCAAACAGAAGAAAACTGTTTCCGATGGGCTTGCTTCATGACGACTCTGTTTCGCCTAACGGATCTTCTGTGTTTGAAGCTCCAGACGCCGGCCGCGAGTCGGACTTTGACGAGGATGAAAAGAACATGTCCTCCAGTGCCGCGTCGCCTGTTGAATCGACGTCTTCTTTGGTTAAGCTGAGAAATCTCGAGACGCTGAACTCGCATTCGGACATAGACTCCTCGTCCACCGTGAACATTCCTCCCCCTGTGAATTCTCATGCTGCTTTGAACTCTCCTCCTGCTGTTAGCCGCTCGGGCACTGGCTCTCCTGCAACATCGAACAAGTCTGGACTGCGCAGAAGAGGCTCTGCAGACGATTCCGCCAGCACAAGAAACTCAAAGAGATTCTTCATCAGCGATATCGACGCAACCCTAGAGGAGCTCTTGGAGAATGAGGACACAGACAACAACTGCCAGATTACCATCGAAGACAGCGGTCCTAAGGTCCTGAAACTGGGGACTGCCAACTCTAACGGCTTCCGTCAGTACGATATCCGAGGCACATACATGCTCTCCAATTTGCTTCAGGAGTTGACAATTGCCAAGCGGATGGGCAGAAAACAGATGATTCTGGACGAGGCAAGGCTGAACGAGAACCCGGTCAACAGACTACAGAGACTGATTTCGAAAACATTTTGGAAAAACCTGCGAAGACAGGTGACTGAGCTGTCCATTCTTGAAATGGCCAAGGACACAAAGATCAATACACCTGAAGCCAAACTCCCAAGAGTGTATGTGCCTTACAATGAGCAGGAGCAGTTTGCCTACTACACTAGCATTGCCGAAAATCATCCAGACTATAAGCTGCAAGTAGAGTATCTCCCGAAGGCCATTACCCCAGAATACGTCAAGTCAATTAATCACAAGCCGGGTCTTTTGACGCTGGCCATGAAACGGAAGTCAGCGAAATATGGAGATCTCGAAGGATACCCTTATGTGGTTCCTGGCGGCAGATTCAATGAGCAGTACGGTTGGGATTCTTATTTTGAGACTTTGGGACTGCTTTTATGCGACTACCTTGACCCTTGCGTTGGCATGTGTGAGAATTTCATTTTCGAGATCAATCATTACGGCAAGATCTTGAACGCCAACAGATCGTACTACCTGTGTAGATCTCAGCCTCCGTTCCTCACAGACATGGCGCTGCAAGTGTTCAACTACATTGAGGACAAGCAGGGAGTTAAAGATTTGGATTTTCTGAAACGTGCTTTCCTGGCGGCAATCAAGGAGTACCACACGGTTTGGTGTTCGAAGCCTAGATTGGACGAAGAGACAGGGCTGTCATGCTACCATCCTGACGGATTAGGTATCCCGCCAGAGACGGAGGCTACGCATTTCCTGGCGGTTCTGAGACCGTACTGCGAGAAGTACAACCTCACGTTTGAAGAGCTGTCGAAGAAGTACAACGACGGCGAGATCCATGACGAGTCGCTGGACGAGTACTTCCTGCATGACAGGGCAGTGAGAGAAAGCGGGCACGACACAACCTACAGACTGGAAGGTGTGTGTGCGGATCTGGCCACAGTGGACCTCAACTCGTTGCTGTACAAGTACGAGTGCGATATCTCGTTCGTGATTAGCAAGTACTTTGAAGGTCAGCTTGTTTACGAGGGAGAAGTGCAGAAATGCGAGAAGTGGGACAAGCTGGCGGCGCTCAGAAAGGAGAGAATGGACAAGTACATGTGGAATGAGAAGAAAGGGCTGTATTTTGACTACAACATTAAGAAGAAAGAGCAGTCGTCGTACGAGTCGGTGACGACGTTCTACCCGATGTGGGCGAAGCTAGCGTCGAACGAGCAGGCGACGGCGCTTGTGTCGCGGGCGCTGGCGAAGTTTGAGGAGTTTGGCGGGCTGGTGTCGGGGACGCTGAAGTCGCGCGGTGAGATCGGGCTGGAGAAGCCGTCCAGACAGTGGGACTACCCGTATGCGTGGGCGCCGCACCAGATTCTGACTTGGCAAGGGCTCAAGAACTACGGCTACGAGGCCGTTGCCAAGAGGCTGTCGTACCGGTGGTGCTACCTGATCACGCTGGCGTTTGTGGACTTCAACGGTATTGTTGTTGAGAAGTACGACGCCACGTCGCTGCGCCAGCCCCACAAGGTGGATGCCGAGTACGGCAACCAGGGGTCCGGCTTCAAGGGAGTTGCTACCGAAGGGTTTGGCTGGGTCAATGCTGGTTTTCTGCTGGGTCTGCACAACCTCGACACCACGGGGATCCGTGCCCTGGGGCTCGTCACCCCGCCCAACGATTTTTTTCTCAAGATGAGCGTCAACGAGAAGCGCAGCTATGGCCTGTGAGAGCTCTACGAGTCCTCCACACCCTTGATGCTCTCCATACCGTGCCCCATTTTAGCTAATCGCTCAGTCATCAGGGTCTCGTTTTCATTCAGCCGGCAGAGATTTTCTGGTGGCGTGGTTGTGTGGCGCGGCAGCAATTGCGAGGCGGGGCAGGCAGCGACGGGCGGTGGATAAGTGCGGAATGAGTGGCCAGTAGGTGCTGAAGGCATGGCAAACACAGACATCGGTTGCTACGGTGGCGCCAGGTGGCGAGATTGGAGTGTGGGCAGCGCGCGGCGAACTTTGTGGATGCCAAAGCATGGACGGCCGGTCGCACCAGAGTGGCTTGCTGGCCCCAGCCACGCGGACTGTGTGGCGCACGACGGGAGGCGTCTTTGCAGAAGACGATAAGCGGAAAAGTGAGAAATTTCAGTGGAATGAGAGAGTTTAAAGAGAGGTGGGTAGCAGAATAGATGGTTAGGGAGGTTGAACTGGGAGAAAAGAGGGCCTAGGAAGGAGAATCGGAGCAGATTGAGCCGGAGGCGAAAAGAGAGCGAAAAGAGAGCGAGAACCAAGCAATATAGCGAGCGAGAAGGAGAGAGCTAACAACAACAAAGGAGCGAAAGAGAGTTTGCCGAGCTGGTAGAGGGAGAAAGAGCCGCGACAGGGGACATTGAGCAAGTACTTAGCGACAGCCAGACAGTTTTGCGCGCTGCTTGCCCCGATGGACCAGACAGAGACGTCGGCCGGGTCCAGCCTGCGTACTTGGCACGACGACCTGGAGCCAGGCGACAACAGCTCCATGGAGCTGGTGTTTGGGCTGGGACATATGCCCGACAGTCTGCTCTTCAGCGACTCGCGTGCGCTGCATGCCCCGAACAAGCCCTTCTCCGAGCCCATGTACTATCATTCCGACCAGATGCCTGCCTCGCTGTCCTCGCTGTCTTCGTTGTCGCCTCTGCAGGACAGCTTCCACGGTGACCACAATGATACCCAGAATGACGTTGTCTCCGAGTACCTCTTCCTCGATGACGCTCCATCTCTCAACGAGCAAGTCAAAGAGGAGCTTTTCCTGGACATTGCCAGCATGCCGGCCAATCAACTAGGCTTGGGAATCACCAGGAAGTCAGCAGCCAAGCATTCCGATGCTGTGAAGAATGCGTCGCCCAAGCGAGTGCCGGCCGTCACAAGCAGCAAAGTACCTGCACCCAGTCATGCGACCAGGCCGGTATCCAAGTCGCCCCAAAAGACAAGAAAGACGCTGTCCACCACACAGATGGCGACGGCGGCTGCGGCTGCGGCAGTGTCGTCGCAGAAACAGCCCGAGAGGCCTTCGTACGCCTCGTTCTCTTCTGCGGCTGCAATCGCCACTGTCTCTTCGTCAAGAGGCCCTGCCGCCGGCCCTAATGCAGGCCACCATTTCGGAAGCATCGACAACAGCAAGCTGAGGAGCAAGGCCAGTTCCTCTATGGAGCGTAAACCTGTGTCTCCTGCAAAGGTGCGCAACGTGTCGCATCCAGTACAGCTTGAAAAGCCCAAACCCATCACAGCCAGTCATCACAGGAAAAGCAACAGTGTCGATAGCAATCCGACCAAGATAAGGAAGAACCAGAGCAATGCCAACCCCTCCAAGTTTGTGTCGTTTGTGTTTGAGGCGACGCCAAAGTTGCCGAACAATCGCGATTGCTCCTCAACGTCGTCGGTATCTTCTGAATCAACCAACTGGTCGGGATTCTCCGATCCCTCTTCCCTGTGGAGCGGCGGATCTGTTCCTGCTGTGACGTCGCCTGTTGCGAAAAACACCTCTTCGATGGCTGGGTGTTTTGATGTGTATTCGCCTCCCCACACGGACAAATCCAGTCAAGTGCTGAAGCAGAGTCCCGTGTCATCCACCGTATCGCGGTTTTCCCAGCTGTCCACTTCTGGCTCCAAGTCCCGTCCCCAGACCAGAAAACTACAGAGATCGAGACCCACATCTCAAGACTCTTCGCACCACAATCTCAAATATAATTCTGACTTCCAGAAGTCTATTTCCAAGTTTCCCAAGGACAATGTGGTTCCCTTTGAGCCCAAGATATATAACGATATGCGGCAGGGTTTGATGGAGTTCCAGCTCCAGGTCCCTGTGAAGCGGAAATAGAAACACTCCCCGTTTATGTAAACTTTGTTTTATGGATATCGTAAGCTAGCATGTACTATTAATAAAGGTGCAATGTCTGTTTTTTACATTTTTAAAAGTGCCAATATAGGAGCCCTAGGCAGCTGTTTACTGTTAGACGGTCTTCCCCAAAGGTTTGGCCCTTTGCAGAGTCCCATACAGTAAAAATTGCTGTCGTTCTTCACTTAACTGAGATTCTTGCAGAATATTGAATTTTTCAGTTGCAATATACGGCAATCCTAAAGAGAAAAGCTCTTCAAAGTATAATATATGAACGGTTTTGAGTAAAGAAGAACCGTTTGTTAGACTAAGTGAGTGGAAAAGTAGAATAGAATTCAGAAGAGAGCTTGGAAGAGGGGTGTGCATGGATCGAGAGCCGGAAAGTCTGTTCTGAACCTTGTGAATAAACCTCTGCCGAAAAACAGGAGTTGCTGGTACTCCAGGGCGGCAAGAAGCAGTATCAGAGGGCAAAATCTAAACAGTTGAATCTGTACCCAACCATATATAGAGTGCTCTACGGTGGGCGGGAGTTGATTCAGGAGAACGGAGGAGTTATAAAAGCCCCCAGAGCCTTGAAAAGGTTGGGTTTGTCTTGCCAGAATGAGTCTAGATGACGCCGAGGGCGTCAAGATCGAGCCATACGACAGCAGCGGAGTGTTGTCGCCCCAGTCAAAGGAATCGGCAGCCTCGAAGCAGTCTGGAACCGATTTCGTCAAGAAACTGTTCCAGATGCTGGAGGAAAACTCATATGAAAACATAGTACGATGGTCCGACGGCAGAGACTCTTTCATCATCACCGACACAAACGAGTTCACTAAGCAGGTTCTCCCAAGACACTTCAAGCACAGCAACTTTGCGTCGTTTGTCAGACAGCTCAACAAGTACGACTTCCATAAAGTGAAGATCTCGAACGGCCTCAAGCAGCGATACATGATTGAGAATGTCTGGGAGTTCAAGCACCCGGACTTCCAGCGCAGCAACAGGGTGGCGCTCGAAAACATCAAGCGCAAGGTGCCAGCCAAGAAGGAAGGCGAGAGTATCCCGCTGTCATCTAATTACGTCTCCATCAACCAGTTTCGTTATCTACAGGACAGTTTTGGGTTCTTGGAGAAACAAAACCAATCACTCACCAAGACCGTGGACAAACTACAGCAAGAGATCGTGACTCTCAACAGCAAGTACAATACCATGGTTTCCAGCTTGCTCACTACAAAGTCGATCAACGAATCCTACTCTCGGTCAATCAGCATCTTGGCCAAGTCACTAACGCAGCTGGGAGTCGAGCTGCCTCCTTTTGAGTTTCCATATTCTGCTGACCCGACAAAGCAACTTGGTGAGCAGCAACTGGCAGTGGATGCTTCTGCTGCGATGCCTGCATCTGTGGTTGCGCCGTCGCAATCTTCTCAAGTTCTTGCACATCATTCGAAGAACGACTCGAGCGCCTCGACAGCAACAGCAGCTTCTAACACGACCTCACCACAGCAGTTCATCGCTAACCCATCCACAGCTGCAGCGGCGGCTACGGCCATGTCCCAGCTTCAGCCGGCTGTCAGGATGTCGCCAACCACTCTGGCCGCAAAGCGAGAATCTCGCCTTACCGAGAGGCCGCCTGGCTCTGCTCTCCATGTGCTGCTCGTGGAAGATGACGACATATGCATCAAGCTCTGCTGCAAGTTCCTCATGAAATACGGCTGCACCGTCGAGGTTGTTACAGACGGTTTGGCTGCTATCAGTGTGCTGGAAAAGGTGAAATTCGATCTGGTGTTGATGGACATTGTTATGCCAAATCTCGATGGAGCATCCGCCACCTCTGTAATCCGGTCTTTTGACATCGACACGCCAATCATCGCCATGACCGGTAACTACCAGCACCAGGACCTCGTGACATACTTGAACCACGGCATGACAGACATCCTGGCCAAGCCTTTCACAAAGGACGACCTCTACATGATTCTTGAAAAGCACCAAATGGACAAGCGGCTGATTCCACCAACTCCAGGCGATCCATACATTCCAGGCACCAAGCCCGCTGTGCATACAGGGCCCCAATTAGCAGCCCCTATAGACACTACAACTGTCGCTGCAACAGCACCTTCGATCGCTGCTGTTCCAGCGCCTGTTCCCGATACCTCACCTGGGCCACCCAAGCACGAACCCGATTTTGGCTCGGAGCAAAAGCGCCAAAAGCTAGTGTGATTATTATTATGTACTTTATAGCGGTTTGAATACTTGTAATTTAGCTCAGACTCATCCGTTGTCTTTATCTACACCCACTTGGTTAGCTCTCCCGTCCACCTTCCTCATCAATCGCTGCACTTCCATGTTGGTGCTGACGTAATCTGATTTCACCAGCGAGCCAACTTTTCAACAGTGGATAAAGGAATTTAGCTTCAACGTCGGTGAAGTTGAAGCTGTTTGGGACGATGTAGAGGTATAAGGAAGCTGACGAGCAGCATATAGGGCATCCTGGAGATATACGATGAGATTTACAAGCAGTAGCGCAGCGAATTTCTGCAAGTTGTCGGTCAGACTCAATTCGACGCTGGCGTTTGTCGAAACCTCGGGTTCATCGATAACTCCAGCGTCGCTGTCTGCTCTGACAGCGGCCAAACAGATAGGCAAGCCGATCACTGCGGTGATGCTAGGCCCAGATGCAGATGCTGCTTCCAAGGAACTAACAAAATATGGTGCTGTGAGCAAAATTCTTGTCTCAAAGTCCGAGAAATATAGCCACTATCTTGCAGAAGAGGTTTCGCCGCTCCTGGCATCACTCTTGAAAGGTTCATCGTTCACTAACGTCGTTGTCGCAGCTTCTTCTGTGGGAAAGAACTTTCTCCCTAGACTTGGAGCAATGTTAGACTTGCAGCCGGTCTCGGACATTGTCAAGGTGGTGGCTCCCGACACATTTGTGAGACCTACCTACGCCGGTAATGCCCTTCTGACAGTCAAGTCCAAAGACAGTCAGGTGCTGACTTCGGTTAGAGCATCCGCATTCCCGGCTCTAGAACCAAGCGACTTAGATTCTAGCGTGCCAATCGAGGAAATCGATTACGTTGAGAGCGGCAACAGAACAGAGATAGTTTCAGAAGAATTGATCAAGTCTGAAAGACCGGATCTTGGCTCAGCCAAGGTAGTTGTCTCGGGAGGAAGAGGATTAAAGAACAAAGAAGAGTTCGACAAGCTTCTGAACCCCTTAGCTGAAAAATTGAACGCAGCTGTAGGAGCATCTCGTGCTGCAGTGGACTCTGGGTTTTGCGATAATTCACTTCAGGTCGGTCAAACAGGCAAGGTTGTGGCCCCTGATCTTTACATTGCTATCGGTATCTCGGGCGCAATCCAACATCTTGCTGGTATGAAGGACTCCAAGGTCATAGTTGCTATCAACAAAGACGAGGAAGCCCCTATATTTGGTGTTGCTGATGTCGGTATAGTTGGCGATATATTTGAAATTGTGCCTGAATTGACACAGAAGATCTGATTAGCACTTTATATGGCGGCAGAAAGCAATGTTTGAGCGCCCATTAAATAATCCAGCGTCATAGCTAGCGCCAAAAAATTTTAACCCTTATTGAATCCCATAATAATCTACAACACCTTTTATCAGCTTCTAGATACTTGTAATAATACAGCGCAAGAACTTTCATTGACTTCTTGTATCAAGAAACTGTACCAGACTCAGAAATATTGCTCAAATGGCGTACGATAAATCTACCGAGATGGAACAACAGGCCTGGGTTGCCAACAAGTACAACAAGAACCCAGCGCTGGCTGCCTTGACAGGTCTTGTTTCCTCATTTCCGGTGGTTAAGATATTCACCTCCAACGCTGTCCCTCTCATGATGTGGAGAGAGAAGAGACAGGAGGACAGAATGCGTGCCAGAATTAACGTGGCTTGAATGGTGCAATTTATACAAAGGTATAGCTCCATAGATTTATACACATGTTCCTCACATAGCAAAGACTGGCCAGTTTTTCTTTCAATCCTTGTTTTGTAGCGCCTTCATGGTGAAATCAAATATCGAATCGGCATGTTTTTCGGGCGAGTAGTCATATAGCGGCGAAGACGCAGGTAACCTGTCACTCGAGCTGTCATCGTCAAATAAAGCGGCATCAGACACAGGCGTGGGAAGTGGTCGTTTCACAATAATTGCAGCGTCCACATTCCTATTCACCTTGAGAGATTTTCTTGCCATGGGGTATCCGTTTGAATCAAGCGAAGCGAGCGAATTTGACGCGTCTGTGTTGGTCAGAGAGCTATCTGCAGACGCACTAACTGGAGTCTTGTAAGCGTTAGACTCATGCGAAGGCAAGTCCCGTTCAGACCGAGCCGAAAATCCAGTCGGCCTTGCTTTGGACCTTGAATGTGAGCTTCCACCATACCGCGCACCGTGGTAATGCTCACTCTCTGTCGGCAAATTAACTAATCTTCTCCGGTTACTGGGCCTCGAATGCTCTTGTTGGAACGAGTTTGGAATCGCTCTCACAAGGCCCATAACCCTCCGGTTCTTTTTAGCAGGCCGGTCCTCCAATTGTGCAGCTGCACGTCGTTTCCACCGGTGTGTCTTGTCGACAATGAGAGCAGGAGGAATGTTCTGGTCGTTTGCGTGCACATTCAGCATGCTCTTGGATACATCTCGCTCGAAAATACCCACCACCTCGTCAACCATCACCCACATCGTCTCGAACTTAACAAGATCTTCAGCCTGGTAACACGGATAGCTGCTCAAGAAGTCGGAATAAACCTCCATCTTCTCTTCATCGTAGACAATCACCTTTTTGTTCAGTCGAAAAAGCCGCATTGTCCCGTCCTGCCACACCTTGCTCTTCTTCGTGGTCTCTCTAGTATATAAAACCTGGTACTCTGAGTACTCCGAGTGCTCTAAATGGCTCATTGTAATGTGGAATGGTCTCTCCTCAGTATTTCGCCTTTGTCTTGTGTGACCACCCGTCAACGCGATAATTCAGCCGATTCCAGCCCTTTCTCTTATAACTTGCACTCCTTCAAACTATTATAGTTTTCTCTTCCGTTATTTGCCCTTCAATTCGCTCTCGCTTCCCACTAACTTGAATGACTGTACCCAGATCACCCTTCCTTTCGCCTTGAGATCGCTACTAATTGAAATCTGCTTTGTTTTAATAAAACGCATGTGGCGCATTGATGTGGCGTCGTGTGGCGGTGCTGTTATCCTGCTTAATCTACCACCATGAGACACAGTATAAGCTCGCTCCAATACACGCTGCAACGCGTTGCAACGCGTTGCTGTGAGTGTTAGGGGGCTGTTATCTAGTTCCTGCTGGTTGTCGCCATATCTTGGGAAAGCGTGGTCTCAAATTCTGACCTGAGACACCTCCCATAGGCGTTGATCATGCACTAGTCTCTCTAATAAGCGGTATTGACTGCCCTAACGCAAATGGATACACGCGAACGGTTTGAGGACAAGTGGATCATCTGAAACACCTATGAAACACTTGGTTATTCCTTGATGCTGCATTGATACTGTATATATATGTCTCAGAAAGCTGTTGACGGTCTCGGACTTTCCTAATTGAGTATAATTGTGTGCATGGATGCTCTGAGAACTTCACGCTCCTGTAATCACTTGTAGGCCCAGTATCTCGACCTCGTCGTCGCTTGCAGCGTCCCAAGCCACCAGGTAATGAAGCTGGTGCATATGCAGACTGCTGGGCCTCATTGAGCTGAGTGGAGCTGGCTTAATTGTGGTAGTGGGCTATACAATTGCGACAGGAGCGAAACGCGGTGTTGAAAGGGGGTGGTAGCAGAGTCGTGGGTAGCAAAGCCGTTTCAGAACATTTCAGCCTTTCTCAAAGGCCAATTGAGCGGCTAGAACCATTGTCAAAGGACAGTGACACGGTGTGCAGACATGCAGCATCACCGCTGACAGGGTTCGAGGCCACATATGTAAACACAGCGGTCCAGGGGTGAAATTGGTGCCAACATTTCACCAGCTATCAGTGATTCCGTGTAGCGTGTTACAGCGTATAAATTTGAATAGTGACCCAGCTGTTTCAGCGTGTAGTTCAAACTGAGAGAAGATTCCCTACAGCAAAGAACCACCGATCCGTCCTATAGTATCGGCTATTTGATACATAGCCATGATCTACCCTAGAGTTTTTGCTCTAGTTGGGCTTGCAGTCTCCGCACTAGCTTATCCTTTGGAGCAGCACATTCACCATCAACACGTTAAAAGAGAGCCAGAATATGTCACCGTCTACATCACCCATTATGTTGTGCCAGACGGCCAAGGGCCATCTTCCTCTGCTGCTCCCACCACGCCGACTACTTTGAGCACCGTGTATGGAACCGCGTCTTCTGTTACCTCAGTGGCCACTCCGGCTACCGTGTCCTTTGATACTCCAGCATACAGCTCAGTTGCCTCAACATCCAGTTCTTCTACCACATCTTCAAGCCCTGAATCCTCGCCTGATGGGTCCGTTGCAGGCTATGCCAAGCAGGCTAAAGGCATCACGTACTCGCCGTACACTAACTCTGGGAACTGTAAGACAGCTGATGAGATTGCTAGCGACGTCTCTAAACTGTCAGGCTTCGATGTTATCAGAGTGTATGCTCCAGACTGTTCCTGTGTGAGCGTGATAATGAGCAACATGGGCTCCAATCAAAAACTGTTTGCCGGTCTGTTCTACTTGGACTCCCTTTCTCAGGACATTGAGACTCTAAGCGAGCAAGTCACATCATCCAGTCAAGGATGGGATGGAGTCTATGCGGTCTCCGTTGGTAATGAGTGGGTAAACTCGGGCACATACTCGGCCTCTGATGTCTCGTCAGCAGTTTCCTCTGGTCGTTCCATCTTGTCATCGAAAGGATGGACTGGCTCTGTTGTTACAGTAGATACAATGGTAGCTTATCAGAATAATGCTGCACTCTGTGAGGCTTCCGATTTTATTGCTGTTAATTCTCATCCGTTCTGGGATGGTAATGTTGACCCTTCCAACTCCGGTCCATGGTTGCAGGAGCAAATATCCAACATCAAGAGCTTTTGTGGAGGGCAAAAATCGGTTCTCGTGTGTGAAACAGGCTGGCCTACTCAAGGTTCCACCTACGGATCGAAGGGGATCCCATCCGTCCCAAACCAGCTTGCTGCTGTTAAGTCAATCGCAGAAACTGTAGGAAATCAGGTCATCATGTTCACTACTTACGATGACCTCTGGAAAGATCCAGGTTCCTATGGCGTGGAGCAATATTGGGGTATTTTCAACTAAACCTGTTTCTAGTCAAAAATATTCCCGCATAGCATAGACTTCCGACATCCCGATTGCCTGCTAGACAGTCCAGTCGATGAAAAACTCGTTTATTTTGTATTTTATTGTTCAGATATAAGCATTCTTAACACAGTTTTGCATTCCTTAAAAGACCTTGTAATGAAACCCATCTTTTTTAATTAATAGGTTTTCTATTAAAATAGCAAAATTGAAAAAAAGGGAGATAGAGATATATGTATTATAGATTGAACTCAACAGATCATGAAGTTATAAATCCATTTGTCATTTGCTCCTCATGTATGTAAGCCTCAAATGAGATTGATTTTTTGATGTAGGATGGACCTATAAAGAACTCCCTCTCTTTCCATACCTTTATGCCATCCTTATTTAACATTTATCCTGCGACAAGTTATTTGTTATATATGAAGGGATAAATATAATTTTCTCATTGAGAATTTTTACATAATACTATACAACTTTACTTTAAGTTTGAATACAGTCGTTACTTTGAGACATCAGCATTTGCCAGCTTCCAAGCTAGGTACTTTGCACTATGGCCAAGCTTAACGGGTTTTATTCCACCCGATAACTTCTTCCTTTTGGTAATGGGATTCATTAGCAGTGCCTCGTCGTAACCATCATCACTCAAAATTCGGTTAGGAATATATTGAGGGGGCCCCTTGAACCAAATCATAGGAGTTAAGTCATCTTCACCCATATCTTCCGGCTTCGTTATCGTATCGGTGGTAGCATTGAGGTAGTTTTGCTGAACAACATTCCGACTGAAGCGTTGGAAGTTGCTTTTGTACAATCTCTCATACTTCACACGAATCGACTCTGGAAGATTCTGTTCGTGATTCGAAGGTAAAACGAACGTTTGAGAATATGTCGGCTGATTGTAAGGTGAAAATTGATATGAGACATTGTTGAAAGGTGACTGAATCATTTTATGACCCCCATTGAAATTATTTGTTCCATACCCACTTGAGTAGGGTTGTGATTGCGATACTTGATAGCCAGTGAACTGAGGTGGTGGATGTGAAAGGGATCCCATAGATTGATACTGTTGCATCGGATATAGGTGAGACATCGCCTGAGATAACTGAGAAGCGCCATTCATTCCACCATTGGTAGGCACCGGTAAATTCTGCGATGGAGGGGTCTGATCAGAGGGCAAAAGGGGCAATCTGATGTTTGGAGATGGAGGGATGTATGTCTTATATTGATTGCTTTTGAGAGAGCCATCGTAGTAATTTGGATCATCATGCAGCTCTCCCTCAGGACCGGGTTCATATATGTGAATACCACCAACTAATGGTGGGGCATTCAAATTGGTGATCGTTGGTGGAGGACATTTCTCAGAAGGGATGGCATTCGGTGGGAGCAGATACTTGATTGGGGACGGGAACTTCTTCAACACTCGGGGCTTGTCAATTGGTGTGACAGGGTCTTCAATGTGTCGTACTTCGTCCGGCAAACACGCTCTCCAAGTTCTAATCTTAGCAAACGACAACTCCCTATCACTATATCTAAACTCACAAATAAACAATGGTCCTTCAAATTTGACAGCTGGGTCACCTTTGAGCCATCTAGTAAAGTAAGCAACGTAACAAGGACCAACAATGTCCTCAACAGGGTGATCTCTGTATTGACCAGTCTTGAAAACTTCATTTTCCAAGAAAAGTCGATCGTAACTGTGAGAAGTCCACTCTGGTCTATAATACCAGCAGACGTTGACATAACTCTTACCATGCTCCTGCCACATTCTGAAAATCTGTCCCACAATAGGCCTATTTGAATCATTTGGGTTCTTCAATAGTATCCAGTTCCCCACTTTGTATGTCCTTCCTTCATAAATCACAAATGGAACAGGTATCTTCGATGTTACCACATCACCATAATCGCTATCAGGTTTCTGCATTTCTATATGGTATAGTCTAGTTATGTTTGTTTCCAACAAACGAATATTTTCGAGCATTGTGGGATTGTTTGTATAGTAAGCTTTCGAGTTTGCAATCAATTTGAAAACATCTGCCATGTACGGCTCAACACTAGTGTAATGTCTTTGTTTAATTAATCCCTTGATATCAAGCATTGAAATTGGATCTTTGACAATTCTGTAATATTCCGGATGGTCCTGTTGATTTGGAAGCTTGTCAAAAACTGTGATGATGGTTTTGCCGTTAACTTTGATTTTCTTCAAACCACGCATAATACTTTTGATTCTTTGTTCATGCGGTTGATCGACGATTGGAGGTCTACCCCTCTTGACCCAACTATCCAAAAGATGCTCATTTGTCTGACCAACAGTATGGTTAGGAGGATAATAATAGTTACTTTGCGGAGCTGTTTCTATTTTCGAGACATATGCAGAGGGATTGTAGTTAGGAATTGCTGAATTTCCATAGTAGCTCGTCACATGATTAGAATGGTTCGATTGCAACATCATGTTATTGTCTGTGGCCGCAGGCTCATGATAATCATCATCTTGGTAATCGTCATCTTGATGTCTAGTTTCATCAGCATCTTCCTCCTCTTCCTCTTCTTCCTCCTCATGTTTGTGAATTGCAGCATTCTGAACAGCCACCTGCCCCGCGACAAAATCTTCGTCGTCTGGCAGGCGTCCAAGGTTAGGATAATACACATCTTGATGTCCAAATATTTTGTTGTCCTTTTTAATTGCGGGGATAATTTGCTGTTTGATACATTCATCCAATATCGTGGCATCACGGAAATAAACGGACGACTTTTCGTTGTAGAATCTTGCATTCCAGGAGATCTGTACGATGTCACTGATAAATTGCTGAGGGTGGGTATATTTCAATCCCTTTAGATTTTGTCTGACTTTGGAATACGACATTGGTCTCTTAATAACTTTGTAGTAATCCAAATTTGATCGCAGGGGCAAGGTGTTAAACAATTCATGAAATTCATTGCCATCGTCATCCTTGAGAGCCGTTAGCACGTCCAAGAAAGAAGAGAACCTATTTGCCATGGATCTCCTCTCCGTCTCTGAGGTATTTCTTCTGTCTGGCGCCATGCTGGAAAATAATAGTTACGAGCATGCGCTACACAATGTGTCTGACTTGTAGCAGTGGAATCTATTATTTCCAACTCAATTATTTCTCCCGTACTGCGATACAAAAACAACAGTACCCAGAGCTTCACAGTTCAATCAAACCCGTCTTTTGAACCACAATCAATTTTCAAATCAGCCTGACACGTCTATACACAACCTTCAAATGGGTCTTGGTCTCGCACCTTAAAGTTCAGCTTTGCACACCGTCAAATGAACTTAGCAAGCCCTCAGTTTAATCAATAGGTTCTCTTGCAAACTGTGGTTCACTTTCTGGATCACTTAGAAGCTCACCAGAACGTACAATCCGGAAAAAACCTAAAACAAACAAACTTCCTGATCTTCTTAAGGCTCTTTCTCATCCCCCTTTAATGTTTCGTTGGCGAAAAAAAACACAGTTGAGATTTTATAATTGAACATGAAAATATTATGACAGAAATTGGTTCAGCATGTTGCACTGGTTCTTAAGTAGTTGAGAGCGATGAAGCTACTGTAAGGTTAGAGAAAAGTGTTATTATTGAGAGGCTGAAGTATCAAGAGACAATTTGAAGACAATTTAAGGTTGAATTGACATGGTGGAGGGCTTGTTAGAGACTTTACCATGCGAATAATGGAGGGTGCTCCATCAAAAGAGAAACATCGAGACGACACTCAAGAAAAGATGATAGGGACTTCTGCTGGATCCAAGGACAGCCTCACGGCGTTTCATCGGTACATAACATCACCTGGCTGTAAGACAGTCCTCGCTCTTGTTGGAGCAGGCCTTTCAGCATCGTCAGGACTTCCGACATTCCGTGGCTCTGGAGGATACTGGAAGAACTATAGTTCGATCGACCTTGCGACTCCTGATGCCTTTTTGAATGACCCAGGACTTGTATGGCAATTTTATGCATATAGAAGACATAGGGCCCTCTCCGTGCAGCCGAATGATGGACACAGAGCGCTTGCGAAGCTCAGTCACATGGAAAAACCCAATTTTCTTGCCATCACTCAAAATGTCGACGGATTATCTCAGAGAGCCGGACACGAAGCAGACAAAATTCTGGAGTTTCATGGTTCTTTGTTTGAATTGAGGTGTACAAGTTTTAGCTGTTCCTATAAGGTTCAAAACAACTTCGAGGACCCATTGACTGAAGCACTAGCCGTTTCCAAGTTTGAATCCCTCGATGCTCTGCCTGTTTTGGAGGAGAAAGACTTGCCGCATTGTCCTGCTTGCAAAGAAGGACTTCTGAGACCAGGCGTAGTGTGGTTTGGGGAATCTTTATCGCTCCAGGTGATCGATAAAGCGGATGAGTTCATCATGAGAAACAAAGTAGATTTGATACTTGTTGTCGGAACGTCCAGACTGGTCTGGCCTGCAGCATCATACGTTGAAATTGTGAAAAACCAAGGAGGCAAGGTAGCAATATTCAATACAGTCAGAGATAATGAGGAGGATGATGCCGATAACTGGCAATTCATAGGAGATTGTTCACAAACGCTGCCTGCTGCGTTGGAACCGTTAATTGGAAAATTCTGAGAAACTCTATCGTATTTTGTAAATTAGTAAAGTAAATAACTACATAGTTAGGTAGGAATTCTTGATCAACCCAAATAGGACCAGATCAAGTACATAGTGTACAAAGTGAGAAGCGCTCCAATGTAAAATATCCACTTATCTTCAAAAGCCTTTTTCTCGATTTTGCGGATAGTGGCCTTCGAAACTCCGAGGGTTTGAAGTCCTGAAGACATTTTGTCTTTCATTTTCACTATCACTTCATTCTGTTCAACGAGATCATCAAATGCTAATCTCCCCATCTCCAGGATTTCGTCCAGCTGTTGACTTGATTTTTCTAAGATTGATTGCTCCTTGTGAAGCCCCTCTTGCATCGAAAGTCCAGAAAATTGCTGCTCAGAGGATTGGCGATGCTGTGATTGAGCGCCTGACCGGTTGGTTACGGAGACATTGGTATCATCGTATGGGTTTTCTGAGATTGCTGTAGATCTGTTTGAGAACAGCTGACTTTTGGCCTGCTCTGCTAGTCCCTCTTCTCGTTGCTTCTTCAACGACTGAACTTTTAGCTTGTACTCGATAAGCTCGTTTTTGAGGTTTGTAAGTCGGTGCTCATTCTTGGACTTTTGTGATTCGTTTAGATTGAGTGTTTGTTTCGAAATATAGTCTTCATAGTCCTTCAGAGTTCTTGACAATGTTGTAATTGTGGTAGTGATCTGGCCAATCGTCGACAGATCCGAGTTTACAGGATCTTTCTCGAACACCTCGAGATCCTTGCGCAGCTGCTGAGTCTGCTTGATGGCGTTATTGTAAAGCAAGCTCTGATCGCAGTTATGGTACTTGTTAGTATTTACCAACCATACAGTGAGCGTGTGATGCTAGTACCTACCATTATGACAAAGCCTCGACCCCACGATCTCGCTCTAGAACAATCAAAAAAAAGTCTAACCAAAAACCCAGAACTGCTTACTGGCCAGACTAGCAGCAGTCTTTCACCCGCACTTCTCGTTGTCCAAGCCATATAACGTATATAATCAAGACCGTCTTTTTGACGTGGTGCCAAAACAAAAGAAGCGTTCCTCTACGAAAAAAAAAGCTTACATAACCACTTACCTCATATCAAGTGCAAGGATGTATAAAGGTAGTGGCCCTACCACAATAGTGGTTATGTAGCTCGTTCCCAGTGCAGAGATGTATCAACCTTCCAAATTATTTGTTGCAGCCAAATTTTCTGGTGAAAGACGACACCAGGAGGGGGAGGTTTTTATTTGTTTTATAATGGTGCTGTTCGGTATTGGTTGTGAAGTTATAACATTAGGGATTTGAGAAAGAGTTACAACAGTACCGATTTCTCTTGAATTATTGATAGAATCGCCAAGTAAAAGGGCGTGTTTTGTGTGAGAAGGAGTGCCTAAGTGCGTTGCTAGAATTGCATCATCGTGATCGTTACACAATCAGAGATTCTCGATAACTGTACCAAAAAATGTCTGACCTTTGGTAAGTGTTATGTTTTGTGGGTATTCAATTGGGCTACTGAGCTGATTGACGGCAGAAAATGGCTTCATTGATACCGGGCAGCTCCACTTTCACGTACTAACTTATTATCGAACCTAGTCCTGTCTATGCTCCATTTTTCGGTTCAATTGGCTGCGCTGCTGCCATAATCTTCACCTGTTTTGGTGCATCTTATGGTACTGCCAAGTCTGGTGTAGGTATCTGCGCCACGTGTGTTTTGAGACCTGATCTCTTGATCAAGAACACCGTTCCGGTCATTATGGCTGGTATTATTGCCATCTATGGTCTTGTGGTGTCGGTCTTGATCTCTTCTTCTTTGAAGCAGCAACAGGCTCTCTACACAGGTTTCATCCAGCTCGGTGCCGGTTTGTCTGTCGGTCTTTCTGGACTCGCCGCAGGTTTTGCCATTGGAATTGTCGGTGATGCTGGTGTCAGAGGTACAGCTCAACAGCCAAGATTGTTCGTCGGTATGATTTTGATTTTGATTTTCGCTGAAGTCTTGGGTCTTTATGGCTTGATTGTTGCCTTGCTATTGAACTCCAGAGCGAACCAGGATGTCACCTGTTAAATAGTTTGGTTAGTGCTCATCATCATCCGTCTAGACTACTATCTTGTCACTTCCTGCGATTTCAGCATTCACATAACAACGACAAAACTTCAAGAACCATGAGAGAAAACATCCGGTGGCCTGGGATCAAGCATCTTGTCAGTTATAAATAATGGCACGCTGGCTTCGTTTTGCCTCCTTTGATTCTTGATTCATGTTTTTCTTTTGTTTTATCTACTTTCTTCTCTTAATTTGTTCTTTTAGTGAAGATGTTCGCCTAATGCAGCACCTCACACAATTAAAATTGACTAAGCAGAGGAGATTACTTGACCATTTTATCTAAACTAAACTGTCGGGTACTTTTGCAACCAAACGTAAAGATCATCCGGAATTTCACCCCATCTTATCTGCAAGCGGAGTCTTTCCTTATTACAGATAAGCAGCTGCGTTATAATTTCGCCGGTACTTTTGTCTATGAGATTTTCGTTTGTGAGAAAGACAAGGTCTTCCCGTTCATTTGAGTCCTCTTGAGGCTCATCAGATGGAAGGGCTTCCTTTTTTACTAAATCGAATAACACCTCATAAATCGGGGGTAAGTTACTTGGCCTATAGTCTGCCACCATCCTTGCTCTCCATAAAACTGACCAATGTAAACGGGCTGTTCGAGGCATGCTTCGATGTCTTCCCAAATTAGGATAGTAAATCCTTCTCCATTTACCTTCCTTATTCTCCACGAAATAGCCTACAGGTAGCACCTCTACCAGCCACCAAAAGAATGACTTTAGAAAGGAATCTGTACCTCGACAATCAAATCTACGAATTGGTTCTAAAGGCAGCTCCCCTCTAGAGTAGGAAGGACACCCAAATAAGTCTTCCTCGTTTATGGGAGGGCTTTCATAGACTGGCTCAAACCAATTATTGGGGAAATTCATAACGCTTTCTCCGTTATTAGAAGACTTCAGCTTTGAGTGCTCATGATTGATCTCGTTCTCTCTGAACAAACAAAGACAATCATGATGGCACGAGAGTAGACTATCAAGGTTAGAATATTTTCCACAGAACTCATGCACCGCGTTAGGTTTGAAGCATACACCAAACTCAATGGCTGAAGATAAAATCCATCTGAGAGGTAGGTTTGAGATAGAGTGCCCATTTATATCCTGTGGCCAGCCGCCGCCGATGTCCGAATGGTCGCCCGGAAACCAGACTTCGACCAGATCATTAGAAGATGACCGATCATCTGAGTTTGGTGCCAGCAGTCTCGAGTCTTCGGTTTCTGAGCTTTGTTCATCCTGATCGGCACATTCAAGACTAAATAAGGCAGGTAAGTAGGAGTGTGGGATAAACAGATTTTGTTTGAACTTCGCTCTTCTTTCATCAACACTGACCGCATGACGAATATGTTTTACATGATAGGTGACAGAGGTGTAAGGAAATAGCCTATCCCGAAAAATTCCACAAGAATTGACTGAATCCCATAAGCCCATGAAGGTAATCTCCACCTTCTCCTTGCAAAATGTCCTTTTGAACTCGAATGCAGTAGAGTTTGTACGTTCTTTCCCTTGCGGCTGACCATGCTCCTCCCATTTTCGATAGATCTCCCAGGCAGTTAGAACCATAACCTCAAGACCCTGATTGAGAAGACCGATACGTTCGATCATGCCAGCCAGAATCCGAGCAATAAATGACCCTCTGCTAAAACCAAATAGATATATCCTGTCTCCCTCAGAATAGTATCTCATCAGATAAGTGTACGCCTCCACTACGTGATAGTCTAGAGTAGTTGCAATCAGCTCGTCAGTGTTGAACTTTATGTCTTCTACCACGGCTGATATGAAACCTCCATCACCTATTTCATCGAAGCCTGTTCTAATGTCATTTCCAATGCCGGCTAATATTGATTGTTAGTACAGTGTGGAGCCTAATCTTTGTATATGGGAATTAGGTTGACGAACGCTGATAGTAACACATCTGTGTACGTGAGTTTTTCTCAAGCATCTTGTAGAGCTTGAGAATGCTAGTGGGCTCTTGTCTGTTAAAATTATTTGACGTCCCATCGAAACAAAGAATGAGGTTCTTAGAAGAATCCGCTTGGTCTTTTGTAAAAACCGATGAGTTGACAGATCTCTGACTTGGTGAAAACATGTTGTTGAAAATCGTAGGTTTCTGGTGTCTATCCTTTCAATTAGATATGAAAGTATAAAGAAGAACAAACATTAAAGGGGAAAATGGGATTATTTTGAAAAAACATCCCTCTTTTTTTATATATAAAAAAATCGCGAATGTTCTATCAACTTTGATTATACAACTTTATGAACATTTGTTAGCTGCTAAAGAATGCAATGAGGCGAGTTTAGTCTCCGAAAGTAATCAAACCGATCTAAAAGCGCACACAGAATTAGTGTGGAATTACCCTTCAATTGTCTGAGCTGAGATTTATGTAGTTTGATTCAGATTTTTTTCTTCCTACAAACCTCAAAAGTCCTCCCTTGATAAGGAGAATAACATCGCCAACTGAGCTCATGACTTTCCAAACTTTGGAAAATATGACATCATCTGCTTTGGTTAAAAACAGATCACCGTGCCTGATGTGGTGAAGACGAAGCTCGAACATAATAAGATCCTTGCGACATATCAAACCTGCTAATCGTCCTCGTTCTTGAACAACAACAAACCGCGGACCAAGTCGCACAAAAATGTTCAGCACTTTATCCAGAAGAGTATTCACATCAACGATAAAATATTGGGTGTGAACCCAGTTCTCAAAAAGTAAAACTTCTTCATCTTGTTGGTCTTCTACTGACTGTTCAGCATCAGCGTCCTCAAGGCTGAGAAGATTCATGATTGTCTTTTTACACATAAACTGCACCTTAACATCGAGTCCAATCCCGTCAGGGTGATTCTTTCGATAGATACCCAATGCATACGCAAGGTCAGATCGATCAATATAACCAAGAACAGCAGCTTTTTCAATGTTCTCGTCGATTATAGGGAACGATTTGAAGGTTGTGTCAGCAAGAAGAATTTCCAAGTCATGATATGTCAGTCCTGTTACTGGGAGAGCAACAACTTGATCAGTCATGACGTCAAGAGCACGGTGATTTTCAAAATCATGCTCCTCTTTTGAGTCGATGAAAGGTAATCCATTGAATTTGATCATCTGATCAGCGATACCACCACAGCCGTTTCCCCAGTGGTCGTTGATTATTTTTGTCACTCCTACAACAATCATAGTGGGGATTATGAGCTTGACAGCTCCTGTTAGCTCAAACATAATGATAACAACTGTGAGAGTCAGATGAGTGATCCCACTGAGAGCTGCGGCAGCACCCAAAAATGCATACGTTCCGGATATAATGCATGTGCCCGGTTTATTCTCGTTGCAAGGATTCAGTGCCTCCACAATTAAGCCTACGGCTCTTCCAAACGTGGCACCCGCAGCCATTGAGGGAACAAAAATACCACATGGCACTTTGCAACCATAAGAGACCACAACAAGCAACATTCTGAGCAAAGTTGCATAAAGTAAACTAATAACAAACTTCCCCTTGAACGACCCATCTTCCAGTCCCTTACAAAGCGAATGATCAAACGACCCGCCGCACTCATGAAATAAAACTCCCATTCCCTCAGTCATGTCTAAACGGATAAATTCACTGAAGTAGCCAATCATGGAGGTTATTAAGCACAAAATTGCAATCTCCTTGACCGCATGATTCTGCAAGTATTTTTGCCTAAAGGCAACTGCCTTAATATTGAATTTGGACACCAGTATGCCATATACGCCCCCAAATACGCCCAAAATGAGGAAAAAAGGAATTTCGAAATATCGCCAGTTGGTATTGTATTTGACTTCAAACATAACTATCTGTCCAGTTCTGAAAGGATTCACAGCCGACAAGGTGCTGGTAGCAACCAAGGCACAATAATAACTCTTCCACAATGTAGATAACCGGAAGTCAGATGTTATTTCCTCAATGGAGAACATCACACCTCCAATTGGAGAAGCAAAAGCTACTGCAACACCTGCGGCCGATCCTGCAGTGAGGAATTGAGAAAGATTAGCATAAGATTTCGCAAACCTCTTAAAAAGTTTGGGAATAACATTTCCCACACATGCAGCGTAATGTACACTGGGGCCTTCTTTACCAACACTCAGACCCGAAGCTATAGTCAGTGGTAGCGCGACACTTTTAATAAGTAAGGTCCACCAACCAAGAAACCCATCAATGACGAATCCCGAAACTATGCATTTTACCTCTGAAATTCCAGATCCAGCGGCAGTTGGCGCATAGTTTTTGCATAAGATACCAGCGATGGATCCAAGCAATACCGAAATGAGAATGAACATTAGGTAGCGCACAAAGGATATTTCGGACCAAGAATTCCAATTGGAGCAGTTTTCTTCTGATTCCCCCCAACAGCAAAAGTCTTTATTGAGGTAGAAACCAACCTTACAATAGCCTAATTTTAAATCACCCATCCATTCTGTTGTTATATTGATTGCACCTGCAATAAGCCCAATCGCGATTCCCATCAAAGTGAGCACTAGCCAACTTTGTAACGAGTTCAAAAATCGGTCTTTGAGTGAGCTCAAAGAATGATTTGAGGCAGCGTAGCCCTCCACATCTTGTCCAACTTTCGAAGTCTTGAGAAGGGTATTATAACGCTCTCTGTTCTCCTTCAGTGATTCCTCAACCCAATCTACAGTATGACAGTCTTGAAATCTCTTTGTAAGTCTTGATTTTTCAGTACCCTGGAAGTAATTATGCCACGATGAATCAGCCCTAGAGGACGGAACTCCCCCGTTGTCCATTGATACTGCTTGTAAGCCACATCAAGACCCACAAGATCTTACAACTGTTTGATTATGAAAACAACGAGCTTATTCAAACACTAAATATTTGCGTTGCAATACACGATGACATGGAATTTTTTCATCCACCACATTTCAATTTGGGCCCTTCATCTCACAGCAGTTTACAGCTTTAACTACGATAACACGAGATTTATCTGATGTTGGCTTTATTTTTATACAACAGTGATGAATATCCGTAAATAAATAATGACAATAAAACGGTCTAGGCCAAATTCATCTAACCAACAACTAGAGTCTCATCGTCGGCGAAATCATACTGAGGAATTTCTAAGTTTAATGGAGCAGGACCTCTTCTTATTCTTCCTGAGATATCATAGTGCGAACCGTGGCATGGGCAAAACCAGCCACCAAAATCTCCTGCCTCTCCAATAGGCACACAACCCAAGTGGGTGCAAATGCCCAACATAACAAGCCATTCAGGGTTCTTGACTCTGTCCGAATCCTTCTGTGGATCTCTCAAAGAAGCGACGTCGACCTCATTAGCTTCTTCAATCTCCCCAGCAGTTCTGTGTCTGATAAAGACAGGCTTACCTTGCCATTTGACAATTACATTCTTTCCTTCTGGAATTGCGCCCAACTTGACCTCAACTTTCGCCATGGCCAAGATATCTGCAGATGCAGACATAGAGGACAAGAAGGTGTCCACTGACGACTTGGCACTGGCTGCAGAAAGCACACCGTAGGTGCCCACCATAAAGTATGTGTAAACTCTAGCCTTGTCACTAGAGCCCTTGGACTTGTTTAAGTAATGCGAGAAGTCTGGCGAGTCATACGTCGACTTGAGCAGCGGCTGATATGAAGACAATAGTCTGGCTTGGGATGCTAGATGAAATGTTAGTAAGTAGTTCGCAGAGATGAGGTACTCAAGAGGTGCTTGAAGCCTCTTAATATTTATTGCGTTCTCATTGGCCAGAAGTTTTTCGAGAGTTGTGAGAACGACACAACGACAAAGCGAGCTTCAAGTGAGGGCCAATGGTCGAGACAAAGGCTGGCATGGTATGAGGTCATCGATGGCTCGTTGCCGGACAATCACCGGGCGCAAGAGCTCACAAGAAGATGTTGCTGGCCTCTCGGGTGATATTCGCACAGTTTCTCCAAACGACCTGTTCGGACAACCACGCACCCCTCCAACCATCCTGCCCTCCACCAAACCCACCAAGTCGAACCTCCCGAGCTCCATTCAAACAAGATGTAACTTACCCAATCCCATGTTTGCTCTCACAGCGCTGGCTCCAAGTCTGGAAAGCATGTTGAAGTATTTAGTCTCTTGTTCTCTAGTGCAACGTCCCTTCTGAAAGCCCACAACGTATTTCTGCTCCAAGCAATCCAGGTCCAGTACAGTATAGTAGATACCACTAAACTGCAAATAAACTTGTTCTTAAAGCAATATGCAATGCGTTATAATCACCTACTTGGGCTTCCGACAATCAATGACCTTACTATCAGGTTTGTCTTGCTTAAAAAACAACTGTATGAAATCCCTTCTCACCAACCAGCCGATCTTAAAAAAAGGTCACCCGGCCTCCAGCCAAAACCGCAGGCGCGCCCGCGAAATCCACGGCCGATTTTAATAAAAGTGCCGTGCTAGAAAAAACTGCCCCCGCGGGCATCACGCCTTGGTTCCACACAATTGTAATTAGCGACTGCTCATTGGCCAACTTATTTTTCTTTCACGGGTTGTCACATGACAAATGCACGTGATCTCAAAAGTTTTGCTGGATATAGAAAAAAGGAACAATTTTTAATGTCGAGCAATGCCCGTGTAGCGCAATGGTTAACGCGTTTGACTTCTAATCAAAAGATTCTGGGTTCGACTCCCAGCATGGGTGTTTATTTTTTTTTGGCCACATTAAAAATTATAGGGATCATTTATCTTAATCCCCCTTATTGAAATCATATTGATCAAACTTTTGTTACCGCCTATCAGGAAAACTGTGGGTATTTTTGCAGTTGAATCATGGAGGAGCTATCTTCTGCAACTATTAGAAACCTGCAGACGCTTGAGCATGCTTTGGAACAATCTCACCCCGCCGAAACCACTCCCCAAGTGCTGACGCTTTCTCTGATCAACATACCATTGAACCATGACACTTTTGTGCTTATTGTTCCTCACGAGAATGCTGTTCTTACCATCAACGGTTGCGAAGCGCCGGTAGCCACCCACGTACGCTCCATAGTGCTCACTGGGGAGTTCGAACAATCGCATCTGTCCAACTCACTCCTCAGTTTCCGCGCCGAGTGCTCCCTACAGCAGGGTCTGTCACTAGACAGTCAGTTCTCAATCCAGTGTTTTATTATGCTGTCAGAATCCTCACCCATCAAGTTTTTTTCCTCATTCAACGTCACGGGCGTGCTGGGTGTTACAAAAGCACAGCTTCCGCTCCACTTCGTTGACATCGAGACGAAGACGCACACTACTATTGACCCGCAAGCTGTCTTTGTAGAAAGCAGCACTATAATATCTATGCGACCTGAAACCTCCTTCAACCCAAATTTGTTCAAAGTCTACCAAAGCATCACAAACTCGCTCAACATGAGCAGCTATCATTTGGGAGGGCTGGTTTTGAGATCAGCCATGTTTTCAAACCTCTCGAATTTCCTCAATTTCATTCTGTGCATCATCATAGTATCAAACTCAAAATCTGTGCTTAACATTATTTGCATTTTGGTGAATCTTGTGGTGATGTCATGTTCACTTACCCTGTCAATAATCACAGTCGCATCTTTCACGGATCTCACCTCTGTAGTGCAGGAGACAATCTCCTCATTCAGGTACTTTTTACTTTGGTGGATTTTGACAGCGATTCATTTTGTATTCTCAGCTGCTACCTGCATTTACTTTTACTACTTCAAGAAAAGATTGACTTCATCATACAGGGATGAAAGCAGTAACGACACTGTTGAATTTTTTCTCATATTTCAGTTATTTATTAGCGCTTCTGTCCTGTAAGTTAGCCTTTGCACGTATTAGATACACTTTCGACTAACACATATTAGAATCCTGTTCACCTGCTTCATTCTCAAAGCAAGAAAAAGAATAGACAATCTTCTGAGCATGATAGGATCTTCCAAACATGAGATGAAAACAGAACAGCCAACCGAATATTCGGAGTCTTTCTTTCAAGAATCTCAGCGAACGCTTAGAATGTCCTAGTGTCTTTTGACAACACCTGCTGCACCAGCATTAGCGAGAATATATTTACGATAAGCAAATATATCTCCTGGAAACCGTTTAACAGTACCGTTTTCACTGACCCATATTTCATTACAGACAGTGTTGATCATAGAAACATCGTGAGAAACCATTAAAACTCCACCTTTGAAGTTTTTCAACGCGGTGTTCAAAGCATCCAAACCGGAGGTATCCAAGTGGTTTGAAGGTTCATCTAGAATCAACAAGTGTGGATTGTTCAAACAAAGAGAAGCAAACAGAACTCGTGATTTTTGACCACCAGAAAGTAATTCCATCTTTTGCAACGATAACGAACCAGTGATACCGAACGATCCCAAGTGACGTCTGTACTCTTCATCGGTCTTACCAGGGTACTTCATACTCAACCATGAAACCGCATTTACATTCAAGTCCATAGCATCCATATGATGTTGTGCAAAGTACGCAATTCTCAATCTTGTATTTTTGGAGACTGAACCCTGTTGAGGAGTATTTTCTCCTATCAGTACTTTCAAAAGTGTTGTTTTACCACAACCATTGGCACCGACTAATGCAATTCGAGAGTCTAGTTGAACGTCAAAGTCTACATCAGACAAAAGTGGCACAGACGGATCATAACCAAACGTAACTCCCTGTAATTGTAGAATAGGAGGGTTCAGTTTTTCAGGATCAGGAAACTTGAAGGTTATCTGCTTTTCATCTTCTGGCGCTTCTAGAACAGGGAGCTTCTCGAGTTTCTTGATTCTAGATTGCGCTTCGGACGATTTTGCTGCATTGTATCTGAACTTGTCTATAAATGCCTGCAAATGATTTCTGTATGCCATTTGAGCCTCATACTCTCTTTTCTGATTCTTAAAACGCTCTTGCTTGGTGTTCTGGAAAGAATCGAAATTAGCACCCCGATAATAATCGAGCCTTTCAGAGTGCTGGTGGATAATATCGGTAGCAACATCATTCAAAAATGCTCGATCGTGCGACACAACCAAGATTGTCGCTGGATAGTGTTGAAGATAATAAGAAAGATATGTACTTGAAGGAACATCAAGCATATTTGTTGGCTCATCCAGTAACAGCAGGTCTGGTTTACAAAACAAAGCTCTTGCTAGAGAAAGTCTCATTCTCCACCCACCTGAGAATGTCTTTGTGGGTTTGTGCTGTGATTCCTCACTGAAACCCAACCCAAACAAAATTGAGGCTGCTCTTCCTTCTGCTTTGTCACTTTCCATCTCAGAAAGCTTTTCATGCACTTCTTCCAATCTTTCCACAAGATCGTTTTGTTCATTTTCCAGCTTCTTCATTTCTAGTGACTCCTCTTCAAACTCTTTCTTCAACTCTTCAATATCATTGATTCGCTCATTAATCTTACTCTCTTCTGTAAGAAGCTGCTTTCTCCAGACGTCAGCATCCAGCACTGATTGAAGAGCTGTCGTATCGTCACCTCGAAGCTCTTGCTCGACATGGAGAATTGTGATATGCTTAGGAATGTTTAGCTCTCTTCTGGACAACGCTCTTAATAAAGTCGATTTACCGATACCGTTTTGACCAACAAGACCGTAACGTCTCCCGTAAGCCAATGTGAGCGAGGCATCGGAAAGGATGCGGTGACCTTCTCCCACATACAGGTCAAAGTTCTCAACTTTGATATCTTTAGACTTACCAGCAGCAGCACCAAAATCGATTGGGTTCACTTTTAAAAAGAAAGAATCATAATCTTCCTGCTTTTTATCGTTGATTAGCTTGGAGGCTTCGTACTTCACAAACTTATTGTCTCTCTTAGCAACCTTCTTTGCAATCTTGGCCTCCGCTTTCTGCAGCTTTTTCTTGTCAACCCTGGTCTCCATCTGCCTTCCTGTATGCTCAATACTTCCAGTAGACTGTAGAAGAGCGAGTGACGAATCAATGTCTCTTTTGTTGTTGTTCAAAAGATCAATATCAAGCAAACGTTTCGAGGTATCTCCTGTAATCGAAAGTTTTGCCATATTGCTGTTGAGTCGTTGTGTTAGAGACTTCTGGATCTTGCTTCCAAGCTCCTGCACTTTTTTGTGATCTCCACCTGCACTTTCCAAAATATCTTCAAGAAACTTCACCTCCTTCGGAATGTCCATATGCCCTGCTAGCACCGAGTCCTCAGTTGACGCAGAAAGATAATTCACAAATCCAACCGCATAATCGGTCACCACCGGGTCCAAAGACGCCGAAACTTGACGGACATCCATTGACATAGACGCCATTTTCTTGTGGATCCTTTTTGACTTTCTTAGTTGGCGAACAACCTACAATCAACACAAGTCCTGACTTCTAGCATAGAGAAAACACTTCTCATTTTATTCAAATTGAAAAATTTCCTCTCCAGATCAACTTTCAATTAAGTGCTCTATAAAAAATTATTCATTGTTGAACTACAATGTTAAGCGAACATACAAAATCTATCTGAGCAACAATTGGGCTTTATGCTTACCAGCGGCCTGATCGAATCGAGATTTGACAAATACTTCAACCTTGTCAAATACAGAGACCTCTGTTTGTAGACCATTGGTGTTCTTGAACGAAAGCTTGTATAGTTTTTCGTCGAAAACAGCTGAATGAACGTCTCCCAATGCCTCTAATTTGATTAAACTCTCCACACCAAACTTTGGAACAAGAACGACAATGCCATTTGAAAAAACCTTAATCACATATCCTTCTTGAACACTTTCAGTGTTTTTCATTACCTGTCCAACGTAGTATTCAATGCTGGCTCTACCGGCAAACTGGGCATTCCGATGACGCTTGTTTATATTGTTCACTACAAGATCCATCTTGTGTTTGTCTCTGTGAATAGGATGCAAAGGCTCGTATCCAATTGCGGCAGCCAATTGCCGGTGTGCGACAACGTCACAATATCTACGGATTGGCGAAGTGAAATGCGTGTAAATTTCCGTGGCCAACCCATAATGCCTGAATTCTTCGTAGGAGAAATTGCCCGATGAAAAGTACTCTGCTGCCATCATGCATCTCGTGGCCATAATTCTGACCAGAGTATTGAAATACGGATCGGCATCGTCAACGCAACGATCAAGAGAATCGGCCAACGCCTTGGAACTCTCCAGTGAAACATGTAATCCCTTCTTGACACGAAGCATGTCATTCAAAATTTCAAAATTACTAGCGGGAGGAGCAGCATGGCGACGAAGCATAGCAACCTGAGGGAAGGCTTCATAAATCTTTTTGGCAACAGAAATATTTGCCAAAAGCATAAACTCCTCAACTAAGGAGTTCACATCCAACATCTCCTTAATCTCAACTTCCCCAGGATCTGATGTTTCACTATCCATATGAACCTTAACTTCAGGAGATGCTAGATTCAGCGCACCAGCAACAAGCCGCTTCTCCTTCAACTTCTTCGATAACTTCAACAGTTGTCTCATCCCTTGAGTTAGAGGGTCCTGCTGCGTGGAGTCATCAATTCTTATTTGGGCCTCCTCATATGCAAATGCCTCTCTAGACTTTATAATGGATTTCGTAAAGTTAACGTTTACAATATTAGCTTCATCATCAAGCTCCCAAATCACCGAGAACGCAAATCTGTCAACGTATGGCTTAAGGGAACACAAATCTGTTCCTAGAAGCATAGGCAACATATCAATTCTCTTATCGACCAGATAGACCGAAGTTCCTCTAGAGGCTCCTTCCTGGTCTAACGCAGTGTTGGGCTTCACAAAATGGGTTACATCCGCTATATGAACACCAACCTCGTAGTTGCCATTGGGGAGCTTCTGAGCATGCAATGCATCATCAATATCGACACATCCAGGAGGGTCTATAGAGCATACCAACTTGTCTCTAAGGTCCTTCCGCATGGCGAGCTGTTCATCTCCGTTGTCCAGGCTTTCAGGCACTTTCCAATTATGGCCTTCTGCTGGTAAACAAGCTAAAACGTTCTTCGAAAATGGTCGGTACTCAACGTCATGCTCCAGCAGTAGAGCCTCCTGCTCAGCATCTTTATCCTCAATATCACCCAATGTTCTCACAAAGTGGCCCTCGGGATACTTGGAGGTTGTTGGCCAAGAGTCAACTGCTACCACTATCCGCTTGCCAGCCAGCTCTTTACTTCTCCTAGTTCTGATTCTGATTTTAGGAAGTGATCTATCCATCAACAAAACAAAACAGCTCTTTGCAGAGTTGTTTCCTGTGCTTCTTTTATCAACAGAGTTAGGACTTAGTTGTCCGACGTAGAGCCTCCAGCTTCTCTTGATTATTCCAACCACCCGAGCAGTCGGCATTACACGCGTATTATTGTCTTCTGGATTAGCCTGCGCCCTTACAGCCTCATCAGCAAGCAATCTTCTTTCTTGATCACTGATCAATATCTCGCTTCCAGTATCACCTCCAACCTCATCCTTATCAATAGCTTCTTCGTCAATAATCTCCGTTGAAGGGCGTTTCCACTTCTTTTTCGGTAGCAGCTCAACGACAACTAAATCACCATTGAATGCTCTGTTTAAGTTTTCTCTCCCCAATATAAGCAGAGGCTTGGGCAGCGAAGGAACAGAAACAGACCCTTCCAGAAAGTTATACGACGACACATTGATGATCCCTTGATATAAGGTTCCATTTTTTATTCCACCCATCAGCCGAGAAGCGGTATAGTAATCATTGTATTCAATTTCGCTGAGAGTTGAATCAAAATTATCAAGGGAAGGAAGCATATCTTCCAACTCTCCGGCATTTGGAAGCAATTTGACATAATTATGCAAGGAGAAAACCACAATGCCATCCATCATGGCCTTGGCGATGTTATCTTTGTCACTTGTCAACAAGACTACCTTTACATCTTCTGATGCCAAATGGTCAGAGTAGAATTTGGCACACTGGCGAATCAGTCGATCATTGTAGTCATTGATCGACTCTCCTTTCTCTCTTGGGAGGTACGAAGCAGCTTTAAACTCGTTGTGGAACACCACAAACCGCTTCTCCTCATTTTTGCACAAATTTCTCAGTCTCAGGTAGATTGGATAGCTTCTGTTTCGTACTTCGTCAAGTACAGTTTGAGGAATAATGCAGTCATAAAACGCAATACTACTCTCTAGAAGGTCGATGGCATTGAGTATCACGTTTGTATCCAACAGTAAGTAGTGTTTACCGATTTCCTCTATATTCAACGGCGACTCAGAAAGGACTGGGTGAAACGAATCTCCAAATGGTACAGGTCTGTACAGATCAGAGCACTGTTCACAAAGCATTGAAAAGCATGGAATATCATCTCTGAGATAATGCTCTCTCACAATCTTAAGAGCTGTTCCACGACGAGACCTCACAAACACCTTTTGGGTGACCTCCAAACCCGGAGCCAGTAGCTTTCTCTTGTTGCTGACAGTCCGCATTATCACACGTTAGTACTATATGATGATTCTCTTATGTAAAAGACTCTCTGATTAATATGGCTTTTAAAAACTTGAAAGGATTTTCAGCACCGAAATTTTGCTACATGAGCCGCTCGTTGACTATTTGAAAGTTGCAATGCTAAAACTGCTTTATATGATAGTGGTACATTAAGGGACATTAAGGGACATTAAAGAAGTATTACACAAGAGAGAAACGTTAGTGACAATCACTCAAGTTTTTTTTCTGGCAGCAAGTGCCTTTTCCTTGCTCCAAGAGCTGAGCCAGCTACTAGACTCAGATTTAGGAACCAGATAGATTCGCAATCCGTTGTCGAAAATTGGTACTTTTGGAGAGCTGGAAGTCAGTATAGCATTGAGTGTCAGCTTCTTTCCAGCTTTGATGAGCCCTCCAGAATCAGTCTCCATGTACGCTTCCAACTTACTAGGCACAAAATCCGCATGCTTCGGATCGTCAAAAAATGATTTTGGTCTATCCATCAGGAGGTCGACTAGCTCCTTGACTGAGGTCATTTCACCAACCTCGGCCACAAAGTCGAACTCGTCAGTGGTAGGATACAGTATAGTAGCAGGAAAGATCAACTGACTCTCAATGTCATTTGGATCTTCCAAGTGTAATTTGGATTCTTCGATAAGATCAGCAGGCTTTGAACTATGGATAGATGTGATGTCTCGCGCGTGAAGTGCTTTGGATAACTCAGCTTTAATTCTCTCTTTCTCCGCCTCCTCCTTTTTCTTTTGCTCCGCACGCTCTTCCAGAAATCGACGTCTATCGGCAAGATTTCGAATTAATACATTGATCGCTGCGTTGTTGTGATCAATCTTAAGCGCGTAATTTAACACCTGATCCGCTTCATCGTATTTCTCAATTGCCACAAGCGCTTTCGCAGATCGGTACAATGCTTTGAGATTATGAGGTTCCAACTTCAAACACTCTTTAGCATCGTTGATACACTTGCGATAGTTTTTGAGCTCCAGATTACAGGCCGACCGGTTCGAGTACAAAGCAGCATTGATACTGTCTACTCCACAGTCAACATCAAGTCCCTTTGTATAAAATTCCGCTGCGTTTTTGAACTGGCGTTGCTTGAAGCACTCGGTGCCTTGGTTCTTGAAATTGGTGGCTACCTCGTACGGCTCTCCTTCGTATGCGAGAGCTTTCAGCGCTTCGACATGGGTGTTAGCACCGCCCTCGCCGTCAGTTTCATCAAGCTCTGTCATGAACAGTGGCAGACGATTCAAATCAGCCAACACTTCCTCGGTAGGTTTGTCTGCAAACCCTGCAAGTTGGGGCGGTAGCTCTGGATCTCCAGCTTTGGGAATGTACCGCATCTTGTCCCACTCGCTGAGAGCCTGGTCAATCCCATCCTCCTTCACTTCCGTAATCTTGGCCATTATTGTGTCTGTCTAAGAACCAGTAGCCTGTTTCCAGCCTCAAATGTGATTCTATCTCCTCTCCGACTGTCTCCAGACAGGAATCTGGTCATATTCGGCACTATTAACGGTTAAACTTATAGGAAAACTTTTCAGATGGTAACACAGCCAAAATGGTCGATTGACGCGACCGTTATTAAGGATGAAAGTGGAGAAGAATCGATCACCAGTATATGAGGCGATTGAGACTTGGAAGAGGGTGAAAAGAACAAGAGGGTAGAAAAGTAAGGTGTTAACCAGTAATAGAGGGATGTCGAAGGAGAATGAGCCAGACCAGTTTCTTCGAAAGGGGCTGAACCAGCACCTTAATCCTGAAAGAGTATCGCTTCCATCTCTCTCCTCTTTGACGGGCGGTCTTTCACTGCCGCCCCCTCATCAAATGGCAAAGTCAAGTGATACGGAAGCTCATTTTCTGCCACATGTTTCATCTGTAACGGGTAATAGATTCAGTGGACGAAATAACGGATGGCCATTGACTCCTGGAGGATTACACCCATCTCTTGGAATAGTCTCGCAGCATGTGCCGTACCCGTCATTTCCACTCTTTCCCAAGGGAAACGATAACGAACAAGCCTCTCAGAAGAGCTTTCAAAAGTTACCCCCAATTTCTCTTCATGGAGTGCCATCTCCGGATCGAAGACTCTCACATCCGCAAAAAGATCAGTCGTATGCACCTATACTGTTACCAACATACAATCATCCTGAAGAGCCCGTAGAGAACGACGGCTCACTTGCGCGAAGCCAGGTCTCTGAGGATACAAGACGTTTGGTGAACAATGGTGTCTTGGACTCGCAAAGCTTTCCTAGTGTGAAACGTACAACAGAGCGAGAGGACCAGACTCCCCAGGTTCAGTCTTTTTCCTCGCAAAAGCGAAGGGCTTTCTCAGAGGTGCCTGAATCTGATCACGATTTCAAGAAGCCCTTTCCAGACACCAAACGGCCACGCCTAGGTGGAAATGACCCTGCTTTTAAGGAAGATGAACATGATTCGAATTTGTTTAGTTATCCAAAACCCCCAAAGGATCAGTCGCCTGATATAAAAGCGGAAGTCAGAGACTATTTGGGTGTGAAGAGATCGGGAGTATTTACCGGACCTCCAAAAACCTCAAGGTTTTACCGATTATTTACCTCGGATTCCCCACGTCAAGGACCTGATAACAATTTGACGCAAAAAACGGGTTCTACCATAACTCATCACTACAATCCATTCATTTATCCGCAGAACAGGAGTAAAGCTGGTCCTTTAGCTGACTTCCTAACAACCAAATGTGTGAACTCTTCGGAGCAGGATGAGTTGTCAACTGTGAAATCTATTCCAGTACTTCACCCTACAGAGATAGAGTTCAAAGATCCTATTTCTTACATCGAGTCATTGAAAAGCATGGGCACGAAATATGGAGCGGTTAAAATAGTCCCTCCTGCGTCGTATAAACAAAATTTCGCAGGAAATATGGATTCGTTGTGGTTCAAAACGAGAAGACAGCTGTGGAACTCATATGTCAATGAACTGAACGCCAGATACTCATTTTATAGCAGTCTCATTGAAACATCAAAAGCAAATAATGTCTTGCTTTCGAAGCTTCCATGCATTGACAAAAGATCGATCGATCTATATCGTCTGCAGAAATCTGTACTACTTCGTGGAGGATATGAGAAATGCTGTTCTGAGAAAATGTGGGCTCAAGTAGGAAGAGAACTAGGATTTTACGGTAAGATCACAAGTTCTCTGTCTTCCTCCATCAAGTCGGCTTACCAAAGGTATATTCTTCCATTGGATCAGAAAGCTAGTAATGTGCAACGTGATTTCATGTTCGAAAATGTGGTTGGCATGACATCGGAAGATGATGATACATATTTGCCTAGAATTATTGGTTCTTCTACTGAGTTCAAACGTAGTAGGGATCTCTTAGTTCGTCTAGGATTCAATCCTTACTTTGATCAACTTACAACACAAAAGAAAGGCATTACTATCAATGATGACAGTACGCTGCCCACATACGACTTCTACAGGTGGCATGGAAAGGATAACGTGGATGATTGCTCTGCATTTGAGACTCGAGTGTCGTCGTTGTATAATGTCAAACAGTTTAACGATAAAAGTAAGTCATTCAAAGAACAAGTTCTGAAAAAGCTAAATCTACAAGATGAGAGTGATGTCTCTCCACAGGTTTTAGAGAAAAAGTTTTGGGAAGTTCTGAACAATCCCCGGTCAACGCTTGAGACAGAAATATCAATCAATGTGCCAACAACAGTACATGAATCTGGTTTTGAAACAAGGCCGTCCAGTCAAAATTTAGACATCATCTCGAGTCCTTGGAACCTGAATTGGCTCCCCGTAATAGATAATTCACTGTTGCAGTATCTTTCAGAGGACGCCGACTCCTTACTTCACCCCTCATTGTCATTTGGAATGTTTTTCAGCGCGCAGTCATGGAATATGGAGGATCACTTTCTTTTTGGTGCTGATTATCAACATATGGGGGACAAAAAGATTTGTTATTTTATACCACCAACTCAGCAGAAACAGTATGAAATGTTATTGAAGAAGTTTTTGAAGGGAAGAGATAAGCAAGATGAGGACTTTTCTGAGTGTGTAAAAAGATACAGCGAGCTATTAGAGAATGCGGATGTGTCGTCTGTGACATCAGAAAATCAGGTGCTAGATGACACTACAACTTCAAGATGTGGTCTTAAGAAATCAGCTTTCAGCGAGTATGTTTCAACAAAAAAGCCGGTGCACCTTAATTCAGACATATTCATATCCCCTGAGTACCTAATAAAGGAAGGTATTAATGTATACGGAACAATACAAGAACCAGGGGAGTTCATCATCAAGTTCCCACAGACGTACAGTTCCAGCATATCGTTGGGCTGTACTGTGAATGAGACTGTTAATTTTGCCACCGCTTCATGGCTTCATGTTGCGAATGAGGCGGCGCAATGGCTGAAGGACCAAATAATTCTCCCACGTTTCTCAACGTTCAAGCTACTGACCAATATTGCTGCTAGTTGCAGTAATCGAGATATTCTTTATGTTCTCGAACCGATTCTCGAAAAGTTGGTAGAAAATGAAATAGAACTCCGCGATAGGGTCAGAAAGATTCCTGGAGTAAAGGAGGTGAACAATTCCATGGGAGAGCCTCCATGTCAAATAACTGATGCCGATTTGGTGGAATCTTTTCCTTCTTGTATCATTCTCACACAGAAAGGTGACAACAGCAGCAGCTTCAGTATGTCGCTACAGTATTTCCTTGATAATTATAAAGTTGAAAGTCATGATTACAAAGTCGAGCTTAATGTTTTCATGTCAGATGATTCTTTGAAAGGAATAACCAAAAGCGTACGAACAAAGCTTTTGACAGGTAAAGAGTGGCTTGAGAAATTTGAAAAACTAATCTCTGGATATGACAAACCACCAACGAAGTTGGTGAAGCCGCTGCTCCTTGAAGGAAAAACAGTATTTGAAAACTCGGAGGATTTGGAGGACCTAGAGGACCTCAAAGCACTGTCCGCGTTTAAAAATCTTCAAGAGAGTATGAAATTGACTGAAGATTGGACAATGAGGGCGGCAAAGTTTCTTCAATTCAAGCTATCGACCAGAATGAGACACCGAAAAGGGACAGATTTAAATAATGATACCTCAAGAGAAGGATGGAATGATTTAAAAGCATTAGATTCACTAGTGAAAGAAATCCCGAGATTGGCACTTTCTACTCCGGAAATGGATCAGATAATTGAATTCGCTGCTGAGATTATCAGGTTCAATGAGTTGGCTCTTTCATTTTTGGCGGGAACAAAAAGTAGCGATGATAAAGAGCTCGAAAATCTGTATATACTTGGCCAGTCATTTGGCGTAAAGCTCGAATCTTTCTTACTTCTGGAAAAAATGCTAGAAAGACAGAAATGGCTGAAAAAGGTTTTACAGCTTGATTATTTTACCACTGATACGGGCGTTGTCGAAGATTTGTTGAGGCAAGGTGAGGGCCTTGGACTTGATAAGAATGAAAAACAATTTACGGATTTGCATGAAATCTACGAACGTTCACTTGAGGCAAACAAAAAGATTCAAACGTTAATACAAGGGTCTCAAATCTCGGTGCACGAAATCCAGGCATTGTTCGAAAGATGCGAAATGTTACCGCTTGACAACAAGGTACGAACAAGCGTTGTCCAATGTCTTCACGACTATGAGATAGTTTCAGCTCAAATCGATCAGCTGAACTCTATTGTTCAAAAGAAGACCGAAATAATGTCACAGAACAGTGACGACTTGCTCTCCATCATTAATGGAAATCTAGAATTGTTCGAAACGTCACCCAATTTGAGCCGGCAACAAGTCTCTGAATTAATTGAGAAGGCATCGCAATTTAGTGATCTTAAATTGAACGTTGACCGTCTCCAGCGCATTTTGGAGTTGTGGGACAGTTGGTATCAGCAGTTGGCGGTCCAGTTTCCAATGTTTCCAAAGGGGAAGAAGCTGAAGCAAAACTTGGAAAAATGTCTTGCTGCTAATGAAGAGGTTTTTGCCGAGCCATACGATAGTAAAAATTATTGTATCTGCCGTCAGCGCCATGAAAATGGTATTATGATTGAATGCGAGTCTTGCAAACAGTGGTTTCATTTCAGTTGTATTGGTCTCAGTGACAAGAAGGATGCTGATCAGGACTACAATGACTACCTCTGCCCTATCTGCGATCAGTATGCCAAGTTCAAGACCACTCAGTATCATGCTGAAATAATGAAACAGAAACCCCTATTTGAGAAACTTTGTACTTTTGTTGTATGGTCGGATTCTGTGCTTGCCATCATTCCAGTGGAGTTTCAGCTTCTCCTAAAAATTGTGAAAGGGTGCTACATTTTTCAAGAACTTGTCAAAAAGGAGCTGAAACATGAGGGTGATAAGTTGGTTGAAAATGATGTCGAAAAAGTGAGATTTATCCTTCGCAAGCTGGAGGGTTGCAGCGTTAATTTCGAAAACATGAGGGGACAGGTTCGTTTACATCTCCTCAAAATCAAACAGAAACAATTGCCAAGCTCCAATGATGCGGATTGTACTTTTGTTTCAGGTTTACGGGAGCTTCCATTTGAAAATGGACAATCTGTAGCAAATGATGTCTCAGGGCAATCTCTCAAGGTGGAGGATAATCAGACACCAGATATGGATGTCAAAACTGCGTCAGAAATACCAGAGTTGAAAACAGAGGAGACTGATAGCGTGACAGTTTCAGAGGTGACTCCTGGGTTAAGTGCAGACGGGAAGACTGTTTTCGACAGCGAAGAACAGTCAGATTTTCGTTCGTGAAGAGCCTTTGAGATGCTTATTTGCTCTTTCAAAGAGACTGAAATCTGACATTTATTAATACTAGATACTTTAATTATAGCCGATTGCGCTTTGTTCGATATTCGAATGCCTTATATGAGTTCCTGGAACCTAAAAACCTTGTTCGTAAAAAACGATTCCCATGATCTCAGCTAAGTAAAATTAAATGTTTCTGTTTTTGGTGAAGAAAAATAGAAAAGAGTGCTCGTAGTGAAGTTTGCCGTGTATCGAACCCAGCTTTGTGAGTTGTCAAGAACAAAAAAAGGTCACAAGTTCTTCAAGACCTAGCATGACTAAGAGAATCGTTGAGTCAATTTCACTTTCCAAATCTATAGTGTAAACAACTCGTATTTCGCATCCAAAAATATAGAACACAAGGAGACAACTACTTTATCATGATTTGTCGCATGCTTCTTACAGGCGTGAATAGCCCGTTATATGCAAGAGCTGGGGTTCTTGTGTATAGCAAGCGTGGGTTCATGACCAGCTTGTCTACTAAACATTCATCTGATAATGATCAGCATTCCCATGGGCATCAGCATACTCACACAAATTCTCAGTTGCAAGATGGAACACACAGTCATTATGATTCAGAAGGGTTTCAAATCACTCTTAATCCGAAAAGACGAACGGCATGGACATATGTCAAAGATTTCTTCAATCCTCATACTCCAATTTCACAGATGATGTCGTCAGGCCATTCACATGAGTCTGGCCACAGTCATTCTCATTCTCATGACCCGGAAACTCTTAAGCTTTATGATACCAAAAACCTAACAAATGAAGGAGTGAAGATAACATGGATTGGTTTTGGTGTCAATGCGTCTATGGCAGTGTCTAAATTTGCTGGAGGCGTCTACTTCCATTCACAGGCCCTCATAGCAGATGCCATTCACGCGGTTGGTGATCTAGTGTCGGATGTTCTTACACTTTCTACTGTCAAGTACAGCACCAAGAAGGCTAATGATCTTTATCCATTTGGGTTCGGTAAAGTGGAGACTTTAGGATCATTGTTTGTTTCTGCGATTCTACTTTATGCTGGGTTCCAGATTGGCTGGAGTTCATTTATTGACATAATGACCCCAGTGTTACCTCACGGCCTCATCGAGTTTTTTTCCTATTTCCCTGCCCACTCACATGCACACACCCATGCTGCTGATTCTCATGCTGAAGTGGTCACAGAGACAGCTAATATCAACGCAGCGTGGCTTGCTCTAGGTTCAATAGTGGTCAAGGAGTGGTTATTCCAGGCCACGCGTAAGGTTGGTGAGCGCTTAAACTCTAAAGTTCTTATAGCCAATGCTTGGCACCATAGGGTGGACTCTCTAACGTCAGTTGTTGCTGTTGCCACCATATCCACAGGCTATTTTCTCAACATTTACTGGCTAGACTCTGTGGGGGGCTTACTGGTCTCCATTCTCGTAATGAAAGTTGGTATTTCGGGGATGTTCCAGTCATTCAAAGAGCTTATTGATAAGGCGGTCCCGAAGGACGATAGCAGATATACCAGTATTGAGGACTCGATAAACGCAAACCTTATGAGGCAGGATCCTAACATCTTGATCAAAAGACTCTCAATCCTGCCTTCAGGAACTAACTTGAACGTCATTCTGGAGCTAGCAGCTGGTAACAAAAGCTATGAGAACGCTCTTACATTAAAGTCCATGGGAGACATCGGCGAGAACCTCAAGAAACAGCTAAGGCAAAACTACTCCAACTTGAAAAGCATTTCTGTGCAATTTTCATCTAGATTTGACCACGATAATGAATAGATTGCTATGTATAAAGTCTTTAATATTCTACAGTCCGTCCAAAAAAGGAGGCGATTTTGACGTTCTATCAGATGACAACTGAAACTCTTGCTCTTTTGTGAGTTCAATGCCTCGAAGAGCTCTCTTGAGTGAATGTACCAACTCCTTCATATAGTTTAAGTGGTCTTCTTTACCGCTGATACTGACTGTATTGATCTTTTTCTCTTCGTGTGGGTAGGATCCGATCTTGATTTCCAGTCCTAAATCTTTGATTTTTTGTTGACTATCAGCGAGAAGAGGCGCTATGTGAGCTTCTGTCAGCTTGGTGACAATATAAAACGTTTTATAGCTGTCCGCAGGTGTATTAAGAAAAGGGGTAAGACCATCCGTAAGTAACATTTCAAAAGAGGAGGGAACTCCTGGAAGAATGCTGAGTTTGTTGTTGACATTAACAATCGGCACCCAACGGTTGCAAACATCAAACTTGCGTACCTTTGTAGGGTGATACGGCAGTTGAAACATGCGCCTGAACGCAGCATACTGTGACTTATCAAATTGCTTCAGTAAAGAATCGCCTTCTCTTTTTCTATATTTATCAAAAGAATCATGATCAAAACGTAGTTCAAAACCGTATGCTTTCGCAACGGCACCGTAGGTAATGTCGTCATGTGTAGGGCCTATCCCTCCGCTAGTAACCACAAAATCATACTTGGAATCAAATTCTTGGACGACATCCGCTATATCTTTTTCATCATCTCCAACTATGGACACTTTTTTCAAATCTACCCCATGTTGGTAGCAATACTGAGCAAAAAATCGAGAGTTTGTGTCTACGATCTTAGCATTCAGTACTTCGTCACCAATTATAATGCATCCTGCTGTTTTAATAACTGATGATGAATTATCAGCCAAACATCTTCTTAAACGTAAGTCAAACTTTGAAGTTATAAGTCTTGCCCTCAGTTGCAGCATGAACATTTGGAGCCAATACTCTCTTTTAAGTCCTTCAAAACGATCATTCCCAGTAGTAAAGAAATCTGTCTAAGATCTGAAAAACTCGAATTTTTTAAAAACTGAAAAGAGTGAAAAGTGCTAAACTCCCGATAAGAAGCCAATAATGCAATGTATACTCAACAGAACGAAATGTCTTTCATTCTACATTGATCTAGGCACATATGATTATGACCCAGATAGGGCACTATTGTTTTGGGCACTTCAATTGATACCATTCAACGAGCTGCTTCAGCTTTTTAACTACATTTTTCTTGATCAGATTGACCTTGCGAGACTGATACTAGCTACTGAAGTCAAAATTAAAAGAAATGACGATTTTTGAGGAGTTTGTGACTTTGAAATAGAATCAAGTAGGAAAAACACATCTTCAAATTCTTTTAGACCTATAGTTTCTCGATAACATTCAACATACATTTTCTTTTGATTGCTACCAGTTGGAGCAAAAAACATTTGCACCAACTTGAGTTGATATGATTTCGATAGAATTCTACATTGAAGGAAATTACATTGGATCTGAGACTATTGAAACGTAACAGACAACCAAAATTGGATTTCAGAGATGAATGAATCACTGTTGATTTTGGAAATCTTCTGCACAATTGAATCTAGAAACTTTCAGTTCAGACAAATCAATGAGAGCATTGGAGTCAATCGATTTCTTAATTCAGTTGATTACATACCATTAATTCGGGTGCCTCATAATCGAAGATCTACTGGATATTTCAGACATGTGACTCACATGTGAATCAGAGTTCGGTATTTAACGAGCTGAATTGGGTGGTTTTATGGTGGAGATGCTCAACTCGAACCTTACAAGCAACAGCTTTATGGCGACATCTAGAATCCTTTGTGTTGCTTAGTACTATATACCATATACCATATTATGGAAAGACGATAAAGCAAGTATTATGAGGAAACTCGGCTCAAAACCAAATTTTGTAAAGCCTATACCACCAAGGCTTTGATTCAAGTTGGTCTCTTTTTAATTGATACGCCATGCCATCCTTTTCAATATCGGTTTCTTTTCGTCCGTTTAGAAGATCCATCTCACTAGGATCAATTCCAACTGTGAAGGTGCAAACTGTGCAGTACAAGTATAACTTGTGAGCCATGAAGAACAACACAACAACAAACGCACCCAAATATACCTTGAAGAAGTTTTCGGACGATGCTGGCTTTCCTACTGGCGATACAGCTATCCACAACTGAGCTATGAGAATTACTGCACAATACAGGAAGCCAAACCATGCTCCAGGTAAACCTGTGATGGAGATATATCCCAGTTCTGTGATAGGTCTCCCCTGAGTTTTCATTCCTTTACGGAATCGAATCAACGAAAAGCAAATGGATCCCCATGTAAAAAGAGCGCTCAGTCCAGATAATGAAAGTAACCAGGTAAATAGAATTTGTGCTCCATCTCCGATTAGTGATAGGTAGCTAAGACAACCAAATGATAAAGTGACTCCAATTGCAACCAATGGTCGGCCTCCTCGGTCAATGTAGCCAAAACATTTTGGGGCCATTTCACTTCGTGCTAAAGAAACTAAAGTTCTTGAAGTTGCATAAATCGCGGAGTTACCAACTGATATCACGGAGATCAAGATTGCTATGTTCATTGCTGAAGGTAGGATGGAAGTATTGGCACTCTTAAGTGCAATTACAAAAGGTGAATGATTCACGTCAGACTCAGATCTAGGAACCAACTCTGGGTGATTATAGGGTACCAAAAGACCAACTAGTGTTAAAGAGCTGATATAGAAAAACAAGATTCTCCAGAAAACCTGTTTTGATGCTTTTGGAATGCTTTTTGTTGGCTCTGCGGTTTCTGCGGCACAAAGACCACATAACTCTGTTCCGCTAAAACTGAAAGCGGCTGTTACGAATACCGAAACTATGCCTTTGAATCCGTGGGGAGTGAATGCACCTGGATTTTTCCAATACTTTCCGAGAACAGCTTCTTTACCCTTTACTCCACCAAAAAGGATCACTAGCCCTGTAATCAAAAAAACCAGAATAGCTATAATCTTGCAAATGGAGAATGCAACTTCAGTATATCCATATATTTTGACTGGCATCATATTGATAATGATCATCGCCACAAAGAAAGCTGTAATTAGATAGCCGTCTGAAATTGGAAACCCTTCCCAAAACTTGAAGGTTATTGAAGCTGCACTCAATTCTAGTGGAAGGAGCACTAACCATTGCATGGCATAGTTCCAGCTGACAGCAAATCCCCAACTTGGATCAATAAAGGTGGTAGCATAGTATGAAAACGCTCCTGGGACAGGGAACGTGCATGCCAACTCTGCCAGTGATTGAGTCATACAGTATATCATAAGCGAAATGAGAAGATAACATATGAGCACGCCACCTGGACCACCATCACTCAGTGATTGTGCCGAACCAAGAAATAAGCCAGTTCCAATCGAGCCTCCTAGAGAAATCATCTGCATTTGAAATGGACTCAACTGGTGGTTCAACTCTACTGTCTTACCATCCTCCTGTTTTGCAGGTTTGAATGAGTCGGCTTTTGTTTGGCACCAGTCGGTAATTTTTGTAGCAGCTAGTCTGGATTTGAAGGATTCATTTGAGAGCCCCATTATGCTAATGTGGAACAACCTCACAAATCATCTCCTTATGCTCAACAATTAGTTGAAAACCAGTGAGTTTTTATATAGGTCATATATAATATTTTTACTATTCTGCTGAATTAAATGAGACGACACACTTCAACGGTGTTTGTAAGCCGAATCTCAGGAGGCAACACCCGAAGATAATGTATTCTGTTGAGCTCAAGATTAACTAGCCAGCATCACATCATTTATTAGTCCGAAACTAGTGATTCAATGTGAATCTATATCAGTATACTTGCAAGATTTTAATGCAAGATGGCGTGTGCTGCTCACCAGTTAGAGTCTTCTACAAATAACGTGGTTCTTAGTCCATCTACACTCCATTTCACTGCTATCAAGTAGAGATCTAAAGGCTGTGTTGTTCAAGAGTTGGAACTTATTATGACAGATAGAAAATTTCAATAATTCATTTATCCTGCCTGAGCTGTGCTTTTTAAACCTTGAAAAGGTCCAGTGAGGAGGAATATCAGTTGATAGGACAAAGTAACTGCTTGAGACCGGAGACTTAAAGAAAATCAAAGCATAAATTGGCCATGACTAGCACGTTTGATGCAGAGACAGCTGATAACCTCGAGGATATTGAAAAACAGTTTGCTGTTAAGGCTGTGGCTCAAATGGAGACATACTGGAAGCTTCTGTCGTCAATTCCGGGATCAAAATTGAAGCTCACCAAATATGATGACGAAATTTTAAATGAGCTTGTCACTTTATTTCCAGAATTCTCAACCCCAGAAGGTGTGGCTGTGATCTCAGAGGAAGAGATGAAATCCACCAAAGGAAAAGAAAAATGGAGAGAGTTTTTCAAGAAGTTTGAAGAAAAAGTGGAAGACTACAATTTTGGAACACTTCTCAGGCTTAATGCTGCTGGCGAGTATGATGAACAATCAACGATATTTGTAGTCAGACTACAGTTCTACGCTATAGAGATCGCGAGAAACCACTACAAGTTGAACGACTGGATCTGCGCCAAAAAATAGAGTACTTTAATAATAAAATTTTTTGCGTTCTCTTTTTTGCTCTGGCGTTTTTGATTTTCCATTGCATAATGAAAGCTAGCAATCTTACTTCACATTTTTGGGTTTATTAGATAATTACACAAAAATAGACACTTAGATCATCTTTTTCACCAATTCATTGATGTACTGTTCCCTGTTACCAGTAGAACCACCCTGGATAAAGTGCTGGAACTTTCTTCTAACGCCCCAACCACCAGATGGGTTAGAGAGCTTGAATGGCCAGATGAAGTTGTTGGCCTGCTTGAAGTTAGGACCAACAGTATAGATTTCGTGGATAAGGTCTTCAACAGAAACAATACCGTACTTTCCGAGGGAAGCCTCAATGATAGCGTTGTCGGAAAGTGGGATTCTCTGCTTATTCACCTTACCGTAACCTCTCTTGTAGACCAACTGTCTAACAGTTGATAGGGATGGGTAACCATAAGATATGTATGGCTCTACAAGTCTCAATAGCTCAGTTGTAGCCTTGGTAACCTTAACAAAGACACCAGCATTGATCTGGGTAAGTCTCAACAACTGTAAAACCTTTCTTGGCTTTGGGGCGATCTTGTTGATACCCTTGATTCTTACAACGAAAACGAGTTTTGGCTCAGCCTCAACATAGTAGCTGCCAGAAGCCTTAGCTTCTCTCTTTGCCTTGATTAGAGCCTTCTCAGCATCTGCGTACTCCTGAACATAAGCTTCAGTTCTTTTGAAGATCGCAGCTCTCTTCTCCTTGTTACTCTAAAAAAATGCGTGTTAGTAACATATGTGAAACTGAAAAGCATCTTTCTCCGTTTCGTCAATCTCAGTCCCGAAAGATGGTTAACTATCAAGCAACATTGCAAAAAGCTAGCCGATTATTTTTGAAGGTCTTCATCACTGATAGTTCAATCAAGTTGACATAAAACGGAGAAATTGTCATCAAAGATTACTTACTGCTTTTCTTGCTTTTCTCTCAGCAGCGACTTCTTCGGCAGTCTTAGAAGCCTGCTTGGCTTTCTTGATCTGAGACTCTGGAACAGGAACTCTATATTAGGTTATCAGTTAGTATCAACCATTCATCGCCCTCGAACTGACCAGAAAGTCATTCGAGGAATTGGACTCACGCAGAGGAAAACGTAGATAGCTCAGGAAAAGGTACTCGGTCTCAGTATACGACAGAATCTTGTGATTTGCCAAGTTGAAGCAGTCGTCTATCTAGATTTTCCCTTGGAATGTCTTTGATTGCAATCATTGCTAAAGCTAATGATACGCAACAAAACCACACTGCAAGTGTGAAAGAGAGGTCTTATTGTATCCCAAGCAAAGCAGTCATAACCGACAAAAGTGGTTGGGACTACAATGTAGTATGACCTCCTAATTTTAGAGCCAAGTACGAGAAAGACTCAACATGTCCTTTCTTGTAATAGACTCAATACCATACCTTGCGGTATGAAGTGGCAACAATAAAGGCGCTCCGGCACCTCCAAATCAACCACTAATTCATAGGCTAACTAAGAAAAAGATTTCCATTTCTTTGAGACGCACTCACACTTCTAACAAGTGCTACTCGTTCTTCTCGCGATCAAATAACAACTCAGACATACGAAGTGACCATCTTTGAGTATTTTCGATTAGATACGATGTTCTATTGCTATCCGATATCCTGTTTCAAACTATCATAGACATTCCACAAATCTGTGGGAGAGCTTTCAATTAAAGAAATTGAAAAGTTTTCGTTGAGACTAAAGAAAAAATTTGGTGCGAGGAGTAGAATTGGCACGTGACATTCAACAGGTCAACAAACCCTAAAGGGCTGTGCAAGGATATTAGGGCTGTGCAAGAATGTGGAGTAGAGTTAACTGAAACAGGGCCCAGTGGTCAAACTAAACATGAATACAATTGGATATAGAGGCACAAAAGCCAAACAGATATCAGAGAAGCGGTCCAAACTAATCTGCAATGAGTGGGGCTGTTGAGGTGATTGATAGAGGCGCATATTTGTCTCGTAAGTGATGACTTTTCACCTGTTGAGAAGCCTTGACAGCGATACTAATACGATGGAATAGACGAAAAGGACTACAATCATGCGACAGACAAGGAATACGAGCGTCTGAGAAGGCAGGCTGAGCAGGCTCAGCAACAGCGTCAAAAGCTATCGAGCCAGTCCCAAGCGGCATACAAAGCTGGCGACCACACTAAGGCAGGTCAACTGTCTGAGATGGCTAAGGAGCAGGCACGGCTTGCAGAGCAGTACAACCGGAAGGCCGCTGAGTATGTTTTTTATGAGAATAATCTAGACTCGGACTGTAATGATATCGATTTGCATGGTCTTTATGTGAAAGAAGCGCAATATATTTTGAAACAGAGAATAATCAATGCCATCCAAAGAGGAGAGCCGAGACTGGAGTGCATTGTTGGTAAGGGACTTCATTCCAAAAACGGTATAGCAAAGCTAAAACCTGCGGTAGAGGAGCTCTGCAAAGAAGCAGGACTCACCAATTACATCAACCCTCATAACGCTGGTGTGCTGATTATCGAGACAACTGGTGCAAGAATTCCTGAATCATGGTCTGACATCAACCCTAACGGAATTGGTGCTATGGTTGAGCACCAGGACGTCCCCGATGACGATGATGGATATACGAGGCCCTCCAACAAACCTCCAGGAAAGCCACATCAAACTTATCAACAGCAGCCTTCATACCAGCAGCAGCCTTCTTATCAACAGCATAACCAGCAATACAACCAGCAATACAACCAGCAATACAACCAGCAATATAACCAGCCACACAATCAACAGTCAGGTAACCAACAGCAGAAAAATGAACAAATCTTTAAGATATTGAAGACTCTCTTCAAAGCCATATACTCATGTTTGAAATAAGGGCTTACTACTTCCTCTCTAGTTTAGTTTATGATGTGTCATTAGTAGCTTATGTATCTTCAAATACTTTTAGCAGTTCTATAGTACAGCTATCAGGCGTTATGTTTTCTCGTATATTCTGACTTGAAGCTTTTTCGTTTACTCTCCTCAAATCCATTGTTTCCTATTATCGAAGCTACTACAATTGTCATAAGGGAGCAGTTCAACTAGTGGCAATGATAGTAGTGCTACCAAAAATTGCACCGCCTTATTTTGTTGCTGCCTCAAGTCCATCGAATACAATTGAGATAAACCTAACTAATTGGAGTTTGTGGAGTTCAACTGGATAATTAGACCACGGATTAAACCTGAAAAACGTATTTCCTAGAGGAAGAGGAATGCTCCCGGAGCAAGAAGCAATTTTAGAGCAATTTAAAGCCATTACAAGTACAAGAATAAGTGAAGCGGAACAGATTCAACTTCTCGAGTCTGCAAACTGGAATTTGGAATTGGCTATTATCGACTATTTCCACCTATTTCCCGGTCAGGCGAACGATAATTTAACAAATCAGGTATTAACAACGAGAAGAAGAAGTCTAATGTCACAACATGCACCTCATCTGGGGTCTTCTGAATCCCTGACGGAAAGAATCTCGAACGCCTTTCGAACCCTATTTGGAGGACTCTCTAGCCAGAGGGAACGATATATTCCGATTCAGGGGGTTCCTGAAATGCCCGGAAGCTTTCCATCTGCAGAACAACAAGCTGAGATAAGACAACCTTCAAAGCTTCATCAATATGTTAACAATGCAAGTAAACTGGTGATCGACACTGTTGTTTTCGCTGTGGTGGTTCCTATATATATAGTTTATAAAGTCATCGGCTTTTTGCTTCTTCTTATTGTTGGTGTTTTAGTTCCAGTGATTATGAAGCTGCAACCTAGCAGACACATGGTGATTAAAAAATCCAATGATCCTACAGATGTGGCCAGAAGATTTATCATGGCGTTCGATGATACTATTGGTAACAGAAGTCGCACAATGGATGACGCGAGCAGTACTCAAACTGATCAGCATTTGATTTCCCAGGATTCATTAATGGAGATAGGACGACCTGATTTTCTGGAATGCGCATACTCACAGGCCCTCTATTTCGCTAAAAAGGAAGCCAGATGGCTGCTTATATATATCGATAGTCGAGATCACGAGGATTCTGTGACATTCATCAATGATGTGATGGTGAACCCTACATTCTTGAAGTTTATCAAGGAGCGAAACTTCCTTGTGTGGGGAGGTGATATCAAAGAGAGTGAGTCATTTCAAGTTGCAAATCAATTCAAAGTGACAAAGTTGCCATTTCTAGGGTTGCTATGCTTGACTGTCAATGAAATCCCAACGGCTTCCGGAATTCAGCAGTCATCTCCAGTTTTATCACTTGTATGTAAGATTCAGGGTATCACTGGCTGTCAAAAAGTCATCAATCGGTTTCAAAAAAGCTACACAAAATTCAACCCTGTACTCCAGAATCTTCGTGCAGAGTACGAACGACAGGAGCAGTCCAGAAAGATGAGAAGTCTTCAAGACCAGGCTTATGAAAACTCACTTCGTCGGGATAAGCTACGCAAGCTTGACAAGGAGCGTAGATTGAACGAGGCAAATGAGAGACAAAAAACAGCGAAATTGAAGATGAAATGGTTGAAGTGGAGGAAATCAACATTGACTCCTGAAGCCGATGACTCAAATATGTCTGCTAGAATTGCCATAAGGTTACCCAATGGCAAGAGAATTCAACGGAGCTTTAACAAATCTTGTTCGATAGAGGAAATTTACGCATTTCTAGAGTGTTGCCATTTGCAAAAGGTAGATATTGAAGACAATGATGACTTGGCTAGACCAATCGGCTACGTACATGAATACAACTTCAAGATTTATTCAGTCTTTCCGAGAGAGGTGCTGGAGATGAGCGATGACCTTACCATACAAGATTGCCAATTGGTATATCCTACAGGGAATCTTGTGGTAGAAATGGATACCTGAGTATATATGAGCATGTAACTATGATATGGTAATGATAATTAATTTCAGTTCTGTATTTGCGGCTTCGTGATCTTGGCTTTACTCTTCTTTTTAGCTCTCTTATCCTTCTTTTTCAATCCAACCAGTCCATTCTTCAATACATTTGAGTATTCATTCCAGAACGTTTCCACTTTCTCTGGTTCAACCACTGTGCTCAGTTTCACTTTCTTGGACTTATCTTTGTTGCCATCCGTTACTCTTATAAGGATAGGGTATGATGTCTCCGAGTGTTGGGAACTTGCGACTGCCGTTATGGTTTCAGGAGCAAGATCTTTGATTTGCGATGACGAAGACTCCACTTCTTTCAATATGCTGTAGGAAAGTCTTTTTTGTGTGATATATATCGACGACTGTCCTCCTGTAGCGGACAAGAGTGACCCCACTTGGTCTAGAAACTGCATGAAATAAATGGTTAGTAAACAAATTATTTATGCCAAAGCACTTCTTCTCTGCTTACCTCCTGGTTCGACAATTTCCCCATAAGTCCTTTCAAATGATTGGTATTTTTGGCACACAAGGGTCTTCCAAGAGAACTTTATAGTCTTATTTTTAGTAGCAACCAACTATCTGTTCACCTTGAAACATACCAAATAACTTAAAGGAGCACTGATTATTTTTCATATTTTAGAAAATTTTCCAAACTTCAACGAGTTCTCACTTAAACTGTATCGGGACATTTTGTTGTTGAACTAGCAATTACAAACAGCAGTGACCGAGTAATGCTACATTAAAAAGAACATACTGAGAAACGTATTAATCCTGGCGAAGGGTGCTTAAAAGCAGCTGAACAATGTCATATACCTCTGTAGAATTTAGCCATTGACTGTGCACACCCAAACGGAAGCCCAAATATTGGGTCGAGCTGTCCAACAAGATTTGCTTCAAAGTTGTCAATCAGGGTCTGATCAGCAATCTTCATGGGTACGTATCCGTATGCAGGCCCCAAATCGGCCACTACAGCACTGGAATTATCGTGGCGTTGAAAGTTTTGACACATGCTAAGTCCACACAGAACGTAGTTAGTGTGGTAGAAATCAGCTTTCTTGCCTGGCTTGTCCCTCAATCCGCATGGAGTATCCTGACAGCAGCATAATATGTAGTTTTGCAAGCTGATTCGATTAAGGAGCGAGACACCATCGGTCGCAGCCTCCAGTAAAGCAGACAAACCACCCACCCAATGGCTGTAACAGCCGTCAACCAGTTTATTAGTTCGTCCGGATAGTCCACCCTCAAGGGAATACTGCCGTTTCACTGTCCAATGAACAAGTCTATCCAAGTCGATTGAATGGGATAGCTGAGTTGGCGGGTCGAGAATGCACAAAGCAGCTACAGCACAAAATGAGTACCCCCCATGTGCTTCGTCAAAAGGAGCCCCTCCAAAACCTCCTTCATATGTCTGGCATCTGCTAAGCCAATTTCTTGTCCCTTCAACAAGCTTTTCATCAAGAATTCCAAGTAATGAGGCAATAACCAAAGCACAATAAACCGCTCTTGTATCCTTTTCACCTCCGTGATGCATGAGAAATGATCCATCGACTTGCTTCAAGCTCATCAGCCAGGTGTAAATCTTACCACGATCGAGCTTGGACATATATTTTTCACTTCCTGATAGCGATAGTGCTAGGACACCAGCATATGTGGCCGCGATGTGGCCCATTTGGAGCTCTCCACCGGCAATCGCTCCGGTCTCACTATCGACGTAGGATAGGATAACGCGCCCTACCTGCTCACCCAATTCCTCTGACACCTGTTCACCCAAAAGCACTTTAGAATTGAGAAGCCAGTAAACTATCCACGGGTGTGATGCATCAAGTTTAGAAAAGATAGGAGGCAGTGGTTTTTGCAGAAATAAGTTGACATATTGCAAATGATTTCGCCGATTGAGAACAGGAAAATTGTTTGAACCAAGGGCCAATACCTCTTCATAAATCTCATTTACATTACTTTCAGTCTCTATTTGATCCTCAATTGTTTTAGCAGCAGGCTCGTCACTGTACCATTCCGTCAATTTGCCCATTTCCTCGATCATAGTCAATAAAGTATCAAAATTGAGAGTATTATCCTCTCTGATCTTCATTTTACTCGCTATTTTCGCTAGAAACACAACTCTTTTTGTGATATTGGTCATTATCATTTATTATCAGCTCTCATCCTCAAGTTTTTGATCCATGTCACACCACAGTTCACCTATATAGCCAAGATCCATCTATACTTCAGTAAATGTTTCATCTTTCATTAAATTTCTAAATTATTTGTCTTCTAATCTACACCGCCTTGCTATCTGATCTGCAAAGCTATGTTACTACCAATTGTAACATCACAAACAACGGTGTCCAGGGGGCTTTGAATGCCAATTCTTAACGCATAAGTGCCAGAAGTAACATTCACATTTCCAGTCAGTAAGCCATATTGGTATTTTTGAAATCCGTGAGTCTGGAAAATGGTCAGGCCAGTGCCCAAATCAGTCAATGATGCCTCAATTTCCGCCTCAGTTTCCACTCTTATTGCTAGGTTCGACTCCCTCGGAGAGCTGAAGAGTACTGTATGCTGGGGTTCCTGTGAATTACATTGGAAGTTAATTTTCTGAGTGTATATACCAAGAGAACTGGATACCTTGGAGAGCAAAAAGTTGACTGGACAGTTGACGACCACTGTGAAATCTTTGTATTCATCCGGAAAATAAGTCGATGCAACTACCACATACGTTCTACCTGGCTCAATATTCAGCTGTTGAAAATGCATACCCTCTTTGTAATTCTGATTTTGGTCAGAGGAGACCAGCTGGCCATCAAAATTGGAGACAAATTTGAAGCTCGGATCGCTCTCAAATACTAAGCAATTCACCTTAACAGATTTTTCTGTGAACAGACCAATGAACACAGGAACTAAGTCATCTTTCGAGTCAGTTACTACCAATTCAAATTGCGGATTATGGAAATATTTCGAGTAGGACCAGTTACCTCCTGTTTTTGCTGGTGACCAAACATCGGGCACTTCTTTGAGGTACTTATGCTTGTTCGTGGCCTTCGAGATATCAATTTCACAATCACTGTAAATATACATTGAATAAAAAAGAGACCCAGAAACAAAGCCTTCCATCAAAAGCACACCTGTCACAATCTGATGGGCGCTCAGGCTCAGTCTCGAAAGCAGAAATCTTGAAGAGTTTCCAGAGCTCCTCTGTAACACCTTGTTGTAATCGCGACACCAAACCTTTTCCCCCTCTGTTTCGAGCCACTCGAGTCTAAAACACAAATCTGCATCTGTACTTTCAGAATAAGGAAGATGTTTTTCTACAAGCACTAGGACATTATTTTCGGCACCTCCGTTGGTGAAACAAAACTGTGGATAACTGTACAGACCTTTAGCACCGTAATCCTGATTCCCAGATAGAAAAAAGCTTTGGGTTTGTTTGAATCTGAAGTCTTCAATTGCCCAGTTTAGATACATAGTATCAAACATAGATAAGTCGCCAGTTTCAAATACTCTTTCAATATTTTCTTCACATTTCAAAGGATTCTTTAATACAAATCTAAACCCAAACTGAGTATTACCATCCTTCATCATTCCTATAACCGAATAATCATGATTCGGGATCAAACTGAAAAAGGAAGCTTCCTTGCTCCCCAATTTACCTGTTCCCAATCCTAAAATTACCTTTTCTTGTTTGAAACTTTCATAAACACCTTGAAGATCTCCAGGGGCAAGTTCATCAATCATTAAATACTCGGGAACATAACCAGTCAAGATAAAACAGTCATTAGCAAAGTTTGAACCTTTCCATTTTTCAAGATTTGTAAGGTTGTTTACAGTAAGATATGCCTTCTCAATGATTGCTGGCCACAACAGTTGAGGATTTGTTTCGGACTTAACATAGAATGCGTCGTCAACCGGGAGCTGTGAGTCCACGAATACTGTTCTTTTTTCTCCATTGAAATGAAGAAGAACGGCAAAACATGTTGCACTTGCGTTAGAACATATAGTGGAAGTCAACTTATTTGAAGTCGTATGCGCAATAGACAAAAGGGAAGCGACAAAAGAGCAGTTAGACACATATTTTTGGAACAATTCATTTAAACCCTCTCGTAGAGTAAGATCAACATGACTTTCAATCCATTGATTATCCGGCATTCTAGGCAACTGATATATTTGGACGGGCCCTACAAAGACCCCTATTTCAGGGTCAAAGAGTGGATAAAAACGATCTCCTAGTTTTGATGCAAGCCATGTTACCTTTTCAGTAGTGCGAAGAAACGATTTGTCACCTGTTTTAAGGCAATCGTACAATGTCAAAAGTCGATTGCACAAATATGTAGTTCTGGGCGTCAGATTTCCATCAATTTTGGACAGGATTGGCAGGACATTGTGATTCAGATCTTTAAGAAGACTCAGTGCTTTCTTTTGATGTTGCTTTCCAAGAGCATAATCAAACAACAGTTTATTGTACTCTACCTGAATCACAGCTAATTTGTCTATCAGATCAGGGTGGTCCATATTCTCTCGCGTTCCACATTGAATAGATTGATATCGAGCGTTCAAGATAGCTCCGGATCACTTAGTTGAGTATCTTTAGAGTGAGATATTTTTTATCATCAGTTTTTTTCTAATCTTATAATCAATCTGGGGATGATTTTGAAGAATATATTACAGAACCTATAAATGCTACACTTGACCACTTCCGAAAACAAAGTTGACAGTTCCTTTCCAAATGTCACGAGTACCCACTGTTTTGGCCGGCTTGGAGACATTAATCAGCTTTGTGCCATCTTTCAACTTGAATCGGCCGCTTCCAGAATCATCATCTGTACCACTTTCACCCCCCGTGAATAATGCTCCCATCTCATTCAACACCTGTTCCTGACTACTAATTTTAACCAAAGGCTCACAGTATCCAACATCCATGCTGTCTGGTATCTGACGCCCCAGAAGCTTTTCTAAGTAGGTTCTGCTGTAGCCAATAACACCAATCGGATTTCCCTGATGGTCTGGAGTATTGTTTTCTCTAAGAGCCCGCACAGCAGAGGAAGGATTATCGTAGGTTACCTTCACCCATTGCTGACCAACAAATATGGGATAGTTAGTTTCATTTGCAGTAGGAATCATATGTGCTTTAGACTGTTGTACTAAGCGAGAATAACGAGCCTCGAACGGCGATGTCCCAACAGGGCCAAAATTTTCAAGTACCACGCCGTACTTGGAGAACTTTTGGATAATGAAGCTGAAGTCTGTTTCGGCGTACCCAAATATAAGCACAGCGCTTTCTCGAGAAACAGGCTCTTCGCTGACCTCCTCTTTCAACTTATTCTGGAAATTATATTGGGAAGAACCAGATGAGGAATCATGCACTTCAAACGGCAGACTACTGTTTCCTGGCTCCACAGCACTACTCTTCACTTTCGTTCTTGGGAGCCTATTGAATACGTTGCGAAACTCACTTGGCTTATTCTCGAATTTAGAGAAAGTGCTCAAGAATCCAAAACCGCTGGTTCCTCCTTCAGAAGAGTTATGCGTGTCGAACATTGACCGATTTGGAGGCTGGTCTTTGTACTCGTCGTTGGCTAACGTAAACGAATCATCTTCACCAGTAGTAGAGGCAGTCAGTATTGTTCGCTGAATGTTTGCCTGGAACGGTAAGCTAGGTGGGTTTGCACCATCTGGGTCTTCAGCAGACATATTAGATGATTTGTTCGCTCTTTTCACTAGGGACGTTGGTATAGTTCTCTTTTTCAATTGAATGAACGATCGTGTGCCTGGTTGTGTGCCATCTGGAGCAGTAGTTGCTATCAGCTTCGAATGTTCCGTCACCCATTCTGGCTCTTTTGTGTACTGATCCCCTTTCAAAATATACTTGGATAGTTTTGACTCTGGCTCTATATTCGAATATGGTGTTTGTTGTGGTGCTGTCTGCGGTTGTTGGCTTCCTAACCGCTGCGCTGCCAACCCTCCACTATCCGTATCTACAAATGACATTTCTCACCACCACTGATAGTCTTATGAAAGCCCCTTATGAGCCATTTGGATCATTCGCTTTCTAGTGGGAAGGTCTTAGATCATCAAAAGATTGATACAGTTTGATAGTTTTTAAACCTTTACGAAAAGTCGGTGTATTAGGTCACGTGACCAAACCATAAATATATACAAAGCCTTGAACAACACAGAAGGGAGGAGTCTAGAAGGAAGGGGCTTTAGTAGAAGAAAGAAGTCTGCGGCAGATACCAGCTTCCAGCACACGTAGGAACTCTTTAAAAAATGAGACTCGCGAGATAAGACATCAGGCTTCCCACGAATGCTCCACTGTAGGCGCCTACCAGTAAGGTAATTGGCCACTTCTGCCAATCTCTATCCCAATCCAGCGGGATGGGAGCTACCCCAAGCCAGCAACCAATGAAGGTGCCAATAGCCATCAAGTACACTTGATTCTTGTAAAAAGTGTCAACCTGGAAAGTAAGTAACTTTAGCCAACGCTTCAAAGCACCCTGATCGGTCAACTTGTAAACAATCAACAGAGGAAAGATAGCTAGCAGCGAGATGTGACATCCTAAATAGAATGTCTCTCCAGTAAGCGAGCCAATTGGTGCTCCAAACAACAGCAATAGTAGATAAATCGGAAATGCTGCCAAAATGGACACTATGAACGCAATGGAAACGTAGAGAAGGTCGGACGATGTAGGCCCTGAATTGGCCGCCGATCCTGCCTTTTTGGCTTTCTTAGACTTTTTGGTCTGTGTTAAAAGAATTATACTGTAGATAAATTGAAGAACGAGCAGGGGATAGAATGAGTTTTGGAGTGCTTCTCGAGGTAAGGTAGTAATGTCAAACTGTTCGAATAACGAGACCAGCAGCAATAGTGTGTGATAAGGTATGCACAGGAGCGATGGCTTGAGCTGTGGAATGCTTGTATCTTTTGTCTGCTTTGCGCCCGACGAGGCGCTGGACGTAGTACCTTTCTGGGGCCGTACTGGACTGGATTCTTCATTCTCTGATAGCTCAGGCATCACCTCCTTCTTTGAGAAAGAGACGCTTTTCTTCTGTTTCCTAGACATGACTTTTCGATGTACCTGGACAACTGATTCACATCCAATCCAACTCTCTAAGGTTGTCTAACGGAATCTCAAATATAGCAGTCTGCTTGAGCTATTTAATCATGCCGCTGGAAGTGAAAAATATATATATCCGTACTGGCCGCGCCGTGTTTATTGAGAGCGGTGGTGTCGAAGACCTATAATTACCGGATGTGGTGATAATATGTACAAAATCAGTGTTGAAGGGCTATATAGCAGATACGATCTGAGATCTAACCTTATTGTGAGGCATGACCCTCCACTGGAGGAAGAGAAGAATCGAAATTCGTCTTTCTGGTGGTTAAGTACCGGTCAATGAAGCCAAGCTCTTCAAGATCGATCAGATCTCCGGGCCGCTTGGCCACAATGCACCAGGTTGTGCCAAAATGGGACCGTTTCTCTTCTGTAATTTCAAGCCCAGATTGATCGATGAGTTCGCCAATATCGAGGTTCCATCTGCATCCCCAGCTCTCAGAATGCTTTTTTGCTCTTGAGTCAAGCTTACTGTTAATGAAGTTATACGAGCCTCGACCATGCTCCAGAAGAACAATTCGTCCACCTGGCTTTAGCAGGCTGGTCATATTTTGAAGAGCACGCACGGGATCCTCATGCGAACATAGTCCAAAGGTCTCGATAATGGTGTCGTACTTCACATCACTGCCGCCGGTCATATCCAACAGATTCTCAGCCCTGCCAACCACAAATTTCACCTTCTTGAACTTTGGCCATCTCTTGGCAAACTTGTCATGCGCAACGGTCATCATTTTTGACGAAGTATCCAGGAACGTATACGAATTGAGCCTCGTTGGGTCCATGTATTCTATATTTCGGCCTGTTCCTGAAGCGACCTCCAACACGTCACCTTTGCAGTGTTTCATTACCCAGCGTCTTTTTGAACCCATAAACGAGAACATCTCTTCTGTAGAGATCTCGCTGTCGTACTTATCTGCAATATTATCGTAAAACTCTGTCAAATCTTTGGGTGGAAGAATTGACTTCTCCACCGTCTGATCAACAAGTGTTTCAATATCAGCCGGCTGTGGATTAAACTCCTCAGGTTTCTGCCCCTCAGGATCTGATCCCTCAGATTGCTTTTCAAGCCACTCTTTTCTTAGTTTGTGGTATGCCTCAAGTTTGATCATGTCGGATGTTCTGATCAAATCTCCTGACAGCTCCCTGAGTCTGAGTTTCTGCCACTCGCTGAGTTCCAAGCCCTCATCTCTTTTTTTGATCAACTCTTTTCTTTCCAGATCTCTTATGTACAGCTTGCGAAAGTAGTGGATCCCGTATGCAATGAAAAAAGCGTATAGACCTATGTAGTACTTGGTGGCTTTCCTGTTGAACTCAAATGTGCCCGTAATGGCACCATATTTTCGTATCCACGAACCCGAGTTCACTGCTTCTTCAAACTTACGCTGTTTTTCCTCGGCCTTGATCTGCTCAGGCACTTTAATTTTCCTCGACTTGTACTTGAATTCCGGCTTTCTCGCGTATGTTGTTTTCCACCTTAGTTTCTGTACAGACCGCTCCAGCGTCACAGGCAGTTGGCAAGCCACACCTCTCGATCTACCGAGCCATATGCTTGAAGCCCAGTATCTCATCATCGTATGGCCTTATGTAATATACCAAACAACAGCCGTAACAGGCTTATGTGCCCTTAAACAAAGTTCATTGATCTTTTAATGTCGTTCTCTTAATCACCGGAGTGTAATTTTTTGAGTCTCATTTCTTCAATGTTGAACTTTTTCTGAAGAAAAATGGACTCTTTTTGAATCAGAGGGTTTCGTTATTTAGGCGAATTGGCTTGCGTGTTTCTCAGTGAATTTTCGAGCTCCAAAGCACCAACGAGGGCCAAGAACGTGCCTAAACTACGCGGACGTAGATAAACGGTGATCTATTGGGCAAAACGGCAAAATCTGGCTTTGGTTGTCCTTCCAAACACAAACTTTGCCTTTGACAAACAATTACCGTTCACCGCATCAGAACCGTATCAAAACGTGTGTTTGGACTGCTAAGCACTCAATTGGTGGCTAAATTGCTCCACTATGGACTCAGAAGGTGTCACGCGAATAGTGGGATCACTGGAGGTCATCTACAACCCGCAGTCCACCAACGATGACAGACACAAGGCCCAGGAATTTCTTGAAACAATCAAACAGATCCCCGAATCCCCTTTCTGGGGTTACCAGCTGTCGCTGCCGGACAACAAATACGATTTCATAGTACGCCACTACGGTTTGAACCTTTTGCTGGGTGCCGTTACCAGAGACTTTTCAGAATGGGATATTGAAAAGCAGGTCGCTGTGCGCAATTGGGTCATTGAACTGGCGACAAAGGTATCCAGCTCCGACCCACATTATATGAAGGAAAAACTCGCGTTTTTATGGGTTGAGATTGCAAAGCGCTGTTGGGGCCAGTGCCTCTCAAAACAGGAAGGTGATGTCGCTCTAAAAGACAGAACTTACACGGAAGAAGAAAAGATCGAGAGTTGGGCTACCATGGACTCCAACCTCCTGGAGCTTTGGGAACACAGCGCCATCACACGAGAACTGTCTTTAATCATATTCAGGGCGTTGTTTGAGGACGTGTATCTTTTGGACGATCCCATAGTAGCACGTCGAAACAATGTGCTTTCCTCCTTGTGTCCTGAGGTTGTCACATCGGAAGAGATTTTACTGCTGAAATATGAACCAAATGAGTCACTGCGAATTTTTGCGGCCTCCTCTGAAGGATGGCTGAAACGATGGTCTGACCTATTAGAGCAGTGTATCAATTATCTATTTAGCCACCCAAGCTCGTCTTCGGACGAAAGTTATGCAACTTACGCTAACTTTGTCGTGAAAATACTTCAAGTGTTCAAAACAAGTTTGTACTGGATCCTACCAATATCGTTCAGACACGAAGGTGTATTGCAAAAGCTGAGCAGTTTGCTCAAGACTGAAGATCTCAAAATCAAAACTCTAACCGTCGACTGCCTCCAAGTTTTATTTACCAGATCCTACTCTGAAGAAGTTGACTTTAATGAGGTAGTTGGCTCGATTTATCAGACCGAAGGCTTGTCTATGCTTTTTAAAGTATTTAAAAGCATCGAATTGGATCCAAATGATATTGATGAGCAAAAGTACACGCTAATGAAGAAACTAGTTGAAATGATAGTGGGCCTAAGTGAATTTTTCCAGATTTCTGAGAACGTATCAAAGTTTAGCCTTCCGAGCAACGCTGATATTTCGAATTACTTCAAACTTGTACTTGAAACAACTAAGCACGAATCCTTGGTAATATCTGGACTCTCGCTTCAGTTTTGGTGTTCTATGCTGAGAATCGATGAACTTAGTGACAAACCGGAGTTTGAAGAAATTTTGCCATCACTTTTAGAAACAACAGCTAACCGACTAATCAACTACGCCGACTATGATGATGACTGCGCTGCGAAAAAGTACTTAGAAATCGATTTCGAAAGTCAGCCTGAATCTGCCACCTTTTTGAGCAATTACAAGCGGCTAAACGATGATATAGTACGAATCATTGTTTGCAAGAAGCCAAAGGACGGTCTACATTGGCTGGCAAACCGGCTAAATGAGTTCTACTCATCCCCCCTAGGCTCCGAGTCTCTAACTTCGCCAAAATTGATGTATAAAGGCAAAAACTCCGAGCCGTTCACATATGCTTATGCACAGTTCGTGGCAATCGAGGCTTGTGTGAGAGGTATCTCAAGATGGCTAATATGGTGCCAAGACGAAGATATGGAGGCTAAAAAAGTATATCTTATACAACAGGTCGATGAGCTTTGCCGCTTACTGCTAATGCTTCAGATCAAGGACCCAATGCTGATGCGAAAGCAGATACAAACTCTTGTCCAGTTTACGCCGCTATTGAAAGATGTGTCAGGGACGATGTTTAAAGTATTAGAGAAAGTCATGGAGTCTTGTACTTTTGAATATCCTGTCGACGCAACTGACGATGAAAGGGAATTGATCAGAGATCTCAGAACCAGCGGTGGTACTGAACTAAACAGATTAGCATATTTGATGCCGGAGTCTTTGAAGGATATTTTGCCAGAGTTGGAAAGTGCTATTGGATCCATCTTGGGTCAAAGAAAGCTGAGCGACCACGAAGCGGTGGCGTTCAAGTCTTTTTTGCTTGTTGTATCCCAAAGATCCTCTATAGATAATAAAGCTGAAAGATTTAGCAGCATCGTCGATCCTGAGCTAGTTGCTTGGTCAAACCCGGCTACTGAGAAGGGACTTCTTGAGCTTCCATGGTTCATGGAAAGATTGGGAATAGTGAGAATAGCTGAATATTTTCAGTCTAGAGGCATAACGGCAGATACAGATCTTTTGCAAGCGGAAATGGACGAAGTCGGAAGAAGCTTGAAAAAGGATTTAAAGGATCATTGGTCCTCTGTCTTTCCAATCAGGGCAACCAGAATCTTCATTCAATATAGTATTGAAAAGCTTGATCATCAATCTGAGACTTATAAAGACTTACTAAAGCTGTGGAAGCCTCGAATCAAACCGATATTACCCCACATTCTGCAACTCATCTATCAAATACAGGCATATCATAATCCCGCAAACTGGGAAGGCTTGCCATCCGAAGTGCAATCGTTTGTGAAATATAGTTGTATGGAGAGATTTTGGCAGCAAGGAGTTTCGATTCAATCTAAGGAGTCTTTTATGGACGAAAGCGTGAAAGCAATGCACACTTTACGTGATTTTGCTGATAGTGTCGGGCACATTGTCAGATATACCAGGGAATATGCTTACTTAACTATAAGTTCGATCTCGGAGCTGGAAGAAACCTTGTATGAGATTCCTGGCTCCGCGAGCTTACTTTGGAAAGCTTTGACGGGCGACTCTGTAGGTGTCACCTTGCATTCTTGGAGACATATGATCAATCTTGTTATTAGAAACGTGATCAAAAATTGCCCTGTGGATCATCTGAATCCATTTATGGTTGAGTTACTCCCTCAGGTTTTTGCTACAATAGACAATCTATTAGTATCAAGATGGGCAATTGTGTATCAGAAAGGTTTGCAGCTTGAAGGGAACGAAAGTGATGAACAGCTGAGCGAAGAAATGATGGAAGAGCACATGTTGCGGCAGTTGACTGCTGTTGTTGACAGAATGTTAATCGATCTGATAGGACAACAAAGTTCTGCGACTTTGGTGGAGAGACAGCTGCGAAGCAGGGAGCTTATATTTAGTAATCTCAATCTGCTTGCTCCTTTACTTAACCTACTTTGCCATATCATCAGCTTTAAAGATACCAGATGCTCATTTAATGCAATCCTTATTGTCAAGTATATGATACAGGACCTCATTGTGTTGAACAACGATGAAGTCGACAAGTACTTGACTGAGACATTGATTAAGACTTTACTTGAAGTCTTGACAGACAACTTTTATGCTGATACTCACCCCGAGGCTGCTTATACGTTGACCATCTTGTATATGGGACTGAGGTACAAGTCTTCGTATCCTGCTATGATTCTACTGAATCTTCTGGGAGTCACTAGTAAAGAACTAAATCAGTTTGAGGCAGTTCTCATGAATTGCAAGAAACTACGAGAACGAAGAAACTGTTTCCTACAATTCATACAAAATGCTGGAAAAATCGGTAGTGACTCAGCAACGAACGAAGAACAGAAACTGGCAAATAGAAGAAAGCAAATTGAGAGCGCTCAGCAAAGAAGAAGTAAAAGAGGTGCAAATGACGATATTATGGATGATCCACTAATGGAGCAATCCATGAATAATCTCTTTGATGAAGGAGGTTGAGTTGGCTAATCAAAAGTGTAATGACTCTAATTGTATAATGCACATATTTCACTAGATAATTACTCTTATAAAGGCACACATTTACCCTAATCAGACAGTTGTTACTGAGTTCTCTTTCTCAAAAGAGGCCCAGACGTTGTTGAAAGTGTAAAGCGCGCTTTTCTCTAAATCCTCATCCCATCTTGGATATATTCGCTTCAGGATATCAATGAAGGAGTCTCTGTCCAATTCAGCCATGGTTCTGCGTCCTATAGAATATAACAACAAGTGATCATCAGTATTCCTCATACCGGCTGGTGTCTGTCTTCTGGCCGGCAATTTTTGTCTTCCATTTGTACTTTGTGAGACATCAACCAGTTGTAGATACTCTTGCTTCACCAGCAGTTCAAAATACTCTGCCATAGTGAGATTTTCCAAGAGAGATATAGGTTTGGTCTCACCAAAATTGAACTGGAACTTCGAGCGCAGTATAGAGAGAAGATCTGACTTTGTTATGTGATTATCGCTCATAAGGACAATGGCAACAATCAACACCTTGAATCCGTGCTGAACAAGATCCGTAGCCGGCTTGGGAAGATTTGCTCCTGTTTCCATCACTGACGAACGACCATAACTTTCTTTAAGGTCAGCCAGCGATGTTATAGCATGTGAAGATTCAGCCATTATCTTATAAAGTTCGTCTTTAAGGTGTCCCGGCAGGATGTTCACTACTATGTAATCCTCTGATGCTTGTCCCTTGGCACTTTTATCGCCGGAAGATCCATTTTTAGTCCTTTTCGAGGACAATTCTACTAAACTGAGCCCAAACACATTATTGAGCGTATCATTAATCCTGGGGAGTAGATCTTTTTTGAACTGTATGCCGTGACCTTTTTCTCCTTCAGCTTCAATGATTTTAGAAACATAGTTCTTCGTCAACGGCTGGTACTTGTTTTCAAGTCCTATCAGTGCCCTTACGAAAGCCTTAGTGAGTTTTTTCAAGCGTTGTTCTTTTGCAAACGAGTGAATTGTGGAACTTTCTTCATGAATCTCTCTTCTCTCTTCGTACTCTAATTCTTCGTCATCACTCGCTTCTTCGTTCTCAGATCTTGCCCCTTTGTTCGCCCTTTTCCTAGCATTTTCCTCCGAGCTGGACCAACTCACATCGGAATCTGATTGATTAGTCTGTCTACGTGTGCGTTTTGCCATGTTCCATTGACTTTTTCAGCTCTAATTTCATTGTACCCTCGTAAAACCACTGCTTATCTTGTCATAATCGTTTTAATCAATATTGAACCACGAAAACATCTTAAAAATCTTATCGCGTCGAGTAGCGTCTATCGGCGCGTCAAGTTATATGAGACTTATTGACCCAAACTCGAAACTCTTAAACGGTTTTATCTCAGCATTTGACTGGCAAGCTATCTTTGAGAGCTGAAGAGAGAACAAAAGCTCCAAGCACGAACTGTCAGTCTTGAATAAAAGCACAAAGCTGGTGTTTTTTCTTATTATTTTGAGCTCTAAATTACATATATTGCAAGACAATACTGGTCGCTGTATACTACTGGCTATCAAACAGTGTTATTCATTCTAACTGGCTCTGTGTTGCATTGTATTCTCGCAGTGAATCACTCATTTTCTATTTGAATATACTATCACTACGCATCACAGTGTTTGAACTCGCAATTCATATGATTCCTGAGGTCTAAAGACAACTTATCCTTATTCTATTTCCAATAATGACTTCTACGGTGGGGAGCCGTCGGCAAAAGCCCAACACTAACACTTACAATGAAAGAAGCACGCCCAGATTGTTCAGTGCCAAAGCGAGCGCACTCTTTTTTTCATCATTAATCGCTTTAGCATCGGGAACTCCTTATCTTTTTGGTATATATTCTCCCCAACTGATTTCTCGCACTGGTTACACAGCAGCTGATGCTTCTCTACTGTCATTTGCCTCAAATATTGGATCTTCCATTGGAGGGTTTGGTGCTGGTCTTTTTATCGACCGTTTTGGTCCGAACTATGCAATACTCTTGGGTGCAATATTGGAGTTCACAGGATTCTTCATACTATTTTTCAACTACAAGTTTCAACTTCACAAGTTTCCATACCTTGTAATTGCAATGATTAACATTGGATTTGGCTCTGTTTTGCCATATTTCTCCACACTGAAGATAGCAACTTTGAATTTCCCGAGGCACAGAGGTGCAGCCAACTCATGCCCCGTTTCAGCATATGGACTAGCGGCCCTATTTTACTCTGCCATCTCAACAGTTTTCTTCAAAGGTAATACAATGGGGCTTCTTAAGTTTATTTCCTTTTTTACCGGTTGTATCATTGGAGTGGGGTCGTTTTTTGTTGGTATCTATGAGGATGAAAGTGAAAGTGATGCTCTTCCCCCTTCTTCCAGGGAGAGCAGTGACGAGGAATCATCAGGTCTTTTATATCTACTCAAAGGTCACCGTGGTTCGTTTGCGCAGCTAAACATTATGAGAAATGAATCCTCCACCTCATTGTTTTCCACCATGTCAGAGGCTTCATTAGGTTCGTTTTCATCTTCATCTAGTTTGGCCACTGTCGCACATAACCCAATAAATATCAACTATGGAAGCTCCTCGAATCTGTCATCATCGGGCTTAAAGTCCTTCCACTCTTCCCCGGTGAACTCAGCTGCTCTCCCGGCTTCAAAGTCATCTAGTCAGTTGTCCGTAATGCTTTCGTCTTCACCACTAGAATTCAAAACTAGACAATCAGTTGCAAGAGCAAGTTCTCATAGAAATGCTTCCTCGGTAAGCAACTCTCCCAGAAACACTAATCTATTTGGAAGTACACCTAAGAGGCAATTTAAAGAGGATGCCATAATTGACGAGGATACACATTTAGGTTCCGATCAACCTATGGGCAATTATAATTCATTGGGCTCCTCACCTCTCGCTTCTCAGGCGTATTCTACCGAGCACAGCTCTGATGTGATCTCAGCATCTTATCAAAATTCATACACTCCTCAGGATGCACATCAAAGTGGTGCTACGACTTCTATATTTGCCCAAACAGCAGATACCACGGTTTCAGACGTGGTAACCAGGAAAAAGAGAAAGCATAACAAACATCAATACTCTATAACAAATCACGTTACGCATCTGTTAAAAAATAGAGTCTTCCTTGCGCATTATGTCTTGAATGCTTTCTATTGCGTATTAGGTCAAATTTACATATTTTGTGTTGGATTCATTGTTAAAGCACAACTCAACAACCAGAACTTGAATCCGACAATGCACAAACTAACTCTTCTCATTTGGTCCGTAACATCTTCGAATAGACCTGATGAAGATTTGTCTTCATCATACCAAGCGCTCCAGGTGTCCATTATCTCGTTTTCCAATTTTTTGGGCAGATTAATTGCGGGTCCGGCCAGCGATCTGATTCACAAGCGTTGGAAGTTACAGAGACTTTGGGTGATTGTTATATCTATCCTGATTTTGATGGCAGGCCAACTGTCATTGCTTCTTCTCAATGACATCAATTCGTTATCTTTAACCTCTGTTCTCATTGGTATTAGCTATGGATCGGTATATGGAACACTACCTGCCATTGTGGCTGATGTCTTTGGATCGAAACACTTTGCGACCACTTGGGCTCTAATCGGCACCGGACCAATTAGCATATTTTTGATTCTCAGTACCTATTTCGGCCGTGAGTATGATGGGAATAGTGAGATGGTGGATGATGGAAGCGGAACCCTGGTAAAGGTGTGTCTCAAAGGCCGTGAATGTTACGATAAGGTTTTTAAGATCAATTTTGTTATTTGCTGCTTGCTGCTTGTGGGCTACAATGTGCTCATTTATACGAAGAGAAAAACAGCACGTACACAATAGTGTCTTTGGTCTTCAAGCTAGGCTTTATTTCTTCATATAATTCTGCCGTTTTCGCTCTCTTTTATCCCTTCCTCCCATCTCTTCCTCCTAATCCTCCTGATAGATCGAAAATACGACAAAGTTTAGCACACCTCACACCAATCATTTTTGTATCCAATTAAAAGAAATTCGAATCTAAGGAAAATAACTCCTTGTGTGTAAAGAGGGAACAGTTTGAGGAGGTTATCACAGCATATAGGAGTCGCGGACAAGGAGAAATGAAAGCAGAAAGGGCTTTTCAGCAAGTGAGATTGATCTCGTTTCGCTCGATTATAGGCCAGCTCACGAAAAGAGCTGACAATGCCGAAATCTCTCTACCTGTAAAGAACCTTCCAAAGACTACAGGTGCTGGAGCATTTGTGGAACCAATAGACTTTGAGATCCTAGGAACAGAGAGCAACTTGCTGAATATACGAGTACCAAAATCGTCGATATTGAACTTGAGATACAGCAACAAAAACCAGCAGGTTATAGGGATTAATGGAAAGGTATCAAATCTGTATGTAGAACTAGGGCAAGTTCAAGACCAAAAGGGGTCTGCTGCGCCACTGATATTCCAGAGATGTTTCAATTCGTCACAACCTATGTCAATTCTTCTAGCAAGTAACGCGCAAAACTCGAACTTCACCGTCATTGACTCGAAAAAGATTGGAGATATAAGCTGGATAGTTAAGAGAGACACCTTGATTGCCTGGTCAGGCAATTATCTTGATCTTGAACTACCTGGTAGTTACCAAAGACTAGTAACTGTGAAAGGAGAGGGGAAGTTTGTTCTTTGTTCTCCGGGACAGCTTTTCCAGGTTCGCTTGGAGGAGTCGGAGTCGATATTTGTGAACCCGCACAGTCTGGTTGCATATACTTCGAGTAACGAAAAGTTGATTGATCTATCTAAGGGCATGAAAGCTGTTCTTGAAGTCGGTGTTCCTGCAATTTCACTCATAAGTCGCCTCAACCATGCTGCAAGTGTGGTTTCTCAGAGGATAACCAGCTTGTGGCAAAAAGTCATCAACCCCCAGAGTTTGAAGCAGCCTAAAGCCCAGGAACTAACCGAACGCACGCCAAGTGAAAGAAATCCTGTTTTGATATTTCTATCTAGTCACGTATTATCCACTGCCCGTAAGTTATGGATAGGCATAAAGCGTCGTTTTTTTATGGCTCTTAGCGGTTCTAACGAAGATTACATGGTTGAATTGAGCGGTCCAATGACCATCTTCATCACAAACGCTACGCAGTTAAAGGATCCTATTATGACTGACAAAGAAATGGACCGTATCACCTCCTCCTAGTGACCTTCAATTTTTACCCTTAGCATGAAGATTGATTATCTGTACATTTAATTTTTCGCTTCTGTAAAACTCTTCTAATCTTCGATACTTTACATGATAAAAGAATCCTGTAAGCTCAAAGCTCTAGCCTATGAGGACTTGTGGATACTCTCTATCAATGCAAAAGTCGCAATGCGGCGTGCTTTCTCAAAAGTTTCGAATTGCTTGCAGGGCCCTTCCCCAGAAGAATGGAATGAGATAAAGACTAAACTTCTTAATTCCACATGGCGTCTTCATGACGATGCTATATCATCTTTTACTGCCAAACAAGTATACGTGACCACCCAATCACTACTCCAAAGTCAATCTACTGATTTTATGGAACAAGCGGACAGTGCAACGAATGCTCAATTCCTAAATGCTAGGTTTAGAACAGGTGAGACACTGCCTTATGGGTACTCCTTAGCATACTGCAATCCTCTTTCGAGCGAAAGCGAATTGGGGTCTGATGGATATGACAACTATCACGCTCCATGCCTACCTCACAAGAGGTTTTTTCAACGAAGGATGTGGATTGGTGGGGAATTCAATTACAATTTAAGCAATCAGTTGCGGTTTGGTGATACGGTAACATTCGCAGAAACTATAGATCGTATAAGGCGCACCAGCAGTTTTATTTTCACTGACCAGAAGCGGCAATTTGACAACAGCCAAGGCTGGAGTATTCTAGAGAGACGGCGGATGTGCTACTTGCATGGACTCTACGAACGTCAGAATGTTCAAAATGAAGAAAGCACAATCGAACCTCAATCATCAATCAATGTTCAACCTTCCCTGATATCGAATTTCCGAGCAAGCGCACTCACATTTAATTCTCACCTCATTCACTACAATCGAGAGTACACCTCTACTATTGAACAATACCCGGAGTTGGTGGTGGAAGCACCACTTTTGATCTTTTTAATATTGCAGTATTGGTGGAATATCAAAGGTGAAAGTCTTCAAATCAGCTCATTGAAGTATAAGATTACAAGCCCGACGTTCGTTGACGAAAATATTCGGCTATGCATAAGCCAGTTGGACGAAGAAACATGGGATCTATGGATTGATTCTGTGCCTGACAAAATCATCAAGTTCGAATCAACATTGAGGACCGTTAAGAAGGAAAGGTTCCAAACTTAATTCTTGCTTACGCCATTTTTCCCATTTAGATTTTGACTTCTTATCCAGGTCTATTATTGTCATTTTCGTTGTATCTAGATCAATGAAAACTGTCATGTCCTTCAATGTCATAGAGTAGACAAGAAAATCATCCACATCAGCTTCAGACCGCAGAGATCGTAACTTTTCATGAATTTCAAATCCTGGTTTGTTCTGTAGTTGATAGATAAGCTTAATAGCGTCAAAGTTTGACTTCATAGACCCTAACAATCTCGATTTTATGTCATGTCCTGCTTGAGCATAAAGCTGCTCACTAGTTGATTCACACCAACGACTAAGCTTATCTTTATCTAGCAGCTGAAGAGGACAGCAAATGAAATCTGCATTCTCCTTCAGACGCAATAGAGAGCAGTTTCGACAACTTTTGAAATGGTTTGGAGGTGAGTACAGCCACTTGGGCTTAAATTCAAGTATAGCGTTATTTTCTGCCAGATGAAAAGTAATATGCTTGTTCAATTGGATGATTTCATAGCTGTATTCAATAAAAATGTTGTCCATCAGTAATCCATAAGTTTCAAGTGTGTCGAGACCAACACCCCATTTTTGCTCCAACTGGATCAGTAGATCGTCTGGAAGCAGTATTAACTTCGTTGATACAATATACTGCTTTAATTCTGCAAAATTAGAGCTCATATACTCGTATATTTGCTCGGTTCTAATTCTTGTAGAGTGGAGTCTCAGTCTGAGCACCTTGTTAGTATGTCTAGAATCTGTTCCATCATATTTGAAAACCGCATTCGCTGCTCCTTTGGCCAAAAAGATCCAGTCATTAAATGTATCAGTTTCCAGCTCCTCCATATACGGATATATGATGAAGAGCCTATAGATAAGATACTAATAGTGAACAGAGAAAAAAGAGTAATGATTAAAAACTATTTAAATTCTACTGAAGAGAAATTAAATCCTTATATACTTCAACATGAGAATTCTTCCCCAACTTTGCTAAAATAGCCATCTTTTTGTCCTCATTGAGGTTTATGAACCTCTTAAACATGTTGAGCTCAATGAATGGTCTTTTAATAGCCGGTATAATGCTACTGTGACCGCCGATAGAGTTTAGTTTTGGATTTAGCCCTAGAAAATGAAGCTCTTTGTCATTCAAATAGTTTTGAATGGAATACAACCGACGGTATTCATGCTCACCGACAGGTGTGATTTTGAACAATGAACCATCGATATTGGAACCAAGAATCTCATATCCATAATCTACCTCAGGATCAACTGGAAGTGTTTTGAGCGCCGAAAAAACAGATCTATTTCGTGGAAGAGACATCATTCGAGTGGCATGTCCATTAGACCTGAATACACTTCTTCGCAAAAGCTTTGACCCTTTGAGTGAGTTTGCATCGTAGGGGTCGTACTGCAGCAAATGAATGATGGTGTCTTCATCAGCAATTACTATGTAGAGATTCGAATCATGAACAATGAAATCAGCTGCAGAAACTCTGACATTCTGATCATCTTTCCCTAGAGTGAGCATTCTATACGGTGATGCCTCAAATCCATGCAGCGACACACTCTGAAACGCATCACCTATAAGCATCAGATTTTCAAATGCTTTTACCTCTTTTGAATATACGGATGTATCTGTGAACGCAACAGGGGCAACATTGTTGTCGTTCTTCATTGTACGAACAAGCAATCTTTGGCCTTGAACAATAGCAAAACGATTACTTATGTTGCAGATTGATAGCACAGGCCCCTTTGCTGTTTCACTAGTGATCAATTTCAGTCTATTCTTTGCCTCTGGTCTTCCAGGCTCTGGCACAATATCGATTACTTCAAAAATCTTCCAGGACCCAGTTGTAGACAAGTCCTCAGTTCTGTACTTTGCTGTTCCGACAATTACAACATTTTTGTAGTTATTTGTCTCTGAAATCTTTAGATCCATGATTTGTATAGAGGTGGCAACTTCATTTTCTTCTAGTTCAACACTATCAATGACTGACCAATTGACCGGAGATACAAGACGCACAGAGCCCCTTAGATTCATTGCTTTCAATTCCCGGTCCTCCTTTATACCTGATATTGGATTGTTATCTTCATCAAGGGGATTATAGACGACTTCTTCCATCGTACAGACGACATATGTATTCGTCTGTTTGTGATAGCTAATTTTATTGATTGTGTCATTCACAATTTTCACCTTTTGTATAGGAACCCTATTGCTGTAGTCAAAACTTGTGTCCAACTGGCAAATTCGACAAGCTTTCTTGTCGTCGATCGCGATCAGTCCACGCGAGCACTTCGACTCACTATTGAACTCCGCAAAACATAGAGCTGATTTAGCAGTAAACTGTAACAATCTTGGAAGAGAATTGAGCTGTTTTATTATCACATAAGAAGTAGAACCGGTTACCATCACAGCTTTATAACCTTGCAAATTATCTATAGCTATAAGATTTCTTTCAATCTTGATGGCAGTAGAATAAGAATTATCGGGAGCCCCAATAATAGGAAACTGACAAGCTTCGTTCATTTTGATTAGCTTGTATGTCTTCCCTATCGAGTCAAAATAGCATTCATATATGAACACCTCACCTCCCAAAGTTAAAACTAGTAAGTAGTCATTAGTCTCGACACCATCACCTAATTTAGTGAACATGACCTGCTTAATTGTCGGGTCAACATCAGCTTCATAATTTGGATCCATATTTTTCAATTGTAAAAGTTCTGGAAACTTAACAATATCATTGAACTCAAACACCTTCTCCTTGTGATCTTTTTTGAACACCAAAAGACGATTATCCGCTGTAACCAGCCAGAATGTGGATTCTGTAGCAACGTTCTCTTTCTCTATAATGGGCTCACCGTCTGAATCCCTTTTAATGGAATTTTCATTAACATGATTTAAAATGGATGATTCCACAATCCAGCCATTTGTGAAGATTAGATAGTTCAGCAATGCCGGTAAGTCAAGTTTGTGCAATGAATTTTCTGAATACTCGAGAACATCAATTTCTCCATTTTTCATTACCACTATTATATACTTGTCATGAATCGAAGCAGCATTAATCTCATAGTCATAGTCTATCGAACTCAATAAATTGAACTTGAAGTTGAAGACATTGACTTTGTACGGGGTCACTTGTGCTATTATGGTGCTATCCTGATCAGACTGTATAGCTCCAAACTCTATAGTAATCTGTTTGTTGTTGAAGTTTTTGCTATAAAAATTCTTGTAGTTTTTGTTAATTTGAAATATCTGCGTTTTGAAATTGGTGAAATCCGTCGTGATTAGATATTGAGTCTGGCCACTTGAATCACCCAGTGTCCATATTTTATCCACATTTGAGAACTTCAACGTCGATTTGACGATCGGCTTTACAGTTGGAGTGAAAATGCACAATCTGCAGTTTGACTCAAGTCCTGATCCAGCAACAACAACGTCCTCATTTAAGTTGGGATTTTGCAAACCCATTATTTTTGGCTCCACAGAAATCACCCCCAATGTGAAATCTGTCAGTGGCCCACAATTGATCAAGCTATCCATTTGACGGAACTTGCAATTGGCCAAGGAATTTCCGTCGTCGGCTTTCTCTTCCTGTTCATCATCCTCGTACAGCCAATCGTCTTCATCCTCTTGAGCAGCTTTGGATTCAATTTGGCGCGTTTCTTTAATAGTAGCTGTTATCGATTCCCCTGTCCAACTAACCAGTAGCGAGTCACCTCCCTGACAGCAAACAAAAAATAAGTTTGAATTGTCAATGTTCGTAACCATTATTGGACTTTGAAGGATAATTTTAGGATAGTTGCACGTATCTATCAATTGGATGTTGCTGATTGTAGAGGACCCACCGATTTTATCAAAAGTCAAAGAATAAAATTGGCCACTTTCAGTGATTATTAGAACTTGATCATTTTGCACCATCTCTAATTTACTATTGTCTAACTTGAGCTCTAGGTTTGACTGATCTTTCAACTTGAAACTTGAAGTGTCCGCAAAATAGCAGTTGGTGGCAATGCCTTTGACCGAACCAAGAGAGTTAACATGAACAACCTCGTTACAGCCCACCAGAAGAAATCCGTTGGTAGGCGCAGGCAATGGGTAAATACAATCAAGGTCATACGGCAGGCCATCCAACTCCATAATTGTTGTTGCTTTTTTATTTTCCATATCAAGTGACAGCACTATCACCTTCATATTATCTTTCAATCTTGGAAGATAACCAGCCCAAGTCAACCCCTGAGGTGCATATAGAATAGCAACCGTAGGCTCTCGGTATGAGTATAAAAATTGATAATCTACAATGTTCTTCAGGTCTTCCGACAGTGTCGACGCATTTAGTATGAAACTTGAATTGTACAGTTTCTTGCGATTCTGCAAAGGCTCTGACGATTTTCCATTTTGCTTTGTGACGGGCTCTTTAGAGTCGTCTTGTTTTTCTCCACCACTGTCATCGCTTTCTTCTTCCTCATCTAAATAGTCTCGATAAAACGGTAAAAATGTGAAAAGACCATCAGTCAAAAGAGAAGTGCATAATCCATTGGGATCAGTCCTGTGAACAACTGTACACGTTGAGGGCTTTTCGACAGACAAGGCCTCTAAGAGAGTGTCATAAAAATGAAGGCTCACTGTTGATATAGAATGCAATCGTTCATCCCACTTTATGATCGAAAGTTTAGCAAACTTGGTGGATATAATCAAATAATCCAGACTGTCGTTCTCATTGGACTTGAATTTGGATATATTGATTATGGTCCCATTTAATCTGTATTCTGACACCAAAGAAAGTCTGTAGCTTGGCTGTTTGATGAGATTGGTCAAAATTCCATCTCCAATGAACGATTCTACATTTCCGACTACCTGATCCAGTTCTTGTTCCTCATCGTTGGAGTCCTCATCATCCTCTTGTGGTTCTGTTTCAATGATCTCAAATATTTGAATCAATGTTCCCTTAGAGATGACAAGATTCTTGGCAGAGGGGGAAGTGAAATTGCAGGATACAGAGCAAAAACAGGTAGTTGGGTCCACAAATTGGTAATGGACGTCCATTGTATTAGTTGTTGGAGCCTGTTGCAAGGCTCTAATGTCCTTGCGATGAAGGTGATGTTCGAACGTCAATTCTTGAGTTTTTTATTATTTTTCGTAGTGAACAAATTTTGAAATCTGAAGAGCCCAAGCGGGTAAAAAATGCGAAAATATCAGATTTAAGTCAAAAGCACATTGAGTTCAAAGTGTATTTAACCGCGATTGAAGAAACGATATGATTACTATTCCATTTCTGGAATACGTTGTCTTTTTATCAAATACTACGATCAACGAAAGAGTAGGAGTAGAAATCTAAACTTAGAAAGATACTCAATAATATACTCAATAATATACTCAATAAAAAGGCTACTAAGCTAAAGCAGTAGACAAGAAACACCTGAAAAAGCAAAAACCCAACAAAGATATAACCACCTATTTTGGCCATCCGTAAGTGGTGGCTAGTCTTTTCGCCAAATGTTCACCAGCAGAAATAGATCCACCGTGCTTTTCCAGATACTGGGCAGCACCTCTTCCTTTGACTTCAGACACTAACTTCGAAGGAACTGGTTCCAGAAGCGTTTGATCAGAAGGATGAGCAAAAAACACAATTGAGTATCGATCTTTACTTTCCAGAAGCAGTTTATAAGGGAATCTCACTCTGTGAACAGTGCTTTTGAGGATCCCATTAGTCCAATAGCATAACTGATCTGCGATGTTCACAATCAGAGGGGGGGCTTCACCCTCAGAAAAGAACTTGGAAGACGCTCCCACAAAAGGAACCGGCTCCCATCTTTTAGTAACTGGAGATAATATTTCCAAACCGTCCTCATCCTGTCTTTGAAAAAGAAGAGTCACAGCACCATAATCTGTATGGGCACCAGCAACATTGACCGACGCAAGCTTGCTGATCTCATCAGAGTTCATGCCAGGTTTTGTGGGTGAAGGGTAGCGAAGAAATCTAAATGCTGAGCCGCTAGGAAGCTCGGGATCATGCCTAATGCTGAACCACTCATCTCCGCCATCCTTTTCATCAATTTTAAGACCCATAGCAGCCAGTTTAAGAATTCTAAATAGCACATCTCTCAGTTTCATTATAGTGCTGGAGATAATCGCATTGTTCTCATCTTCATTGAAAAGGTCTGGCAAATTCTGGTCAGCCTTGCCTGTCTTTAAGTTGAGATTGGCAAAGTTGAACGCTTCTTTAGGGTCACCTTGCGCCTTGTCTAAATTATCCTCCTCCAGGTTCTCGACACCAACGCCAGTGTACCCCCTGTTTGATTCATCAATAGGGAATTTACTTTTTTCAGGATATGGTAGGTCAAAGAAATCTTTCGAGAGTTGGAATAATTCGTCCACTTCTTTTTGAGAGAATCCATGACCTTCAACCATCAAAAAGCCTTGAGTAGAAGCAGCACGGAGTAGGTTGTCTGCTGTCGACTGGTTCAGTTGAGAGATGTCAATGATCTCGAGCGGGTTCTCGACGCTTGTGGACGGCATGATGATTAGTCTACTGATAAGAAGCCAAAATCGATAAATAGAAGGTAAAAATTGAACAACAGACAATAAATCTGATCCAAAGTGATTTAAGACAAACTCTGGTAGCTACCACTATCGAAGATGCCTTGCTTACTCCGCACTTCAGCCTTCCTTAGTCCGTACGCCAGCATGCGATATCGAACGATCTTATAAAAGCGTCAAAAATTATTGCGGCTTTCTTTCTTAAATGCCAAATAGTTTTTTTCGGCGCAGCACAATCGTATCTTCACCAAGCTTTACCGAACAATTATCCGCTCACAATAGAAACTTATATCATTGATTGTTCAAATCAAACAATACAATCTCAACTACGAGGAAACGTACCGGCAGCAGCTCTGCATATCACTTCAGAGAAAGAATACATCTACGAATCGCAGCAAGTGCACTAAACAACGAATGTTTGGAGAGAAAATTAGATGACAAAAAAGGAACCTACTGCATATATAAATGAGATATATGTAAGGTATAACTTAAGGAAAGAAAAAAAGCACGATAGCAAGCTTATTTCTTAGCGGCCTTCTGGGCAGCCTTGGTAACCTTACCGGCACCAGCAGCAGCTTTCTCAACGGACTTGATGACACCAACAGCAACAGTCTGTCTCATATCTCTGACAGCGAATCTTCCAAG